>OV815278.1:36793512-38018512 GCA_929108145.2 Limnephilus rhombicus
GCAATCGCAACAAATCATTTTCAACATGGCGTTGCATGAAATTATCATTGTTAAGAAGTAATTTGCGACAAGTAGGAAAGAATACAGTATGTAATTTTTTTGTGATTTAAATTGAAATACGTTTCAAAGAATGCAAGATTTGGAAAAGGACAGAAATTTTATGACCAACATACCAATGCTAAGCGAAGATTAACCAAAAAAGGTCTAAGTCTAAAGATTTATGGATTTGAATCATTGACCAAATAATATATCGATGATCCAAACCAATTAAGTGATTGTGCGAAAGTGAAAGAATTTGTTTCCCTAAAATGTGTTTAGATTAAACTTTCACAGGAAGAATTTTTATATTGTCTCTTACGACGTATCGATCCTTTATTACGATATAAAATAAAAATACACTTTAGGGCGTTCAAGAACACTCATTTTAGGGCCTCCTAGAACATTTTTTCTACACAATATTCATCAGTACCCTGAATAAATCAACCCTTACCTTTTCTTTGGTTCATAAATAATGAAAAGTAATTCAATTATGAAGGGTGCAAAGATTTCAACAATATTTTCTTAGGGAGTGGGCGGCAAAGTGGTGACGTAAACTTTTTATAAGAAATCACGATTTTCCAGAACAATAAGTTTATAAGTTTATCTTTTGTGGCGGAATTTTTATTAAGTCTTAACTTATTTTCGAACATGAATTCTCTTTAATTCGTTTCATAGCTATTTTTTTATCCAAAATAAATACCATTTCGAGTAAAATAAATTGCATATTTATTTATGTTTTATATCCCACAAAATATTATTTTCTGGATTCATTCAGATCACTCATATTGGTTTTGTTTTACCGGTACGATGGACAAATCTATTGAGATTCATCCAGACATCGTGGGTTCAATCCTATGCTAGCTGACCGCCTCCGTGGCCAGGGGTAAGACTCTTGACTCACAACCCAAGGGTCGCGTGAGCAAATAAATTTATTTGATTAATTTGTGGTATTTACAATTAATTAATTAAAAATAATATACAGTATATTTGAGGCACGTTCCAGCGTGGAAGTTACTCTCAGTATCGCCCTGGTGTTAGACCACCATTCAGAATTGAAAAGTTGCTTTTGGAGTAGGTACCTACGAAACTAAAGATGTCTGGTTTGCTGTTTTGAAATGAAGGGATGCCTTAAAAAACGTATTGCGATCAGGCTAGATAAACTTAATTAAATTTAAACAGCCTTAAAAAATTAGAACACAATATGGATTTTTTTAATAAAAAAAAATATATTAAAAAATATTGCACCCCCCTGGTATGTTAAAAGATTGACGGTTTTACGATTCGTTTTTTGTTTTTATTTTATAGGATAGTAAAGAACACATAAAAGTGACATAACGCTATCAAACCCAAGTTCGATTTTATGGCTGTTGGCTTTTATGTATGTAATGCTAAAGAAAAAATGCACTGTAACACAAAATATGGCACATGTTATTATAGTTATTCATAAATTCTTATGGGGTGGCTCTAGACTCTGTAATCATTTGGCTTATGGATTATTGAAAATATTAATTTTTCTTTTTTTTTTTTAGTTCTTACTTTTACTTAGTTTGTCCATGAACCAATAATGAAGACAAACATTTCAATTCAGATTCGATGGTGTCGAGTCAATAATTTTTTTAATCATTTTATTAAAAATAGTATTTAGTAAGAATCCAAAATTTCAGAAGTTTCGGCCACATAGAGCCTGATAAAAGGGTTTTTAAAGTTCACCCCCAAGCCTCGCATTATGTCTGTTACGATAAAGTTTTTTTAATGTTATTTTTTGCAGATTTTGGCATTGACTCCTCTTTAGAACATAGTCCATCGAGATTGGACATGAATTGATTATCAGTATTACTAATTACTAGTGTACTGCCCTGATATTCTTGTTTCTTTAATTTTGTACGCTTGTTTTCAGAACCAAAATTAAGATTTATTTGACATATTATTTATTTGACGTATCGTAACTAGAATCTATTGAAAACTGAATAGGCAACAAATTAATAATCCCCATTTATTTAATACAGAAAATGCGACATTTCCAACTAGATAGCTTATTACTTGAATTACAGCTTTATTTATTATGTTGCTTGTTCGCGCATTATTATATGTGATGGATTGGGTATTGCATTCGCAGACTTGGTGGGTAGCATAATATGTCAATATCCTGAATTTATCCCACCTACCTAATCTTTCCAACCTAAATGTCACCATGAAAAATTGTTGCAAGAAAGTACTCAACTTTGGAGAGGTGACAGTGTGCTTTGCTGTTCAGTGCAAAATAACATCTCAGACAGGGTGCATGTATCATAACCGCTTGCTATAAGAATATTGCGATTTTTAAATTAAACATTGTGAAGTGTACACCACAAACTGGAAATCAGCGAGGCCCCATCTGCAACGGTGAGTCCTATTTTCCTGTTTCCAATCTGGGCTTATCTAATTTTCCAAAAGCACAGATCTGAACTATCGACTGACTATCCATCATCGCCTTGCCTCCGGCTACTCGACGCTGAATTCCTTAGGGTCGTCGGGTATTTCCCCCCAATCTCCCATTTACTTTTCTTTGAGGCATCATCGAGGAACCGGCTAAGGGGCGCGGAAGCTGAGTGTGGTTCACGACTAGACCGAACGTCATGCGCATTCTTGCTGGGACTGCCAATCGATTGGAGAGGACTCCCAACCGTTTGCCATGCCCTTATTACTTATCTACTGTGTCTTCCTCCCAAACAGGTGCTTGTAGGATACGCTGGATACAATCACCCAGCGCTTGCCACCCCGTGGACTTTCACCAACCTGTCCCACTGTCTTGTCTATATTTTGTCATACTAACACATATTGTATCTGTATTTCCTGCTAAGCACTTGCATGCTGCTTATTAACAACGTATGCAGGGACATTGTAGGTTTAGTTTCGTTTTAAAATGTAGAGTCGTTTTTACAAAAAAAAATTAGAGTCCTTGCAAGAGCCTTGAAGGGGTAACCATCTGTTACCTATACCAGGGCGGGTAAGTGGTGGGTCCTCCAATGACTATCCATCAGGTTTTGTGAGTGTATGTTATAATCGTCCCGTATAACTTAGCGATCACGTAGTTTCTGAACCGGTTGCGTTGGCTTTGCTCTGCAGCACTTAACGCCAATTTATAGTGGAGTCGCAGTTTCGCGACACCACTGCTATTAAATTGAAAAAAATACAGAAATTCATAAAAATGGCACCTAATAACTGTTTCTCTTGAAAACTTGTATTTTCCGATATTTCACTGAACTTCAAATTATTTGTACAACAGGTATTCTTTAAACCATAATATTATTTTTCCAGTAAATCAACAGCCTCAAAGTAAGGTGTAAAATATTCTAGCCGTAATGTTTTCACCATAAAATCGGAATCCCTTTTCCAATTTTTCCACGTGATGTAATAGGTATCGACGATTTGATTCGTCTTGTCTTTTGACATCTTCTGTAATCTTATTGATATAAGCCTTGTATTATTCTAGGCTGTATTTTCACGGTTTATGTATATTTATTTTCTTATGATACTGATCGGCATTACCTGGTATCAATTTGTCTCGCTTCTTTGGTCCATTGATGTTATTTGGTTCCTGATCCAATTGCTTATATATCCGATTTTACGGTAGAGGATTTGTTTTGTTTCACATAAAAATATCATAATATGCGTTGTTGCTTTGTTTTGTATTATGTAGAACCTTTTAGGTAGTATGGCGAAATATAATAAGATTATTTAGCTTCAGCAAATTATTTTTTTTTTTTCGTAAGAATCAGTTACTTTGTGGTTAGACATTATATTATAAAAAATAAAACAAACACTTTGTTTTTAACCACGAATTTATTATTTTATATATGAACCGGTTTCGCTTCGACCAAGCTTCCTCAGGATATAATAATAACTAAATATTAAGACAGAGTTATCAGTTATATATAAGTTGAGCGACAGAGCCAGAAAGAATATGACAAAAGAACATTGTTAGACAGAGACAAAGTATTTGAAAGCGGTACAGTAGATAATCAATTAGAGGGAGGGAGACAACAATAGACATCTAATCACAAGTAACCAACAGTTAACGGGATTCAATTAAATAATAAAAGTTTGATGTATTCTACATTTATAATATAAAGGACAATATTTAGAGCAATGCTAATTTAATAATAATTAAGGACCTCAGAATAACAATATAACACATATATACACATCATGGGCTGGGATGGATTGTAGGAAACAAGTTAAAGATAGGGCTATAGGATGTTTTTTTTTATTGGATAAATTTATTTAGGAATTTAATTAGGAATTCTGACATATTAGTATTTAATGATATTCTAATTTCTAAGGCTTCTAAGTTATCTAATTTAATACCAATACTGTTCTTATATAACATGCGCGTTCCTGAAATTTTATTAAAACTGTGGTCTGCTTTAAAATAATAAATAATAAATTCGTGGTTTAAAACAAAGTGTTTGTTTTATTTTTATAATTATTATTCTTTATTATCACCGGTGGTGCGAAAAAGTCGTTATCGACGGCCGGCGTAGTGCAGCGGTAAGGCGCTTGATTCGCATTCCAAAGTCACGGGATCGAATCCGGCGTGGCAAATAAATTTTATTTGATTAATTTGTGTATTTCACAATTTATTCATTTAAAATAATATATAGTATATTTGCGGCACGTTCCAGAGTGGAAGATACTCTCAGTATCACCCTGGTGTAAGACCACCATTCAGAATTGAAACGTTGCCTGAAATGGCTTAAGCTGTGTTTGGTGACCAGATCTGAATAGCCAGGTACTTCCTCACCTTCCTCTTCCCTACCTCCTTCCCTCTCCACTACCTTCAGCCTCACAACATACCCCATTTTGGGGATGCCATAGTCTCACTTGCTCCAGACGGGAGCAGTTGGGAATCTTGTGCGGTATTCATGTAAAAAAAAAATCTAAAATAATAAAAACTTTTGACGCTTTCTCTGTGATTTAAATGTACGCGTATCTTAAGAAAAACGTCTCCAGCTTGTTCCAAGTACGAGCTTTGTGGTGATAATAAAATTGCCCACGGGTATTGCGATTTTTTCATTGAGATTGAACTTCTCCAGTGGGCAGGGGATTAATGTCAGAAGGCCCCTTTGTATTATACCTAAGAAGTGTCCATATATAATAGAATCAAAAGACCCAGATTTGCTCAATTTATCGGTAGTGGTATTTGATCAATTCGTACTGTTTGATTATGAAAACACCAAGAAAGGATCGTGACAGATTGATAATCAGAATTGCGAGTATTTTTGGGTTTAGTTCCCAAGGTAAATTCAATTAATCAATAGCTATTGATTAATTAAATTCAATTAATCTAAGCTATTGACAAATGTGCAAGCCTTTATACAAATACCTACCGAATGGTTTTCGAAATCAGCAAGAAAACGGTAAAATTAAATTCACACATAAAACACACTTTAGAACAATAGGATTTGCCATCAGCAATAAAATTTTTTAAATAGTTGATTTATTAAACAGTAACTCATTGGTATTATATATCTCACTTTACTTAAAAAATTTTGTTGCGTATGTTTTTAATTCATTTATATACTTTTTATTTCCATCGTAACTTTATCTATACTATTTTTTCGCATGTTAAAGATGTAGATACTGGCTTTATTATTTATGTAAAAGGCCTTTGGGCGTAAAATCAAATTAATAAATAAACAACTAAATAAATTAATCTTCTCCAAAACAAGTTTGAAAAAAATTCATTTGTCGTATATTTGGTTTATAATTGTGTAATTTCCACCCTTAAGAAATTCTAAAACTTACAGTAGGTACTTTATTAAAATTAAATAGTCATAAATACATTGGGAATTCATATGTCATATATTGGTTTATAAATATGTAAATTCTAATTATACAATTGTAAATGTTCTCTAAAATGGCCTTAAAAGAATCTCTTACTTATGATCTCACTAAAGAAACCACTCACTCACTCTGAATGCAATTATTAATGTTCTCCAAAATGACCTTGAAAAAAAATCACATCTTTGCGATTCTTTCAAAGACATAAAGAAACCATCCCTTCGTTCAGAATACAATTTTTAACGTTCTCAAAAGTTGTCTTGACAGAAGCAAATTCCTGTGATATCTTGAACGAAACCATTCCTATGGTCCTACGAATATTATGAACTGAATATACAATTTGGCTATCCTGAAACGGGTATCCTTCCCAGTTGGACAGACAGGGTATCATTTTGTAATGTGTTGTAATATATATGCAAAATTATTATATTATTAATTATTATATTATAGAAAATTTATTTTATTTATTTATATAAATAAATAAATAAAATAAATTTTCTACATCTCTTCATATTCTAACTACCTAATCTGAAACACCGAATGGTACTTGAGACATCTAAATAAATCAGCCTCAAATAAATTATGCTAGCCCTTTTCTCATACAAAATAGAAAACGGGCATTTCCCGACCCCTGTGAAATATTCCAGGCTATGTACGGTTAACCAATAAAAGAAGTTTTCCTTCAGCACCCTTCGTAAATAAATGAGTGTTTTGCTTAACCGCAGACACTCCGGTTGCATGTCGAAAAGCAATCAAGTTTAGTTCATAATTAGGTTTTGCTACTGCATATTACAGAGTGCCGATGTTTAGCGATGTCAGTATGTACTTGTCTATCATTATTTTCACAGAAACATTTGTAAAAAACTAGTTATATTGGGTTATTTCACAAAAATTTAAATAAAACATGTTAATCACATGGTCATTCAGCGCCATTTAGTTTTTTTCACAGTTGAGAGGTCCCCGTTAAATGTTCGTTCCAGATTTTGAACATGTGTTCAGCGAAAGAGTACAACTATCATGTTGTTAAGCTCATCAGCTTATTACGATTTAGTTGAAGGTTTAAATTCGCCAAGTATCGGCAATTAAAAAGGAACTTTCAAGTGTCAAAAAAAAGGCACTCAATGGCCATTTTATGACAATGTTACATTTGAAATTCTGTGAAACAACTTGTCCTAAATCTTTTAAGTTTCCCCAAATGATTGGAAGTTTTTAACAAACTCGTAAAATATATAATAATAATAATAATAATAATGATTTATTGTCTTCCTTTCTTAGTAACAGTCTCTCTCTCTTGTTTCAATCCTAGGATTGGTTTGCAGCAATTTCATCTATTCGTTTCTTCCACTCTTCCCTGTCTTGTACGGATCTTTTGAAGTCTGCATATGATAAGCAGCGCACGTCCACCAGCAGGTCCTCCAGGTACTCTCGGCGTGGGCGTCCCCTAGCGTTTGTCCCCTCGGTCATACCCTCCATTATGGCATTCAAGAGGCCTTCTTGTCTTATTGCATGCCCGATCCATCTTGCGCGCCTTTCGGACAAGGTCCTGAGCAGGTGCCTTCCTCCTTCGATTCTTTGGAGAACCTCCTCATTTGTGATGTGGTCTCTCCAGGAAATTCCTAGTAGTCTTCTATAGGACCACATCTCAAAAGCCTCTAGTCTCCGTTTATCTCTTTCGGATAAGCATCATGTTTCGCAGCCGTACATCAAGATACTCCATACATAGGTCTTGATGAGGAGTATTCTCAGTTTCAGGTCTATATTATTCGATTCTATTATTTTCAATATTTTATTGAATTCAAGCCTAGCCTGGTGTATACGGCTGTCGAACTCGCTCTTAGACCGACCGTCCCATGTTATTCAAACTCCTTGGTGTTCTTTAGTGGAACTCCTGACATCTCTACTCTCATCTGATGTTGCGTTCGGCGTACAGTCAGCAGATTTGTTTTGTCTTTATTTATCCTCATGTTGTAGTAACAGTAGAGATAATGATATCCTCCCTGGGATCTCCCGTGCTGAGGATTTTATTTACATATTATAATTTAATTATAAGAGATTAATTCAAAAATACGTCACGTAGTATTTTTTTTTTTAAATAATTATAAAGAAAATAGGATAGTGTTTTTTTATAATTCAGTTAAGTAGATTCGGTTTTAATCTGTATTTGATATCAGTATATTTTCTATTTCTGATCTCCTATATTTAGTATCCATCTTTTTATTTGAGATTTAAATGTTATAATGTTGAGGTTTTTGAGTGAGAGTGGTATTTTATTGTAGACTTTAATGCCATAATATAAGAAGCTTTTTTACCCAAATGTTGGGTTAGTAGTTACTCGTTGGATATGTTTTTGACCATGCCATAAAGTGTTTCTAACGTACGTGTTAGTTGTTATTTCTTGGGTTTTGTACTTATAAATGTAAATGAGTATAGTTTTAATATAACACATTGTCTTTGATCGTCCTTATCACTAGGAAACTATGTTTTATTTTATTTTAGTCAAATAGTTAAAATTGTTATTATGTTTTAATTAAAAAAATTACCTATAGTAATACAGAGATAAACATTTTTAGGTGAGTGGTTGGATAGGTAGGGTTTAGTGGTCGGGTGAAAAAAAGTTAGGTGTTTCGAGAGTTAGTTGCAAAAAGGAAAAAATAAATGTATTTTGTTTAAAATTCCCTACGCTAAAAGACATTATTAATTTCAAGTAAAATAAAAATTTAGGAAGGTACCTACTCAATATATCCAGTTTTATGAAAATAAGTGTAGATATTTTAGGAAGTTAAATATGCGCCTTTGTCAGTCGTTAACCTTCGTACCAGTTTATAATAATAAATTATAAGAAATAAAACAAATACTTTGTATTTAATTAAATGAAGACAATATTAGCGAAATTCAATCGAAAATATGGAGACAGAAAAATCAGAAAAGATATTGGCTCCACTGGGACTCGAACCCAGGACCCTTTGCTTACATGGCAAGAGCTCTACCGGTTGAGCTACGGAACCTATATCAATTCGGTCACTTTTAACTGTATCATACTTCGACTAAGAACTACCAACATTATATTCATTTTCTTAACGCACATAAATATTATTGGCTGCTATCTTTATATATGATTGCAAGATTCAAATCGAACTAAATGCAATCTAGATAGTGTCTGGATAAATTTTTATCCATTTTATTTTTAATACGCGACATCTATTGACTTTTCTGCAAGTATAGGATGAATACATATATTTTTTTAAACTTTATGAGTAAAACCTCAAATTATAATATTTAATTAAATGAAGACAATATTAGCGAAACTCAATCGAAAATCTGGAGACAGAAAAATCAGAAAAGATATTGGGTTCGAGTCCCAGCGGAGCCAATATCTTTTCTGGTTTTTTTGTCTCCAGATTTTCGATTGAGTTTCGCCAATATTGTCTTCATTTAATTAAATGTTATAATTTGAGATTTTACTCATAAAGTTTAAAAAATTAAAAACAAATACTTTGTATTTAACCATGAATTTATAAATTCGTGCTTAAATACAAAGTGTTTGTTTATTTTTTTAATATAATGTGTAACCACAAAGCTTCTTACGAAAAAAAAAAATAGTTAAAATGTAATCGGAGCTAACCACTGAAACCACAAATAAATTTATGTATTTATTTACACAACTATAAAACGTTGGTTTAGGAATGAAGCAAAATAACAAAGTTGTTTTAAGATAAAAATTATTTTGAGATAACACCCGGATTTCCTTTTTAAGCCTATTCTCCTAACCGAAACCGTCCAAAACCAAAGAAGCTTTAGAAATTAGACTTTTTGTATAGAATGGAATAAAAACGTGATGACCATAAATCAGGGTTATCTTTGTGAAATATGATTTGGTCTGCTGTTGGTTGGTTGGTTTATTCTTTTAGTCCAGGCACATTTTGATTTTTAATTTCTTCTAATTTCACCTCCACTTAACCGGCCTTAAGAGATAAAGCCGCCAAACAAATTTTGTCACTAGGAACATCAGTGTAGCCAACAGTGGCGGCTGATGGTCAAAATATCTGGGGGTCAACAAATTAAATATTTGGTAAATACATACAAATTCATAAGGAAGTTATATGGCACACTTCTTGGAAAAGAGTAGTTGTTAAATTGGAGACGAAATATCGACAATAATATAACACAAACGAGTTCTCATTTACCATGCCACTAAACAAACCGTTCCATCCGATGAGGTGATAAAAGTCCGACCGGCATCGAGTTTTCACGCTTTTGACTGTTCAAAAGAATATGAACATTTTTGTGAAATTTTGTGAGCAATATTAAAAAAAAAACAAATTTGCTGAAAATAGGTTCAAGTCGTTCTGCATTTGTTATGCACGCACATGTAGATACCTATCGTTATGCGTCATAATAATATGTTGGGTTGGATAAGGGTGATACTGGCTACCTCTACTGTGCCGTAAATATAATGATACTATTTAAAATGTGAAAAAGTGGATTTGAAGTAAATGAAACTTATTTGCTTATAATAAAATTAATTGTGTAATTTTATGTGTCGCCCAAATCCTTTCATAGGATGGTTGTCCCAAAAGCCTCAAGATAGAAGATGTGCCCAACGATCTACCGCGCTGATACTTAAACGAATTATTTTGAGAATACGGCATATGGTAACGCGACAATCCCCAATGAAAGCAAACATTCAGATACGAACGGATGGGCATCGGAATTCAATCATGCAATAACCGTCAGGAAAGTGGAGAAGTGAGTTCCTCAAATGATGGGGAACGGAGACCGGGGAAGATAGGAACCTCGGCTAGAGTCTTTCTAAACCAGGCTCCGGCCAAGAAGGGTGTCCTACGAGAAGCCTCCCCCTGCCTGAACAACTTTTGCTGAACGACATTGCTGAAAACGCGAAAGTCTTGCTCTGTCCCGTGGTGTTCCTCATCGCCAAGGCTTCAACGGCAAACGCATGCTCCTCACTGTTCCAATGCATGATGGCGACTAAACTGTGTCGGGACAAAACTTTTAAGTTCCGCCTCTCGAACGAGATCACCAGCACTCCGCTACAACATCAACCGACTGAATGGCGCGCATTTAAAAAAAATGAAGTTATGCTGCCGCACTCTGTACATTCTAAAGCCCACGTAAGAAATCTTTCTTACTTCAAAATTATCATCAATTTAATCAAGATTCAGAGAACAGTAACTTCAATATAGATTGTCCATCCGGATGTTTAGGTATAACCTCTCATGATAAACACAATTGTTCCCCATTGCTTCGAGTTAATTTAAAAATTTAGGAGGCGGGAATGGGTACCGCCGCCCCTGGAACCATTTATTCGATAACCAGCACCTCTGACACAGGTCACCCCAAGTGGTTCGCCACGTTTGGTGACTTAGCAGGGGTGCCCGGGTTCATGGGGATGAGGTTTGTCTAGGACTTGGTGGCGGATGCGTCTGCCCATCTACTGCATGGCAGGCCGAAACAAGAAAGACTGGTTGAGGGAGAACGCAGTGGGAGGCCTTACAACGCAGTGGGAGGGATGGATTCACACATCCGCCTCTCCTGGACACACTAACCCCCAGATTCCTACCCACTTCTTATACTATTTTCCTTCCCACCTTTTTTTTTTCATTTTTTCTTTTCATTTTTTCCTTTCATTTTCTTTAAAAAGACCCTCCATACAGCACCCCCAAAGATGACATAGGCTCTGGGGGAATGTATTTTTCTCAGGGCCTCCCATGTGGAGCTAATAAAAAAAAAAAATGTTTTATTGAAATGGAAATCGAGTGGAATTCATATGAGATGGCGGCCGAAAGTACACCTTGGAGATCGGTTATGAAAAAAGAAAAACACCCATCGGTTATGAAAAAAGCAAAGCGAACAAAACCACACTTAACAAAGAATCGAAGTACAGAACAAAATCCAATCTGCACGCACATAGTTTAACAGTTATTTGAGGCTATGAAAGGGCTTTTAAGGATATGAGATCCCTAAAATCAAACAATCAAAAAAGTGTTTGGTAACCCGAAATAGTTTTATTATAAAAATCTTATCTCTAACCATAGAGCCACCTTCGACGATTTATTACCGAAATGTAAATTTATAGTGCTGTAAGGGGATGTTTTACCGCTGTTTTATTCAACCTTTACCAAAAACACATAAATTACAATTCATGCAGCGTTTGTAAGAGAAAAAATTCAGAATACAGTGGTAAATGGCAGGCCGGTAAATAAAGCATTACCTATAGATCCTTAAATACAATCTTCACTCATAAAAGACAACTGTAAAGATACATTGAAATGGTTATTAAATTAAAAATAATGCATTTAGTAAAATCACAGTTTACAAAGGTTTATGGAAAAGTACTGTTTAATGTACAATTTATTTTATGTACTGGCAATTTTGAATGCTGGTCACACCGGAAAGACTAGATGTAGTTCCAAATGCTACCGCAAAATCATTCCGTCCCGAAGTGTCCTGGTGTGTACAGCTATCAGATTTAGCCCCGCAACTTTCTGATATTTAATATTGTGTCGCGATTGTGTTTGACTATTACAATAAAAATAGAATTTATTAAAACCTTCCAATCATTTATTTAACTCCCGTGACACATATTATGAAAGTGTTGATTCGGTAAGAATGTATTTGTCACGGGAGTTAAATAAATGATTAGAAGGTTTTAATAGATTCTCTTTTTATTGTAATAGTCAAACACAATCGCGACACAATATTAAATATCAGAAAGTTGCGGGGCTAAATCTGATAGCTGTACACACCAGGATACTTCGGGACGGAATGATTTTGCGGTAGCATTTGGAACTACATCTAGTCTTTCCGGTGTGACCAGCATTCAAAATTGCCAGTACATAAAATAAATTGTACATTAAACAGTACCTTGCCATAGGTTATTTAAAGAGACCTCAAAAAGCCACACACAGAATTTAGTCGTGAGCAAAATCAATATCAATAGCAATAGCAATATCATCACATTCATATTAAAAACAATCATTTAGACTATCGGTTATAGTTACATTGGTGAATGCGTGATTGTGGGTGATTGTGCGTGATTATGTCTTATCTTGTAAGGCCACGTACTTACTCGCCTGAAAGCTGTACTGTTACGTTCGCGACCACTCGCGTGAAGCCAGCAGTACTGTGTTCATCCTTAATAATTTTTAAAACCAGTAAACTCTAGTAAACATCGAGGAAATAATGATACGTTTTCAAAAAGAAGATAACTAAGTCACATCTATAAAATGTATTTTGTATTTATTGCTTAACTTCACGACCTATTAAACATAATCATCCCTAAATTAATGTGGCCACTGCTTCCTTCATCGAGTTACCTTCTGTTGATGAAACATTCTTCAAGATGTTTTGAAAACAGAAGAATTCTTGATTGTCTTCCAACCCTCAGGTGGAATAGCTTTGAAGCATCTTTCTGCGTTACTTCGGAAATTTGAAAAGTGTACTTATATCTACAGAAGAATACTTAAAATAAACTGGATGGACAGGGTTACGAATGAAGATGTTATGGTTCGGATGAATAAAGAAAAATAAGTTATTAAATATTTCTATTTTTGAGAGTGATATTTCATGGTGGAATTCCATTATCAGACCATTATTCCAGACATCAGTCTGAAGATGGCTTTGACGAGCTGAAACCGGTTACGGTCCAATAAAATTAAGTGGAATAAAGTTTTATATTTGTTTTATTATAATATATTAAGTTTTTAAAACTATAAAAATCCGAAAACTTCAATATCTTGTACATGTGATGAGACATCCAGACAAGTATGAAATCTTGCATCTCATAATGTAGGGAAAGATTGCCGGAAGACGGGGCCCTGGAAGAAGGAGAACCTCATGGCTGAAAAACCTGGGACAATGGTTTGGCCAGTCTACTGTAGAGCTGTGCCGGGCCGCAGTAAACAAAGTCCGCATAGCCTACATGATAGCCAACGTCCGTTGAACGGACAGAGCACAAAAAGAAGAAGAAGATGTACTTATATCACAAATACGTTATAAAATATAAATCCAAAAATGAAGGCACTTAATAAAACAAATCGTATCGCAACTTGCATAGGAGCTTTCATCAACGGTTGGATGATGATGTCTTGGCATTATATTTTTTTCTAATTAATATTCTATTAAAAACAAAATAAAATAGTTTTCTGTTAAAAACTTAATACTTTTCACAGCGCTCTTAAATACTAATTGCCGCTGTATGATTAATCATTGAATCGTGCGTAAAAAAACAAATTGACGTAATTGAAAATAAATTCATTTAATTAAAAACATCAGCCACGGGCAGCGCGGCATTTTCGCTAAGCCTCTGTGTTATTATTTGTACAGTGTAATTATTTGTATGACTTTGCACGTTTAAATAATGATAAAATATAAAATATAGAAATGTTTATTGTCATAAAGAATAAGCTCCCCTGTGAATATAATATTAACTAATAAAATACTTAAATATCGTAAGCTACAATAAATCTGAATGTTAAAATAAATTGAATTGAATAAGTGTTTTCGCTTACCTACATATTAAAAGATATTCCAGCTGTTTTTTGGAGACTCGTTGTATGAGCACTTACATTTTGACGGTTATTTGATAAAATTTATATTGTTTTTAAGCTAATCTTTTATAATCAGCCGGCTGAAAGTTCATACTAAATGACCTAACGACAATGGCATCACACTTAAAACTAGACAGACCACTGAAATTTGACAATGTAATGTAAAAAGAAGAACGTAGGTGATGAAACTATTCTATTCTCTGTCTAACAAGGGATTTCAAGAGAAGAGTGCAATTATGCGAGTATTTTTTCTCTCCCTATATTATAAGGGAACTTCCTTTGTTCTCTATTCAATGCTTGGCGTATACACTAGCCACCACCACCTCAGCTCAACAATTCTATTAATATATTGGAGTCAAATGATTTAATCAATTACCAGTTAATTTAAGATTGGAAACAAATTATAAAAAAATTAAAAATCAATAAAAAAACTTTTTTATAGACTATCAAAATCACTATATCTTACAATACTATATTTTCTTAATACAATTTTAATATCAGATATCCTTTTTCTTTCTTTTTCGTTTTTTTTCTTTCTTTTTTTTATCCACTCTTCTTCATTCTGTTATATTTCGTAACTCTTGTTTGTTTTATTTATTTTATTTTATTTTTTATTTTATATTATTTATTTAATATATATATACGTATATACATTTACGATATATATGATTTTATTTTTTTTACTATTAATTATCTTTTTTTTGCTTTATATTTAAAAAAGAAAAAAAATATTTTTCCTGTGTTAAATTTTGTGGTTTTCATTAGTTTTCTCCGCCTTTTTAATAGAGCTTTGCTCTTAAAAAAGGTGTAAGACGTATTAACTAATGTATTTATGAGAAAAAAAACTTTATTTAACACATAAAAACACGTAATTTTTGTACCATTATATTAAATAACAAAAAATAATAATAATAAAACACTGCTGAGACGACACGCGTGGTTTCACTGAAGAATTTCCAGTGGACATGCTTTATTTAACATGAAGTATTTTATAAGTGTTTTATAATTTCATTGGACAGATGATGTAAGTTTTTCAAGTTTGCTGACATTAGAAAGGTAAATCTCTTCTTTTGAAAGGCTGAGGCAAGAAATCCCGTGACAAATATGTTTTTTATTAATATTTTCATCTTCACTGATCCCACAATTGTAATATCCCGCAATTTTCAGGTGTCTGCACTAGTTATTCATATTTTACACGCCCGACATTCATATATCTTGTTTTTAAAAATTTTACTCAAAATTTACAAAAAAGAACTTTCGTTCAAGAGGGAATGACCAGACAAAACCGGAAATACCTAGGAAATTGATTTATAACTTTAAAATAAAAAAATAAAATGTGAAATAAATCAATAAATTACTGAGACTTATCAGAATTTTAGTTTAAATAAAATCATAAAAAAAAAGATCCGCACACGTGTTTTGTGACGAAAATACGTCAGTTCGTCTATTTATTTACGGTCTTACAAAGTTATATAGGTATTTTAGATTTTTTTTACATTCTTATTTTTCTTAGACATTATTCAAAAATTATAAATACTTATGGTCGAAAAATAATTACAAAAAATGAATAGTATCTACATAATACATAATTTTAATAGTTTTATCATTACGCCTTTCAGCATTTTTGAATGTAGGTATAAATTAAAGCGAATTTTGAAGGGAGAATAATGAATCTTTCTCATTGGAACCACCCTGTACGATCATAAGAACATCTTTCGAAAAGTTTGAATTCTTGGCCACTGGCTGGTTAATGGCCCTTAATTAAATTCTATAAAAAAATAATAAGTGTATAGTACCTACCTACCTATTTAACTTAATAAACTGAACGTGAAAGGTGTAAGCAGGTAGGATACAAGTAGGTTTGTAGTTTTACTATCGCGAAAAGTTCGACAAAGTTCAATGAGTTTGAGTGTAATAGGGGTGAAAAATCAAAGTGTGCAATTCACAGTAGAAGTGAAACCTTCAGAAAAGTAGAAAACATTGGGGAGGCTACGAAGCACCAAACAAAGAGAACACTGATTATATTATCTCATTCTCTCGCAGGCTAAATCCTATAGATGTATGTGTTTGTCTCATTTTAGTGTTGCTATTTCTCGTTTCATCGAGTTTCAAATCGCAACGGTGCTAAAGAAATTTTTACTTCAATATTTTTACTATTCTTAATCAATAGGCAGCGTTACACAAGATATATACGTCCACTGTAAGATCTTCCAAAACACATGCGGATGTTTTAGGTATCACACTTCTTGTAGATATTACAATTTGGGAGGCGGGTATGGGTACCGCCGCCCCGGGAACTATTTATTGGATTACCAACACCTCTGCCATAGGTAACCCCAAGTGGTTGGCTATGTTTGGTGACTCGGTTCCCGGTGGTCGGGTTCATATGGATCTTGGCGGCAGATGCGTCTGCCCACCAACTGCGTGGCAGGCCGTGAAAGACTGGTTGAGGAAGACCTGTAGATCTCTCCAGCAGGTCTCTCGGAACATTGCCTTACCAGCAGTGGTGGGGAGGGGGGGTGGGATGGGGGGGGATTGATTCATACGTCCGTCACTCCTTGACACACTGACCCCCAGATTTCTACCCACCCCTCATACCTTTTCTTTCCACAACTTCTTCTACTTCCTTTCCCTGCAAAGACCCTCCACACAGCATCCCCAAAGATGACACTAACGGGAATTATTTTCCTCAGTGCCTCCTGTGTGGAGCTAATGTAAAAAAAATCACAAATTTTTCACAAAGTATATTATTAATAAATCAAAATGTACGGGAAGTCCTTTCATATGCACTTCGAACCGAAAATTCCCGGTTTATATTGGGGGGTGGTGCTATAATAAGATTCCACGGAGGGTTGGTTTACCACTGAGCTAATTGGGCTGCCACGGTGCCTTTGAATATTCCGGGAACTTGAACTTTGGAGAACGAGAATGCATGATGATACCAGAATGATATCTCGTGGAATAACGGCAGCCAAGTTAACTAGCGAACATCAGTCCTGACCGAAGGTATTAATTTCCACACTCGTTGACCTTAATTTTTTATTGTAAATTATACATTAATTTATTTAAACCTTAGAGCTTTTGAATAAAACATTGCCTTTTTATTTGGTATCGTTTTTTCTGTTTCATGTATCATTGAGATTTGTTATCTAACTTTAAGCCATTTCAAGTAACTTTTCGATTCTGAATGTTGGTCTTTCACCAGGGCGATACTGAAATTATCTACCTTTCACAAACGTGCGGCAAATAAACTATTCAATTTGGGAGGCGGGTATGGGTACCGCCGCCCCGGGAACCATTTATTGGATAACCAACACCTCTGCCATTATAGGTCATCCCAAGTGTATCGCTACGTTTTGTGATTTAGCAGGGGTTCATGATGTGAGCTTTGTCTGGGTCTTGGTGGTGGATGCGTCTGCCCACCAGCTGCATGGCAGGCCGGAACGGGAGAGAGTGGTTGAGGGAGTCCATTTGACTTCTCCAGCCCTACTCTCTAGGAAGGATGGATGTATGCGTATCTTGGACATACTGATCCCCAGATTCCTACCCACCTCTAATACCCTTTTCCTTCAAAGAACTTCCTCTCATTCCTTTCCTAAAAATAACCTCCACACATCATCCCCAAAGATGCCATAGGCCCTGAGGGGAATTATTTTCGTCAGGGCCTCCGGTGTGAACCTAATTTAAAACAAAAATACATATTATTGTTACTAAATAAATTTTAAATTACAAAAATTAATCAAAAATGTGAAAGTTTGGATACCATTACATGATTGTGTTTTAAATGTCAAATATATTTACAAGTCGTTTACAAGGGGCTTACAAATCACAACAGGAAATGTTTTGTTTGCCAAAAAATATTGTTATATTTTCACAAAACATTCCTTTTGTTCTGAATATTTTTTTTCCTTATTTTATTAGCATTCTTCCTACATTTTAATGTTATAATCGTTGTAAGTAATCAATTAAGTGTAATGTTTTATTATTATTTAAAATTATCAACGGATATTTGGATAGCCCTAAACTTGTGAACATGATAAATTATTAAGTACCTAACAATTACAACACCAGACTCCATGCTCCATTTAACGTAGTTGCTTCTTGCACTAATTGTATGATTTACTCTTGTCTTCAGAGATTACATTGTGTGGGGAATGAAACTTGCACTGTCGATATATTTTTTTATAAAAACATCGCTTCCTTCAAAAAGCCTATATGTATGCAGATGCAAAAATCCTTCAATGTTCCAGATTGTTAACAGTTACAAATTTAATACCCATTGCTCTGTAACTACTTTCATAGTACCTACTTACTTCTTTATACATATATGTAATTGCTGTGTACCTTTATAATAACAAACTAACGTAAAAATCCTTAAATGTTTCACATTGTTAATAGTAACAAACTTAATACCAACTGCTCTGTAACAACATTCATGATAACTACATTCATAGTACCTATTTACTTATTTATATATGTAATTACTGTGTACCTTTTATTTGTTTTTCTTTTTCATAATAATAACAAACATACGTACATTTATGAGAGCAAAAAAATTATAATTAAAAAAATATATAAAAATTAATTACAAGAAAATTACCTTCTTTTATATTAATCGTTAAAAATGTTTTACACCACTGCAATACCGGTATGCTTCGAGTATATTAGGAATCACATTTTGTGTGATATTGTGACAATAATTATTGAATCTAATGTAGCATGAGCCCAAATACGAATCCGCTGGTTGAACTCCTTTGTAAACAATTACTCGAATACTGATACCTACTTATGTTAGGCCTACTTATATCTTTCTAGCTCTGTTTATCATTTTATGTAATATATACTTGTGATACTGCATACTTGTTATAATGCTCTTGTACAATTTATTTTATATGTAAAAGCCATCAAGGCGTAAACAAACAAATAAATAATTGTAAAATGTATTATGGGCACGTCTCCCTAATTCACGGTTCACTTCTCCCGCCTTTTGGCTAAATTTGAACCATTTGACACATACATTCATATGGTATATTTGCTGCACGTTCCAGAGTGGAAGATACTCTCAGTATCGCCCTGGTGTAAGACTACCATTCAGAATTGAAACGTTGCTTGAAATGGCTTTAGCCGTGTTTGGTGACCAGATCTGAATAGCCAGGTACTTCCTCACCTTCCTCTTCCCTATCTCCTTCCCCTCCCCACTACCTTCAGCCTCACAACATACCCCAATTGGGGATGTCATAGTCCCACTGGCTCCAGACGGGAGCAGTTGGGGACTCTTGTGCGGTATTCATGTAAAAAAAAAAATATATATATATATATATATATCTATGTGTATTTGTAAAAAATATTTTGCGCGTCTGAATAACTAAATAATAAATCAGTTAAAAATGCAAATAATTCGTTCATCCCGCCAGAAAACATTTATTTTTAAGAACTGGTTTAAGTATCCCGGACTTTATTTTCAGCGTTGTGAATTTCAGTACTCCGAAGTATGTAATAATCACTTCAATCAAGAAAGATAAAAAATAACACGTAACAAAGTAAATTTTTGAGGGTAGTCATAAAGTTGAACTCATAATTTATTTTATTTTTTCGAAATTAAAATCCACACATTGTATGCCGGGTTTATTGATGTGGAAGTCAGATAATACAATATTTTACAACTCGAAGTTACAAAAGGTTTCATACATTCATATTTATTTAACCTACCATAGAGAGGCATAATAATCTTCAGTTGGTAATTATAAACCTTATATCAGGCAGTTGGCACATTGGGCTTAGGATATGGCAGATAATTTTTTTTTTCGGGAGTTTCGAATAACGCCATGTACAGAAGTACATGGCGTTATTCCGGTTTTCAGAATTCCCTGTCCAGGATGCTGAAAGTTCAGGCCGGGTATCCGACCTTTTTTCATAAAGGTCAAGAAAATCTAGATAACTCATGAAACAATAAAAAGCGTTTAACCAGACAGCGGCCGAAAATCCAGATTTCGTCTGAAGTTATTCTTACGATCGTACAGGGTGGTTCCAATGAGAAAGATTAATTAGTCAACGTAGCAGCTTTTTAAAATTATAACTCAATATAGAATTTATTTCATTCCAAATTTGCTTTAATTTATATGAACCTACATCCAAAACTGCTGAAAGGCATGATGATAAAACTATTAAAATTATGTACTTTTAGTTATTATTTTTTGATTATAAGTATTTAACATTTTTCAATAATGTATATTGTATAAGTTAAATAAGAATGTTAAAAAAATCTGAAATACATTAGTTTGTAAGTGAGCAAATAAATATACAAACGGACCAATTTTCGTAAGTATATATTTTTTAATGATTTTATTTAAACTAAAATTAAAATTCTGAAACATGCCTCTCCCAGATATTAGTATTGATTTATTTTTAGTATTGATGTATTGATTTTTTTGATTATATGATAAGAATTGGGTGTTATTATATATATATATATATATATATATAAGATTTTGTTTTATACAAAATATACAATATTTTGTATCTTATACTAAAAATAATCATGATGTCTCTTTCTTTTGCCTGTTTATTTTGGAGAGGTGTGAAGATTGGATGTTGATTTGATGAATATAGAAAAATGTACTTTTTTTAATTACGTAGGATTGAACCCTTGGTTCGCTGGATATCTGGCCGCTGAAGTTCGTCAGGTTCGTCATTGGTGGCTCGTGTTGAACCGTGGATTTACCGTATTGTATTAGAACCGAGTGCCCGTGAATAAATAAATATTTTATTTAAATAAAGGAAGACAATATAAGCGAAACTCAATCGAAAATCCGGAAACAGAAAAATCAGAAAAACATATTGACACCTTTGGGACTCGAACCCGGTACCTCTTGCTTTCCGGGCAAATGCGCTAACCACTGCGCCACGGTGTCGATATGAAATTCGGTCATGTTTAACTGTACCATACTTCGACTAAGAAGCACCTACATTATCTTCATTTTCTTTAACGCATATATTATTGGCAAATATCTTTATGTATGATTGCAAGATTCAAACCCGAACTAAATGCTCTCTAGATAGTGTCTGGATAAATCTTTATCCATTTTATTTAATATGCGACATCTATCGACTTTTCTGCAAGTCTAGGATGAATATTTTATTTTTTATTTTAACTTTATGAGTAAAACCTCAAATTGTTTTACTCATAGAGTTAAAATAAAAAATAAAATATTTTATTGCTATCTCATTCTCTCGCAAGCTAAATCCTATTGAACGTTTGTTTTTTTTTTAGTGTCGCTCACTTCCGTTTCAACGAGTTAAAAATCAAAACGGTGGTAAAGAAGTTTCACTTCCAAAGGACACAGTCTTTAAAATTCACTGTTGCCATTGCTGCTGACAAAACGACGCGTCCTTCCAAGCGGCACTTTACATAAAATATAAGGTGTGGTAGGGTCTCTGAAAAATAATGTTGATGCCCACATGCTTTCTCGATAATAAAAAAAAGATTTCCAATTGTTACGATTGAATAAGAAGGAATGATATTTAACGTTGGATAAATTTATTATTCCTTCGGTTAGATAGGTACCTACATAAATTCTCTGCTTTGAATTATTTCCGTAAGTTTACACAATAGGCCACTTGCATCACATTTTTTAATTTTTTTTTCCGGTTTAGACAAATATTCTAAGACATTCTGTATTTTTTTTTAATCGTGTTTTTGAAACCCTGGGGATTTTTCGAAAATTTCAATCCGAAAAATCAGACCGTTTTTTATATAACGGAAAGACGGAACATAATTTTATAGGTGCGAAAAAACGATAATTACATAGCCGAAAATCATTTAAAAAAATGAAAGTTTTCCACACGAATGGCACAGGAGAATAACGAGGCATACCAAAAATATTACATCTCATAAATATTTTTTTCCTTGATCCATCTTATTGATCATAAATCATTATAATGTACAACGTATATATTACTAAATTCAATGTAATATACTTGTACTTGTAAATAAAAATAATGATAAGAATATTATAAAATTTGATTTTGTTAAAATCAGCACCATAACCATTATACCTCTAAAACACGTACCAACTTCTAAAATGTACGGGGTTCTCTTCTGTCAAAAATTTAAACCAAATGATAAGTTCGCAGAGAACAAATAATAAATCTAGTGAACGAATTAAAAAATTCGCCTGAAATCAAAGTGATGCCATATTAAAAAAATAAATCAGTGTGGAATTTAACAAAATTAATAGAAACATTTTCGGAGACGGGACATTTTCATGTAGTGACGTCACGAGCCCAAATAATGGATTTATTTATTTAAAAATAAAAAACTGTACGTTTCTAAAAAAATTTACTAACATTTTCGCAATCTTAATAAAAAGATCTATCCACACGATTTTTTCCAAGTTGTTATGAATTCAATGCAAGTGGCCTATTATGTTTTTAATTTTAGCCTGGTTTCTACTACTAATAAATATATATTTTTCAACTAATTCATTCATTCATTTAGTCTGAAAGAATTTCAGTAAATTATTTTCCTAATAGCCATCACAATGCATGGTGCGATGGATATGTAATTAAAAGGAGGTAAAATATTTAACAGAAGAATATTTTTGTAAAATTATTTCAGGTCTTAAAGTATATAAATAATTTATAAATGTACATTACACATATTTTTTATTACGTAAAGTATGTTGAGGGAGGTTAATATTCAGAACAAGTGTCTGCATTGACTAAGACGTAATAACTATGAAATTTTGAAATTAACAATGAAAAAAATTAAAGCAACCCTCGCTGAATCGTAAAGATTGAACTACCGCAGCCTGGAATGGAACGCCAGTATTAATTACCGTTTATGTTTGCTTCGTTCCATTCATGGTTCGGCTCGTGCATTTTTTCTCGTCCTTATGCGCAGTATTACACATAAAATCTATCCAGTCGGTGCTAAAACGCAATTTTTCAAGAAAGAACGAACTTGCCAAAAACATTCAGGAAAATGTAATGCTTTCTTTTGAAAGAAAGCTTTTACTGCATTAACTTCTCAACGGAAACAAGCCATTTATTTTCGAAAAGCAGAGGATGATTTACGTTTCTGTTTTTAGTTTTTCTTTTCATAACTGTTTCGTAACTTAATAAAAATGTTCGTTTACTGCCATGTCTAGTGAATGTTAAGTATTAAAATGTTATGAAGATTTGTGGATGATTATTAAGCTCGTGAAAAATCACAGGATAGTCATAGAAGCGCCATTGTTAAAAAATATGTTCCACTATTTTTATGCGCGTAGCAGTGCACGGGGAACAGATTCCAGAGTTTCTGGGAGCTCAACGTTTGAGCGTTGGGAGTGTTGGAAGTCAAATTGGACTAATTGGAGGTAAAAAAGTAGAAAGAATTATTTCCCTTCGCGTACATCTAAATATATATTGTAAATCAATGGGGATACATTCATCCCAGGAAGAGATCGTATCTACGTCATCGATGATCGTCCTAACAGCTGTCCATAAAATTCTTTCTTCTCATACTACTTTATGACAAAGAAAAAGACAGAAGATTTTTTTTCATGAGCTCCACACAGGAGACCCTGAGGAAAATTATTTTCCTAAGGGCCTATGTCATCTTTGGGGATGCTGTGTGGAGGGTTTTTTTTAGGGAAAGGAAGGAGAGCAAAAGGAAAAAAGTTTAAGGGGTGGGTAGGAATCTGCGGTTCAGTGTATCCTGGTTATCCGCCTCCAAGACCTAGACAAACCTCACCCCATGAACCCGGGCACCCCTGCTAAATTACCAAACATAGCGAACCACTTGGGGTGACCTATGACAGAGTTGTTGGTTATCCAATAAAGCTTCCCGTGGCGGAGCCGGGCAGCGGTACCCATTCTTGCCTCCCAAATTGAAAAAAGAAGAAGATATTCGAATGTCGACTGCGTATACCGTAGGCGTATGTAAATATTTCTATAGGCAAATGTTTCTTTAGAACTTTCACGGTAAAAAGCAGTGTTATAAACGAGCAAAAAAATAATTTTATTTTACGAAAAGTACGCCAAATTTCAATTTTCCATTAATTGCATAATTATTCGTTAATAATTTTAACTTAATAATTATATATATATATATATTTTTTTTTTTTTTTTTTTTTTTTTTTTCCTTTATTCATCGCTTTGATAATTATATAATTTGGAAATTTTTCGACTAAAATGCTAGGCAGATGCTCGTATCATGGAGATAGAATTACGGTCATATCTTTTAAAACATTGCTACGGACTAAATTCTTTTCAGGAAATTCGATATCTTTACAGGCATCTAATACTGAATGAATTAAAATGTCAACACTTTTTAAAAAATGTAAAATAAAAAGTAAAATCTTCAAAATTTGAAATTCAACAGGTTGTTATAAATTTTTTCCTTTATTTTTAACGAGAATGTGAAAATTGTGGACCATTTTTTACCACTTACTAGTGTTGTTAAATGAGAAAGATTGTAGTTTTTACGATTGTTTTCGTGTAATATTATTCTGTTATGTTGATAATCTGACTTCACAAATAGAATCTTTTTTAGTTTTCAAAAACAAATTACTTTTTGACTTGAAGTAATTTTATAAGCATATTTTACGTTCTGGTTCTTGCAGGGTAATTTTTAAATTAACGTTTGTTGTTAATTTGAGAAATCGAGATTTGGTGATACGGCGCGGCAACTAGTGCGTGGACAAAATCTGAGCTGATTTCGTATCTTAAATCTAAGCAGGTTGATTACACCACTGACATACTGAAAGACGAATTATTATTTCTGACGTAACAACATTTGTCTTAGAGAGCATAATATTAATTAACTGGCGAGAGAAAACGAACACGATATATTGCCTCTTCCTCCTCACCACTGCCAATTTAACCCCATTGAGCTGGTGTGGGCTTAATGTAAAAAGGTATAACAGTAAGCCAACATTAAGCATATTGATCAGTGTGGATTTGTGGATGAAAAGGTGCTGTCAATATGGAATAAGTCTCTGCAGCAAATTATTTGTGATAATTTGTGGATGAATTGTATCCGCAAAGCAGAAAGATTAAGAAAGCAACGATCCTCTCATTAATCATGCGGGGTACTTAAGTGCCCACTTTGTTTTAGCCACAGTTTACGACTTGCTGTGCAAGTGGCACACACATGTTTACTGAAAGTTATTTAACGTTACCTCGGTGGGTAGCGCTGAAAATAATCTCAATTCTCAACAATTACCACTCGCCCTAGAGCTTAATAAAAAATAATTATTATCCAAGAGACCCATGTAGGGTTTATGTGGAATTACAGCCTTTGTGTGATTTAAGGTTGATTGAAAAGGGATGAGGGTTTGACGAAGAACATTTCAACGAAGGAGTGACATGAGGGATTAAGAGACATATCTATTTAACTTTTTAGGAGAGCAAAAACGTAATTTGGAAATCGTGTAATGATTAATATTTCGTTTTAAAAGAATATCTGAATTTACTAGATTCACCTATTTTAAAACAATAAATGTGATTAACTCATTACATACGTTTAACTTGGATGTATAAAAATATTAATTATGTGTTTTATACGTCAGCTAAGTACGTAGAGTTACACGAGTTCCAAAATTTCTGATCGAGAATAAGATGCTTACAATGTGATATAACAATACATGGCAGGAAGCTACATAATATACGAGGGAAGAAATACACAATATCATTCAGTGACGAATAAAACGACCATTATAGGAATTGCACCGTTTCTTTGCTACTTTCACTAATTGAGTTCTAAATAATAATTATGTTTGAACTAATTATAAAAATAAAGTTTTTAATTAATGAAGACAATATCTTTACATAGTATAAAATGAAGTCGCTCCCGTTGTATGTGCGCTTAGATCTTTTAAACTACGCCACTGATTTTCATGCGGATTTCAGCAATAGATAGAGTGATTCAAGAGGAAGGTTTATATGTATAATACGTGCATATTATAGCAGAGAAAAGTCGATAAATTCAAAGATTCAATTCAGGCAGCGGGCATTGGCAAGCGGGTGGTGTGAATTTGATATGTATGCAAATTAACAGATGGCGTCGGTGATAAAGGTTGGGTAAGCCACATCACCGTGTGGCCGGGTCTGCTAGTTATAAATTAAGTTATACATTAAGACATTATTATTATCATTATTAGTGTTCTAATTAATGAAGACAAAAATGTATTACTATCTCAATCAAAAATCTGAAAGAGAAAAATCAGAAAAAATTATGGTCACATCCGGGACGGGAACCCAGGACCTAAGCTTTGCCGGGAAGGAACTCTCAAATAATCTTATAAGTCCCTATCCGATTCGGTAATATTAAGTTTTTCAATTTTTATAACTTTTGAAGGTTATTCCCATCAATGTAATACATCATTGAAGAAGAAGATAATAATATGTCTTGCTCTCTTTCATATTTTCGTTTAGATTATTATTGTTATCTTTTTCTTCAATGATGTTTAACTTTTTATTGCCAAAAATATGCATTAAGAAAATGAAAATTATGTTGGTAGTTATCAATCGAAGTACGATACAGTTATGTAAATATGTCCGAATCAGATAGGGACACATTCCTTCAGTCGGTAGAGCTCCGCCCCAGCAAGACATAGTTCCTGGGTTCGCGACCTAGATGTGACTGTGATTTGCTAATATTGTCTTCATTAATAAAAATATTACAATTTGAGGTTTTACTCATCGAGCTAAAAATAAAAATAAAAGTTTCGAAGAAGCCGTCACTTATTAATATTTTAACGTTCATAAGATTCATGATTAATTTATGACTGCTGAAACAATTATTGCTAATTTTCCAAGCGCACGTTTTACGAATATACCAACTCGTGATATTTAATATACTAAATATTCGACTTCAATATATAATAATTACCTACATTAACAGAGATTCTCGAAGCAACAAGTTTATTTTCAGCGTAAATTGAGGAACATGAGTTATCCGTCAGGTATTTTAGTTACTAGAAATTGTATGTATGGTTGTCAAACTTTATTTGTTTATTTATTCTTAGTACATTTACATTACAAAGGTATAATAATTGTCCTCCACATATGGAGTTCACCTGCGTTGTAGAGGACATTTTTCAGTTGTAAATTATAAATTATAAATTGTGAATAGTAAAACAAAAGAGTGTTCATACTTAATATAATAAAAAAGAGAAACAATAAAAATCAAAATACAAAATCGACTTCAATTCGACAAAATTATAAATTACAAGTCAAAAGGATTGCAGCCGGTTCCTTATGTGTTTTTGTATTCAATAATACCTATTAGTTGTTTTATATTGCGTAGGAAGAGAATTGTATGGTTTAATAGCCTGGTATCTGTAGTGTTTTTGTCCAAAGGATGTGTTTGTTTTTGGTATTTAGAGTATGATTGAAGTGGGTGTTAGTATTGGTAATTTAAGTATTACTTTTATTAGGGTTTTCTGAGCTTTTTTTTTATTTAAAAAATACATACATATACAGATTAATAGAAAAACATATGGTTCTTAAAACTAATTACAAAATATAAATTTCTCGTTAACGAAACTACCCAATTCAAAAGAGAAAACATTTCTCGTGCTTGAATTTTGGAGAGTGCCATTGTAAAATGCGAATAGGTACAGGGAGTATGTTATTACAAGTACTTAAATTAAAAAAAAAAATATATATATATATATATATATATATATATATATATATATATATATATATATATATATATATGTATACATGAAGACAAGTCGACATAATGAACTTGAAGTAAATAAGAGTTTAATTGGAATAGGATACAATATAAGATAATACAGGCATAGATATATCAGAAATAAAAATAATATTATTAAATTTACTCAATAGGTAGATTGTAAGTAGGTAGTAGGTTCATAGCATTGGTTTAGAAACATATTTGAAATGAATGGGCTGACAGTATTTTAAAAGTAGGTACATAGGATAAAGTTGTAACAATTTTGTGCCTACAAATAACGCGTATGTACTTTGCTTTCAATTTGATATGCTGATGAAATATTTTTAGAGGATATGTTCCAGTTTTTTTTGTTTGTTTTTTTTTTGTTGTTATTATTGTGATGATGAATTTAAAACTTATAATTTATGTCGGGATGGTCTATTAGTTGTTTTATTTGGGATTTAAAAACTTTATAATTTTTTTCAGACTTGATTTTATATGGGAGAGCATTGAAAAATTTTATACCTTGATAAGCATAGTGGTGTTGGGAAGCACTTGTTTTAAATTTTGGAATTTCTAAATTGCCCCGTGATCGTGGTCGGTTGTTTATGGTTGTGAATGTTGTTGTTGATAGATTGAAATGATCTTTATGAATTTGTAATAATGAGTTCTTTTTGAATATTTTATTTACACTGAGAACCCTAAATGAGTCAAATAGCTTTGCTGTTGGAAATACAGACGGTTTTCGTAAGATGACTTTTAAAATTAACCTCTGTACCCTTTCTACAGGTAAGAGGTTAGTTTTGAAGGTCCCTCCCCATCCGATTATACCATATTGTAGATTAGATTGGGCAAGAGAGAAATAGATAGTTTTAATCATACTGGATGATAAGATGTTTCTCAGTCTAATAAATATGTATATAAGTTTTCTTATTCCGGTTACTGTATTTTGGACTTGTTCTTTCCATTTTAAGTGTCTATCTACTGTGACAACCAGATATTTTATACTATTTTTACATGTTATTTGTAAACAAATTGCACTGTCGCATTCCTTATTGTTTTCACATTGTGATGAATGGATTTTAATTATAATACTGTTTTCGACATTTTTTTCTTTCGAAGAGAATGGGATAAAATGTGTTTTCACAGTATTTAGTGAGAGACAATTAAGGTCAAACCATGTTTTAAATATGTTTACATTGATATTTGCTTTACTCGTACCTTATTCCCATGATTTCCCTCTAGTGATAACCACAGTGTCGTCAGCATATGATTTAATATCTCCATCTATAGGAAGAGTAAAAATTTGGTTTACATATATTATAAAAAGGATTAGACCGATGACAGTTCCTTGTGGTATACCAAAAGATGAGGTTTTGGGTTCACTTAGTGTATTATTTTATTTTGACATATTAAAGTCTCTCTTTCAGATAACTTTGTAACCATGATATTATTATTCCGTCCAATCCAATTTGCATTAGTTTTTCGTTAAGTTTAGAATGTGATATGCTATCAAATGCCTTGCGGAGATCGATGAAGATACCAAGGCACTTTTCCCCATTGTCTAACCTTTGCATTATTGTTGATGTTAATTTAGCAATCGCGTCTTGGGTGCTGAGATTGTCTCTAAATCCATACTGGTTTGGGCTCATTATCTTCTTTCAATTTTATGTAGTTGTTAAGTTGTTTTTTAACAATTTTTACATACATTTTTGCTATGTTTGTTGTGAGTGCTATGGGACGATAGTTGGAAATATTTTTTTCGTCTCCAGATTTAAAAACAGGGTTGACAATAGATTTATTATAGTTGTTCGGGAATATACCTTTCTTCAAACTAACATTTATTATATGAGCAATTGGCTTGCTGATTATCTCACGTACGGCTTTCAATGTTTGCACAGTTATGTTGTCAAAGCCAGGGCTTGCTGATCCCCGTAAACTTAATACAGCGTTTTCAACTTCTTTGTGAGTTACTGAAGCAAATGTATGAAAACCTTCTTCAAAATTTGAGTTCTGCTATGGTTGGAGAGTCTGTCTATTGTTTGGTGTAATATTACAAGCAAGATTAGAGCTTACATTTGCAAAATAATCGTTAAAAATATTACCACAAAGTTTTGGATTTTTTTCGGTGTTGATGTTGATTCCTTGATGAGTAATTTCATTTGGTAATTTTTGTTTTGTGCTTTTGTTGGTTATTGTATTGATGATTTTCCAGAACTCTTTGCTGTCTTGACCAGCATTTTTTATTTTATCACGAAATTTTTCTTTTGTCAGTCTAATTAAAAGCGCAAGTTTGTTTCGGTATTTCTTGTAGAAAGTGGCGATTTTTTCATCATTTAGGAATTTTTTACACTGGTGGTAGTATTTTTCTTTATTTCTGATTGAAATCACTAGTCCATGGGTTATCCATGGCTGTATTAATCTGTGCTTAGATTTTGGTTTAGAAACAATTATTTGTGTGGATAGGTTTATGTGGTTTTGGAAAACTGTTTCGAAATTCTCAGCACAGGTATTTGGATTTAACGATTCAAATATTGATGCCCAGGTTTCCGTTTTAAGATTTGTTCTTAAAATTTCCATATTTAAATGTTTTTTTTTCATTTTTTTTTTGTCAGTTGTGTTAGAGTTGGTACTTCTTTTATCAATGTTGGTAACAAATATACAGGTGTAGTGATCGGTTATGCTGGTTTTCCATAATATTGACATTGTTATTTGATGTGTTTTTCATTGTTATTTGAGTTGCACCATATGTGATCAATGCAGGAAGGAATTTGTCCGCTGACATTCCGTGTTGGATTATTTATAAATGATCTATAGTTTAGCGATGTCATTACATTTATATAATCAAACTTTAGATAACTGCTTACCTCTTTTAAAATGTTCAGGTTAATATCGCCTGTGACAACGTTACAAGTACCTTTTAGTTGTAGCAATAACTGTTCCAGTTCTATAATGAAATTGTTTGGATTTGATCCGTGTGTGCGGTAGATAGCTATGATATTCTATATAACTTCATTTACTTTTAAGTTCATTTTTAGACAATTTGCTAGCTTCAGGTTGATTTTAGTGATTGTGACGTTATTGTGTTTATTTAAGATGAAAACAGCAATACCACAGTTCATATTAATATGCGTTTTGGACGAATAATATGTATAGTTAGGGATGTCGTACAGTGCGGCAGCATTATTTATATTCAAGTGTGCTTCTGTTAAAACGATTATGTTCGGCAATATTTCGAGAAGGTTTAGTGTTATTACAAATTCATCCAGATTTTTTTGCAAACTTCTGATGTTTTGGTGCAGAACAATGAAAACATTTGGGACTTTTTTTAATAGTTTTTTACATTGTTTTGAATCGTCGCAAATATATTGTGAAACATCTGTTAATCTATCAATTTCCTCAGTTAGAAAATCGTCCATAACTTACTCATAATCAATTTGTTGTTGTGCTGTAATAGACATTCTTTTTCGGTAAGTACATATTTCACTATTTGCACTATGTTGAGTATTATTTTTTGTTCCAAATAAATTGTTGTTTTTGTCGCAATTGTATCATTTGACACTGTCTTTATATTTATCGCATTCGCTAAATTTGTGGTTCTTTGCACAATGTACGCATCTGGGTTTGTTCATTTTATTTAAACATTTAAAGGATGTATGTCCAAATCCAAGGCAGTGGTAGCAATGCATCAGAGGGTCGCAATCCTGTATATGCGCTCGGACAAAGCCAATATTAATTCTTTGTTTTTCTAGTAGTATTTTTCGGATTGAGCCTGTTGTTTCAATTATTATGTAACGGAGTTGATCACTTTTTCTATTTTTTAATATTTTCGTTATTTTAATGGATTCATTTTTTATATCGTTTAGTTCACTGTCTTGTAAAATAAGATCATTTAGAAAATTATCTTCGTTATATTCGCCTCCGACACCTTTAATAATCATACATGGTCTCTTCTTTTTTAATTGTGTTGCAGATATTCCATTTTTATTTTTATTTATTTTATCTTTCAATTTTTCAGCATTTTCTTTATTCGAGCAAGTCATAATTATTTTATTGTTTTTTGCTTTTTTTATTCCACTTATTCCGATTCCTATGTTAGGCGCTTTTATTGTTTTTGTGATAATACTCTTTATGTCTTCGGATGTTTTTTTGCCTTCAGCGGTGATTAAGATCGCAAATTTGGGTTCTTCGATTTGAACAGTTCTTTCTTTTAGAACCATTGCGTAGGATTTTTGTTCATAATTTTTTTTCCAGCTTGATGATTACTTTTTTTTTGTAGTTCAATAATTTGTTCTTGGAAATGGTTTTTTTTTCCGTTTCCATGCTTCTTCTAGTAGTTGAACCGTTTGCTCCAGGTTATTTCTAATTTTTGTGTCCTTTAGGGTCGAAATATTTTTTAGTTCACTTTTAATGTTTTCTATTAATGTTAGTACATCCATTTTTTATTAAACTTTAAACAGTGTATTAATTTATTTTTACTGGCACAGCCCCAGGCAATAATTTCGTATTCCATTATGGATTGTACTAGTGCGAGGTTATATTTTTTATATCACATATGTTTAAAATATTTCTCAGTAAATATAAGTAAATCAATTTGTTTAATTTTCCTATTACCGAATCGATATGTCTGATCCATTTTATAAAACGGTCGAAGTATATACCAAGATATTTAATATTTTCCGTTTGTGTAATTGGGGGACAATCGCATGTGGTTTGTGTTGATATATCAATAGTTGATTGACAGGAATGTATTTTAAGCTAGATGTTATTGGCCTCTCGAATTTATGCTGAAAGTTATGAATTTTGTTTTATCTATATTTAAAGTTAATAAGTTAGAGTCCAGCCATTTTTTAGTAATATTTAAGCCAAGTTCTGCTTTTGTGGTTAGTGTTTTCCAGTCTTTGGCCTTAAAGAGTAACACAGTATCATCAGCAAAACTTATAATTTCCCCGTCTATTTGAAGGTGACACAGGTCATTAATATATATAAGGAATAGGATTGGACCAAGTACGCTGCCTTGGGGTACTCCATAGGATACTTGTTCCTTGTCACTACATGTGTTTTTTATTGAGGTATACTGTGTGCGATTTCCCATAAAGCTTTTAATTAATTTAACAAATAAAAGAGATAAACTAGTAAAGATACCTTTATTTTTGAAACATTATTTAGGCCTTAATAATGTTTCAATAAACACAACAACTAAATGTCTAAAAACCGTATGTAAATAAACGAATAAATTAATACGATGGCTTGTTTCATACAATATATTCCCATGCAATGACTTTACGGTGAGGTCACGACACGTCGAATAGTGACGTCACCACTAAAATTCGTTTTTACGACCCGATTAAAAATGGACTTTTTAATAATTTTTTAAAAACTCTGCGTTTAATATTATTACATAAAACTTATATAATATTCAGAATCAGCGTTTATTGGTCTACATAATATGAACATATTTTTTTAAAGCCATAATATTTTTCACTGGAGTTCCTTATTGTGATCAGTGGAAGAGGGCAACTGTCACAAGATAGTCAGCGTATTACTATTTGTTAGAAAGCTGAAACACACCTAGAATCTACATTTATCGGGTTTCTTTCTAATGTAAAAAAACAGGATGGCGCTGAACGGTCATTTGATGGCAGTGTTACATTTGAGTTTTTGAGAAACAACTGGCCTTTAGTGTGGCTGACTACGTACAGGTAGTTCTTCCGAGAGCCTCCATTATAGTGATTGAAAATTTAGTATTATTTATTATTTGAAATATTTCGCTTACTAACTAACTTCATAATTTAAAGTTATAAAATATTAACATCATATTATATCAATATGTAGATTGTTTAGCATATTGTGTTTGTGAATATAAATATACAACCCCTGGTAGGTCTTGGCCTCCTTAAGAGTCTTCCTCCACTCATCTCGGTTTTGTGCCAGCTCTCTCCGGTTTAGAAGCTCCAAGACAGATATATCTTTGAGGACGTTGTAGCTCCATCTTAATCTTGGTCTTGAGTTCAGCAGGGACTTTGGTGCTTGATGCTCGGTCGTTTTCTCTACATGATTTAGTCACCGAAGTCTTCCCAGTTGTCATACATGATTCATACGTGCACAAATTATACGCCAGGCAAAAGCGAGTGGTTACATAATGAAAAACACAACTTTTAAAATTTTTACGAACTTTTTTTTTTTTTTTTTTTAAATTTGATTCACCTGATTTATAAATGTGTGTTACATATTTGACTAATGTGGGCCTCACTGGGTGCTTTACCGGTGCTGAGGACCTCATTTTACAGTTTGATATGATTTTTTTTTTTTATTTAAGATACATATAAAATAAAAACTAAAGAAAAAAGAGACTCAACAATAACATATGAGAATTGAAAGAAAGAAAATAGAGCAAAACAAAATAGAGTAAAATAACACTAAAATAAAACAATAGAATAAAACTATATAAATAGGATAGATACATATAAACCGATAGTGAAATTAAAAGGTTTTATATATTAGTGAGTATTGCAATGATGTTTATGTCTATGTGTTTTTATTTATTTTTTTTTTTTTTATGTTGTGATTTTTTTGTAAAGTTGTCTTTTTTGGTCTTTAATCCATCTTTTAATTTTGAGTGTGAAAAGTTTTTTTATTTTCTTCTTTTTTTAAATCGAGTGAAAGATGGTTGAATGCTTTTATTGCCTGGTATTTGTGGTGTCTTTGTCCAAAGCTTGTGTTTATCGTCGGTGTTTTTAAGTTTTGTATGTATGCTTGTCTAACTGGTCTATTAATGGTTTGTGTTTGTTGGAGTTTGTGTTTTTGGTCAAAGATATAGTTAAGAAGTGTTTTTATGTATAATTGTCGTATATCAAGTCCGTCGAACATGTTGAATATTTGGTCTGTGTCAGTCATTCTGTGTTTTTTTAGTATAATCTTTAAGATGGTTCTCTGTGTGGTTTCCATATGAGCAATAGCTGAGTTTGTTGCTCCTCCCCAAACAATGATTCCATATTCTATTATAGATTGGCAGAGTGCAAAATATATTGTTTTCATTTGTTTTAGTTTGTATATGTTTCTTATGGTTAGGAAAAGATGAATTGTTTTGAGGAGTTTATTGGTGATATGATTTATATGATGTGCCCATTTGAGATTATGATCAATTATGATTCCTAGATATTTTATTTGGTCTGTTTTTACTATAGCAGGGCAGTCGCAATTTTTGGTGTTTAAACAATCGTGTATTTTTATGGTGTTTGTTTTATTTGTTGGCTGTCCCGTGCTATTTATACTGTACGTTGTGAATTTTGTTTTCGATATATTTAATGTAAGTATGTTTGTGTCTAACCATGTTTTCACTCGCGTGATTTCTAATTCTGCTGTATTATACACATTGTTCCAGTCTTTAGATTTGAAGAGTAATACTGTGTCATCCGCATAACTAATTATTTCTCCGTCTATTTCCAAATTACAGAGTTCATTTATGTAGATAGTGAATAGCACGGGCCCTAGTATGCTTCCTTGTGGAACTCCATATGTAATTGGCAGTGGTTTACTAGTATGGTGATTAATTTTAACTTGTTGGGTTCTGTTGCTCATATAACTTTTCATTGGTTGGAGTTCCTTGCCTAAGATACCAATGTTTTCTAATTTTTTAAATAGGGTTTTGTGGCAAATTGAATCGAAGGCTTTAGCTAAGTCTAGGTATATCGCTATGCATTTTTGCCCTTGATCTAGGTTGCTATGTATATAATCTATTACATATTCTAAAGCTTCTTTGGTACCTCTTTTTTCTCTAAATCCGTATTGTTTATACGAGATTAATTTGTTTTCTTCAAGGTATTTTATAATTTGGTTTTTTAATGCTCTTTCGAAGATCTTTGATAGTGAGTTTAATAATGTGATTGGTCTATAGTTATTTATTTCCTTTTTGTCTCCTGCTTTGTAAATAGGGATCACCAGTCCTTGTTTCAAAGTACTAGGGAAGCAGCTTTGTTTTATACTAAGGTTGATTAAGTGTGTTATTGGTTTTATTATTTCATTTTTTAATTTCTGAATGCAATCTGTTGTTATCTCATCTAATCCCGGTGCAATATTTTTTTTTAATTTATCGATTATTTTTTCAATTTCCTCCTCCGTAATTGTTTTTATTGTAAGTCTTAGTTTTGTCTTTTGTGTATTGATGTTTGATCGGTTGGTTTGTGTTTGTGTTTTATGGTTTGCTAAAACTTTTCCTATATTTGCAAAGAAGTTATTCACATGGTTCGCTATTATCTCTGCATTTGTATTGATATCTATTTTTTTTGAATTAATATTTAATTGTTCGATACTATTTTGCTGTTTGTGTTTTTGTGTGTATGTTACTTCTTTCAATATTTTCCAGCTTTTGGGTTTTTGTTTTCTTTTTGTAGTTTTTGTCTATAGTATATCTCCTTAGCTACTCTTATAATTTTTGTGCAGATATTTCTATATATTTTATAGAAATTAAATTGTTCCATGTCATATGGCGTGTTTTTAATTTGTCTGTGTAATTTGTCTCGTTTACGGATGCAGTTTAATATTCCTTGTGTTATCCATAGTTTTATTTTTTTGTCTTGTGTGTAAGTGTTATAAGTTTTATATTAGTGTAGTTATTTATTTCTTGTGTTAACGTAGTTGTAAAGTTGTGAATTTATCCCAGGCTTCTTCAGCATTCTGTATTTGGTATATTGGATTCCAGTCCATTTTTTTGAGTTTTTCCTTTAAGTTTGGATATTCAGTTATTTTTTTTGTAAATGTTTTATGTTGTTCAGATTTTGTGTTTTCGGTGACTATTGCTATCATAGTCATGTAATGATCTGTAATAGCGCTTTCGAGTACTATTGTTTCGGATTTTAGTTTTGACTTGATCATTATATGGTCTATACAGCTACTTGTGTTTTGTGTGACTCGTGTTGGGATATTTATCGTGGGTTCTATTCCATGTTGCGCTAGTATTGATAGGTATTCTATGCTTTGCGGGTGTCCATATTGTAAAGTGTTTATGTTTAGGTCTCCTACTAAGATGATATTTTTGATTTTGTTGAGATCAGTTAATGTGCTGTTTAGTGCAGTTAGGAAATTTGTTATGTTATTTTTGGATGGAGATCTATATATAGCTAGGATACAAGTTTCTTTATCATATGTAATTTTTATGCAGTTAGAGTCTATGATGTTTATTTCTTGTATAGTCGTGTTGATTTTATTACTTGTGTATATGACTACGCCATCATTTTGGTTTTTGTGCTTCGTTGAGTGGTACGTATTATAGTTTTCAAGTGTTTTAGGTGTATATTTGTCATTCAGCCAGCATTCTGTAAGTACGATCACATCAAAATTATTTTCTAGTTGTTGGAGGTATAATATAAATTCATCAAAGTTTTTATTAATTGATCTAATGTTTTGATGTAATATTTTGATCCTAATTTTTATTTTTTTATTGATGTTAGTCCATTGTTTAAAGTCATTAGTACTTGTGCAGTGATGCTGTTTGTCCGAGTCTATGTGTTCAATGTAGTCAGCCATGTTGAAGAGTATTTATATATCCTATCATTTTCGTTATATCCTAAACTTGTAGGTATATTAACTGCACTGCTTAGTCCATGATGCAGAAGAAGTAGTTGGTAGTCATCACATTGCGGGTGTATCTGTCCAGTGTTTAGCATATTGATTTTGATGTCTCCAATTTGGTACACGTTCCTTACATCTCGTGGTGGGGTTATCTCATCATCCAGGGGAAGGGGAAAGGGTGATCTGTCTATAGTTGTTGAAGTAGTGCTGGTATCGGGTGAAGGGTTATCAAATTCTATCTCAATTAATTGATCCATTTCTGGTTAAGTGTATATTATAATGTAGATTAGATTAGGTTATCGAGAAAGTGGCAAGATTATACGATTTTACTTTCAAGTTCATAATGATTTTTTATTTCAGTAATTGGCGAGCCTTCAGATTTTCGAGCCAGTAGTTTTCCGTTTTTGAACCAGATGAATTTGTAATTTTTATCTTTGGCCCTTTTTTTAGTAATCCATAAGAGATTTTTGTAATATGGCGTCAGGGTATCATTTACGTAAATTTTTTTATTTTCGTCTGCAATCTGAAGGGATACATTGGTATTTTTTTTACCAATCATCATAGTGATTTTTTTATTTTCCTCTTTGAAGTTTAAAATTAATCGCGGAGGTTTTGTGTCTGTCGGTTTTAGAAATTTGTACTTGTCCGCCGGTTCTAGGCTTACTCCGAAGGCAGTAGTGATTCTGTTTGCAATTACTTGAGGTGGTTCGTCAGTCGAAATTTTGAAGCCTGTTACCTCCACGCTATTTTTCAATTCATTTTGTTCTGTTGCAGCTATTTTCATTTCGAGGGCAACAATTCTTTTTTCCTTATTTTCTAGATCCTCTAAAATTTTTTGGTGCTGTTTCGGTAATTCAAGAATTAAATTTAATTTTTCATTAATTTCATCATATCTATCGCTTACGAATTGTGTTGATTTTTTTAAATCTGCTAATTCTGTCTCGAATTTTGAGAACATTTGTTTTTTCAACTCACCCAGTTTACGGTCGATGTAGTCCGTGAGGGAGTCCACGATTTTTTGTTGCTCCAAGGTAGATCTTGTTGAAGCCATTTTAGTGGTGATTATTATATATAATTAATAAATAAATATCCCAGTAGCGAGCGGCGAGTAGCGAGAATAATTAGGTAGCGAGTATAAATGAAACTCCAAGTATCGAGTTCACTCGGTACGAACGGCTAGGTGCCGCGGCCTGTATCGGTATCGAGTACGGTGTCACTGCGGTGTACCTACACGACACGCGTCAACACAATGCACTATTGAATATGATAGATTGAATTTTATGATTATTAACAATCGTTTTATTGAATTTACTAATTCACTGTGATTTTAGCTAATTAATACTACGTTTTAAGTTAAAATATCACTTCACTGTTTGCTAAATACATTGTTTTAGGTAATTTAGAGTGGACGCGTTTACTATGACGTTTGTATTTGTCTATGCATCTTCAATGAACTAGCGGTCAGTGATGGGCATTCGGATATATGGCGTTTCGGATCCAAAATCTTGTCGGTGAAACTCAACTCCTATGCCATTTGCGATGAAGGAGAAGACCGAATCCTATTGGCTCGTTGAATAATAAATATCACATAAAATGTGCATACACAAAGCCACAGTTAAATTTTAATATTGATATGAATATTTTCATAATCTTATCCTTACGCACTTCTTTTTCTCTTTTCTATTCTTTATTATAACTTTAACAATTTTCAACATCACTACATACTAGTACCATATTTTTACAGGTTTATTTAATTTATATGTTTATTTTACGCACTTATTTTTCTCTTTTCTATTTTTTATTATAACTTTACCAATTTTCAACATCATTACATACCAGTACCATGTGTTTACACTAGATTTCACTCAAAGTAACTATCTTTAATTGATCACCATGAAACAGGCAGCCGCCTAGTATGATGATTTAATAAATCTAATCTACTTAAATGTCTAATATATGTAACATGTATTTTATAAATATAAATATATAAATACAGTATTTCATTTACGAATCATTGAAATCAAGTATGTACATAGGAATGTTTAAAATAAAGGTATTATACGTAGATATAATATGACGTTATACACCGATACACATTTTGAATTGAAAACTTCTTTAGCACCGTTATAATTTGAAACTCGATGTAACGAATAATCGACACTAAAAAGAGACAAACACATATTGAGGTATATAGAGTCAAAGGCAGCATTCTCCAAAAAGCATTATTTTGTAGAAAACCAAAAAAAATACGTTTCATTTCAACAATTCTCACGCATTAACAAGTTAATAATTTTATTAAAAAAGGGAAACTGCTTATCTATTATAATTTCTAAAGTAAAATTTGTTTATTGTATTGATTGATTAGTTATAACGGATTTAATTTTGGAGATTGCTGCATTTGATACTCACCTAAGGAGAAAGCTGCTTTTGTTTCTCACACGTGTGGAGAAATCTGACTTTGATACTGACAAATAAATATGACGTCACCAATAATTGACCGACCAAATCACAGGGAAGTTCGTGATTATTATTATATTATTATGATTTTAATTTTAATATAATTCAAATAAAACTAGGTTTTGTGATGTACTCATACAGTAGAGAATTTGGGAGGCGGGTATGGGTACCGCCACCCCGAGAACCATTTATTCTTTAGCCAAAGTTTCGGACACTCAAACGCTGTCCGAAACGTTTGCTTTGGCACTTTGATTAAAGAAGGAGGTAGCGCAACACGGCATAACACCCCAAAAACAAATAACGGAAACCTCTGTTCAAGCGGTTCGCTACGTTTAGTGACTTAGCTGAGGTGCCCGGGTTCATGGGGTGAGGTTTGTCCGGATCTTGACGGCGGATGCGTCTGCCCACCTGCTGCATTACAGACCTGATCGGGAGAGAATGGTTGTGGGAGTCCCTTTGACTTCTCCAGCTGTGGTCTCTCGGAAAATCGCAGTGGGAGGGATAGATTTATACGTCCGTCACTTCTGGACATACTGACCCCCAGATTCCTACCCACCCTTATAACCCTTTTCCTTCCCAGAACCTTCTCGCCTTCTTTTCCTTCACACAGTATCCCCAAAGATGACAAAAGCCCTGGGTGAAATTATTTTCCTCAGGCCCTCCTGTGTGGAGCTAATGTAAAAAAATACAAGTGTGCAGTTCACACGCGGTACAAATGAAACCTGCTGAAAACTAAAGTAGACAAGGGTGGGGAGGCTACGAAGCACTGCACCAAAAGGAGATCAATTTATTAGTATCATATTCTTTCGCAGCCTAAATTCTATAGATGTATGCGTTTGTCTCTTTTCAGTGTCGCTTTTTTGTTTCATCGAGTTTCAAATCACAATGGTGCTCAAAAAGCTTCCACTTCAAAAAATAATAATATTTAAAGAGAAAATTTAAAAAAAAGAAGAAAAATAATGAAAGTTAATTATTTTGATCAATATTGTCTTGAAACTCGCAAAACTTTCACCACTAAACATGTAATTCGCAATGTTTATATGCAAGGCTATGAATCCTAGGTTTAATTATAAAAGTAAAACATGTTTATGCATATTCATTTAATTTATGAATTCTAATTAACACATAAAAAAATCTTTTGCCCCCCCCACGCCTCTGAAATAAAAGTTATTTTATGAAAGCTCATCTTTGAATTTTGGCTACTTTTGGTTTCCATTTTTCTGGATTCCTTGACTTCTTCCTCGCATTTTTCTTGGGCACGGATGAAGGGTGAGCGTTCATAATCACACTGGCATCTTGTTTTTATTTCTAAATTCACTTCGGACTATTTAAAACAGTAAAATAAGATCGACAGATTCAACACACGACTTGCAATTTTGTTTGGGCGGCCATGTTGTCACGTGATCAACTGGAGGCTAACCATTGGTCGAATTGGAGAATGCTGGATTTGTTTTTTAAGTGCATTGAAGATTGTTGCCTTTGATACTAACGCAGTTTTTAAAATGGATTTTTAAAGCATAAAGAGTTGGATTTAATGCCAAATAACTGCTTTTCTAGGTAAAAGAGTGAATCATTAACAAAGTTGCATCATTATTCCAGTTTTGAAAAAAAGTGGAGAATGCTGCATTTGATTCTACATACCTCATATATTTACAGGATTTAGCCTGTAAGAGCATGTGATAAATAATGTGCGTTGCGTTGTAGCCTTCCCACTCTTGTATACTTTAGTTTTATAAGGGTTTCACTTTTACCGCGTGTGAACAGCACACTTGAATTTTTTATTTTTTCTAATAATTCTGTGGCTTACATCTAAAAGGGCCAACATCAGTTTTTTTTTGCTCTTTTTGGCAAGTTTTAATATTATGAAAGACTATTTTATTGTGTAACATTGGCCACCGAAAATCTAAAAAAAATTTCTCAAAATCGAAAGGATCTCTTAGAATTCAGAAGATTAATTTTTTGGTGAAATTGCAAAAAATATGTTGAAAAACTGATATCGACCCGTTTTAAATTGAGCCATTGAATTATGAAAACAAATTGAATTGTCAGTGTCGTTTCAAGCTTTCCGCAGAGTTGTAAAAAAAAACGAATTAATTGAGTTAATCAACCATTTTCCTGGTAAAATTAATTTTCAGAATTTTTTTTTAATTAAATTAAATTATACAAAACCATTTAAAAGCATCGGAAACATAAATGGATATTTTTTTATAATGATAACGTAAATGGATTAAATTACTCAAGGGGAAAATGCAGTTATCAGTATTTGGATAAGTTCTGTGTTGTCAGCAGTCAATTTGTTGGGGAAACAAGTAAATTACTAAAGGGGAAACTTAAAATAATTCATAATCTGCTAGTTCATAGATGGCGGTAATTTAATTACTTCAGGAAAAATTCTTTTTGCAAGTTATGTCGTAAAATGTAAGATGAAATGTTGTTTTTTTTACATTAGCTCCACACAGCAGGCCCTGAGGAAAATAATTCCCCTCAGGGACTGTGTCATCTTTGAGGATGTTTTGTGAGGGGTCTTTTTAGGAAAGGAAGGAGAGGAACTTCTGGAAAGGAAAAGGAATTAGGGGTGGGTAGGAATCTGGGGGTCAGTATGTCCAGAAGTGACGGATGTACGAATCCATCCCTCCAACTCCAGTGCAAAGCGATGTCCCGAGAGAGTACGGCTGGAGAAGTCTAAGAACTCCCTCAACCATTCTCTCCCGATCCTGCCTGCCAAAACTCGGACAAACCTCACCCCATGAACCCAGGCACCCCTGCTAAGTCATCAAACATAGCGAACCACTTGGAGTGACCAGTTATTGTTGTTTTTGGTTATCCAATAAATAAACTGTTGTTATTCAATAATTGTTTGTTAGTTATCAGTATTATCACGAATTTCTCAGTAATTACAATAAGTCGCAATAACAAGGAAGATTGGACTGGATCTGATAAGTATTACGAATTATTTTTTTCTTAGTTTACCTGTCAAGACCCCACTGAGAGGCAGCCTCGGTTCTCATTGCCTCGCAAACTCTGGTCCGTCATCAATATGATAAGGTGCTCCCATAGCCGTTGTGCTCATATGATCATATGATGCATAGAATGTGTGAATGTGGTGCGGTGCAGACCACCGAACATGTGGTTAACGAATGCCCGCTCCATTCATTTCCCGGCGGGACTGATGAGGTCCACAGGACAACGCCTGAGGGCCTAGACTGGCTCGCAGACCTAGATGTCCCCCTCTGACCCCCCATCATACGAAAGAAGAAGAAGTTTACTTGTAAAATCCTGTCACTAGTGCCACATGCATCTTTAATCACACTCGGATGAATTCTGCGCAAGAGTCCCATCTGTTCCCTGCTAACAAAAGCCAGTGAAATCAAATATTACTTGGGTTGCGGGATGCGGGATTGGAAACTCTGTACATAAATAAATGTTATCTTAAAGAAGTTATTTATAATTAATTTTTAATTACATTTAATTAATGATTATTTTATTTTATTTTGAATGCATTTCCATAACACGTTGAAAGTGTTTAGTTTTTTAATGGATATTGCACCTTTGTAATATTAGATACAATTCAGCATTTACTAATCTCAACGAGAACTCGTATTGACGTCATGGATGTTAGTTAATTGTTAGTCTTCCTTCTCATGCGTCTTGTTTGAAAACTAAAAAGACGAAAGATACTAAAACAATGTGGTCACCTATCTCTCGCTGGGACTAGTACACAAATTACGCAGAAGACACAATATTGAAGTTTTAAATTTACTGCTTTTATCGCGTTGAGAATTTTTTTTATAAATATCTAATACTAGCTGGTCGCGTCATGCGTTGCTATGTCATTTAATAAAGAAATTGTTTCTCCCTGAGTGTCCTTTCCCATTCGTCCCGTTCCCCTTCCACCTCCCCTTCTTCTCCTGCATCCTCTTCCCCTCTCGCGTTCCCACTCCGTCACCTCCACCATCCCTCTTCCCACTCCCCCCCCCCCCCCTTGCACCGTCCCGCGAACCCTCCTCCCGAGTTCCTCCCCCCTCACACGTCCCCTTCCCATCCCGCGTTTCCATTCCATCTTCCCCGCCTTCCCTCTTCCCTTTCCCGCTCCCTCGTCCCGCCAACCCTCCTCCCGTGTTCCATATATTCAATCCAAGTACATTCAATTTTTAAACAGCCCGCATGCCACCTTTTACAATTTTTATTCAAATTTCCATTTTTCATGTATATTAAATTTGGTACCTAACGTAGGTACCTATTTAAAATATCTAAAATTCTTGATTCGATTCAAACTATTAGGCGAGTACCTACTTTAAATAAATTTATCAACTTAAGGATTTTCAAAAATACAATCCTGATTTAATAATCATTGTTTTGCAAAATGTCATTCTCAAACACGCGAACTGTCAAACGTGCGATAGTCGATTGGTTTTCTGAAATTATCCAATTTTCTGCGCAATTTTCTTATTTTTTCTCTCCATAAGAACCACCCTTGTACTTCAAGGAATATTCTAAAAAAAGAATTAGCGAAATCGGTTCAGCTGCTCTCGAGATTTGAGCTTAGCAACACATTTAGCGATTCATTTTTATATATAAGAGATAACAAATTATCTTCTGCAAAAAACTGAGCACCTTCTGGCCAACATGGCATTAGCAAAAAAAAACGAAAATAACATCAAACAAAAAGCCCCTGCTTTTTTAATCAAAAAATGTATTAGGCAGTTCTTATGCGCACAGAAGATGTCGAGTACCAGAAGATTTATTTTATTTTATGGAATTTGTGAACAAATGTTTTTATTCTTTTGAATTAAATATCTTCTGGTTGATAATATAGCAGCCCCAGAAATTATTTTCCTTCAGAGAGAAAAATAAGGAACAAAGAAACATTGCTGTATCTACTAGAAAAACCTACTTTCAAAAACCCATTCACATTCTGAAGGGGTTAGGCGAAGGACTTCTGCTTTCAATCATCCTAATGCGGTAATAAAACTTTATTTTTTTACCCCTTTTTATCCAGTGATTCTTAGGCTCGACGCACATCGTCGATTAGAGAAGCCAGGAAAGTTTTATCTACAACACCATCGAGTGGAAAACAATCGTATACGAGTACATAAAATAGGATATTTTTCGCCCAAATATTCCACATAGGTTTATTTAAAATAAAGTAGGTATTAAAAAATTATCTAGATAAATAATAAAAATATTTAAATTGTACAGGAGCATTATAACAAATATGTAGCATCATAATAAGATTAAAGTACATAAAATAATAAACAGAGCATGACAGACATAAGTAGGCGCAACACAAGTAGGTATAAGTATTCGATAAGTAAACAGTTAACAAAGAAGTTCAACCAGCATATTCGTACACACATCATAATTTCAGTTCAACTCCGCGCCCCCTTCCCCATCCCGTGAACCCCCTTCCCGAGTTCCCCACCCCCCTCCCAGGTTCCCCTCAACCCTCCCACATTCCGTACATTCAGTATTCAAACAGCTCGCGTGCCACCTATTGCAATTTTTTATATAAATTTCAAAATGCCAGAGCTCACCAGTAGTTTTTTTTAAAAACCTGTCCTGGCAATAAAGAACAAAAAAAAAAGAATTATCCAATTTGGTGCAGTCGTTCAGAAGTAATGCGCGTACATGCATTTCGGCGATTCATTTTTCATATAACAAATTCACGCACTTTCGCATTTATAATATGAGTATAGATTGTATTTTTCCTACGTTCACATACGTTCACATTGTCGACTGTTGATATTTAGTGTGTAATAAAGAGGGCGGCGTTATATTTTTAAGAACAAAAGTAAAAAGATCAGTGCATTGACATTTAACGTTTTTGAATTTTTGGAATATACTCACTACTCAATATTATATGTACTTATCACAATATTCCTGCAGCTCATTCCAAAAATGAGAATTTGTTCCATGCAAAATGTATGAGAAAAAGAATTTTCTTCATAATTACGTTTTTAATACTTATTCTGCTATTCGGGCCGGAGACTAATCCAACAAACCAAAGTTCATAAAAATTGGTCCAGCCGTTCTCGAGTTATAAATGGTCTAACTAACCCAACTTTGTTTTATAAAATAAGATTGTAAAAAATTCATATAAAGTTATGTACGTGTCATGTATTGTAATAGGATAACATCAATCCGTAATGCACAAAAAAATATATATAATACTAATAATATCTCTTCTTGAAGGTAAGTCCTAATTTACTGTAGTGTAGAAATGTAATGGAGTGTAAGTTCTAGAGAATAATCCCTTATTAGTCTTGCGTATTTGATTCAATAAATCTATTATTATCACAACTCACTTGTAATCATTGAACTGCCCTATTCCTCTTTACCTGTAGAAGAGGGCCTCAACCCACGACCCGGGTCAACTTGTCCCCATGCCGAGAGTCCTCTGTAAAGGTAAGTGCGGGTAGGTAGCCCCAGCCCTTTGTGGTGAATTGGCATTTCCTGACTTGTGGGAATTTAACGGGGCAGAAAGCTCGTTATCACAACAATCTCTATGGATAAAACTATTCCCAAGACAAGTTTTACAATTGAAAAGCAGGTACAGAAAGCGGAGAGTAGAAAAGGTAAGTCAAAATCGGTGACCCGACAATTCGTCCTGCGACAATTCATCCGGCGACAGTTCAACCTGCGACAGTTCATCCGGCCGACAGTTCATCCTGCCGACAGTTTATCCTGCCGACAGTTCATGCCGCCGACAATTCATCCGGCGACAATTCATCCTGCCTGATCATTTAGAAGATTTTTATTAAATAAGTATGCAAAGAGGATATACAGCCGTACAACCAAAATCGATATACTTATATCTGAAGGCATCTTGAGTGGAAATCCGCTGTAAAAATATTTTTACTAAATAGGTTAGGTTAGGTTAGGTTAGGTTGTACGGCCGTATATCCTCTTTGCATATTTACTTGAAGAAAAAATTTTCTAAATGATCAGGCAGGATGAATTGTCGCCGGATGAATTGTCGGCGGGATGAACTGACGGCAGGATGAACTGTCGGCAGGATGAACTGTCGGCCGGATGAACTGTCGCAGGATGAACTGTCGCCGGATGAACTGTCATGGAACCGTCAAAATCATCGCGCTCCCACCGAAATGTCGGGATTCAAATTCGAGGAGTTAAAGAAATGACTATTTATTTCATAATTTGTGAACGTTTGTTTTTCTTTAAAAAAAGAAACTCAAAATAATAGCAAAAAAAAAGAAAATTAAATTACAAGAAATTTACCTACATTTATATTAATCGCCAAAAATGTTTTACACCTCTGCCAACCGGTATGCTTCTAGTGTGTTTGTAATCATGTTTTGTGTAATATTATGACAGTAATTTTTGAAACTACTATAAATAACCTGAGTCCAAATACGAATATGCTGGTTGAACTTCTTTGTTAACTGTTTACTTATCGAATACTTATAACTACTTGTGTTGTGCCTACTTATGTCTGTCATGCTCTGTTTATTATTTTATGTACTTTAAACTTGTTATGATGCTACATATTTGTTATAATGCTCCTGTACAATTTACCTTACATGTTAAAGCCATCAAGGCGTAAACAAATGAATGAAATAAAAATTAAATTAAATAAATAAAAAATTAATTCCTTGGTCCAGCAGCGTGGAAACCAGGATTCCTATTAAAAAAAATGGTGAATACCTCGCACGATTCCCAGCTGCTCCCGTCTAGGCCAGTAGGACTATGGCATCCCCAACTGGGGTTTGTTGTGAGGCTAAAAGTATTGGAGAGGGGAAGGAGATGAGGAAGAGGAAGGTGGGAAAGTACCTGGCTATTCAAATTTAGTCACCAAACAGGGGATGAAGCCATTTCAAGCAACGTTTCAATTCTGAATGATGGTCACACACCAGGGTGATATTTATTTATTTATTTAATTTCAACGGGATACATATACCATAAGAACTGATTACAAGTTACACAATCAAAAATAATAATATAGAAATAAAAAATAAAAATTGTCTAACATATAATTGTAGCGTTTGAATGAGAAATGACACCAGAGAGACAATTACATACAAAAATCTATAGTACAAATAGAATTAATATTGACTGAAAAGATTTGATAGCATAGCCCTCTTGTACTTACATTCTTATATTGAGAGTATCTTCGACTTTGGAACATGCTGCAAATGTACCATATATTATTTTCATTGAATTAATTGTGAAATAACACAAATTAAATAAATTTAATTGCGCACGCCGGGATTCAATCCCGTGACTTTTGTCGTCAAATCCAATGGATGAAACAAAGATAAAACGAACCACGAGGAATCGTTAGAAGTGAACTATCACATATACAGGGTGTCCGGGGCTAAAGGGCATTAACTTCGGGAGGTGATTCTACATGATTGTGGCGGCCATTTTTGCCGAATTCATTGCGCCGCCACTGGCGCTGTAAGAACACGCGAGAAATCCTACGAATACCTACAGCATAAGGCACCGCGCGTTGGTACCTATCTACCTACAACCATAATTGCTACAGCCGGTTAATAATTCCACCACTTACGCGAAAGGCCTCGAACTAGTGGCTGCGCAATACAATGCACGCAGAACGTTCGAGCAATTTCTCCGCTTTGCGTGAATTCACGCAACATTACCTGGCGCGCTAGCAAGCTACTCTGCCGATCGCACTAGTATATAAAGCGACTCAACTTGGCGCTTGCTTGGTCAGTCTAGTCCCTTCATTCATCTGGTCGAGTAACACACACTGAGCAGTGCAGTGCCGCGACCAAGTACCAGCCTTCGCGGGATATTCCCCCGCGCAGTCAGCAGCAAGTGAATAACGTTTATCCAGTGTGACACCAGGAACATTTCCAATACGTTCGAGGACTTCTTTTCTAACTACCATCCGCTGTCCGGCCCGTTCGCGCCTTGACATGAGATGTCACCTGACCTATCAACTATCAAGCCCGCTCGCGCTTGCTGTTTATATAGGTGCAACCCGTTCTCTGGCATTCAAAACCCATCACGTTCCGCTGCCAGAGATCATCCTCATCGTCTCTCAAGGTTCGATCGACCGCCTGGACCAAGGTCACTTCTACACCGCCACGGTGTAGAGCAACACGCCGGTTCCCTGAAGACCTGTGATCTTCACCGCCGAAGCTTCCTGACCATCATCACGCATCAGCAACGCCGCAGCATCACTCACGGCACCACTGTCACTCCGCTCCGCTTCGACCCTCGCTACGTAGCTAAATAAAGACTGACTGCCTACACTGACTGACGCCTTTTATTTCACGACCCGTCTCTGCCGACCCGGCCCTCTGCCTCATGATAGTACAAGTAAAAAAGATTAATAACTTTCTTCGAAATTCCAACTTTTAGGGGTAGTTTTTTGGTTAAAAGATAAAAATAGACCGGCGTGTGCCAGCTTTATTATTTTCCGCTGTTACGATACGGGCCAATCACAATCGATTCGGGCGCCCGGCAGGCTCTCAGCAAGTTACATCATACCCCATACTAAGTATTTTTTGTAGGTACGTTTTTTTTGTATGGGAAAAAAATGTTGGAATTTCGGAAAAAGTTGATAATCTTTTTACTTCTACCATCATGTAGAATCACCTACCGAAGTTAATGCACTTTATCCCCGGACACCCTGTATATTTACAATTTTAGAGTTAGGTACGGATACCTCCGCCCCGGGAACCATTTATTGGATAACCAACACGTCTACCATTGGCCACCCCAAGTGGTTAACTTAACGGGGGCTCCCGGGTTTATCGGGTGAGGTTTGTCCGGGTCTTGACGGCGGATGCATCTGCCTACTAGCTGCATGGCAGTTTCAGTTTCGTCAGCGTGCGGGACAGTTTATTTTAACATTGCTCCGTTGCGCGAATCATACCGACCCGCGCTCCGCCCCTGTTAAATCGTTTCTTTGAGCAGATTTCTGCCCAATTTTAAATAGTAATAGTGTGTATACAGTGTGAAATAACAGTTCCAAATTGAATAACGTGTTGAAACATAAAATATTCGACTCCATTAGAAGCCTACCGGCTGTGGGAGCCTTTTGGCGTCCCACAAAAAAGTGTCGAAGTCTGTAACTTTGGAGAACGGAAACGGACCACAGAAAAAAATATATCAGTGAATGCGCGCTATCAAACTCTATCGAATAAGTGTACTTGGTGTTCAAATTTATTTTTCTGAAAAACATTATTCAAACTTAAATTTTTTTTTCCTCAAAAAAGTGTAGATACCTATAACTCTCCCCAGTGAAAACGAATCGTGGAAACAGTTATACCATTAAAACCGCGCTGTGAAACTCTATCGAATAAGTGTACTTGGTGTTCAAATTTATTTTTCTGAAAAAACATTATTCAAACTTTAAAAAAAAATTTCCACAAAAAAGTGTAGATACCTATAACTTTTCCCAGTGAAAACAAATCGTGGAAACAGTTATACTATTAAAACCGCGCTGTGAAACTCTACGGAATAAGTGTCGTATCTCGTAATTTCATTTGTTTTAATCTTGCATTCGGAGTGTAATTATTATCTACATTTAAATTCACTTCTTAAAACTACGGTAAGTTATGTTGAGGTAAGATATGGACCGCGCAGATGAGATTTTAAAGCGGATCTTGGAAGACCTAGACCGCCAAATGGCCCACAGGGCACGTCTGGCGGAGATGGAATATGAGGATGCTGTGGAATTTGCTCGCTCGCTGGAGACCACAGACCCTACTGCGGGAACGTCTCATCAATCCCCGGTAAGAGATAAAACTAACTTGGGCTTGTCCTTACAGATTGCTGATATGATTACGCAGTCTCCCGATAAGGATCAGGAGTCAGATCCTCGGCGACTTACGGCAGGCTTCTGCAGTAATGTTAATGAGGGAGTGGGAGGTAAGTCTCCAATTCAAATAAACAAAAAGCGCCCACGCTCTGAGGAAGTTCAACCTTTCGAAGATTTCCTGAATAAGTTTTGGGAAAACCTCACAAAAATTAAAGGTGCCGTCACGGAGGGTAGGAACAAAATGAATAAGGAGGAGAAACACTTTGTCGCTCAAGCGATCGACATAATCAAGAGAGACCTAGTTATCCTGGTTGTGGAGAATGCGTCGCTGAAGGCAAGGGCTAACGCTCTCGAGGAAGTCATTAACTCTCAAGCTGGCTTAGTTGAAAAAATCGACCATTTAATCAAACATAAACCGACTGCTGCCTCCACCCCAGGCGAAAAACAAACAAACGCGAGCAAAAGAACGTATGCGAGTGCGGCTGGCGCGACACCTAGCGCCTCGATCTTTGTCGATGGACAGGAGCGCGGTTTACCTCCTCAACAGCCGACAGTATTGTTCTACCCCACGGTACCGGAAGGTAAAACGTCGGAGGACACTAAAAAAGTGATCACCTCCATCCTAGATCCAAAGTCAGACGGATTCCAAGCGGTCCGCACTAGAAGTATTAAGGGAGGAGGCTTTCTCCTACAAACATCCAGTGCCGGGGGGTTGAAAAATATACAGAAGGCTGCCGAGAAACTCTCTGCTAGTGGTATAAAAATGATCAGTCCACAGGGCCGCCTACCCAAAATTGTACTTTATGACGTCCCGAGGGGTGACGTCTCAAAAGATGCCGCCCTATTTGAGGAGATCTTCGTAAATAATATCACAGGGAACTGCACCCTCACTAAGGACGACCACCTCAGAACCATGCGGAGGGTATCACTTTTTGGTAAGAGGGATGCCCCTACCATGAATATGATTATTACGTGTCATCCTGACTGCAGGAAGGTTCTAATAGACAGCGGACATTGCTACCTTGGGTGGAACGCCTGCCGTGTTCGGGATTACTTGGGTGCAACGAGATGCTATAAATGCCACTTGTATGGCCACGTGAGCAAATCTTGCACCCAGGAGACGACAACATGCCGCCACTGCGCCGCAACCGGCCATGACTATGAGGATTGCCCCAAAAAAGCACTGGCCGCTGTCTGCGCTACCTGCTCAAGGTTTAAAAAACCGGCGAACCACTCTACGGGAGATCGTGCTTGCCCTGCCCACAGAGCGGCTATAGAGGTCCAAGTACGTATGACGGACTATGGCGGGCGCTAATTCCCTCACCATTGGTCAGGCAAACCTGCAAAGATCTCGGGTGGCCACCCTGGAGACCCAGCGGGTGATGTCTGACCTTGGCATAGACATCATGCTTATTCAGGAGCAGTACGTGTGGCAAGGCAAAACTCCTGGAATTAATATATCATAATTAATATATCAATATCATCTCAATGGAAGAGAATCCAAATATAATCACTAATCACGTAAATAGCTTCTTCAGTGATATTGGTCCTAGATTCGCAAAACAATTGTGCAGTGCAAATAAAACTACCGAAATGTGTCTTGTTAACAATTTTATACCTTGTACTCAATTTTCAGGAGAGAGCTTTGAATTTAAAACTACTAGCATTTATGAAGTTTCAAAAGTGATAAATGAATTAAAAATGTCTTTTTCCTGTGGTATTGATGGCTTAAGTATCATGGTATACAAACAGCATGTTTCTGTATTGGCTGGTCCCATATCTCACATTGTTAACCTTAGTTTTAAGAGTGGCATATTTCCTACTCATTGTAAGAATGCTAAGGTTGTACCTCTTTTCAAAGATGGGGATCACCTAGAGGTTAACAATTACAGACCCATATCTTTACTCAATACTCTCTCAAAATTGATAGAAAGATTGGCCAAGTCAAGATTAGTTTCATTCTTAGAAAAATACAAATTACTCTCTGACAATCAATTCGGTTTCAGAGCAAATAAAGGTACGAGTGATGCTGTTTTAAAGGTATTGACCAAAGTTACAAGAGCGCTGGACTATGGCAACAAAGCCATAGCGGTGTTCTTGGATTTATCAAAAGCATTTGACACTGTTTCCCACGAATTGCTACTTAAAAAATTATCATCTTTAGGCATTAATAATACAGCAATGGGCTGGTTCAGATCTTATCTTAGTGACAGAACACAACAAGTGGAAATAAATAAGATGTTAAGCGAGGGTAAATCAATCTCCTTTGGAGTCCCGCAAGGAAGTGTGCTTGGGCCAATATTGTTTCTTATTTATATAAATGATTTATGTAGTCTGAATATTCCTGGTAACATTGTTAGTTTTGCAGATGACACTGCCTTAATATTTGAGGGTAAAACTTGGAATGAAACTTTCAACAAAAGTAATATAGGTTTAAAAGTGGTAAATAGTTGGTTAAACAATAATATATTAACTTTGAATGCACAAAAAACCAAATTTATCACTTTTAGCATTTCAAGTAAAAGTCAGCCTTCTGAAACTCACAACTTGATTATTCACAATTGTTTTCAAACATGTAATTGCAACCCTTTAGAAAATGTAGTCAGCATCAAATACCTTGGTGTAAAAATAGATAAATTTTTGAGATGGAATGATCATATTAATATGTTAGTAAATAGTACTAGGAGACTTACCTATATCTTTAAAGAACTGAGACATATACTAGACAAAGAAAAATTAAAAACTGTTTATTTTGCAATAATCCAGTCTCTGCTTTCTTGTGTGCTGGGGATCCTGCCCAAAGACTTATATAGAACCACTTAATATTGCCCAAAAAATGATTCTTAAAGTTATGTTTAAGAAAAAAATTAAATATCCAACTCATTTACTTTTTAAGGAATGTAATGTAATGAACGTAAAACAGTTATATATTACACAAACGCTTTGTAGATTTTTTAATAATATTAATTTTGCAGAAAGAACACAGCAAATTCGTACTACGAGAATTGGCTCTGGTCTGAACTTTATGGCAATTCAAACTAAATCTTCTTTTGGTCAAAGAAATTATTTTTATCAAGCTCCACTCATATTTAATAGCCTTCCAGAACATATAAAGTCATCTAATTCCTTGTACACTTTTAAGAAGGATCTTAAATTATTTGTGTTAGTCGAGGATTGCCAATTGATTTTCTCTACTTTGTCCTTTCTAAATTATTAGCTAAATGAGTATGTTTATAATAATAAGCTAAAATAATATTATTTTTGTTTGAACCGTTTTTGTTCATCTTCCTCTTGCCAAATCTACAGCATGTTAAATTATATACATATATTTATTATTCACAACTTAATCCTTAAAAAAAAAAAAAAAAAACTTTATTTTATTTTATTTTAAATCAGATCTCAAAACTGTGGTCACCCTAAAAGTCTACATTAATGTAGTACCTAGCGCCATCAGTTTAGTAGGTACCAGTAGGTACCCATAATCTAATCTCAATCTGTAAGAAATACAACAATATTGTTCTTTCAAAATCTGTATAATTTTGTGTTATTTTGTTAACTTGTATAATTATTGTTAACCTCAACACAGGCTTGTCCTAGTGAGGTAACAAATTGTATTGTAAACATTTTTACCTACAGTGTAAAGAAACAATAAATAAATAAATAAATAAATAAATAAATAGTCCGGGTGCGGTGCTCGAGGTGGGTTCCTCTCCGGGTGCGGGTGTCCTGGTCAATACTTCCTTGATCAGACCCCTCCTCTTGGGAGGGCTCTCAAACGAGTACCAAACCTGTGTATCCATTAAATTAGCTAACACGGAAATCATCGTGATCTCCGTTTACTTTAAATACGGTAATCCTGTTGAACCACTTATTTTGAGCTTAACGCGAGCGCTTCACAAATTAAGAGGTCGAAACGTAATTATCGGTGGAGACTTCAACGCGCGATCGCCTCTCTGGTTCGACTATAACGGAATTCGGACGGAAAGATCCTTTGCTGTCGAAGACCTTATTGCGGCGCAAGGTCTGTTCATCCTCAATGAACCGGGCATGCTTTCTACTTTTTCAGGAGCCGGAGGCGAAAGCAACATTAATCTCACTCTATGTTCTAGATCTGTTGCGACTAAAATATCTCAGTGGAAAGTTCACGAGTGTGCGTTAGTTTCTGATCATAGACTTATAACCTTTTCTGTGGGTATTCCAAAGACAGAAGCTCCACGGTCTACGTGGAATTTCAGAACCACAAGGGCGGATTGGGATAAATTCGGGGAGGCGCTACGTCAATCATTAAGGGGCTTTCACGACGTAGCAGCTAGGGAACCGGACAATTTGGGGAATTTTTTCAACGCGGCGGTGGTATCGGCCGCAGAAGCCTCTTTGGGAAGAACTTACCCTAAAAAGGCTATTAGGACGCCGTGGTGGACACAAGAGCTGACTTTGCTGAAGGGTACATTTAAAAGCGCTTACAGGAATCTCAGTGTGGTCAGGCAGAGTTTATGCTCGCCCGAAGAGGCTATTGTCCTCCAAGCCCGCTTTAGGGCCGCACGAGGTGCCTATCGCTCGGGTGTCCTTTCGGCAAAACGAGCTGCCTGGCATAATTGGGTTAATGAAGTGGGTAACGCCAACCCGTGGGAAATCCACAGCGTCGTTGGAAAAACGGGAAAAGGATCTGAAAGTTACTTGTCGAGCGTGGTGCTCGGAAACGTTGAGAGTGTCGATGTTATCTCCACTCTTGAGACACTTCTGGGCAAGTTAGTTCCGTTAGACTCAGTAATAGGGGAAAGTGTTCACCATAAACAGATTAGAAATCTGTCACGGCTACCACCTAGTGAGCCCGCCCAGGGGAACGGCGTGCCACCGTTAAGTCGAATCGAAGTGGAGATAATAATTAAGGGTTTGGGTCCAAAAAAGGCACCGGGATTTGATAGATTGAATGGAATAATTGCGAAGAATGTCTGGATCCACGCCAAAGAGGAGTTCTACCAGGTGTTGGAGACGTGCTTGCGTAGGGGAAAATTCCCTACGGAATGGAAGAAGGGCGTGCTCCGGATTATACCAAAGGGCAACGGTAAGCCGAAGACGGACATAGGAGCTTATAGACCTATAACATTATTGCCAATTCTAGGTAAAATATTGGAAAATATCATCAAGCACCGTCTATACCTCACCCTAACGCCGCCTAGCGATCTTCAATTCGGCTTTGTCCCCAGCAAATCCACGGAGCACGCCATTAAATATGCGCTTGAATGGGTGAGGGTATGCCAAAAGAGGTACGTCATAGGCATCTTCTTGGATATCTCGGGTGCCTTTGATCACGCGTGGTGGCCGATGATACTTAACAAGCTGAAAAGCAGGAATTGCCCGCGTAAACTGTTTGAGATTATTAGTGACTACCTAAGTGGTAGGACAGTTATCATAGGGCACGGGGACGTTTTAATCACTCGAACAGTCGACATAGGATGTCCGCAGGGGTCGGTCCTCGGACCCGACCTGTGGAAAATCTTGTTTGACGACTCCTCCAGGTTGCCCTTGCCTGAAGGTTGTATATCGGTCGACTACGTAGATGACAAATTGTTTTTGGTCTCTGGGAACAGTAGAAGGGAAGTGGAATCTAAGGCTGAAGAAGGTTTACAAGTGATCCTTGAATGGGGACAGAGAAATAGACTGAACTTCGTTCCCCACAAGACCGTGGGCCTCCTTATGAAGGGCATGCTCAGCCGAGGCAGGAACTCCTTCATCAGAATGGGAGGCACACCCATCCGATTTGCAGAAAACACCAGGTATTTAGGCGTAATTTTGGACAGATCTTCCTCGTTCCTAGCCCACGTCAAGAACGCCTCCGACAGGGCCCAGGCCCTGTTTCAGAAACTGAGAAGAATCTCAACTGCCGAGTGGGGATTGCGTTCTCCGGCGATTCGCCTGCTGTACAGAGGGGTATATGTGTCGCAAGTCTCATATGCTGCCTCTGTGTGGGAGCATCGCTTGGATAACGTCTTGATAAACTCGGCTCTTAAGCGGGGTCAGCGGACTCCTCTGTTGGCGCTCTTGGGCGCTTATAGGACTGTGGCCTCAGATGCATTACCGGTTCTGGCCGGCGTCCTGCCGATTGACCTTGAAATTAGGGAAATATTGACCAAAAAGGAACTTATTAGAGGCAGGGCTGCTGTCCACCTGGGAGTCGAGCTGACACCGGGAGGAGTAGTGACCCTCCCTGGCTTGCTCAAAGCGATGCGTGAGAGGACGCTGAGTGTATGGCAAGAGCGATGGGATAGGTTGACGAAGGGCAGATGGACTTTCTCCTTCTTTCCTTCAGTTAAATTCGGAATGGAAGGGGCATACATTAAACTAGATCACTACATGACGCAGATGCTTTCTGGGCATGGGGAGTTCAGGGGTCGGCTTCATAGCTTGACCCTCTCTCCTCACCCAAACTGCGCATGTGGTGATACTAACCAAGACGCCAAGCACATTCTGTGGCACTGCGAGTTGATGAAGGAAGCACGAGAGGAAATGTTGGATGGTTTGCGCGGAATAACAAGACCAGCGTGGAATGCTGACCTTGTGTCGAACAAAGAGAATTTCGAATGCTTGAAAAAGTTTGTCAAGTCCTGGGTAGAGAGATGGCCTGTACTTAGAGTCGCCGACCTAGACTAAATTCATCTTTGTTTCAGGTGTTACACGTATTGCTCCCGTCTTCTTCGGTCCTCCTCTATTACTCTTTATTTAGTGAATATGCTTTGAACTATCTATAATATAACTTATGTGACCTATAAATTACTGATTACGTTTGACTATTTTTTTTTCTTCTCTGGTCTCTGCTAACAATGATTTATGTTTTTACCTCGATAGGTCATCTTGGTGAGCGATGGTAGTGATGACAGTATCGCTTGATATATTATCACTCTGTAATGATTCTGAAATTATGTTTTACATGTATAAATGCTCTTATTATTTTCTATTTTTCTTGATTAGTTTTGGTTTTCATTCTTTGGTGGCGCAACTGAACTGTGCATGTTATGTATCGTCATTCCCCCATAGAAAGGGGGTGGGATAGACCCTGTCCATGCACATTGCCAGGCGAACATACAACAGAGCGGTCTTCCCGCGATCCGCCCGCGCCTCCCCCATCGACATGCGTTGTCCTGAGGCGTAACCGTGCGATCTCGATGTCCTTCCGTCCCCCCTCCGGTAACCCGACGCTCATCTTTCCTCAAGGTCTTCAAAAACTTCCCCTTCTCTCCCAGGTACATTTCTTCGAGGCAAAATCGGGGAACCGGCTAAAGGACGCGGACTTCGAGCATCGTCTGCGGTTGGGCCGATAGCTATACGCATTCTCATTGGGACTGCCCGGTGGTCTATGGAATACTTTCTCTGGCTTTTTTTAATATGTTTTATTTTATTTCTGCTACTATAGTAATTACTTACATTATAACATAATCATATAACTGTTTTTTCCTCATTACTTATTTTATTCACAGAAGGTTTCTTCGACTGGTAATAGCCGTTATTTTTATTTTTCTTTTTCTTTTACTAACACTATTATCTCTTTTTGATGTTACCTATTTCAGAAGAATTATTCCACGGGCTGCTACTTCTATTTATCTTTTGTATAATGTTAATGTAAGTACTTGCATACTGCTTACTAACCCCGTATGCATGGACATTGGAGGGTCTAGAGTCGTTCAAATAAATGTAGCTTCGTTCTAAAAAAGTAGAGTCTTGACGTGTGCGGTGAAGGAGGAATCCATATGTTTCCTTATAACGCCGTTGGGAAAGTGGTGGGTCCCCTCCAATAGCTGCATGGCAGGCCAGATCGGGAGAGAGTGGTTGATGGAGTCCCTTTGACTTCTCCAGCCTTACTCTATCGTAAAATCGCCTTGCACCGCAGTGGGAGTGATGGATTCATACGTCACTTCTGGACACACTCACCCCCAGATTCCTACCCACCCCTTACCCTACCCCCTACCGTTTTCCTTCCCAGAACTTCTTTTCCTAAAAAGACCTTCCACACAGCATCCCCATGGCCTCTTGTATGGAGCTAATGTAAAAAAAAATATATATATATTTTTTATACATATATATATATATATATATATATATATATACCAAAGTGACAAGAACTGTTTTTTCACCGAACGTGGGTAAGTAGATGAAAAAGTAAGCATCCTCTCTTGCTTTTGAATTGGTATTCTAATTAGATAGAATTCCACCATTACATCTTGTCTTACGTTGTCTGGATCAATAAATAAAGGAAACCCAATAAATTTTCCGACCAAATGAATAGTGAAAGTCAGAAAATTAGCATACAAAGAGGATTTTTTTCGTGTAGATGAGATCCTGGCAATTTACGGAAAATGAAAAAAATTCTTTCAACTTGAAGCCGAGCAACGAACAACCTTAAAAATATAATTCAAATTTGATTTTACTGACTGGTATCACTGACTACCGCTCCCCGGTCTATTGCATGAAGATACAAAACCATTCCGGTTTCAACGTTCGTTCCGTTCATCTGCTTTTTCTCTTGGCGAGATAATTATTAAATCTGTGCCAACGTATTATAATACAAAGTTTCTTGTAAATATATTTGATTCGCGTTAATCAAGAGTTATTATTGAAAACCTCCACAACACACGCATCCAGTTTACAGACGTGGCAAGGATTGTTAACTGCCAAACCATCTGGATAAAATATCTATTCCCCTTGCCAAAAACTCGAAGCAATGCAAGTGATTTATTCATTAAAAAAACATTCATTTTAAAAATAACCTGACAAAATATTGTCAGGTTATTTTTAACCCGGAAGTTTTCGTTCATATTTGAATAGAGTTAATATTTTTTTTTTAAATATTAATATTTGATTGTGGATTACCAGTTCACTGGTGACGTCGGCTGTATTTTAATGAATGTTTCTTTAACTCGTTATTTTGAGAAACAGCAAATATGTGGGATGAGCTATCGGTATTCGTTATTTCTCCCCTATTTAACCCGGGACGCATTCAAATAAAAGACGATTACAAATAACTTCCTACAGCCCCTAAAATAACCCTCTCTGCCCCCTCCACAACACCACAAACATTGACCATTAAAACACACACCATTCGAAGGCCCATAAGAACATTTGCGTCTTAGTTTTTTTTACAAATGTACCGACCACATTTCTCCAGAATTAAATCAATCAAACGTGGAAATCTTTCAAAATACATCCCATTAATAAACCATTTTTTGTTTTGTTTTATATAAACTTAGTTTATAATGGAAAATGAAAATGGAAATTTACCACTTTAAAAACACGAAAACACCTTATGTTAAATCAATGTTTGGCCTTATTTATTTATTTATTTATTGTGAAAAACAGTTAACATATATATCCTATTACATTTCACAATTTTTAGTTAATAGTATAACACATTAATTATATAGGTATATTAATAATGACAGGTGCTAGAGAATACCTTTATTTCGCTCTTGAAATGATTGTAGTTCGATTGAAAAATGTCAATTTCAGAAGAAAGGTTTAATAGTGAGGTCATTCTCCCCAGAGGCATAACCATTGGTAAGTTGGTCCTGCCTCTAGGAAAAGTAAAAAGTCTGTGTTGCCTTGCTCTGGTGAAGTTATCGGGGACATAAAGTGAAATCCTTTCCTTTACATCAGGATTACAAATGTGCCCGATTAGCAGCTTGTGTGCTACTGTACCATTGCAATTTTTCTCCTAACGTCGAGACGATTTAGTCCCAGCATTCCCGCGAGAAAATCAGAGGGATACAACAAAGGGTTGTACCCAAACTCTCGCATGTACAGGTACGGCATGAACTTTTTTGCACCTTTTCAACATCATTTGCGTATAGGGCATCTTCGGGTCCCCATATTGCTGATCCACTTTCGAGAATGCTGCGAAACAGATTGAAGTAGAGCATTTTTATGACTGCTGTATTGGAAAAAGATTTTGCGTTGCAGATTACAAAGCCTAGCATTCGCATCACATCTTATATGGTACAACTTGTCTTGACATGCCACGTTCAAAATAAGAATAAAATAAAATAAGAACAAACGTCTTTTAATTACCTAGTTAATTACAAAATAGGTCTGCGACCGCGGTTATAAGAGACGTGCAATGTTAACAGGAGGGTATATTATTTGTATCCATCGATACATAAAAAAAATTGTTTGGCGTTAGATAAACTTACAGTGCGAACGACTGATTAAAATACTTTTAAGATAGATAGGTATTAGGCATCCACCGTCCATGAACATAAATAAATTCATTACCAAAGGGTTTTTTTACTTAACATAGGCGCAAAGCTCAACGCCGAGCCGATTATAATACATTTATTATTTTAAATAGTTATATTTTTAGAACACTTGGAAGGTAAATAATTTTTCAGAATTTTTTATGAGTTACTTGAAGCTTCTTGAACATTTTATAGGCTTTATTTTTAAACTCCTCATTTGCGCAGAATTTTAAATTTTGTTTATCACCACTCACTTGCGTTTTGGAGGCAAAGAGTGTAAAGGAAGTCGTAATATCTAAATGAAATTAGGGCTTACATAACTATTTCGCTAGAAATAATGTGCCTAATTTAATAAATTATTAGTATTATTGAAGAAAGTTTTGTCGTAGCTCAGCGACGGTCAGCGCGCTTCTGCATACCCGGTATTTCTTTTTGTATTATCTACTGTTTTTTTATATATAAAATAATCAGTCAAAGAGATCGGAACGGAAACTAGGTACAGAAAGAAATAAAAGCCAAGCGACGTTACTGAATACGCCAAAGCAATAAATGCCAGTAAAAGGGACGAATCAACCCGTAAGCTCCAACGGAATATTTTGTTGATTGTAGACCAAACCATGGAGATAATCAAGTTAGGCTGAAATATGTGGCGGTTCAAAGCAAGAATTCAGAGAAGTGAACGTACAGAATAGTGATTGGTGTTTATCGCCAATCATTATTCTGTAAATCAGAGGAAAAAATAGTGGCGATAATATTTACAAAAATATATATTGCTTGTTTCCGAAACGCAAAAGTTAACTGCAATCGTTATCAATTTATCCAGACACTATCTAGACAGCATTTAGTTCGAGTTGAATCTTGCAATCATATGCTTAGCCTAAAGCCAATAATATGTGCTTTTTAAAAAAGATTGTTGGTAGTTCTTAGTTGAAAGTGATCGAATTGAATATAGATACCTTAGCTCAGTTGGTAGAGCACTTGCCATGTAAACAAAGGGTCCTGGGTTCGAGTCCCAGAGGTGCCAATATCTTTTTCTGATTTTTCTGTCTCCAGATTTTCGATTGAGGTTTGCTAATATTGTCTTTATTTAATTAAATATTATAATTTGCGATTTTAATCTTAAAGTTAAAAATCAAAATTAAAAAAAAAACTATATTTTTTATTAGATAAATTGAAGATGTTCACAGACTTGGTATATTTGTTTCCCTCCATCAGTATTCTGGGCAAAAAGAAATACATATGGTAGTTAGTCCCAGAATTTCTGCACTGAAATAAATCCTAACTTCTAGTATTACGTAATGGAATCCGAAAGCTTATCAATTCAAGCAAAATCTGACTATCACCTTAATCATTTAGAATTGTATATAGAAATACCAAGTCAGTGGAAACTCTTGTCTGACAATTTGAGAATATTCATATCACTTACAATAGTGTTGTATTACAACATAATTGCTGGAATATTAATTTTAAAATTTTGAAAAAGTAAGAATTTGTTTTGTATTCTTTCAACAGCTTGTACATGTATATCATAATGTGGGTTCCAGACGGGAGAATTGCATTCAAGGTGACTCTGACATAGGCAAAATATAACAGTTTAATACACTTTATATTGTTAAAATTTCTAGTTAGCCTAGTTATAAATCCCGACATTTTTAAGCCCTCATTAGAGATATCTGTTATGTGGTTAACAAATTTATGATTTTCTACAGGTACAAAAATGAGTTTCCAAGCTTAATGCTCAAACCTACAGGTCAAAACTAAAAGTTGCGATCTTAGAACTCCAATTTAATGCTTAAAGCTCCGAAATAGGCTTCAAAGATCAAATCTACAACCTTAAATCTCCAAGTTTAAAGATACAAGCTTAAAACTCTAATCTTTAACCTACAAGCTTAAAGCTAAAAGCTCAAAGCTCCAACCTTTAATATCCAAACTTAAAACCCCAAGCTAAAAATTCCGCGCTGAGAACTCTTAGGTTTAAGTATGTTTGCGCGTATACGATTTAATCATATATCACTTTATTTGACGTTATTCGTAGAGTTTGAAACTCAGTCTTAAGCACGCGCTCCTAAGAAATGGGTCTAGAATTGCAAACATTATTATATTTCTAGTTATTTCTTTTCTTTACATTTAGTTTTTATTTTCACTTTTAGTTTATATTTACATTTTTAGTTTTGATTCCTTTTTTTCTTTATACATTGTAATTATTATTATTTGACAAAACATATACACTGAGCTTAACGGATTCTGTGGTTGGCTGACGACTTTGACTAATTAATACAGACAATACAGAAACGAAATTAATATTTAGAATGAAGTCAATCTTACTACCTTCTTTCTTTTCATAAAAATGAAAGTATGTACGACTTTATGACTCTATCAATCGCTGTTTTTCACGGCAAATAATAATAAAAATAATCCTGTTTAGGCTTTCAAGGCCATTTTCAAACTGTGATTAAACCACTTTGAGACGACTTATTTATAGAATTCTAAATTTTAATTATTGAAGATGTCTAAATTTATTTATTACCGGTTAAACGAATTTGCGGAGAAAATTATTGTGACAGTAGATACGCTATTAAGTGGGGCATTTTGAAATCTGTTTTTCCCGCACTAATGTGTTATCAACAAAATTCTACTATGATTCGTTTACAATTCTACGACAATTCTACAACGTTCTACCAAATTTGTTCTACGACAAAATGACTCCTGTCAATGACATATCAAGAACATAATCATTTGCTAATATCATTATTTTAGTATATATACTTTATATTTTCAGGATTTAGTCACGGATAGCGGATTTTTATTTAAAAAAATTACTTATATCAATGTAGCTATTCCAAATTCCTGTAATATTCAAAAATCTATTTTTGAAAAAATAAGAAAATATACAGATTTAGGAAATGAGATTAAAAGAATTTGGCATTGTCAGACTACAAAAATGTTACCATTTGTTATTTCACTGGCATTATACCAAGCTCTCTCATTCAAAATTTAGGCATATTAGATTTGTCAAAGAATTTATATATAAAAATGCAAAAATCATTCATTTTAAATACCTACATGTAAGATTACAAAAGATTTTTTTAAATATTTATATTGAGGGATCAGTAGGATTTATAGGTCCAATTAGGAGTTCTACCGAGCCGTATCCTCTGATATGAAAATATCTAGAGTTGGTGAATTATTTTCCCATTTGGTCTCTGGTTGGTTGACATGTTGTTCTTGTATTGTTTTGTATTTATCTGACCATTTGTGGAAAAGTGTGTGAAAGGGTTTAGTTTTTCCTGTGATTGTGAAAATCTGAATTTTTATAAGAATATAATATTTTTACACCCTTGAGGTGATTTTTCACAAAAACGGCGCTATAAAAATTATCCAATTATTATTATTATTATTACGCACCCTCTTCGGTTTCTCGTCTTTACCTTCTACCTCAACATTTCACTTAAGCCCTGATGGTCACTACTGGGATAGTAAAATAATCATTATAACAAAAGTCACCGATTTTTTAAAAATAGAGGCAATATTCCCGTGTCACAAAATACCTGGCAATCAAAATAAAAGGCAAATCTTGCTTGGAGAAGTAAGCTAATCTAACCTGCGATCCGATGTAAATACAAATCTGTTCTGCTTCTAACTTGTTTATGTTTGAAAAGCAAAGAAGACCGAAGAAACCAGAACGATGACGTCACGTATGATGCTGGGACTAGTTAAAATTCATCATGTAAAATGAATAAATCGTGAAATAACAAAAAATAGTCAATAAGATTTATTTGCGCATTGGGAATTAAACCCGCCACCTCCGGATTCGTAGCCGAGGATCATAACCACTCAACCACGGAGACCGTCGATGTTATATTTTTTATCCACTGCACATGAGTGGTAGGAGGCACTTCAACTTTAAAAACGAAATGTTAAACCTCCTTCGTTGTGGCAGGTATGTAATTTAACACCAATTTGTTTCGTTATCTTGTCGCAAACGCACAAATCCAGCATTCGCCAAAATTAAAGAGTGTATAATCAAATATTTGAATCGTCCGACCGACTCGAGATTTTCAGACACAGATGAATTAATTCTCATTAGCAGAGAGTAAACTGATGTTTCGAAGTGTTTCGTCGCGATAGTAGTTTTGAAGATTGTTGTAGGTACAATACACTCCAACGGCTGTTCACCATAACTATTAAGGGCCAAATACAAACAATCTCTAAGGCCAAACAACCGTTTTAAGATAACCATTAAATCACGTTAATGAGAGCTTACTGATGTACCTACTTGTATAATTACTAAAAAAAATCCTTACTCATAATTATTATTTTTCACGTGATTTATGTGCGACGTTATACATTCTGAACTATTTGACGCATCCGCCAGAACCACAGCGCCTAGTTTAGCACTTTAAAAATGAAGAAGACGGGGATATATGGAAAAACGAATGTTAGAGGGAGCGTGCTAATATTAAAAACGATAATAATTAAATGAAATTTATGAAAGAGTTTAATAATAACACGACTTGTTTAAAATAGAGCAAACATCTGGTGGGAAATATTTGAAGTTCCATTTATAGAAACACTGTTAAACTTCAGATCAGAAAAAACATTTTTATAATAATTTTCGGAGAATACTTTGCGATTTTTTTCTATTGAGGAATTTTATATAATTACTGCTTCGGCCTGGCAAATCTATAGATAATATAATATTTAAGAAAGACATATTTTTTTACGAGCTTAGAAACTAAAAGTGTTCAAGTAAAGAAATTTGCAGAAATTCGGGATGCCGAGTCTAGCACCACTGACTTATCGCGGGCATACTGGCAAAAGTAAATTAAAGTGAGAAATTTGACTTAATAATGCAGTTTTATGAAGTTTTAGTTTCCAATAATTCTTTTATGATTTTTGGATTTTTGAAACTATGTACATTCCATGATAACATAAACTATGTACATTACAAGCTATAAAAATGCTTGGTTTTATATGCAGAACAGCAAGTGATTTTAAGTCACTAGAATGTTTGAAAATATTGTACACTTCTTTAGTAAGAAGCCAGGTAGAGTATAATTCGCCCATTTGGTCCCCATTGTATAAAATACATTCCGACAATATTGAAAGGGTACAGCACAAATTTTTAAGATTTGTTAACTTTAAGCTGAATATTCCAATTCAAAATATTAACTATGTCCTTTTGGTGAAACAACTAAACTTAATTACGCTGTCATCTCTGACCTTGTACTATTAAATAAAATCATTAATAATTGCATTGACAACCCTGAAATTCTCGCCAAAATAAAATTTTACGTACCGACCAGAAATACGAGGCAATGTGCTACCTTCTTCTGTGACAATTTTAAAACAAACTATGACGCTCATACACCTATAAATAGATTACATCATTTTGGTAATAAATTTTGGAATATTGTAGACATGTTTGCAGATTCTGTATTAGTTATAAAAAGAAGTCTTTATAATTACTTTAATGAAATGTATGATTTTGATTTTAATATTATATTATTTTAATCATTATAATTGTGTACTACGTACCTGCCTAACTATTATTATATATCCTTATAAAAGCCCACTAGGGCGTAAATAAATAAATAAATAAATAAATAAATAATCTTTCAACAATTTCCAATAATTATTTTTAGATTTTTGATTTTATGACACTATTCACATTTCATGACAACCTTTTAACAATTACCAATAATTCTTTTTCGATTTTTGTTTTTTTTGGTTTTATGAAGCTACGAGTATATCTACCTGATAATCTTTTAACAACTTCCAATAATTTTTTGAAGATTTTATATACTCATGTTTTAATGTATGTGAGTGATTAAGTGCATGCGTGCGTATACATATGTGTGTATAAATGTGTGTATATGTGTGTATGCATAATTGTTGTTTGTATGTATAACTTGTTAAATTTAATTTTCCACAATTTAAAAAAAAATTTTTACTTTAGGTCTAAAACGAAAACTTTTACATTGGCAAAAAACTTAAATTGATTTGCCCTATATTCTGTCTCTGCCCTTTTAATTCCAGGCAGTTAACTTTAATTCCGCTTAATTGTTTTTTACTGTTTCGCGTGTCTACTTCTGTAAACATCACAAAACTTTTAATATATGTTTTGTGTTTTTGTTTGACAGTTCGAGTGGAATATTATTTTTAAACAAATATAATGCAAACGCTTAGTGCATTATAATAAAACAAATAAAAAACTTATTTCCACTTTAATTTATTTGAGCGTAACCGCTTTCAATCTGTCAGGGCCATCTACAGAGTGCTACAAATTATTCATAACTCACGGTTTATATTCACAAATATGGGAGAGGGGAAGAGGGGTGGTCTACAAGGATTTTATTCGAACATATGGGTTTTCTTACAATTGTTATTAAGCGGTCTTTGGCTGTCTAATTTTTAATTATTTTGGTTTTTTCCAGTAGGCTTAATTACCTCAGGCTTGTAGCCTTACTTCAATTATTGTTTGGGAAAAACGTTACAAGTAATATGCACTGTTAATGACCTAATTTTTATTGCTGTCAAGTCGTTATTATATTTATGATAATACGGAAATTTTTTATTGAATTTTGAAGGGACCCATGTTTTACGTTGGATATGGAATAATCTTATAATGGTCATTATGGTATAAACAAAATACATATTATACATTAGAACATACGATGAAAATTACAATGGATGTAGAAGCGAAGATTTAGCAAATGATTCTAATTTTTTATTCATTGCAAAGTTAGGATCTATTTTTTTAGTTAGGCGGGTGATTTCTAAGGATTCTAGCCTGTATTGTTTATGGCCTTTATTACAAGTAACTTTAACATCTCTATCTTTATCAAACATGGTGTTGGATTTCTAACAGGTGAGACGCCACATTCAACAATTCACCTTTATCATGCACCCAATTTGTAAAATGTTATTTTATGCGGATTTTGAATGATCTACCAGTTTTACCTATGCAATACGATGGGCAATTAGAGCAGTTCACTTATGTTCTTCTTCCTTGCGCTGTCCCAACTCATTACCTAGGTAGGCTGTTGGGGTCGGCTCTTCTCGTTCTCAGGTTGTAATATCTTCTGTTCTGGGTATCGCCTTCATCCAGGCCGTTTCTCTGAAGAATTTTGGAACATTTAGTCATCCAGGAGTTCTTTGGTGTTCCTCTGGATGACTGTCGATGAAGCTCCATAGACATTGCCTGCCTCACTGTGTGGTCTGATGGTCTCCGTCTTATGTGTCCATACCATCTCAACTGTCGTTCTTCCAGCTTAATATTTATGTCTGTGACACCCAGGCTACCACGAATGCGTGAACTTTTGATCTTATCTTTTAGTGATACTCCTGCCGACCATCTAAGCATTCGCATTTCTGCTGTTTCAAGTTGCCTAGTGTAGGAGTTGTACATAGTCCAGCATTCGGAGCCATACATTATTGCGGGTCTTACAATAGTCTGGTAAATCTTTCCTTTCAGTTTTATAGGCATTTTGGAGTCACACAATATTCCTGTTACGGATCTAAATTTAATCCATCCCACACCTATTCTATGGATGACATCCGCTGCACATCCTCCGTCTCTGTGGATTAGTGAGCCCAGATACTTAAATGAATCACAGTTGGCTAATGTTACTCCATCCAGTTGCATCGAAGGAGTTACAGCATTTGTGTCTTCAAATGGTAAATACAAATATTCATTCTTTTCCTGCAAATTTTTAGGCCATTATCCTCCAGGATCTTTCTCCACCTTTCCAGGCTATTCTGTAAGTCACAGTGATTATCTGCTATCAGTACTACGTCATCTGCAAAAAGCATAGTCTTGAGAATACTGTTCATTTCTTGACTTGTTAGATAATTTATGACCATTATGAATAGCAGTGGGCTGAGGACAGATCCTTGGTGTACCCCCACTTTAATTGGAAATTTTGGTGATGTCCCTGATGTGCATCTTACTTGAGTTTCAACGTTTGTATACATATCTTGTATGGAGAGTACATATCCTTCTGGTACATTGTGGGCTCTCAATGCCGCCCATATCAGGCTTCGGGGAACCCTGTCAAATGCTTTTTCCAAGTCTATAAATACCATGTGCAAATCTTTTTTTGCATCTCGATGTTTTTCAACTATTATTCTTTTCACACAGTTCACTTATCTTATCTTTATTAATAATTAAAATTATTTCTAGAGAATTCACATTATAAAATGCGGTTTTACATTTATCATAATTAATTAATCTGGATATTTGTGTGGATATTTCGCATTACAAGAAATTTTGACCCACTGTTTATTGATATCTTTTTAATTTTTATTTACCAGGCCTTGTGAAATAATTGCTAATGTAAGTTTTTTTATCCCTTTTCGTTAATAAAATGTCACTAGTTAATTTTTTTATGTCAAGAAAGTTAATCTTATTTCCCCCCATTTCCATTGTAAATTGGATCAATTTATTAATTTCATTAATTTCTTTAAGAAAAATATCTAATTGTCTGTGTGTTTCTGTCCAGATAATTATTATGTCATCTACATATCTACGATAGAAGGCAACTTATTCAAATGATTTTGATTTTTCGATAGGTTCTTCGATATAATCCATGAAGAATACAGCTAACACCGGTGAAATCGGACTGCCCATTTGACAAGAAAATGAAGCAGTCAATTTGTTATAAATATCAAATGGACAAAAACGCTTAGTAACTGTTTTTTACCAGAACTAAATCGTCTGGCAAAATATACTAAATGCTATTGATATTGATACAATATTTTACTTTTCATAGTACAATCCAGTAATGTTGGCCTCACTGGGTGGCTAACCCGTACTGAGGCCCCCATTTTATAATAAAAGAATTTAGATATTTTGAAAAAAATGTATATAATATTGGTGGCGAAAAAATACTTAAAATTAAGATAAATTTAAACTAAAAATAAAAATAAAAAATTAAAGTAAAATTTAAAAAAATAAAATATAATCAAAATCGGAATATATTATGATTTGTGTGTTTGTGAGTGTTACGTGTTTTATACTGGTTTTGTGTGATGCGTGTGTATGTTTTATGTTATAAAATTTAGGTTATATTGTCTTTTTTTTCTTTAATTCATTTTTTTTTATTTTGTGTCTGAATTTATTTTTGTTTTCCTCAATTTTTGTGAAAGACTGTTGAATACTCTTATAGCATGGTATTTATGGTGTCTTTGTCCATAGGTAGTTTTTTCTTTGTACGCTTATCTAACCGATCTGTTAGTGATAGTTTGTGTTTTTTGGAGTTTGTTTTTTTGGTCAAAAATATCATAAGATATAAACTTTAAAACTGGCTATTCGAAAATAAAAATTAAACAGAATGATTAAAATATTTTCTTAAATGAACATATTTCATGATGATTTCTTATATCAACACAACAGCAATTTAATTTGATGAAAAAATTGACGCATTCAAACTAAAATACTTTCTGTTTTCAAAACGGCAATTATAGAGTGAACTTTTTTGAGAGTCTACCCGCGATTGGAATGTATATTCTTTAATGAAAAACCATTTGTTTTTCGTCGAATTTTTATTATATAACTTTCGAATCAACCTCATCAAAACAGATCAATGTGATTTTAGTACTCACGAAGTATTAAAAAAAAACGTTAATGAGAGCTTAGATTTTAAGTCAAATTGTTTTTTAAATTCTTCGAAAGCTCAAGTAGGCTGTTGCCCAAGCTTTTACAATTACGAATTTTCCCATTTAAATCTAAAATAAGAAAACGAATAAAATAAGCTTAAAATTGTAACAACATTAAAAACACAAAGAGGATAAAAAAAAGTGTATTTTATTTTGAAGATTGTTGGTAAAGTATGTATTGTGGAAATAAATAATTTTGTCAGAGATTCGATAAATTACCAATTAAAATTTCGTATTATCGACTTTTTAATTCGATTGAAGTAAACTTTCGATGAATCTGGATACGTTTTTCAAAATTGGAACTCATTGTTTGAATAATTTAGACTCTGCTATTATTATCAACAAATATGCAAAAACCAAGTTTAGCACAATACACCACATAAATCCCAATACATAATATTAAACAACTCATAGTTTTTTACGGATACATAGTTTTTAAATAATTTGGATGAAACGTCCTTCAGATTTGCAAAACTTATCTGCATAAAATCTTTTCAGATAATTGCATGATTTCCCTTGCAAATATTTCGGCCTTTCATTGCAGTCTGAAGGCCTCCGTGGTGGAGGGGTAAGGCTGTCGACTACGAATCTGGAGGTTGGTTTTTTCAAATGCCGGCCGGCATTGGCAAATTAATTTTCATTTAATTAATTTTTGTGGTTTCACAAATTATTGCATTCACAATCTGCATATCATGACCATAACTGAGACACGGCATGAACATGGTAACTCTAATAAAGAAACTCCAAAGAAGTCCGACCTAATCTCTAACGTAAATCATGGGGTATCGCGATTTTAGCTCGCCAGTGCTTACGTTTTACAAGGGCGTCAATTAGTGCGTACTTAACTTTTGAGTGCTTGGGATGCCGAGTTTCTTCTACCCTTTACCGGCCTGAGTCAAAACAAATCACTGTGGAGTTTTTGTGGTGCGGGTTGTAGGACTTTCCGAAAATATTTTCAATGTGATATTAACATGCACCTAGACTGTTCGGTATCTGTCACTCAATACTTTAAAATTTGCTGACTTATTAAGGCGGATTTAGGCCAAATGAGCCCAGAGTTAAAGCTGGAACGATAACGCTCTTTCTTGATCTTTTATTTTATTTATTAATTTTATTTTGGTAATTTGTACATATAAGTTTACAAATTTCTAATTAATTATAATATTTCATATTGCAAACTAAATTTTATGTAGTTTTATGTAGCTCCTACAATACGTCTTGAACTTCTAATTGGTGTGGACTTTAAAATTTCTGGTATCTTGTCATACAACTTCATCTCTTTGTACAGTAAACTGTTCTGCGTATTCGCGATGTCCTTTTTTTGAAGCCTGATTTTTTTGCACGTTCTTGTGTTATGTCTGTGAATGTCCTTGTTGAATATAATTTTATTTGAAAAGTATTTTGGTAAAATGTTGTTACTTATTTTATGTTTAAATACCATCGTATTCAAGGTCAGCATCTGTTTCACGGTTAGCCAATTCAGTTCCTTTAACATTTAGTTTACTTTTGAAAATCTATTTCGCCGTTGTATTTTTCTCATTGCCCTGTTTTGGAGAATTTGAAACTTATTTTGTTCTCGTTCGTTACATAGGAAAAGGATAGTTGAGCAATAGTTAAAATGTGGAGCAATAATCGATGTTTAGCGTAAACGGTAATTCGTTTTCACCATTTACACAAAAAGAATACCACCATTTACGAACAGGAATGAGAACAATAACTAGAATTCTTACAGATGCTTCAGGGATGTTTAGATTAGGTGAGCGAATGCTCATTACTCATTCTTCTATAATCAGTGGTAGTGGTCACGACACCATGTCTGACATTGATACTTTCAATTATCGAAATTTAACGACTCAAAGGAGACTTTTTTATTTGAATACCACACAAGAGTCCCAGTTGCACGGTCTGGAGCCAATTGGGGTATATTGTGAAGCTGAAGGCATAGGGAACGGGAGGAGATGGGAAAATTTCTGGCTTTTAGATCTGATCACCAAACATGGCTAAAGCTATTTCAAGCAACGTTTCAGTTCTAAATTATGGTATTACCACCAGTGCGGTAATTAGAGTATCTTCCGCTCTGGAACGTGCCAAATATTCCTACCATTATATTAAATGATTCAATTCAGAAATAAAAAAATTCAACCAAATAAAATTTACTTCCGCCGGGATTTAAATCCGCAACCATCGAATTGCTATTCGTGAGACTTATTTTAGGAGGAGTTACTTTTATAATGTAAGGCTGTAAAGAATGCAAAGAATGTAAGGCTGATGTAAGCATAATGAGTAAGATTAAGAAAGGGACTCTCAGATGGTTTGGGCATGTAGAGTGAATGAACGAAGAAAGTAGTGTAAGAAGAATATACGACGCGAATGTGAATGGCAGAAGAAGTCGGGGACGCCCGAGGAAGACATGGCACGGTCAAGTGAATCAGATACTTGAGTCGGGCCATGTCAAAAGTCAGAATAATAGAAGAGAATGTACGAGACGATGTATGAATGTGAGTGAGGCAAAGAGTGTGTGCCAAGACCGAGTTTTTTGGCGGTCCGTCCTCTCTGCCTACTCCTGTGTCGAAACGGCGTGATAGTTAGTTAGTTAGTTTACTTTTATAATTTCCATAAGTCGGATCCACTTACATCTGAAATTTAGGTACCTTCGCTTCTATTATTATATATAAAGTTTTACAAGAGGAGATGACTTTTTAAAATTATTTCAATGAAAAGTTATGACAGGTGTTTGATAAAGCTATTTTCGTAAAGTCAAAGGTCTCTTTAGTTTTAGTAATTCTTAGTTTAGTGATTAACTGTCATTTTATATACTTTATTTTTAAATTTAAAGTGGAGATTGAACAAAAACTAAAATGGTCGTTTGGACAATTAAGAACTAAGGCGACGATTCGTAGACATTTTTAATTAGTACGAACAAGTTGACGCAAGTTCCAAGAACACAAGAACACTTTAAAGACCGCCTCTGAACGATCGCGTCCGAACATGAAGGAATACCTTAAGAAACTGTTCATGTATACTTGTGGCTTGTGGCTGTGGCGTTTACTTCAATGAACGTGCAATAGCGCCGTTTACACGCACACTTCGGAGCGACCGAGTTCCGCGCCACTTCAGGCCGCCGCGCAGAAAAGTCTCACAGTGAACTGCGCTGTAAACCTATCGGTCTTTACTTTTCTGCACGGCGGCCTGAAGTGGCGCGGGACTCGGTCGCTCCGAAGTGTGCGTGTAAACGGCGCTATTCTTAATTGGCGAATACACTCGGAGCACCGAAAAATTGGTCTATAATTGTTCACACCAAAATAATTTGCAAGTGCAGACTATAATGATCATTTGCTCATTTGTTTTAAATTCATTTTTAGATTGCTTCGGAAGTCGTCAATACGTATCTTGAATTACAATGCAGGCAAAACAAAGTCGATCGTCACGCCACTGGTAGCGTATAGTGCGGATGTAGATCAGATTAGCAGCTGATAAAGAGCATTGTGTAGCTTTTACTTTGACGAATTCCTGTTTTTTTTATTTTTTTATTTTTTTATTTCATATATATCCCGTTAAACTACAGTTAAGTAGTTTGTCAACAGGATTTTTATTACAACTTTTTACAGATTACAACTTAGACCTTAATTTATACAATAACAATAAACTTACACATTAATAGTAAAACTAAATCGTCTAATACAAATTATTTCTACCTAGTAGCCATGTTTTCAGCAAATATCTGACTCTATTTGGAAATTCGCATTTCTTAATATTACCAGGTAGCATATTATATATTTTAGGCACATTATACTCAAGGGTTCGGTGTCCGTATTTATTATTATGTTAAAACTAAATACTTCTCTGCTTTGCACATAAAAGCGTTTAAAATAAATATGCTCCAACTTCTACAAAATCTCGGCGCTTTTGAAGATCTGATGACTGGCTTTATGAAGAATCTCGAAGCCAAAAGAGATTGATGCGTAAATTAGGGAAATCCTACACACACTTGGTATTACCCACAGTCTCAAAACTTGTTCATAAAGAGCTTATTATTGGATGTATAGGATTGACTCAGAACGTAAAAACCCACATCGCCTTTGGAACAATTTTAAGACTGTCGTGGCTGTCGGCCGTGCACAAAATAGGCCCGGAAAAACTTTTTTCAACAAAATTAAGTACTTTATATAATCGTAAATAAAATCAATCGGTGTAAAAGCAAATAAAATAATAAGTGTGGTTTGAAACTTTTCAAAAATGCACCTAATATCTTTTTCCCCACCACCAATAAAATAACGGAACCTTTTCTGCCTTCGAAACAACATCCCTTGAATAAATAAGCAAGTCAATATTTTTTACTTCACTGAACAAGTAGTGTTCATTTAACCCTATTCCAATGTTATTAACGCAGAAATGTTGCAATAAAATAGCTCACTTTCTCTTTCAAATTCTTAACAAGTTATTTAGCATGGGTAATTTCCTAAAATTCCTTAAATTATTAAATCCTTCATTATATACGGTAAAATATTTCCTTATAAAACTAACATATCCGTAAAACAAATAAAAGGTTTCTGTTTAGTAAATATACTTGTCATTGAAAATGGTACTTCAAATAGATTTGATATAATCAATATCGAGTAAATAATTAAAGCCACGACATGCAATGACTCACGGCAAGTGTCGTTGGAATAATCTTTTAGATCAGACCAAAGCCCAACGTCGACCATATAAACGAGTTGGTAAAATTTTCCATTAAACACCTCGTATGACTTTAGCCGTGTTTGGTGACTAGATCTGAATAGCCAGGTACTTCCCCACCTTCCTCTTCCCCATCTTCCCCACTTACCTTCAACCTCACAACATGCCCCAATTGGGGATGCAATAGTCTCACTTGCTCCAGACGGGAGCATATGAGACTCTGATGAGGTATTAACATTAAAAAAATGCGTTAGAATAGATGATTTTCTTGAGAGTAAAACAAATTTGTAAGACATCATTTAATTTATGCGCATTAACAAAATGTGCATAGAAAATACCTAACTGTAAAATCGAGTGCTTCGGTTTGGTCAAGCATTATATCATTTGCATGCCGGCAACTAATTAACAAAAAAAAATAACTTTTGGAGACGGGTCTACGACGCGTTGAAAGGTGATATTTATTCCCCGGCGACCTATTATTTTCAGATTTGACCTAAAACGTCCAACATCAATAATTTCATCAATACCTTACTTTTCTCTTCACCGTCAGAGAATCTTCCGTACTAGTTTCAAGAATATTTATTCAATTAAAGTTTAACGTATCGGACACATTTAAAGAACTTGATGGAAAAAAAACTGAGAAACTAAATTATGGATATTCAGTAACAAAATTTTACTATAATCGAAAGTTGAAGGAACTAAAGCATACTCCGTATTTGGAAAACGATTGGATAGGCGTAATTCATTTTTGGAAATAGACTGCTAGAGGTCGGAATAGACTCCGACGCAAACAAGTAGACAAATAAATAAACTCAAAATAGACTTCAGAGCCAATCTTAAAGCTCATCTCGTAAGACAATATTAAGAAAAACATTATTTGCCCAGGGACAAATATTAAATTTAAACTTTTACGTCAGAGAAAACCCACAGTACATGAAATATGTCCAATAAATATTAAATGAAATAAATGAAATTGTGTTTTTCTTTAAGAGCGCTCCCGGTCGCTGCGAACATTTATGAATAGGTATTTTAAAGAATCTCTTTTATTTCACTCTCTGACAGTAGTCAGAATCGCGCTATAGATGTGTGAGTGAATGCAGGCCTTGTGTGCTGTGTGCTGTGTGCTGTGTGCTGTGTGCTGTATACTGTGTGCTGTGTGCTGTGTGCTGTGTGCGTGGGCCACGCGCTTCACCCGCGCCGTGAGCCGAATTATTATTTCTGCGCGCATGTTCCAATCTGCAAATGTGTAGAGACAAGACCAAACATTCAATTTCTCTCACCGCTCACAGGAGCGTCCCATTGTAAGCGTTCTATGAATATGCTATTAAAGGTAGTTATCGTTGTTGCGCGCACAAAATATCCTGTGGGTATTTTAGAATATTAAGATATATAATAAAAAAACTAAAAAACAAAAAATTAGGGTCCCATATTTTTATTTATTTTTATTAATTGTTGAGTTATTTTTGATACCATGTTTGGGTGAAAACAAGTGGGCTTAATATATTTTTTTTTATTAAAACCGACATTGTTTTCTTAAATTTTGCATTCAGAATTTTTGTGCGCACTTTTTATGCACATATGATATTTTGTGTAGCAAACGTAGGAAAGGCAACTTGGCCTTTCTCATATGACCCATATCCCTCAGGCCTCGGGCATATTTTTTCATAAGGTCGAAATATTTCCGCTTTGCAATAAAATCCAAATAAATGGAATATTTCTGATAGTATCCGAAAACTAAAAATTAACATTTAATTGTTAATATTTCCGTCACCTCACTTTTTTATCGTTTCATGTAAAAATAATTAATAGATACAAAATTCCATAAGTTTCATAAACTTTGGTTTTATAAAGGTGTACAGTTACATTATTTTGTGGTTAACTTTTGAATTTGAATATAAAGTATGATATTTTCTCTTTCTCTTTCTAACACCGTTTAAAACTTATTTCTCAACATAATAGGAAGGGAGACACAAGATCGATATGAATTGTTCCCAAAGCTAACAAATAGCCGGGGGGGGGGGGGGTTAAATTTGGATTTGTGACCAAAACACCCAAATAAACTGAAAAAAAAAAAATTTAATCAAAAGGTAGAGAAAATATCTTGTGCGGATAAATATGTTTTATTTTTGTTTCATTTTACGAAATATTGGTCTTAAAAAAATAATTTCGTATGATTTAGGATGCAACTTAATTTTACTTTTAAAATACCTAAATAAAATCTTCGAAATTGGTATTTTGTATTCCCCATTTTTCTTTTCCAAAAGTGGACCGATTTTAATTTTTTTTTTCACTAACTGTATTAAAAGAAAATATTCTATGTCGTTACGTTTTTTTATTTAAAAAAATACATTGTTTATTTTATATACTGAACGTCTTTTGACGGCGTTTAAACCAGGCAATTTTATTCATTTTTGGAAGGTCCTAATTTCTATAAGAAGTAAATTATTAAAAAAAGCAAAACGTACCGACACGCTAGTGGTTAATATCTATATTATATAGATATTGACTCTTTCAATGACTGGTGTAAAATTAATTGCTTGGAACTAAATGTCGATAAGTGCAAAATTATGTCCTTCTACAGATCTAAAAATCCGATTGTTTTCGAATACAAATTAAATAATAATTGCCTAACAACTGTTCAATCCATTAAAGATCTTGGTGTCTCTCTTGATAGCAAGCTTTCTTTCCGGGAACATATAAATATGATTGTTAATACATCTCTCAAGCTACTTGGTTTCATCACTAGAACCACTTCTGACTTCAAAAACATAAATACCCTAAGAACTCTTTACTGCTCCTTGGTTCGCCCCCATCTTGAATATGCTTGTATTATATGGTCTCCTTTTTATGCTGTCCATTTCGTCATATTGAATCCGTTCAACATCGGTTCCTAAGGGAATTGCTTGGAGGCTAGGATTAGAGCGAGGCAATTACTCGTATGCTGAAATTGAACAAACTCTAAACCTTTCTCCTTTAGAAGACCGTCGGATAAAATCTGATCTCATTTGTTTCTTCAAAATTATTAACTGTTTAATCAACTCGCCTACATTACTACAACTCATCACATTTAATATACCTTCTCGTAGACTCAGAAATAAAGACCTGCTTTTCCTCAATCAGCACTCGACTAACTATGGTTATAACTCACCACTGTCCAGAATTTGTAGACTGGTCAACTCACGTCAAGACCTTGATTTTTTTGGTATTAGCTTAAATGATTTCTGTCGCTCTTTAAACAAATGAAGATATGTCATATTCACCCTAATTTTTGCAAGGTCTTGACGTGACTTGACACTTATTTTTTCTTCTATTTTCACTGTTTGTCTTTGCTTTCATGTACCATCCGAATCCTTACATTGTTCATTTCTATACTTCGTGATACTTTGTTTTAAATTGGACGTAAGTCCGTAAATAAATAAATAAATATATTATGTAAAAATAAAATTTGCTCTAAGGTCAAAATCCAGAGAGATAAACGGGGAATACGTTTGTATGGAAAAAACGCCGCTAGTATTTCCTCTTAAGCTTAAAACATTGGTACTGGACAGTCAGGGTCGGGGTAAGGGTGAGGGGGTGGCCAGTTATTTGTCTGAGTGATCAGTGAGGACACGTGAATTCTATTTTATTTCTGTAGCACCTTTTACCGGCTTAATCACCGTAAGGGCGCTTTTTCAAAGGCGATTGAATTCACTCATATTTACAGATATTGCTCATCGTTCTACTTGATATTCATCGTACATTTCGCCATCACACAGAAGTTTCAGTAGAGAGTAGCCGACAACCCACTCAGCGTTCGGTTGTCTGAAAAACTGGATGAAATCACCCTGCACGTCGGAAGCGAAATTTTTAGATTACTTATGGTTATAATACTTATAATACAAAATGTTCCCTTGCTTGAAAAATATTATATATCGTTTTCAAGATTATGTTGCTCGGTGAAATTTTTTTCAAGATGTAGTTACTAAGAACATTTTTCTGAACATAGTTTGTTTTTCAAATAAATCAATAATAATTTTTCAAAAGAGGCAAACACATTGTGACTTGACATTTTGAATAAATAAAAAGAAAATACTTTGTTTTAAGTCACTTTATTGTTATACTACCCCTTTGTAAAATGAATTATACTAATTTATTTATTTATTTATTTATTTATTGTTCTAATACGCCCATAGGGGCTTTACCATAGATTATAAAATAATATTTAAGATATCGAGGATTACACATACATAGAATTTATATCAAACGTTATAAAAGTGAAAAAACTTTTAAGAATATACAAGTAGTTTTTAAAGAAAAAACCACTTGTATATTCTTGCTTAAAACTGTGAAATATTTTAAACAATGTAATATTTAACAATAACATAGAACAAAATATAATATAAAACATTACAATAACACATCAAATCGTTAAATATATTATACCCACGTTACAATAATTTGTAGGAGTGTTGGTTTAAATTGCATTTTAGAATGTAAAAGGAATCAGCGAATACATCTACAATACCACCAAAATTGTTGCCTAAATCATGCATCCTATTGGTAAGTGAGTGTGATTGATAGTTGGTTGTGTATGTGTTGCAAAAGAATGTTGTATTTTGTCTAGTATTCCTTGTCGGTACATGGAGTTTAATACTAGAAACGATGGCAGGGCTGTCAATTAGGTTGTTCATAACTCTGTACAATAAAATTAGGTCTGAAATAATTCTTCTGTCAGACAGCGTAATTAAATTTAGTCGATTCATTAAAGTTAAATAATTAATGTTTTCTATTGGAATTTTGAGTTTGAAATTTAAGTACCTAAGAAATTTGTGTTGAACACGTTCTATTTTGTTAGAGTGTACTTTATAGAAAGGGGACCAAATAGGTGAATTATATTCTACTTGACATCTAACTAATGAAATGTAGTGTTTTCATGCAATCCATGGACTTAAAATCAGTTAGGGTTCTACAAAGGAAGCCAAGAATCTTTAAAGCCTTATTAGTTATATCATCTATATGTGCTGTGAATGTTAAGTTTGAATCGAATATAACTCCCAAGTCGCGAATTTGTAATACTGGTGTTAATTTAACATTATTTAAATTATATTCATGTAAAATATGAGAATGAGTTCTGGAAAATCGTATTACTTGACATTTCTCAATATTCAAAAATAACATATTTTGTTCGCACCATTTAAAAAATTCATCTAAATTAGCTCGTAAAATTAGGCAATCATATATATTTCGTATTCTTTTAACCAATTTTAGATCATCTTCAAAAAGTAGGACTTGTACATCTTTAAATATGTTTACAATGTCATTAATGAATATTAAGAAGAATATTGGGCCGAGGTGGGACCCTTGCGGGACACCACTTGTGGCCTCGAATACATAGGATTCTATAAAATTAATCCTGACACTAAGCACTCTATTACTGAGGTAACTGATAATCCATGTCAATAAACTTCCTTTGATGCCTAACAGTCGGAGTTTGGATATAAGAATGTGATGTCGAACCTTATCAAATGCTTTACTGAAATCGGTGTATATAGAATCCACTTGTTGTTTCAGACTAAGGGATTCGGATATGTAATTATTATAGATAGTTAAATTACTTAAGGTAGATCGACCTCTGATAAAGCCATGTTGGTTAGGAACAATAATATTGTTGATAGGTTTTACAATGGTATCTAATACTAATGACTCGAAAAGTTTGGGTAAAGCAGACATAATACAAATAGGTCTATAGTTTGATATATCGCTTTTGTCACCTTTTTGAATGAATTAAATACAATAAAATAAATAACTCACAATAATGGATACGAAACAGACCTCATAGATAGAATCCTAGCAACAAAATTAAGATTAAAATCCATAAATAAATACATTTACCCTAGTCCAATAACTTTTAACAATAATAACCTTAACCATGAATGTCGAAGAATTTTGTATATTAATAACCTCTCCTCTTCGTGTACAATTAAATTTCCACCAGGAATTAAACCGGTATTTTACACAAATAACAACTAAGGAAAATTTTTAATTAATGCCACGGACAAAGAGGACGTACTAAGCCACTCGGGCGTTTATAAAATTAGTTATAACGCTTGTCCAGCGTTCTCCATTGGGCAAACGTCAGGTAATGTGGGAATAAGAATAAAGGAACACATTAGATGCCTAACAAGGATTTTCAGAATTCGCAGAGCACTTAATTAAAAAGATCACGCCTTTAACCGGGATACGGGTATTAAAGTCGTTCACAAAAATGGGTTAAGTTTAAGATTAAATAATTTAGAGGCATTGGAATTTAAAAAAATCAGTTAATGCAAAGGCTGAAATCATTAATAATCAACTAAATTTAACACTCAGCCCTGTTAAAAGTATGTTTCCCATTATTCCACTCTCTCCTCCCCCCTTCCCTCCCACAACTGACGCATTGTCCCATTCTAATTTACTGTCTCTTTCTTTCTAAACAATTTGTAATAATATTATAATATTATATTTTTGAATGTAACTATCACTTTGTGGTTATCCATTATAGAAAAATGAAACAATACAACTTTGTATAAATCACTTATATAATGCGTAAATCCTACCGGTGTCGGAACAAACGTTCCTTCTTCAAGGAAAGCTTATACTAATTTGACAGTTTCAAACAATGTTTTATTATGCTAGGGGTGGAGCGTTTTATGAGGTGTTTAAATAATAAAAATAATAATCATTATATTATTTCATTTCAAAATAACTATCCTCCGTTGGTCACCATGGTACAGGCAGCTGCCTAGTATGGTGACCTAATGTATCTTCTGAAGTAAATGTATTATTTATGTAACATGTACTAAATAAATAAATATGTGTATTATCCTGCATTTTGTTAGTATTTTTTTATATTCAGTCCTGATGATGGTACGGAGGTACCGAAACCGGTAGACTAAAAAATAACAATATAGTGACTTTAAACTAAGTATTTTATTTTTATTTATTAAAATCAATAATATTTTTAAATTTTTTTCTTCTTAAACGTAGTGAAAACAAAAAATTGGGTCGTAAGTTTTGTAATCACTTAATTATTTTATTTAGTGTACAATTTTCCAAGTGATGATAATTGAAGACAAACCAACTTAATGTGGTATAAATCACGACCATTCACGATATTCCACTATTAGTGAGACATTTCACTAGAAAGCAAGTTATAATATTTATTAAAGAAAAGAACTAATCAATGTAAAACCTAAACATGACACAGAACAAGCGACAGAAAAATAAATAGGTAATGGTTGCAACTGGGATTCAAATCCAGGATCTCTTGTCTTATCGGGAAACAGCTCCCCAACTCGTACCTATTTCAAATTCCGAATTAATAATATTATCTTTCCTCAACTAACTTTCCCCATATTTTAAGCAGCCTTGTTGAATAATTTAATAGTTATTAAACGAATTTATTTGTAACCTAGATGATGTCTCGGATCAAAATAGCCGATTTTTGAAGTAAAACTTTTTTACGCACGCTTGGGGGGTAAGCTGGTGAATGCATTACGAACAGTGGTAATTGTTACAAAAAATGTCATACGAACGGTAATCGATGCGAACGGTGATCGATTGCTAGGCGAACGGTCGGGCTTTTATGCACGCTTGATTTAGAGAGTGATAAGGATAAGGATGGTCACCCCAAGGGCGTAAGTCACCCCAAGGTCGTACGTCACCCCAATATCGTAGGTCATCTTAAGGTCGTAGGTCACCCCAAGGTCGTAGGTCACCCCAAGGTCGTAGAACACCCCATGGTCGTAGGTCACCCCAAGGTCGTAGGCCTCCCCGAGGTCGTAGGTCACCCCATGGTCATATTTCACCCCAATGTCATATGTCACCCTAGGTCATAGGTTACCCCGTTCGCTACGTTTGGTAACTTAGCAGGGATACCAGGGTTCATTGGGAGAGGTTTATCTTGTAGTTTTACTTCAGTCGTATGGTCTAAAGCACACTCGTTTTTTGTTATATTGGACACCAGAGTGGATTGGAAGATACTATCAGTATCGCCCTGGTGTAAGACCACCATTCAGATTTGAAACGTTGCTTGAAAATGGCTTTAGCCGTGTTTAGTGACCAGATCTGAATAGCCAGGTACTTCCCAACCTTCCTCTTCCCCACCTCCTTCCCCTCCCCACTACCTTCAGCCTCACAACATACCCCAATTGGGGATGCCATAGTCTCACTGGCTCCAGAGGGGGCAGTTGAGATTCTTGTGCGGTATTCACTGTAAAAAAAAAAAAAAAACCTGTTGACTTTTCATCTTAAAGTCTAAATGAACATTCAATTTTTTATTAGAATAACTTTTGACGGTTATACCCATTAACGTAATATATCGTTGAGGAAGAAGATAAAACTAATTAATCTTAACGAAATACATAACATAACAAGGCACAGGAAAATAAAGAGATCTTGGATTCGAGTCACGATATTATATTGGTGGGTCTAACCTTTCTAAAGTCATTCCATTAAAAATGTTTTAATATTTAAAAAGGTGTTGATCGCTACCAATTACCATTTAATATGGATATTCCCTGTGGTGCCTCTTATCCTTAGGAGTCAACGTTGAAAAAGAGCTCGATAGATGTCGAGCTTTCAGGAAATGCACATTATGTATTTATGTATATTCCGCTGAGAAGCTAAAAGGAGTTCAGGATCGGATCAAAAGTTCATCTCGACTGAGCTTAGAGTTATTTAGTAGGTTGCACTATCCTCTATTGCCATATTAATCCGACAATATCAGCTAATCAATAATAAGGGAAGTATACAAGAAACGACTTAAAGATCTTAAAGTCAATAGTTTAGGAAAGAAGAAAGAAGAAAAAAGAAAGAAGAAAGAAGAAAGAAGAAAGAAGAAAGAAGAAAGAAGAAAGAAGAAAGAAGAAAGAAGAAAGAAGAAAGAAGAAAGAAGAAAGAAGAAAGAAGAAAGAAGAAAGAAGAAAGAAGAAAGAAGAAAGAAGAAAGAAGAAAGAAGAAAGAAGAAAGAAGAAAGAAGAAAGAAGAAAGAAGAAAGAAGAAAGAAGAAAGAAGAAAGAAGAAAGAAGAAAGAAGAAAGAAGAAAGAAGAAAGAAGAAAGAAGAAAGAAGAAAGAAGAAAGAAGAAAGAAGAAAGAAGAAAGAAGAAAGAAGAAAGAAGAAAGAAGAAAGAAGAAAGAAGAAAGAAGAAAGAAGAAAGAAGAAAGAAGAAAGAAGAAAGAAGAAAGAAGAAAGAAGAAAGAAGAAAGAAGAAAGAAGAAAGAAGAAAGAAAGCAATATTTATCCTTGGGGAATTTTCCTCGATGAATTTTTCTCGAATTGCCACTATTCAAATAGCGTGCTGAGAGTTTTGGAGATGCATTTTTTGCATTTTTAGGAAAATGATTGCATTTTGTTCGATTTTCGTCTTGCCCAATAGGATTTCTAGTTAATTTTTACTTTTTTTATGAATGTTAACATTCTTACTTAAATACTCATATTTTTTCTTCAAATATTTTTTATCAAATATTTTTTCTTCATACTTTAAATAATTTTCAAATTGTGCAATTTTCATAGCCCGCCAAAACGATTGAAATCTGACGGGATTTCTCGGTTTTGTTGGTTAACAATAAGGTCAACCCAACTCGAATTGGTTTGATATAATCAAATCCCAATTTAAATTTAGCGAGATTTCCAAAAAACATGAATTTGTTTAATATAATTTGTACACCGCAGTGGTAACGCGGTGGAAAGGTGTATGTTCTGTTAAACCCGCCGACAATTATTCCCAAGACAATATATATGTTATATGACAACCGGCATGGACAAGGGATAAGGCTCTTGACTCGCAATCCGAAGGTCGCGGGATCCAATCTCGTGCGCAAATAAATTTTATTTGATTAATTTGTGTTAATTCATTTAAAAATAATAAATAGTATATTTGCGGCACGTCTCAGAGTGGAATATACTCTGAGTATCGGCCTGGTGTAAGACTACAGTTCAGAATTGAAATGGTTTTAGCCGTGTTTGGTGACCGGATCTGAATAGCCAGGTACCTCCCCACCTTCCTCCTCCCCATCTCCTTCCCCTCCCGACTACCTTCAGCCTCACAACTTACCCCAATTGGGCATGCCATAGTCTCGCTGGCTCCAGACGAAAGCAGCGACTCTTGTGAGGTATTCACATAAAAAAAATAAAAAATCAGATTTACAGTTTGGTGATGTGGTGAGACATAATATGTATTTTTCACCCAAGTTCCTTAGCAGAATTATTCAAATGATACATACTAAATATTATACGGTGTTTGGTTGACTTTAACAAATATTTTAAGAAATCTAGTTCCAGACAATAGTAAGCAAAAAATGTGAAATTAATTCAAATCTTTCTACAAAAGAAAAAAACTCCAGTATTTTTTTTTTTATTTGAACCGTTAAGTTATCTATGACATGTCAGGCAGCCAACTCAAAGCTGACAAAATATTATGCAAGGAAAAAAAAAGTAGGTATATGAACTAGTTATTTAGATTCCGAAATTTGGTACTCCTGGAGTAAGGAATATGTTTACCATATATATCTATCTAAAAATTGCTTCAAACATGTTTCAGATACCTGAAAATATATTATTACTGATACCACCTAGATATTATATAGCACATATCTGTGAAAATTTAATTAAAGTCACAATGTCGTTGTTGAGAGTACACCTACCACGAAACACAATTATTCCTCGGGTTACATTACCAACGATACCTACAGAACACTAGATAAGGTTGCTCCTAATATCAAGATACATTAAAACATATGTATTTCTTTTAGAATACCGTTTCATCCAATAATAATTAAATGGTTGATGATAAAAATGTGACTGGGTTTATAAATAAAAGATTTAATTACACAAAAAGAAAATATTGGTAGTAATAAATACCAAAATAGCATATTATCTAGAGATACGTAATATCGTTCCCTCTTGGGATACTAGCACCAACTCTATAATTGGTAAACTGATGAATAAAATAGCTCACATTTCCCAAGATCAAATAAATCATCCATTTTTCAAAGAAAATAAAACATCTTTACACAGCTTCCTGGGAAGTTTATCCTGACAGCAGGAAAAAAATATAGTTTTCTACCATCTTCCTGAGAAGTTTATTTTGACAGTAAGAAAAAACACATAGTAGTATGATATGTTTTTAGATTTTCACGGCCAAAAGTATTTTTGGGTTTCTTAGGAATCAATCACCCATGTTGGAGATGTCATCTTCACAAAAGAGAAAAAAGGTTCATTGAAAACGTTGTTAATGGCAAATAAGGATAATAACATTCGTTGTCCGTTATGTCAAGGTGCACATTTTCTTTATAAATGTGCAACTTTTACATCATTAAGTCCCCATCAGAGGAGGGACAAAATTAAAAATTTAAACCTTTGTTTCAATTGTTTGAAACAGCACCATATAAAAGATTATGTTTCAAAGTTTACATGTTTTTATTACAGTTTTGTAATAAAAAATGCCATTCAATGTTGCATATGGCCGCCGAACCATCGGGTAATAACGAATTAAATAATGCGGGTACAACCCTAGCGGCTACAGTCTTACAAAATGCGCCGTGCGTATCTACTATATTACTGGGTACAATTCAATTTGAAGTTCGTAGCAAAAATAATGAGTATCAACCTATCCGTGCGGTTATAGACAGTGGTAGTCAGGCATCTTTATTTACAGAAAGATGCGCCAAGCGTCTCGGTTTGTCAATAGAAGCAAATCGAATTCCACTCAACGGTTTAGGTAATTGTAGTATAAATTCTTGTTATGGCACAACAAAAAGTTTTATAAAACCTAAAAATAAAAAGTGGCCTATTTTTCAATGTCAAACTATTGTGATTACGGGAATCACTTATAATCTTCCGTCATATGATTTGCCATTGAGTGTGACGTCACAATTTAATAATTTAAAATTAGCTGTTGAATCTTACGACAAATCAGGCCCAATAGATATTCTGTTAGGGGCTGACATATACTTGGATATATTTAATGGTAGACATGAAATAATTCGTGGATATCCTTGTTCAGTTAATAGCATTTTGGGTTACATTATAGAAAATTAGATAATTCGTCATTTCAAACGCCTTTGTCATTGTTTGTTGGGACAAATTCCTTGAGCGATGATCTTATGAAATTTTGGGAAATTGAAGAAACGCCTTCAGAGTTGACTAATCCGGAAGATGAATTAGCCGAAACAATTTATGCTTCAAAACACTATTGAGAAAGTGACGGTAGGTATGTTGTCCCATTGTTAATAAAATCTGAAACTATGCCAGCACAGAATTCGTTCAAACTTGAACAAATTGAATTGAACAAATTAGAAATTCGTTTTAAGAGGGATCCGATATTGGGATTGGAAATAGGTGATTATGGAAAATTTATAAAAAAATATGAAAGCTTAGGACATATGAAACGGGTGCCTCGGAACTGAGGTGCATTCTATTTACCTCATCATTGTGTTTTGAATCCTGACAGTAAAACAACGAAATTGCGGGTGGTCTTTGATGGATCGGCAAAAACCCAACCTCAAAATTTATCTCTAAATTTCAATTTGGGAGGCGGGAATGGGTACCGCCGCCCCGGGAACCTTTATTGGATAAACAACACCTCTGCCATAGGTCACCCCAAGTGGTTCGCTACGTTTGTTGATTTAGCAGGGGTGCCCGGGTTCATGGGGTGAGGTTTGTCTAGGTATTGGAGGCGGATGAGCAGGACATACTGAACCCCCATCCTACCCACCCCTTAAACCCCTTTCCTTCCCAGAACTCTCCTCACCTTCATCTCCTAAAAAAAAACCTCCACACAGCATCCCCAAAGATGACATAGGCCCTGAGGGAAATTATTTTCCTCAGGGCCTCCTGTGTGGAGCTCATGTAAAAAAAAAAAAAATGACCTCTTATTGAACGGTCCTAAATTGCAAACTGAAATTCCGCGTATGATTTTAAATTTTCGTTTTCATAAAAATGTATTTACAGCCGATATTTGTAAGATGTATAGGCAAATATTAATTATTCCATCTCAGCGCAAATTTCAAAATATTTTGTGGAAAGAGTCTCGGAATGAACCGGTTATTGATTTCAAGTTACAAACGATAACGTATGAGCTCTCTAGCTCACCCTTCCTCGCTATACGAACACTTCGTCAGCTAGCACAAGATGAAGGATCAAAATATCCTGACGCCGCCAGGGTTCTATGCGATGATTTTTATGTAGACGATTTGGTAACAGGGACTGACACGATTAGTACAGCCCTCAAACTCAAACAAGAAATTTTTGCATTATTGAATTTTGGGAAACTAGAACTCAGTAAATGGCAATCTAATTCATCTTTACTTTTGGATCAGGTTTCGCAAGAATTCCAGCAAGATGTTCATTCCTTCGATAACGCCGGAATTGATCAAACTGTGAAAATATTAGGCATTCTGTGGAGTCCGATGACTGATAATTTTACCTACAAGGTTAATATACCTAGAAACGAGTTATGCACGAAAAGAAATATTTTGTCAACGGTAGCTCGTTTATTCGATCCACTTGGGATCATGACCCCAGTGACATTTTTTGCAAAATGTCTATTACAGGAATCCCTTACGATGAGTTTTTTTTTTATTGAAATAATAGATAATACATAATATAATCAACAAACAAGTCCTGCTAAGCCAATTGAATCGGCTTGTCAACAGGTGCTTATATTTTAGTTACATATTTATACATTTTTTAAATTTAAAATTTACATCTTATATCTACAGATACAACATTTTTTCATACATATCAAAATCAATATAAATCTTTTTTTTCCGATAGCCAATTTTTCACCATATATTTAACCTTATTCATAGAATTACATTGCTTTATAGTGTCAGGTAATAAATTAAATATCTTCGGTATGATATATTCAAACGTTCTCTGTCCGTACTTATTGTTAAATTTCGGAACTATTAACCCGTCGTTACGCGTGAATCTAGTGCTGTATTTATGTTGTAATTTCTCTTTATGCTGCGGGGTAAACATATGTTGAATTATAATTTTGTGCCAAAGTATTGCCTTAACAGGTAAAATTTTGGCACTCTGAAACAGCAACGGTTTATTTTGTCTCTGTTTGAAAATATTAGGGACGACCAATAATTTTACAATTGCGTTTTGTACAACTTGCACTTGTTTCAGATTGGTTATAGAAGTATTTCCCCATATTGTTAATCCATATCTTATAATAGATTCTGCTAGTGACATATAAATTATTTTAAGTGTTTCAATTGATAGGAAAAAATTTAATGTGTACATTCTGCCAGCAATCGATCTGAGTCTTTTACAGGTTTTTTTTATATGTTTGTCCCATTTAAAAAAACAATCTACAGTAACACCAAGATACACGTATTCCGAAACTAATTCTAAGCTTTCACATTTACAATTAGTTGGAATATTTTTATGAATGCAATTAAAATTATGAGATATAATATTAGGATTAAATTGAAATTTGGCATTAGGTGATCTTATATGCATTACTTTGGTTTTTTTAGCATTTATTAATAGTCCTGCATCATGTGACCATTTACAGAGTTGATTAAAGTCAATTTGCATGAGTTCAATTGCAATTTTTAGATCTTTATGTGATATGACCAATGCCGTATCATCTGCGAATACAAAATGTTTCACAAAAGAGAAAAGTTTTTTCATTATGGTTACATAAATTATATATAGTGTAGGTCCTAATATGGAACCTTGTGGAACTCCTGCAGATACATTTTTTGTTTTACTAAAAGTATTATTTATTTTGATACATATTTTCTATCTCTAAGATAATCTTTAAATAAATTTAACACATTTCCTCTTATTCCAATTTTTTCTAGAGTTTTAAGCAGTTTTTTTGAGTTAATTGTGTCAAAAGCTTTATAGTTATCAATAAATAAAACAATAACATGTAATTTATTATTCAATTGGTTATTTACGTAATTGGAAAAATCTTGCAGTAGTTTTTCAGTATTTTTTTTTCTTTGGAAACCATATTGACTTGGATCAATGATATAGAATTTTTCAATATAATTATTTAATTTATTTGATAAAAATTTTTCAAGAATTTTTTCTAATGCTGGTAGAATACTAATAGGCCTATAATTTCCCAGTTCAATGTGTTTTCCACCTTTAAATATTGGTCTAGTAATGCTACATTTAAATTCTTGTGGAATTTTTGATTGATTTATTATCATATTTATTAAATGAGTAATTATTGGCCCAAGAGTTTTTATATTTCTTTTTAAATCAAACATTCTTATATTGTCAATACCTGTGCTTTTAGAGTTTTTCATTTTTTTAACAATGTTTTCAATATCGGTTATAGTAGCTCTTGGTATATATAAACTGTGAGGTAGTTCTTCCAGTACTATATTAGTAGCTTTGTTATTGCATTTATGTAACATGTTGCTGATGCTATCCGAGAAGTAATTCACAAAATCATTTGACACAGAATCCTCAGTTCTATCTTTTAACATATATCGTGTTATAGTTTGATCACAATCGTTTTTGGGTTTACGTCCTAAAATATTATTTATCTCGTCCCAGGTTTTTTTTGTATCATTAAAACAGTTTTTAAATTTATTATTATAGTAGTTCGTTTTATCTTTATTTATGAGTTTATTGACAAGGTTTCGTGTTTTTTTATATTCTGTTTCATATGTTTTGTTTGTTGGTGTACTTTTCCAAAAAAAAAACACACAGAAATACGTGAAGTAAAATTGTAACTCAGCTTTCATTACTTCGAACAGTAAATATCCCAAGATATTATAACACGGTGGGCACAAGCCGTCTGGTCCTCGTAGGATTCTGTGATGCCTCAGAGTTAGGTTATACTGCAGTGGTGTATTTATTAGAGCGTAGTAACAATACCACTCACATTTTAATGGGGAAATCGAAGGTCGCTCCTTTGAAAACCTTGTCAATCCCACGATTAGAATTGTGCGGAGCTGTACTACTCACAAAACTTATACAGTATATTATGTCATCTGTGAAATTTACCGAACAAATAGAAAAGGTTTTCCTATTTACAGATTCGACTATTGTACTAGCTTGGCTAAAAACGCCGCCTTATTTGTTGAAAACATTTGTCGGAAATCACGTTGTCCGAATACTGGAAAATACACCAAATGCTATTTGGAAACATGTTGTCTCAGAGGAAAATTGCGCTGATTCTGGTTCAAGGGGTCTTTTCCCAGCAGACATTATCTCACACCCGTTGTGGGTTACGGGACCAAAGCGGCTTAGTAAACCAGTGGCACACTGGCGGTGTTCAGGTGTGTCCAATCAATCTATCAAAGAAGTACCAGAAATCAAAACTGGCAACCGTAAAACCTTTGTATTATCTCAAATCGTACCTAATTCAACTATAAGTAAATATTCTTCATTCAATAAATTGCAACGCGTCGTCGCTTGGATAATGCTTTTCGTTTCCTGGTACAGGTAATACAAACTCTACTTATCTTAGCTCTCGCGAATTAAATGACTCGCTTTTGAAAATTGTACTCCTCGAACAGGAAACGTATTTTTCGGTTGATATACGTAACATGCGAAATAACGTTCCATGTTCAACGCACATTCTAAATTTGAAACCGTTTCTTGATAGTCAAGGTATTATCAGGGTGGGCGGTTGACTCAAGTACTCCGATCTGTCTTACGAAAATAAATTTCCGATCTTATTACCGAAAAACTGTCATTTAGCTTATTTAATTATAGATTATTATCATAAACTATATTTTCATGTTGGCCCGCGAAGCCTTCAATTCACAATTCAGCGTAAGTTATGGATAGTAGCGACACGAAATAAAATTCGTTCGCAACTTTCGAAATGCATTGTTTGCCATAAGATGAAATCTTCAACCTAACCACCTCCATTGATGGCTGATTTACCACCCTCTCGAGTGCAACAGAGCCGTGTTTTTTCTCGAGTCGGAATTGATTTCGGAGGTCCTTTCACTTTGAAAGATCATAAACGGAGGGGAGCCAAAACGTCAAAGTGTTATTTGTGTTTATTTGTATGTATGGCAACGAAGGCAGTTCATTTGGAAGCCGTGTCTGATTTATCTTCTGAAGCCTTTATTGCAGCCCTTAGCCGGTTTACGGATCGTCGAGGGTTATGCTCATAAATTCTAAGCGACAACGGAACCAACTTCATAGGTACAAATCGGTACCTAAACTAACTAACTAACCATCACGCCGTTTCCCCGCGGGGGTAGGCAGAAAGGACGGACCGCCAAACAACTCGGTCTTGGCACACACTCTTTGCCTCACTCACATTCATACATCGTCTCATATATTCTCTTCTATTATTCTGACTTTTGACATGACCCGACTCAAATATCTGATTCACTTGATCGTGCCATGTCTTCCTCGGGCATCCCCGACTTCTTCTACCATTCACATTCGCGTCGTATATTCTTCTTACACTACTTCCTTCGTTCATTCGCTCTACATGCCCAAACCATCTGAGGGTCCCTTTCTTAATCTTACTCATTATGCTTACATCAGCCTTACATTCTTTGCGGATATCCACATTTCTCACACGATCATACATTGTTTTACCACACATACGTCTCAGGGATCTCATTTCAACAGCATTCAGTTTACTTTCATCCTTCCTCTGCCAGTTCCATGCCTCACTGCCATACATCAGGGTAGGTACCAGGACTCCATTGTGGACTGCTAGCTTCGCTTTTTTTGACAGTTTTTTATTAGCGCCAACGGCATTCAGTCCACCATTAATGGAGTTACCGGCATTCACCCTTCTTTCAATATCTCGTTCAGCCTTCCCACCTCTCGTAAACATACTACCCAGATACACAAACTCATCGGTACCTACTCGACATAAATAAATTCTTGGCATCACATCGTGATGTTATATCTAATCACCTAACTCAAAGTGGCATTATTTGGTCGTTTAACCCTCCATCTAGTCCTCATTTTGGAGGTCTATTTGAAGCTGGGATAAAGTCTGTGAAATACCATTTAAAGCGGTGAGACCGTTCTTAATTCCGAAGAATTTACGACAGTTCTCACCAGAATTGAGGCCATCCTCAACTCCCGCCCTTTGTGTTCAATGAGCTCAGACCCTGAGGAATTAAATGGACTTACCCCGGGCCATTTTTTAATAGGTGGATTCTTATTGGGATTGCCTGAATATGACTTTCTTGACACCGCGTCTAATCGATTAAGTAGGTGGCAACATCTCCAAAAAATTTCGCAACATTTCTGGAAACGTTGGCATTTAGAATACTTAAATACGCTTCAAAAACGATCAAAGTGGTGCAAAATTAATCCTAACATTAAGGCAATTAGTGTTAATAAAGGAAGATCGTCTTCCACCTGTGAAGTGGGTGTTAGGATGAATTATCCATGTTCATCCCGGTAAGGATGGGATAGTTAGAGACTCAAACTGGTTAGTTGGTTCGACCAGTGATAAAACTGTGTCCTTTACCGGTAGAATAAAGCTAGTATTAGTAATTATTAGTAATTATTCAGATGTATGTATAAAAGGGAAATAACTATTCTATTTCAATTTTTGTAATTTTTATTATTTATTTTATTTTATTTTTTGGATGCCTATACTCGAATTCTCGTTAGTATCCTACTCACATCGTAGACCCGAGGAGTCTTTACAAATTTTCATTCTTTTCAAATTATTCTTTTTTGTTTTCTGCGGGAACCGTACTCCCGACACATTCATTATTATTTTATTTGATTTGTATTTTTTTTTGGTTAAGTATCTTCGAAGCGGTACAGATATAGCTTGCATGAACAATTTATCTTGCTTTATATATTTTTTTGTACCCTCCATGGGAATTCTTTGTAATTTAATTTGATTTGGTGAATTCGATCAAATTAGGTGGGCGGAAATGTTGGTGCCTAGCATTGCTCCTTTACCTTTATTTCTCCAACTTTTAATTTCTACCTACCAATCCTTCTAATTCCTACCCAACAAATCATAATTATTCCTACCCAACAAATCCTATTTTTTCCTACCCACTATGCCGACCAGATACAATCAAGCATCACATTGTTCAGTTGCAAATTACCCACCTTTCCTGTCAACACATATGTTGAATACGGAGCTATTGTATCGAACATTTCTATAAAAGTGAAAATCATAAGTGAATATAAAAAAGAACCAGCGGATCTCAAAAGGAGAAGCAAAGGGAGAAATCTGCGGGTAAGTCGGCATTCTCAATTTTCCTTCCTTCCGCTTTGTACAGTGTGAAACCCCAACACTACTATTCTTGCGTATTCTCTTTTCAACACGCCCGGTATGGTTTTTCCAAATTTTTGATCAATTTTTATGTATGCAAAAGTGTTTTTCTTTAATTCTGAATTATTATGGACAACACAAATATCCATACTAAATTTGATAAATCTTTATTTGCCCTTTACGGTTACTTTAAGTTTACTCTTTATTTTAATCTTAGGTATTCAATATTATGTAAATGTCCGTACCTTTTTTATGGTACTGTCCTTTAGAAAGCATAAATATACCCAAAAACACGGGTAAATTCCAACAAAGTAATTAAAAAGGAAATAAGTTTTCAAATAAGATTTTTTTCTCGAACTTACTGATTGATCAAACTAAAATGTGAAATGCAAATTGGGGTTCTATATTCTTTTATCAAAAAAATGAAAGAAAAATTGTGTTTCATGTTAGAAAAGGGATCTATAAAATGTATTTCAAGATTCTGACAAATATGTTTAACAAAAGGAAGTAGAACAAACACATAGCGAAATGACGGAGAAGATAAAGTTCTAAAAGGGGAAGAAATAATAATACGCTTTGAAAGACGTGATTGTTTTTAGAAGACCGTTTGGGAGCAAAAAATAGTTGTTGAAAAGATACAACGCTGGAGTTTCTTTATCAGATTAGTATTGTAGAAATTGGGAAATATGATAAAAAAGGTATATTTTTAGTAGTTATAAACATTTAGGTACTATTTCTTAAACAAACAAAAAAATGTCTGCAGTTCACACGCGGTAGAAGTGAAACCTTCAGAAAACTAAACTTCGAGAGAATGAGACAAATGCAGAGTGTTGGTGCCTAGCATTGCTCCTTTACCTTTATTTTTCCAACTTTTAATTTCTACTTACCAATCCTTCTAATTCCTACCAAACAAATCATAATTATTCCTACCCAACAAATCCCATTTTTTCCTACCCACCATGCCGACCAGACACAATCCAGCGTCACATTGTTCAGTTGCAAATTACCCACCTTCCTGTCAACACATATGTTGAATACGGAGCTATTGTATTGAATATTTCTATAAAAGTGAAAATCATAAGTGAATTTAAAAAAGAACCAGCGAATCTGTAAAAGAGAAGCAAAGAGAGAAAATCTGCGGGTAAGTCGGCATCCTCATTTTTCCTTTCCTTCCGCTTGCGGGTACATGTGAAACCCCAATGCAGAGACGGGTCGAGAAATAAAAGGCGTCAGTCGTAGTAGTGAGTCAGTCATTTATTGTGCTACGTAGCGAGGGTCGGTGAAGCGGTAACAAGATGTATGCGAAGTGCCGTAGATAAGATGCTGCAGGTGCACGGAGGTGGTGAAGATGGTGTGGTGAAGGTCAGTGCGTTGCTCGACACCGTGGCGGTGGAGATGACCTATCTTCTAGGCCGTTGCTCGACGCTTTGAGTTGCGGAGGTGAACGGTGAGTGGCTCTGTGAGCTGAGCCACCAGCAGGTAGTCCTGGCGAGGCGGAACGTGTTTCCATGGCAGCGAAGCACGGTGGGCTCCGGAGTGCCATGAAACGGTGAGCTGATCCCTGGGCTGAAGGTGGCGTCAAATCTTGTAAGTCGCGAGTTAACTTTTGTTGTTCTTGTAGTGTTAAAAAAATATACTTGTGGATAAATTATCCTTTATTATTTAATTACACAATACAACTTAAAATAAGTACAATTTCAAAGGGAATTATTATGTGAGCAATATGACAAGCAAGTGCTTGGTTCAATCGACACACTGAATTGATTTGCAGAAGATGATTTTGGCCTTTATATAGTCCATCCAATTGTGTTGTAACGTGTGCGTCTGCTTCCGGGTCTATATTGTTTGTCAATATGTCTCAATAACATTAATAAAGTATTTCTAGCCGTATCTTTGTATGGTTCCATCAATATGTGGGCACTAGGTCCTCCATATTGATCAGAAATTTTAATTTTAATTGAGAAAAGAATTTGATTGATTTCATGGATCGTTGAGGAGAAATCCTTTTGACCGCGGTTGAAGTTGATCAATTCGGTTTTTTTTTTTTTTTTACATGAATTCCACACAGGAGGCCCTGAGGAAAATAATTTCCCTCAGGGCCTATGTCATCTTTGAGGATGCTGTGTGGAGGGTTTTTTTAAGGAAAGGGAGGAGAGGAGAGTTCTGGGAAGGAAAAGGGTTTAAGGGGTGGGTAGGAATCTGGGGTTCAGTATGTCCTGGTCATCCACCTCCAAGACCTAGACAAACCTCACCCCATGAACCCGGGCACCCCTGCTAAATCACCAAACGTAGCGAACCACTTGGGGTGACCTATGACAGAGGTGTTGGTTATCCAATAAAGGTTCCCGGGGCGGCGGTACCCATTTCCGCCTCCCAAATTGTAATAACGTAACAGACTTATTGTCCCCACATTCGTTTTTCAGTGTTTCTAATATGGTTTCAATATTGTTATCATGATCGCACATGAGAATTACGTGAAGTGCTTTGCCACGCAATCTAGAGATTATTTTCTCAACATTGCTTGGCGTATTGCCGTTTCTAGCAATGTACCCCCTGGCTGATTTTATGAATAAGTTTATATCTTGGGGAGAGCCATTATACTCCAATATCGACTCTGCGTATTGGGGAGCGGGTCTCTCATTTGGCTGTGCCATTTTTCAAAAAAGTAGAAAAAAAAATAGAAATATACAAAGTGACTTTTTTTAAAAAAAATTTAGTTTTCTCTCTAACCTTTTGGATAAGGTAGGGAAGGGATCTATCGTACGTATGGGATAGACGATCAATTGAAAAATGTACTCACAGAAGTATTGATGCGACGATCTTCATTGCCAAGTTAACGAATTTATTGGATATGTGGTTCTCTTCGCGTTGAGATATTAAAAAATATCTAGGGAGTCCTGGCTACGGCCAAGTTTAACAGCTTCCTCGAAATGACCCACGTACTGGGCGCCAGTTAACTTTTGTTGTTCTTGTAGTGTTAAAAAAATATACTTGTGGATAAATTATCCTTTATTATTTAATTACACAATACAACTTAAAATAAGTACAATTTCAAAGGGAATTATTATGTGAGCAATATGACAAGCAAGTGCTTGGTTCAATCGACACACTGAATTGATTTGCAGAAGATGATTTTGGCCTTTATATAGTCCATCCAATTGTGTTGTAACGTGTGCGTCTGCTTCCGGGTCTATATTGTTTGTCAATATGTTATTGAGTCTTCCTGATAAAGAGGTTATTGGTCCGATGCACGTAGGCACGTGGAATTAGTGTGGTGGCTGGGTACTGGATGCAAGTATATGCGGTTTAGTTGTTTTGACAGTTGTCCTTCTTTCAATATTATTTGTAATGATAGGCGGGATCGTTTAATATGCAATTTCTGTATATCATACAGATAATGATCCTAAGCTGGATGCAGGTGTTGTCCATAGTTTAGGCAAGATGAAGGGCGGGTTGTAGTGGTCGTACTGTGATGTCTTCTTGTAGGTGAGAGTCGCCTTGGGTGGTTAACTCTCCCCCCCTAAAATTGAAACTCCTTCGCACTGTGAAGAGTTTATATCTTCTCCAAAGGATATATCCGATGGCCGTAATTATCAGGCAGCTGGTAAGTGTTATGTGTATAGTTCCTTCAAATCCCGTCGTGGTGATAGGGATATCGAATTCTCTTCGTGGTTCTTGTATTTCATCTACATGTAGGATGGGTAGTTTTAGTACATGTAATTCTTCCTTCGAATATGTAATGAGTAATGTTTCTTGGTTAACGATTCTTCCCATAGTGAAGGTTCTTCCTTGTATACTGCACTCGTCATTTGTTACAAGTACAGATTTGGAAATTACTATATTCTGCTGGTGTTGAGGGCATTGTGCTTGTAATGCTGTTGGTTCGTTGCGAAATAGATACATCATGTTATCTCCGATGACATGTGTATATTCTTCTGGGCAAATAATCTGGCGTAGACTGCAGTTCTGTTCGCTGTGGTTTTCTAGTACGGTAGTTGTGCAGTCATCGATGGAGTTGAGTTCTTTGTTGCATATGCTGAGGCTGTCTGCAATAACTTGGCACTTGTGTGCGTTATACATCTGCTTTCCATCTCTCAATAATGGTCTCGGTAGGAGGTGGGGTTGGAAACATTTATTGTTAGTTTTGGAAATGATGGGAATTATTTCGTTATACATATAAACGATGCGTTCTACTAAAGTTAGAGAGAGAATAAAGTGCAAAGTTTGTTTAACTTTAATGAATTTAACTTGCAAAAAGCGTTGAATAGTATCAAAATCTTTAGAAGGTAGTTGTTCAGGGTTTACATGTGAAATGGATTCCATAAATACCTTTGGTTTTATAATACTAGGGTGGTACATTCCATAAGAGGCAAACGTGATAGCTTCTGTAATTCTTGTTATTAATTCGGTAATAGTTTCTGTCTGATAAATCAAATGTGTAATCAACAAGTCTGTCTTATCTTCATAATGGTCATGGCTCATTTGTGACCAAAGTACCATTTGGTTATGTGAAATATTTTTTAGTTTTCCGTAATAATCCTCCAATGATCTTGAACTCAACGAGATTCTTTTTTCATTTATATTTTGGTTAGTTTCAATTCGTTGCACTAACTTATCTAAATCGTTATCATCTAAGTTTCCCGTAATCCCTTTAATTATTGTACCGAGTCCGTTTATTAGGCCTCTTTTATTTCTATTTACAACTAAATTATCAATTATTTGATTATTATGATCTATTAAATATTTCAAACGTTCTAATCCTACATGTGGTAAAGTTACATTATTACTTTTTATTCTTCTAAATTTATGGGTTCAATCTTAACATTTGTAAAACGTATTAATTTTAACGAGTTCTTATCAATATTTTTTCTGTAGCATTCGCTTAAACACTCATATAATCTATCATTATTTATAATTACTGCATATTTATCTTTATCTAAACATGTTTTAATCAATTTTAAAAATATCGCTTCGGCATTTTCTAAAGGAATGCACCATACAAGGTCCGTACCTTTTTCCTTAGCTCTTAAACTATGTTTCTCAATATCGCTTAGTTCAATAAAAATCCTATTCATACGCGGGGGTGGGTGTTCGTTACGAATTGGGATTCCACCCTCATGGTCATCCACATTGCTATGCACGGTGTCAGTGACACTCTGGGCACCCGAGGTGGCCTCTACTCGTAATGAATCATGTTCCTCACCGTCCTCACTATAATGAATTTCGACTCTTGAAAGTGCGTCAGCTACATGGTTATTACAACCTCGCTTATGTCTAATTGTATAATCATATTCCTGGAGTTTGAGTCTCCACCTAGTAAGTTTTGCATTAGGTTCCTTTAATTTGGTTAACCATACTAACGGTTGGTGATCCGTTTCTATGATAAAATGTTTACCATAAATATAAGGACGGAATTGCTGGAGGGACCATAGTATACCAAGCAATTCCTTTTCCGTCGTATTATATTTGGTTTCCGTTTTTGACAGTGTCCTAGAAATATAGGCAATAGGTTGAGTTTTTTGGCTCAACACAGCCCCCAGAGCAATGTTACTTGCGTCTGTGGTTACAGTGAATTCTTCATTGAAATCGGGATATTTTAATATTGGGGCATTCATAAGTAATTCTTTACATAGCCTAAAAGCATTTAAAAACTTTTCATCTTGGTTATTTATTTTTACATTTTTTCGGGTGCATTCTGTGAGTGGTTTCGTCACTCTGCTTAAATTTGGGGCAAATTTACGGTAGTACCCAATTAGTCCCAGAAAAGATTTTATGTCTTTGACTGTCTTGGGTAAGGGGAATTTTCGTATAGCATCAAGTTTGGCGGGATCGGGTTGCAATCCATCACCATTGAGAATATGACCTAAGAATTTAATTTCTTCCTTCACAAATTCGCACTTATTGATATTTATTTTTAAGTTCGCTTCCCGCAGGGCGTTGAAAACTATTTCTAGGCGCCTGAGGTGTTCCTCTTCGTTGTTGGCATATACTATTACGTCGTCTAAATATACCAAACATATTTTTCCTATATATTTGCGCAATACGTTATTCATCATACGCTGAAATGAGGCAGGTGCATTTTTTAACCCGTAGGGCATTCTAACAAATTCATAGTGCTGGTTAGGAATAGTGAAAGCTGTCTTTTCAATGTCTTGATCAGACATTTTGATCTGGTGGTTGTGATGAACCGGCTTTGTTGGATGGTTGGCGAATATTTTTTTTTTACGAAAATGATCACACTATCGACATCTATTGGTTAATTTTGAAAGCAATATTAAGGGAAACTGTAATGATTGCACATTTTTTCTGCTACGAAGGGTGTAAACAAATTTTGGAAGAAAAAAACGACTAGCAAATCCTAGTATGGTTGGAAGCCATTAGACGCATATCAGCCAATCACATCTTGGGGCGTGGTGTGAGAGGGTTGTGTCAAATTGAGACACAAAAGTTATCCCACGGTCCAAACTGATAGTTATTTTAAGTGGTAAAAACACTTCTAACTTGGTGATAAATCGCATTTTTATGGGGAGCACGAGGGAATTGACAACAGTTGATTTCGCATCGGGGGTCGGCGAGTCTTGCAAGTATTTCGTTGACGGAGGTTTTAAAAGGAACAAAAATCATGCGTTAATTAAACATGAAATAACGAACGATTTCTATTGTATGAGAATAGAAACGGGAGTAGGCATTGACAATCAATATCGCTTTTTCCGAACAAAATTCCAGCGGGATTTGCGTGCAGGTATTGGGAACGAGCGTAATATGGTAGTCAAAACACAAAAGCTGATAATCTCAGGGTAGTCGGGAAGGAATCGATTACGTCAACGACCAAATAAAATCTAAGGTTTCGGGTTGGATTTTATATCTGATAGATTAGAGGGGAGGAAATGTTGTCGATCTCTTACGTATTAAAGTGTTTTCAAGTGAGAAATATCTAACACGGTTTTGAGTCATTAGGATATTCATTAAGCTGAAATCACCACTCGAGTTTATACGCGAGATATAGGTAATAGGAAATTAGGAAAAGCTATAAAATTTAACGGCCTGTCAGGATTTAAAATTATTTGAATTCTCAAGTATTTTTCTTAATTGCTAGGTGCATAACAACGGAGATTTATTGGGTTTTACGCCAGAGGGAGATGGGATATGGAAGGAGGAACTAAAGGTGCAGATGAAAAAACGTTCGGAGGCAGGTATGGAATTAGACTTTGGTAGAGGTTACGGCCCGTAAAAGGAAGAATCGAGATCATAAAAGTTTAGGCTATTACTAAATAAGGTTCTACGAGTGTCGCGGCCTTGTTTAGGAAGGGGTCAAATGACTAGAGATTATACTTAGGTATTTGCGAGCGCGGGAAATATTAAGAAAATGTATGCGAACACAAGGAACGCGTCATATAGCCAGAGACAAACACAGCCACATGTCCACATAAGGGGTACGGCTGAATAAGAATATTCGGTCACTAATTGTTAGAAAATCCACAGTCAAATGCTAAAATGACAAAATACCTAGAAGGTGACGTGTTATGCGATTTGTGCGATAATAAGATGCATAGTAGATGACGGTCGGAAAATGTTGTAGGTTGCCGAGTTGAAATAAGACTTAGGGTTACCGAGAAAAGTATGGAGAGTATATAAAAAACTCAGGATACACCGTACCTGGAAGCGATTTTAAAAATGGTAGAACGGACACGATAGATTTTCGAGAAAAGTTGAATTAATTATTCACTTGGTAAATGATATCTTGTAGGCGCTAGTTTTGCAGAAGATTCGTGTGTATATCCAAGGGACGAGACCGAGTACGCCCCTGTCCGATTCTACGAGATAGTGCTTTCGCGTGATACGAATTCTGTGTTGGGAGCACCGTTCAGGACGAAATGTCATAAACCGCAGGATACGATACTAGATTTGGGAACTATGAAGGTTGTGCGTTTAAAGGTCGTAATTGTAAAATTTAAGTTTGATTAATGGGTAAGCGGAGGAGACAAAAAGGGCGGTTTTAGGCAAGAGGGGGGAGTTCAGGGTGAGATCTCGGGAAGGAAAGGCTGTCAAAAAGGGCGCGAAATCGAAGTGTTTGTGGAATTTTTCGGAGACTTAGCAAAAATCGTTCCGGCGGAGTGTCGATCTAACTTCAGTGGATGTTGTGCAAAGTGTTGTTTAATTAGATTCAGGAGAAGGGATACAAGCCAGTGGTGAAAAGCTTTTAGGAACTTAAAAAAAAAATTTGTAAAAATTATTTAAGGACAGTGAAAATATTGAGTTATAATAACAGATATTAGTTCGGTTTAAACAGGCGTGATCTAATAATAAAAACGTCAGTATTATTAAAATTTAAACGGGGTCGACAAATAAATGTTAATAATAACATTGCGGATTTTATATCAGAAATAATAATAGAATAATAAAAAAAAAATAAAATCTTAATTACGGGAAAAAATCGTTCTTTTGAAATGGAAAAAATGTATAAGTACCGAATAGTTTAGAAATAAAACAATAATAATAATTATCTACGAAAAGTTCAACCTAGTGGTTTCGATACCAAGATATAGCAAGTGCTAATTTAACCTTAGGGAACACACATATTTAAGGAGGGACGATATATTTGAAATAGCCTACAAACATCGGTCAACCGGAGTACATTACAATTGCGAGAAGAAGAAGGAAAGGGGGTTAAATTTAGTCATAAATCTAAGGCTACGTTAGGCCTTGTCGTATAAAATTTAAGAAATCGTAGGGAGGGAAGCCTTTGTGTTTTCTCCACAGGTACAGGTCTACAGGATACGTAATTAAGATGCAATTGGTCGTGTTTTCCCGACCGGAGAATTAAACAATTACGTACGGGTAAGTTAAAGAATCTATATTTCAATTACAGGTACCTGGTTGCAGAGTGACGTAAATGGAACGCGAACCCTGGCAGGTTTCAACAGCTCCAGCGCCGATAAAAAATAATATTATTGCAGAGCTAATGTGAATATGTTTAACCGTTATTATCATTTAGGGCAGTGACGTTTTCTCCCAGACAGCCGATGCCGGGCGGTCGGGGGAACACACATGCAAAAAAAATGAACGAGCAAGCGAGGTACTTATGTACACCTCGGGGGTGTTGTACACTCAACCAAATGGAGGGCGTTCCGGGAGTACGACATATCAAATTGAAGGCGATTACCTGCAACCCGAACAGCTAAACATCTTTAGACAAGAGAGCAGAAGAGCAGAATCACAATATTAAATATGAAACAAATAAAACTAACAGGTACTCCGCTGAATTCCTATTTGTTGATTTACGCTTTTTTAAATCTTTATGATTGAACAATGTGATGACGACACCGAGGCCACACATACACACAATTGGTGGTCCACCGGTAAGGGTCTTTCCGCATTGTCATGTTGGAGGATGCTCACCATAGACTGATCGGGTCACGCGAGGTTCTGGAAGCAATTCCCTTTCGCGGGACGGTGTCGAGTGATTGGGCGCGGAGGACCGTATGAAATGAGGTGCCAATTTGTATGAAAGGGCATGGTTCGCTGTCGGAGGCGTCTTTGCCAAAAGCACCTCGAGTTACCGGCAAGGTAGTGTGGATGGAGGCATGAGCATGGATTCTTGCGAAGAGATTCCTGCAGCATCATCACATTTTTTAATCCTATCGACCTGGAAGCAAACGTATCTCTTACAAGGGTGGGGATAAGTCGGTTTCCAGAGGTGGTCTGTACGCTAGGTCGGTCACGTGGGAGGAAGGATCTGCCTGTCACAAGCTTACGCCACTTTGTACCGTGAGTAGAGTCGTGATAAGGGACGAAATAGATTACCCCTTCTAGAGCCAGTAAAGTAGTTCCGGAGGTGTTCGATACTGGAGTTGATCAGGAAAGGTTTGAAGGCATGTCGTTCTTCTTTTGTTATGGAGGGGTCCGGGTATCTGGTTTATCGTCAAGAGATTTTCCGGGTGCCATGGGTATAGCCTCATCATGCATTGGTCGAGGGGTCGTGTCCTGAGAGCTGACCACCTAGTCAATTTGGTCAAGTGGAGGAGCCAGTACTAGTTTGCAAAGAATTTTTTCCCCATCACCATCCATCCTATCCTCTATCCCGTCTTTATACTTCCATCCTAGGTATAAATTTGTGTTTACTAACAACAGAACGTATTATCACGATTATGTATAGGATCTAGCCATGGAAAGCGGTGCAGAGAATTCGCCAATTATCCGAGTGAAACATTCAAGGTATGTACATTAAAAAATCATTAGGACGTAGAGGGAGAGAGATCAATCTTATAGCCTAGCGAGAGTAATAGCAACCGTGCTCATTATGTAAATATTGGAGCAGTGTATATCATTAGGATCATAGTGGGGACAAATTCAGGATAGTTTAGACCGGACGTGTCCTTCAGACGTTTAAGAGATACAGAGAAATTCTTCCACACCTTACCTAAAAGAACCGAAAGTTACCACGAAATACATTAAATACCTATCCTAGATGTCCTAGGTGCTCCGAAGCAAAAAAATCACACAACGTGGAGTAAAGGGTTTATTGTAAGAATTTCCCGGAAAACTACCTTTTACTGTGTTCAGTCACAGGGGTGGGAAAACGAGTTATGATTCAAACATTATTGGCGAATCATTCAGTAGGTACGAGAGGAAGATCTACCAACCGGAGATCTGAACGCGCGAGAGAGAGGGGGAGGGGTATATAATCCGAGGAAAAGGGTTGCAACATCCCAAGTGGTTTCGTGACCGAGGAGAGAGCGTCACCACCAATCTTTGTTGTAAATCTTCTAATTCAAATTCGAGAAGAAGAATATTGTAAAGTTTTCATTAGGGGGGGGGGGGTGCACCATTACATGGTACCCACTTGTTAGATCTAAAGTTGAAAAGTATTTATTGCCATGTAACTGTGAAAAAATGTCTTCAATGTTTGGGAGGGGAAACTTGTCACTACGTGTCTGTTCGTTGAGTTTCCGATAGTCTATGACCATCCTCCACTTTTTTATTCCCGATTGGTCGAGTTTTTTCTCGACTATATGGACAGGGCTTGCCCAAGGCGAATCGCTTGGTCGGATGATTCCATCCTTCAGAAGTTGAGCGACTTGCCTTTCAACTTCAAGCCTCTGCTCATACGGTAACCGATAAGCGCGTTGATACACTGGCTCTTCTTTAATTAATTTTATTTCATGTTTTACATGAGGTGAGCAATTAGCTACCAGTTCCTCAGAAAACAAATCCCTATTTTTCTCCAATAACTCATCAAGTCTATTCATATCCATTACATGGAACAACTGAACTTGTCTGGTTGGAGTTTTTAAGATATTATTACAGTTATTTAAAATTAATGTTGCATTCATTAATTTCAACATGTCTATCCCCATTAACACATCGTATTTGTGGGAAAAGTCAAAAATATAAAAACGCATTTCGGCATCATTATTGCCGAATACTTTTTTCCAGAATGGAGTGACGACGGTACCTCTATGGGTGGTCGTAGAGTGTGCTGTTTGTACAGTAAACTCTTCATTTATATATTTACAGTCACGAAACAATCTATTATATATATTTTTATTCATGAATGATTTGGAGCTTCCCGTATCAATCAGAATTTTTATATTTAATGGCGCTACTACATATGGTAGGCCATTATTAATATGATTCAGGTGGATTAGGTTTCTCGGGGAGATTCTTGGTCTTTCCAAAAATCCGGCCGTTCCTGATCATTCCCGTCGGTATAAAATAGCTCCTGTGCCGTACGTCCATTGCCGAGGTCGATGACCGGGCCTTTAGGAAGTCGGGGCATTGGGGCCGTTCTCATACTGACATCACCGGCACGTGCCTGATGCGTATTAAAATTATTGTTATTATTTCCTTGCCACGGGCGGTTTTGTCCGTACTTATGAGTTTGGTTATTATTATGCCACGGTTTATTATTATAATTATTAAGATGATTATGATTATTATGATTAAAGTTATTATGAGGTTTGAACGAATTTTGCGTTTGTGGCAGAAAAAAGTTAGGGCGAGTAAAAGGTTTGTTTGATTGGTTTTGTCCTGGCCGCATGAAATTAGATGGCCCTGCTTGTGGAAACACAAGGTTTGGTTTAGACCGTTGATGGAGCTCGCCATGAGCCTCCAGCATTCTAATTTCTGTACACAGGGCATCACAATTTTTTGTCAAGTTTGCGCACTTAATGTGCGTTGGCATTAAATTCAATAAAGTATTTCTAGCCGTATCTTTGTATGGTTCCATCAATATGTGGGCACTAGGTCCTCCATATTGATCAGAAATTTTAATTTTAATTGAGAAAAGAATTTGATTGATTTCATGGATTGTTGAGGAGAAATCCTTTTGACCGCGGTTGAAGTTGATCAATTCGGTTTGTAATAACGTAACAGACTTATTGTCCCCACATTCGTTTTTCAGTGTTTCTAATATGGTTTCAATATTGTTATCATGATCGCACATGAGAATTACGTGAAGTGCTTTGCCACGCAATCTAGAGATTATTTTCTCAACATTGCTTGGCGTATTGCCGTTTCTAGCAATGTACCCCCTGGCTGATTTTATGAATAAGTTTATATCTTGGGGAGAGTCATTATACTCCAATATCGACTCTGCGTATTGGGGAGCGGGTCTCTCATTTGGCTGTGCCATTTTTCAAAAAAGTAGAAAAAAAAATAGAAATATACAAAGTGACTTTTTTTAAAAAAAATTTAGTTCTCTCTAACCTTTTGGATAAGGTAGGGAAGGGATCTATCGTACGTATGGGATAGACGATCAATTGAAAAATGTACTCACAGAAGTATTGATGCGACGATCTTCATTGCCAAGTTAACGAATTTATTGGATATGTGGTTCTCTTCGCGTTGAGATATTAAAAAATATCTAGGGAGTCCTGGCTACGGCCAAGTTTAACAGCTTCCTCGAAATGACCCACGTACTGGGCGCCAGTTAACTTTTGTTGTTCTTGTAGTGTTAAAAAAATATACTTGTGGATAAATTATCCTTTATTATTTAATTACACAATACAACTTAAAATAAGTACAATTTCAAAGGGAATTATTATGTGAGCAATATGACAAGCAAGTGCTTGGTTCAATCGACACACTGAATTGATTTGCAGAAGATGATTTTGGCCTTTATATAGTCCATCCAATTGTGTTGTAACGTGTGCGTCTGCTTCCGGGTCTATATTGTTTGTCAATATGTTATTGAGTCTTCCTGATAAAGAGGTTATTGGTCCGATGCACGTAGGCACGTGGAATTAGTGTGGTGGCTGGGTACTGGATGCAAGTATATGCGGTTTAGTTGTTTTGACAGTTGTCCTTCTTTCAATATTATTTGTAATGATAGGCGGGATCGTTTAATATGCAATTTCTGTATATCATACAGATAATGATCCTAAGCTGGATGCAGGTGTTGTCCATAGTTTAGGCAAGATGAAGGGCGGGTTGTAGTGGTCGTACTGTGATGTCTTCTTGTAGGTGAGAGTCGCCTTGGGTGGTTAACTCGCGGGATGTAGCTGTTCTCTGTAGCTGAAGACACAGTGGGCCTTATAGGTGAGTGGTGAGTATCCTCGAGGAAGCTGCCCTGGAGATACACCGTGGTGGAGATGCAATGCAGGAGCACTTGTACGGAGTTCCGTTACATGTTGCGTTGGACCGGCTGTTGGACTGAGACTGACTGGTCCGGGCGAGAAAAGCTGCGGCTTATATAGCGGAAGCCGAGCGGTAGAGTAATTACCCTCACGGCAGGTAATACGTGCCACTCGGCAATTGTCGAGAAGGTTCGGCGCTGTACAGATATTATACGGTGCTAGACTCGAGACCTTTCTAGGCGGTGGCGATATTATTATTAACCGCTGTAGGTAGTCATGTACCGGCAATCCTTACGCAGTATGAGCCGTAGTATTTCTCGCGTGTTCTTGGAAAGCCAGTGGCGGCGCAATGAATTCGGCGTAAGTGGGCGCTACAGGTTAATTTTTATAATATTGCTACCAAGTTTAAGAATTATTTTACATTTTATTCTAAGAAGCACCGCACAAAGAGAAGGGCGTTAGACTACGAAGCACCGCGCAGAGAAGACACCGATTTATTTATCTCTGTATCTCGCAGACTAAATCTTATAGATGTATGTGTTTGTTCCTTTTTGGTGTAGCTTTTTTGTTTCATCGAGTTTCAAATCACAATGGTGTTAAAGAAGTTTTCACTTCAAAAAACATTATAACTATTTATTCTTAGAAATGGTTAATCATTCCATTTTGAGTATTGAACGATTTTGATCAACAAGTAAGTATAATTATTTTATGCTTTATTTAATAAAAAAATTAATTTGTAAAATTTTTAATTTAATTGATTTCAATTTAATTTACTATCGTTAAGTAAAAGCCCAACAGAGCGTTATTAATTGAAAAATAAATGTCAGATATATAATTAAATTTAATTTAGACACCGGTATGTACTTACGTTGTCAATTTTCACTTTGTCTACTTTCGTACAAACATCGGTGGATAAATCATTATTCTTTCGTAAGAAAATAAATGAAGATTTACTCTATTTGTAGTGTCCCTGACATTTATTCTGTTCCCCAAAAACGGAGGTTTTATTTATTCAGGTGCAGTTAGAATTGTTGAATTGCGGAGGCAGCGGATATCTCTATAAATGTTATTCAATGGCAAAGCTTGTAATAAATATTAAAACCCTAGAAAGATAATTTTATTCTTACCTACCTTCAAGATAAGCATGCGTCTTAGAGACATAATGAGGTTTAAAAGTGAATATTTGACATATTATCATACTTACACAGGTTAAAGGTTATTAAATGATTAGTTTAGGCTTTTTTACTTTAAATAAAACCAGAATAGTTTTAAAAAATGTATTGTAATGAAAAAATAACAAAATTTTGTAAACCTCTTACAAATCAACTGCAAAATATTAAGTCTTTTTTTAAATGAAATTTAATGTTTCATTTTATGTCTAAATCCAATGTTTTTATGTGCTAGTAATGTTTAAATGCTAATAAGTCGTTATATTTAAATAATATATACATTTATTTTTTATTTCGCTAAATAATATTTATACAAACAACTCTGAAAGTTACACAAAAAGTCCTAGAGAAGTACTGAAGTTTAAAAGGGTGTATTTGACTAATTACCATAGTTACACCGTTTAAAGGTAGTTGAATAATTAGTTTAGTTTTAAGAAAAGACAAACAACTTTGTTTACATCACTTTTATTTGTACACAATCTACATGTTTCGTGAACGATGTTCACATCATCAGGATCAAATGTATACTAAACTTAAAAATTAAACATAGATCACATATGGGACGAAGGGGTACGAGGAAGGGGAAGGGGTAAGATTGAGGGGACAATTGGGATTTCAAAGTCATTAGCAGAGAAAGACCGGTTAAGTGGGACAAGGTTCAAAAGAGGGTTTATGAAAAATTGTTGCTTTTTAATTAAGTCTGCTTTATTATTTACATTTTTCCTAATTTCTAAAATCTCTAAATTATTTATCTGTGATGCCTTATAACCGGTATGTTATATTTTAAGTCCATGGTTTTTGTCAAAATTATGATCATTTTTTATTAAATGATCTGCGAACCCAGATTCGCTATTGCCATTTAATGCCCTGAGATGTTCTTTAACCCTTACTTCAAAGTTTCTATTTGTTCTACCTATATAAAAGTAATTACAGTCTTTACAATTGAGTTTATAAACGCCCGATTTTATTGTCTGTCGCTATCTTTGTTGTTAAGGATGAACTTTTTTAATTTATTATTTGTGATCTAGGTATGTTTAATTCTTAAGTTTAGTATACATTTGATCCTGATGATGTGAACATCGTTCACGAAACATGTAGATTGTGTACAAATAAAAGTGATGTAAACAAAGTTGTTTGTCTTTTCTTAAAATAAATAATGTCATCACAAAGTGAAAACCTTTCCGAAGAAGTTTTCTTCGAAAAATTAATTAGTTTAGGGTTTTGTACTAATACAACCAAAAAAAATAAAATAAACCTCTATTCTTTAAGTACCTACCTATGTATATTGTTTTCTGTTATTAAATTTTGTACTTACGCAACTTTTAAACTATTGTCTGATGTATTTTTTTGTACTTGTAAATCTTTATATTTTTGTTCAATAAAGATATATATTATTATTATTATATTATATAATTAAAAGATTAACAAAATTCTGTAAACCTCTTACAAATCAACTACAAAATATTAAGTATTTTTTAAAATGAAAAATAATATTTCATTTTATATCTAAATCGTATTATTTTTATATTTTATGAAAGTTTAAATGTTAATCAGTGGTTATACATTTTTTTTTTCTTTTGTTATTGTTCGGTAAACCGAATTTATACGAACATGTCTGAAAGTTACACAAAAGGTAATCATACGTCTGTCGGACGTATGGTGTGTGTATTTCTCCGTAATTATTGTACTTACCGTGGTGACCGCCCCGGCTCTGCTCGGCAACTGAGCTAACTGAGATAGAAAGCGCGCTACGTTGCGGAATAAAAAAAAACACAATTCTTGTGTATCGCCTAAGTCTCTCAGACGTAGATTATCTTTCTAGGGTTAAAAAAGTTTGGCAACTGTAGAGACAAAGCAAATAAATCCGCTCGGTCAAACAAATAACACACAAATCGTATGATGCTGGCTGTACACAGTGTACACACTCGTAGAGAGCACACACTCGCTGAATCTGCAAGGGTTGATACTCGTCAAGATGGACGTGGCTTTAGATGCTACTAGAACTTCGGCTCTACGTCTTTGGGCTATTAGCCACTACCTGCAAATTATTGTACATAAATATTACTAAAAAATACTAAACCGTGCGAAGACAAAGACTATTATTATTAACCATTATTGAATCTCACTTTTTTTAAAGTCATAACATACTATTTTTTTTCGATTATGGGCACCCAAAATCGTGATCGTAATGTTTGTCTTTGTGATCTACGTTTGTTGGGTCCCATAATATTATTCTTGATTCCAAAACCTCTAACTCGAGCTCGTTAGAACACATAATATCATCGGAAACGTCGTCGCGCTAACACAGTAGTTGGCAGATAACAATTCCATTATAGAATGATATCTACATAAGAAACGACTACTATTATTAGCAGGTTATTTTGCTTCAGCTAATAAGTTTAATTTTTCTAATAAAAGTCACTAATAGTCTATTAAACTGAATGAACAAAACACAGTTTTGAATTGTGATTGAAAAAAAATATGAAGTACAATACTGAATACAATAATTTATTATTAAAAATTTATTGATATTGAACGTTGTGAATACCTGTTATAAACCTTATACTACATGCAAAAAAACTTCTTGTCACCTTGAACATTACAACACCTTGACTGTTTATGGATAACAAATAAACGTGAAATTAAATATTTTCAAGGACCGTCAATCTAGGAGTAATAGTCTGCATTGGAGGAGTCATCACCTCCGCAGCCGGTCTAGGATATCAAAATCTTAAGGCACATGCTGGTTCTTTGGAAGTTCGGTACCGATACACGATCTTGGAACAAACCCCATAACTTTGAGCAGGGAAACGCCCTGGGCACACAGTGATGGCAACCAGCACCAGCAGCCCGACAGACGCAAGTCACCTTTTATCACCGACCGGGCAACTTGAACTAAGTTCCTGGTGGGCACGGACGTGGACCTGTGCATCTTTCTACGGCGCGTACAATTCTACGTAGGTATACGAGCTGGCGCTACCTACGGCAGCTTCACGCTCACGAATCTGGAACTACGACGCGATTATACCTGGAGCTTTGTCATTGTTGACGTTTCCACGTGAAAAAATAATCGATTATAAAATAAATAAATAAATCGATTTTTCTTCAACAAAAATCGATTTTATTAAAAGATTTTTTAATTTTCTAAAAAATTGATTAAAAATTAATCAATTTTTTTTACACTGCCAATTTTTTCATTCACAGCCCTGCTACGCTTAGTCATTAGTCCGGAATCCGGAGCGGGAACCTCTAAGATGTTTATAAACAAAACATGACAAACGCCATCTGTGCTTCAACGATGACATTTATTTTGCTCTTTGAAAGCAGTTTAGTTGAAGTTTCTAATCAAACTTAACACTAGATGAAGTCAAAAGAGTCAACGAACAATGTGTAATTTTTGTCAATTATTTAAAAACACTTTTAATGCAGTTGATTATTTTAATACTTAAAAATTTCTGTTGAATATTTTTTAATTAATAAAACTGTGATTAAAGAGAGTTTACGCGTTTATTTTAATTTGACAAATTTGGGGAAAAATCCAATATTATAACAAATTTTCAAGAAAAATCGATTTTTCATGCTAAGAAAAAAAATCGATTATACAATAATCGATTATTTATGTAAAAGTCTCGTCCCTCTCTCCAGATTCATCATCGGAGAGGACTTTTTGGCAAGATTTGAGCTTCTGGTGTCCGCAACAGACGACTGCTGGACCAGGTGACGAACTTGACAATCACAGGCAAGCAAAGCACTGTCAAGCAATTCCTTGACATAACGCGGCCAAACGGCTCCAGGAAGAAAGTTCGCCACGCTACCCTCCATCACATCAAAACTATTCCGAGTCATTGTATGAACTTACCTTGTAAATATTGATAAATCATAATTAAAAAAAGAAAATAAAAAATTCAATACCTCCAGAACACAAAATAATAACATACGACCCAGATAAATGTTTGTAGCAGGGTAGAAAAAACAAATTGGCAATTAGCTGGGATTTTACTATTCTGTTTTATGTACACGCGAGTTGAGTTGCACAGTGTAAAGTGGATTTGGTAAAATCATACATTTTCACGACAAAATATTTTAGAACAGGCTTTCCATCTGGAATCCACATTATAGTACATGTACAAGCTGTTCAAAGAATACAAAACAATTCTTACGTTTCTAAATTTTAAAATGGGTATTATGGGCAATTATGTTGAACTTCAACACTATTTTAAATGATATGAATATGCTCAAATTGCCAGAGAGAAGAATTTTCACTGACTTGCGTTTTCTATATAAAATTCTAAATAATTTAGTTGATAGTCCAGTATGGCGTGAATTGATAAGCTTCCGGATTCCAGAACGTAATAGTCATAGTAGAAGTTCCACAAGGAACAGTTATCGGTCCGTTATTGTTCCTAATTTATATCAATGACCTGTGTAATATCAGTATTCCGGGAAAACTATTCTCGCATGTTGATGATACTGCAATTACAGTCCATGGTAAATCATGGAAAGAAGTCTCTAAAAACGCAAATAAGTGCACATCCATTGTCAAAGAATGGCTAAACCAAAACCTTCTAACTCTAAAGTATGAAAAAACTATTTATATTCCATTCTATAATAACAAAAGGGCGGCACCTTTAACTCACCTAAATATAAGGTTTCACAACAATACTTGCAACCCTGTTTTGTGTTCTAACTGTGTAGAAATGAATTCGGGGAACACAGTTAAAAACCTAGAAATTATTATAGACAGCCAACTAAAATGGACAAATCACGTAGAAAAGCTTGTAAATAAACTTAGGTATTTGACTTACATTTTTAAACGATTAAATAACATAGTTGATATTAAAAGAATGAAACTGGTATATCATGCATTGGTGCAATCATCAATATCTTATGGAATAATTGGATGGGGGGTTATTTATGATACTCATATTAAGCCACTAGAAATTTCTCAAAAATTAATAATAAAAATAATGTTGCATAAAGATGTTACCTACCCCTCCTTGCAATTATTCCCAGAAGCTGAACTCTTAGATGTAAGAAAAATCTACTGTATGCAATATCTGAAATATATATTTTCACGAAATATATATTTTTCAAAAAACGAAAATCGCTCCAGCAGTAGAGTAAATAATGCATTTGAGGCTCGCATATGCAAAACTAGGCTTTCGCAGACATGCTTTTTTCATTGCACCAAAAATTTATAAGGCACTCTATCAGAATATAGCTATTAAATTTAAAAACATATCCTCTTACAGCGTATACAAAAAATTAATAAAGACTTGGATAACTACAAACGACACAAATACATACCTGCTATAACATCCTATCTGTTGTAACTTTACAAATCCCTTATTTTTATTTAACCTTTTTTGTTTTTTATATATTTTTTTCTTAATTTTAGTTTTGTAAATACGGAATTATTTGGTCTATAAATATATTAAAGCATAATTATGTAATTTAATTATAATCTTAACTGCATTAAAAAAAAACTTAAGTATACCCACGAACTGGCGATGCCTATGTGGGATTTTTTTTTGATATCATACATACCTATATGTATACTATTGTAATATCTTTTTTCAATTGTATTATTGTTTATCTTCAAGTTACTTATTTAATTTTATAGTTCCTTCTTTTTTACTTTTTATCAAAAGAAATGTTTTTTGTAATATTTTTATGTATGTAAGAAAAAAAAAATTATTAATAAAAAAATAAAAATAAATAAAATAAAAGTCAGGATTTATTTCAGTGTAGAAATTCTGGGACTAACTACCATATGTATTCCTCTTTGCCCAGAATGCTAATAGAGGGAAACAATTATACCAAGTCAGTAGACATATTCAATTAACGTTTAAACAAATATAATATATTGTTACTGACACAGGTCAGTTATGTACAATGAATGTTGTGTATTTCTTACTATTCATATGTAATAAATAAATAAATAATAAAATGTTTTCTTAAGAATTAGTATTTAATTTTTGTAAAACAAATAGTCCATAATGATAATTAATGAATTAACAATCAGGCCGTTCTCCGCAGGGGTTGGCGGAGAGGTTAACCTCCACATAACTGTTGGCACATATTCCTCGCTTCATTTACTTTCATACATTGCCTTATAATATGTATTATTTTCTGTCATTCTGACTCTAAACATAACTCGACTTTCTTATTTACGATGTTTGTCTTACTTGATCGGACTCCTTCTACTTTTGTATCATACAATATTCTCCTTACACTCTTTTCCTTCACGTCCAAATCATTCGAAAAACTATCTTTTGAAATTATAAAAATCTTCAATTTATTAGGATTAACTTATTGAAGCTTCTTGTAATATTTAAACATTGACGAAAATTTTATTATTGTCAATCAACTTTACTCTCATTGAAAATATCAAAATAGTAGAATAGATAGAAAATAAAAATAAATACGAAGACATATAAGAATATATAAAGACGAAGTACGATATTAATTAAATTGACTAATTGTGATTAGGTGTCGATAGCTCAAATATAAGAGGCATTTGTCCCGTTAAGACTAGATGATCTGGGATCGAGTCCCAGATGCGACCGTTACCTTTATTATTTTTTCGTATTTTCTTTGAGAGTAGTTGTCAATATTATATTGATCAACTTTAATAAATATTTTTATATCTTCTTTTTTGCACCTAAGCCATAATAGGATACTATCTGGAGCCTCTTTACAACAAAAAGACAATAATAGAACCGGGCCTTAAGGGCCCGCAACCCGGATTTCTACCGATTTATTACATATTTCCCTTAAACGCGGTAAATTTAAAGCTCTTAAAAATATATATTATTCTTGAAGATAATATCTAGATTTTGCCCGCGCCGAAACGCAAATTTTATAAAATTCCCTCGATAGAAAAAAATCGCAAAGTATCCTCCAAAAATTATTATAAACACGTTTGTTTCAGTTATTTTTCAAGTTATAAGTATGAAAAAAAAAGTGTTTTCGTTAAATGCTGTTTAAGATAATGCCTGCAAGATTTTTGCTCTATTTTAAACGAGTCGTGTTTTATTAAACATTTTCGCAATTTTCGCATCGATTTTGTCGCTGTAAATGTTAGCACTCTCCTATAACATTCGTAATTTCGTATTTCTCCATCTTCTTCTTTTCGAGCCCGGTTGCAGAGCCTTAATGAGACCCTTGTGTTGGGTCAATCATTGAGTCGAGCGGTTGGGCCTACAAACGGTTTGTTCTCATCAAAGATATTGAAATATAAGTTGAATATCCTCGGTTCTCACCTAGCAAATTTCAATCATGTTTAATTGTTGGATATTGGAGAGGTCCCACCACTTTTCCAATAACGTTACAACGAAACTGAGTAATTACCAAGTATTTACGCCCATAATCACACACGTCAAGATTTTAATTTTTTTAATAAAATGAAGCCACGTTTAATTATCATGAATGACTCTAGGCCCTCCCTACATGCAGTGTTTATTAGTATAGGTATTTACTCTCAATAACAAATATTTTTCTCATAAAAAATAAAACAATTTATGAAACAAAAAGGAAAAAAATTAGAATGAAATTCATATTCACGTTTCAAAAATAATAATAAGATATCTAGGGCTGTTTAAATCATTCTCACATGGCAGTCCCATCGTGACTATGCGTTGTAATTGGCCTGGTCGCAAACAAATCGAACGCTTTTCCACCTAAAGCCTGTTTACCAAGAGATTTTTAATTATTCGGTACGCTTTTTCGTATCTCTTGAGGGTGCTCAGGTATTAGTAATTCTTCGGATAACTTCCCTTTGAAACATCAGCAGAATAAATCCAGCCTTCCCACTTCTCACTTAACCCAGGGGCTCCGAATAAGGGATTATAAGAACTGACCAAATGATTAAAAAAACATTTATTCAGGCAATAAAATAGGGTGGCCAACAGTTTATTATGCTTATTTCGAATTGACATGATCAATTACGTGCTTTGTTACGGTATATACAAAAGAATATTCTATAACAGTAATAAAATATTCACAAGTTTATTTGCTCTAAATCGATAATGGTTTATCGTGTTTTCAAATACCTTGTATATCATGTATTAACATTTATTATTATCTTTCAACATGAAACTGTTGCCGACAACAATCTGATTGGATATTTTATCACATCACTTTCTTAATTGGTTTATTATTACTATTATAGCGATTTAAAGCTATATACCCCACCTTGAGGAAAATAAAAAAAATCTTTGAAGATGTGGTTGTGGAGGGATTTTTGAGGAGAGGAAGGAGTGAACAAGGGTGTTGTAGAGACTCATGTTATAGGAGAGACGAAACAGAGAGGCCGGCATATTATTCCACAGCTGAGCTATTGAACCCAAGAACAAGTCGTAGAAGCGACCTGTTCTCGTGTGTCAGATGTCAACCATGTACATACGTCGGGGGCACGTTTGGCGTGTTTGCCGACTATTCACTGGTACCGAGGGGATCAATTCTAAGAAAATAAGAAGAAGAAGACAAATAATGTGGGAATCATAACGACGTAAGTGAAAAAAGCGTGTAAACAAACATACGCCCGCGGCACGGAGTATTGGAATGTATGGTCGAATTCACTCTAGCAGGCCTGGAGATTCGACCTTTCCGCCGCGTTTTAATTAATACTGAAGAACGTGTAACAAATATTTAAAATCTGTCTCCACGTCTCAAGTTATTAATTCATCGACTAGAAAATAAAATCTGATACTTACCGCTAATTTTACGGGTTATAGAGTTTTAAAATCATTTTACGTAAAATATATTAATGGTAAGGTGTTGTTTTTATTAATCTTAAATACAATGAACTCACATTCCCACTGTTCTGTTGGAATAAAAAAGTTATTATTGTTATAAATTCGCCGGAAATTATTAAAATGTGAGTTTTGGGTAAAAAAAATTATTAGAGTTGTGTACCGCCTTAAGGTATTTAGGGGCTCCAGAGGTAGCTAGCTGCTTGTAATAATTTGCGGTAATATTGAATATTAAATATTAGATAAGTACTATTTCTGTGTGTTGTCTATGGTCTGCTGAAAATGTCTATAAACACGGAAAAAAAAATAAATAAAAAATAAAACTTTTAACACGTGAAGAAGTGTTCAATTTTTAGGAAATAATTTATAATGGTCTCTACACACTACACGATTTAACAAAGTTTTTCGGTATTCGAAAGAAGCTTAATCAATCATCAATCATATTGGCTTATTTTGAGAAGTTATAAAAATAAATTCCTTTGAAATGAAAAATGAAAATCCAAATTCGGGTAGCTATCGTTCTAGGACATAAGCGACGATATTCAAATTTGGGTGACTATCACACAAATTTATTAATAAATAATAATAACATTATATTTATGTATATAGCGCAGTTTTGTGACATTTCACTTCAAGTGCGCTTAACTATAATAAATTTAAAAATAATCTTACAGTGCTCCTTATAATATTTAGAAAATAATATGAAATAAAGAATATACAGTATTTACAAAACAATGATAGAAGAACAAAATTAACAAAGATAGCGCTGTTATAGCACACACGGGACAATAATAATACTAGACAATAGCGGTGCTATTGTAACACAGGACAAAATAAGAACTTTAAAACTAAAATATAATACGTGAGTAAATCATAGTAACTAATTTCCAGGGTCCATATTGCTCGCTACCAGGGAGGCTAGGCAACCCCATTTGAGGTACGAGTAGGGCTGAACGGCTTGCCACATTTTAAGTAAAGTGTAGCGGATTGTCACTTGCTAATGAACTCATCAATAGCAGTGTCAGAAAATATCATAAAATTTGTAGAATTTATTTAGAAAGATAAACATGTAGATCAAGTGGAATAGGATTTTTCCATTTAAAACCAATCGCAAGTAAAATGTACTGAAAACATCGTACCAATCAACTTAATTTGAGGATTAAATACTTGTATATATTGTTTTATGTGATTACCGCACAACAGTCCCAAATTCTCCCAAATGTCTGGTATGTCGTGAGGCGGAAGATATTGAGAAGGACAACAGTCCCAAATTCTCCCAAACGTCTGGTATGTCGTGAGTCAGAGCCTCCCAATATATACAGCCTATAGTACATGCAAATAATGTAGCTTTCTATTAGCGAAAGAATTTTTAAAGTCCATTCAGTAGTTTTTGTGTGAACGAGCAACAAACACATCCATACAAACTTTCGCCTTTATAATATTAATAGGATACTCCTACATCGTATCCATGTTCAAAAAAAAAATTCTTAGGACATGCGTAACTTTCAAATTGTGAAATATATAAACAAAAATTTTAACACAACAGAAAAACGACTTCAAGAAATGCACTAAACAGTAAAAAAATAATTTCGTATTCTTCTACAACTTAATAATCAACTTACTTTTTCTACTCATCAATATGTAGGTACGATTATTATTTTTGGATTCGGTGTCAGCCAGTTTGTAACTACATACACAATTATAGGTGAGATGTGCTTGTGTCGCACGCGCGACTTGACGAGGCGAGAGCGGGGCCGCGGCGCTGACACCGACTCCAAAAATAACAATCGTACCTACATATAGATGAGTAGAAAAAGTAAGTTGATTATTGAGTTATAGAAGAATACGAAATATTTTTTTTTTACTTTTTAGTGCATTTTTTTAAGTCGTTTTTCTGCTTTGTTAAAGTTTTTTGTTATTTTTAGATTTTTAGTGAATCAAGTAATAATTAAAGTACACTAACTAATTTGTCTGAATTTGGGTAGATCTTCTAAACGTGCTACTCATATGAGACAGACATTACTTAACCATAACGACGTTTCGGTAGGTGACTCAAAGATCCGGATAGCCTATATCTACCGGATCTGCCGGATCTGCCCTGATGATGAACACTGCAACACTGTTCGAAACGTTGGCTAAAGAATGAGGTAGCGCAACACGGCATTACACCCCAAAAACAAATAACGAAAATACTTTTGGCCGTGAAAATCTAAAAACGTATCAGCTTATAAAAGATTCGGCCGAGCATCCTTAATTTGCTCCTAAGAGTTTCGATACTTTGTCATGGATCTCATAATCAGAACCAAACCAAACTCTCATCAAACTACTCTTGAAGTACACCCTTTCCAATAAAAAAAGAATCATCGAAATCGGTTTGCGTGATATTGAGTTTTTCGTCCATTTGTCACGCACATACTTAAAACTAATTTAAGACTTATATGGTTTTCTCATATATGCCATTGTCAAAACCGGACCAAATTGAAATGAAACCACACGGGAAGCACCAGCTTTCAAATAAAAAAAGAATCATTAATATCGGTTCACCCAGTCGAAAGTTCTGAGGTAACAAATATTAAAAAAAATTTAAAAAAAAAAACAATTCTCGAATTGAGAACCTCCTTTTTGAAGTCGTTTAAAAAGAGCTACTTAAATTTAATTACAAAATATTTTTAATGAAAAACTTCGTTTCACAAAATTCTTGCCGTTGGCGTTGTCTAATCGTTTGTAAATTTTTTTAACCTTTTAGAGAAGCAAGTAAGAAGAGTTTTGGTTTCCATTACTTGGTAGGCGTTTTTAAGATATTTTAAATAAAAAAGGATTATTGATAGAGTGACAGAGTATATTTTTAAAAATTGGGGAGAGTATACAATTTTTTAAAATTTTGTCGTTTTGGGAATAATTTAATAAGCTCTACGCAGAAAAATTTAAATTACATTATTTTATTTCCTGTGCATTTAATTAATTAACTAAATTACACAGGAAATTATTTTCCCTGAGAAAAATAATTTCCCTCAGGGCGTATGTCATCTTAGGGGTTGCTGCGTGGAGGGTATTTTTAAGGAAGGTAAGGATATAAAGTTCTGGGAAGGAAAAATGTATGAGGGTAGGAAACTGGGAGTCAGTTAGTCCAGGAATGACGGACATCCCCCCAACCGCAGTGCAAACCTTTCGGAAAGAGTATTATTAACATAAACTAAAGAAAATTTCCAAAAGAAATACTTCATAAAGGCTAAGGCAGATAGTTAAAAAATCATTAACACGTAAAAAATAAATTACCGAAAAAATACCGTATTTTTGGATCACCAATTCAGGGAGTTTTTTGAGATTAATTTTAATTCCGCAACTTTAAGGCTTCACAGTAAGTATTCAAAAAGAAGTAGAAAGTGGTTTGAAATGGGAATATGTAAATACAAACATTACAGGGGGCGCGCTAATGTAAAAAACGAATATAATTGAAAGCTGTTAGCAAAAATATTTAATAAATAATGGCCCCATATAAAGTAGAGCAAATATCTCTCGCTAATCGTGTACAGTTTTTTCAACCCTGTGTTTTATTAAATAAACAGAACCAAATGTGTTTTTCAACGATTTTTGGAGCATACTGGGATTTGTTTCTATCGATGGCATTTAATGCAATTACCGTTTCGGCTTGGCAAATTTATAGATATTTTCAAAAATAACACCAATTTTTTTAAACAATAAAAACTATGTTTTTTTAAGGGAAACACATTATAAATCGGTAGAAATCTGGAATGTGGCATCTGAAGAAAAATATTGAACTCGAAATCACAACCATCTATTTAAATACTTGGAATATTTTGAATAAATTTTGATCCACTTACATCCATAATGAGTTTTTTCAGTTGAAAGTAGGAGAAAGCCTCAGTGACATCAAAGCGCCAATTTTCACAATTATTTCACCATAAAAACACACCGACACTGACTTATCCATTTTTAACATTGTTTTCCTACGAAAACGTTTTTAAAACTTTGTTACTGATAAAACACGAGAATTATTATAATGAATGAGAATTGTACCTAACTAATACCACTGAATATTAATTTGTGCTTTATTTTAACTGTTGTTGAATATTATTTAAGAAGCTCATTTTAAAATCGATTATTTAAAATTGTACCCAATACATATTAAAACTTACAAACTTTTACAAATAATAAGAGTAGTGAAGAAAATAAATAATTCCGTTCTTTTTGATTTTTCATCGATTTTTTCAATTGCACCGAACTGACTAAAAATGTTCGTATCCTTTTAGAAATATTTTTGAGCACAATCCAGGAACCATAATAAAGTTACATAAATTTTATTTCAATACATTTGATAAAGTTTTTCCATGGTTTTGAGGGACGAAAAACTTTTTGCAGTGATCGAAGAAGTTCCACGTAAAGCTCCGCCGCACGATGTCCACCTACACGCTAGGCGGGTGCCGTACTGACTCAGAAGAGGGTAGTCGCGGGTATTTTACTGTAAGTTTAATGCGCAGACTCCACAAGCATAAAATTGAAAATGTTATTTTGAAACAAGAATCAACATCTGAAATCATTTGTTGTGAATTCATTTAGTCTAGTCGAATTTTATTTTAATCTAGTCGAATTTTATTGCACTTTTGTCAAGAAATAACGTATTTGATTTAGTGAGTTCCTAAATAAATTAAAAAAAATTGCTAAAAACACATATTTTTATTTATTTATTCAGAAAACAATTAAATTTTTATTTATTTATTTGGATTCAATATTTTACATTTCATAGTACAATCCAGTAATGTTGGCCTCACTAGTGCTGAGGTAAAACCTACAAGGTTGGCTGAATATTGGCTGAGGCCCCCATTTTATAATATAAGACTTTTCACATAATACATTTTGAAAAACATATATATAATGTTGGTGACAAAAAAAATTATCTTGATTTTAAATGTTAAATAATGTTGGTTAAAAAAAAACATTTAAAATCATGATAAATTTAAACTTAAAATAAAGATTAAAAATTAAAGTAAAACTTAAAAAAAATTAAATTAAATGAAAATCGGTAAATATTATGATTTACGTGTTTTTGAGTGTTGCGTGTTTTATATTGGTTTTGTGTGTTAAGTGTTTAGGTTTGTTTTATTCGTTTATGCTATAAAATTTTGGTAATATTGTCTTTTTTGTTCTTTTATCCATTTTTTTAATTATTAGGTTAGAAAGTGTAAGTGAACATAGATTGTACAACACACTTTTCAAAAATTTCTAGGTCAATTAGTCGGGTCTAGGTCGGAAGGTTTGACGGTTTGTCTGTTGAGTGACCAATGACGATATGTGAAAGATTTTTTAATTGATAAAAAAATATCAATAAAAAATGTTGAGATCAAAACGTCATTTACATTTTTACTAACAATTCTTTCAGGAATCAAAGGTTGGACTTTTACTATCAATTCTTTCAGGAATCATAAGTCAGGCTGGCATAATTATTTGACTCCAAGTTATTTTTTTTTCTTTTTTTGGACCCAGGTTGCCTAAGAAAACGGTTCTCAATATCCGATTTCAAAGCCTGAACATACCGGCAGAATTAATAATTTAGCAAAAAAAGGTTTAAATCATACGATTTCTTCGATGGTATTCAATCCATCAACATTTTGAACATAAATCAAAAGAAACACTGCATTCGAACCAACAGAGCCTGGGAAAACACAAGTAATTTCAGACCCCAAGGCTCTCAAATGCCCGAACGATATTGCTACTAATGTTTATTCTATGCCCATTGAATTAATTGATTTTGAAGCAAAGGTTGCACGATATTTGTACGTGCATAGTGTTCAGTTTGCCATTTTCAGCCATACTTTGTTGGAATTCATGGTTCATTAGAAAATTATTCTAATTATCTGATCCCAAGGTTTGCAAATACCTCTGGAACAAATGATACAAAAATAAATTTATCAAATTATTTTTTCTTGGCGTGGTATTAGTTCGTTATTGTAACCCTAAATCCAGAGTTTCACTTCGTTCGGACCAATGGAGCCTGAGAAAACGGATCTATTTATAAAAAAGTAAAAAACTAACAATTTTAGATGTTTCCAAGGTGGACCTTTCGGATTATCAAATTGTAAGTTTTTCATTGTCCATGTGGACAATTATTTGACCTAATTGGACAAGCAATTGGACAACCCAATTGGACAAGCCGCGGACTTTCTTCACACTAAAATTGTCTTTTCATACATGCTTCACAATTTTTGGCATAATGTTTCATTCTGTTTTATGTTTCAATCAGTTATTCCCTGTTTTATAATGATTCACAACGTTTTGTTGGGTTAGACAAAGTTCTGTTTTGTTTAACCACATTTTACCATTTTTTTAACAATTAAATCATTTACATTTTAATAGATTTTTACATGTTTATTCATCTTTTTTATAACATAGAATCTACATCAATAAAATGCAACTTTCACAAACAAACTCAGTGGCTTAGTAAAAAACAGTGGTGTTGTCTTGTGTTGTAAAAAACGTTTCTCAATAATAATCTTGCAATACACAATTTAAAAAAAATTTAGTTTAATGACGGACACAAATCATTTAGACTTATTACAAAAAAATAGGACTTGAGTTCTGAACAATGGTGAATAGTAACCATAATAAGTTGAGTGATGATTGAGGATGAGCAGTTGATTATTTCTTCTACGTTAGGGCTTATATGTGGGGATATTGTGAGGGATGAGATAATTATGCAAGAATTTAGTCGATAGTGTGAAGGTCTGTTAATTACGCAAGGCAAGACCATTCCTTTAGATAAGCACATAAGTATCCTCCATTGCCGTATAACACAGTACCCATTACTCTCACACAACCCATAAATTATTGACCAGCATTAATTATGATTACCAGTTTCCATATAGCCAAAACTTGCACGATGATCCTTTAGCCGCCGGGTACCTAACTTCATTACCGTGCAAAAGGCCTACCGAAATGCTGGAATAATGTAATACAGTTTGCCCTGTGTCCTTTATTCTATTTCCAATATCCAATATTCTGTGCAACGTCTAGTTATGTATCCCGGCAAAGTGCTACTGGCAGTTGGCAGTACACAAATTATGCAAATTTGACTTGAGCATTTGAGCTACCGATCTTCGGTCTCTAGTTAGACCGGTACTTTGGTCCTACATCAAGGTAGATTATGCAACCATTTATTATAGATTACCATGCGTGGTTTGATACTACGTATGAAATTAATCTAAGAGAATCTATTGAAGCTTACCTCGCTACCCATAACGTGTAGAATTTGATTGATTAATTAATAACAATCCTAAAACATTATATATCTAGGTGCTTTCAAATTCGCTTTGATGTGGGCCTGCGATTTGGTATGGACCTTTCACTGAGAGCTCCATTGTTACCTTTGAACTTAGTATCATGATGATTATCCGAAGAAGTTTGTTCTATACCGATTTAGACGCTGAACTTCGAATTGTTGTTGATTTTTGGCCGTCTAGTCATAGTTATAGTTTTTATTTTTTTATTATTTATTTTTTTATTCATTGCTTTGATGGTTACATAATTTTTCGACCACATGCTAGTCATATGCCCTTGTTATGATGGTCGTATGCGGGACTTGCGGGAGTGGGGAAAGGTACTTTCCACTACACCCGCGCCGCGCCTGTTTCGCAAAACACGCTTTAAGATATGCCCTACCCAGGCGGTATAGCGGAATAGGCCACTTGCATGGATTTCATAACGACTTTAACGACGATAGATCTTTTTACTAAGATTACGAAAATGTTAGTAAATTTTTTTAGAAATGTACAGTTCTTTTTATTTTTAAATGAATAAATCCATTTTTTGGGCTCGTGACGTCACTGCAAGAAAATGTCCCGTCTCCGAAAATGTTCCTATTAATTTTGTAAAATTCCACACTGATTTATTTTTTTTATATGGCATCACTTTGATTTCAGGCGAATTTTTTAATGCGTTCACTAGATTTATTGTTTGTTCTCTGCGAACTTATCATTTGGTTTGAATTTTTGACAGATGTTATGAAGAGAACCCCGTACATTTTAGATGTCGGTACGTGTTTCAGAGGTATAATGGTTATGGTGCTGATTTTGTCAAAATCAAATTTTATAATATTTTTTTACGCACCAGATTAAAATGTCCAGGTTAAATTATCCCCACAGGAAAAACTAAACCTTTTCACACACTTCCCCAAATGATCATCTAGTCAAACCACGCTATGCAATTGCACTATGTTAGTATTATAAATACAAAATAATACAAGAACAACATGTCAACCTACCAGAGACCAAATGGGAAAATAATTCACCGACTCCAGATATTTTCATATCAGAGGGTTCGGCTCTGTGGAATTCCTAATTTGACCTATAAATCCTACTGATCCCTCAATATTAATATTTAAAAAATCTTTTGTAATCCTACATGTATTTAAAATTACTGATTTTTGCATTTTTATAAATAAATTCTTTGACAAATTTAATATGCCTAAATTTTGAATAAGAGACCTAGGTATAATGCCAGTAGCCGAAATGACAAATGGTAATATTTTTATAGTCTGAGAATGCCAAATTCTTTTAATCTCATTTCCTAAATCTGTACATTTTCTTTTTTTTCAGAAAAACATTTTTGAATATTACAGGAATTTGGAATAGCTACGTCAATGATATAAGTTATTTTTTTAAATTTTGTCATGTAAAACTATATCAGGTTAGATAAGTTTTAAAACTATATAAGGTCTATTATGACTAATTGTTCTGTCTGTTAGTATAGTTTTATCATAATATATTTTATAAAATTCATTTTCTAAAAATGAATTTGGTTCATATACATAATATGGTACTATATTACGGCAGTCAATCAAATTATTTTTAATTACCAACTTTGGTGGATTATTTTTAACCCGGCGTCAGTACAGTTGGGTCAATTTGACCCGCGCCATTTTAAAATTAGCTTATTTCTTAGAATTTTTGTGCGACGTTTCCACACTTCTCAGTAGCTGGAGCTAACAATCTCCCCTCCCTGCTGGCTATCGCTGTTCAGTGTTGTAGCGGCCGCGACGGTAGATAGACGTGGCTAAGCCCGAAAAAGGTAAATATGACCTAACCATACATTTTGTGTCGTAATTTCGCGCCAATTAATAACTAAACATTACATTCGACAATTGGTTCACCAGCTATGAATTATTAAACCACTTGCTTCAAGAACACAAACTGACATCTGTAGGCACTGTTCGCAAAAATAAAAAACAAACAACCAAAAAATTTACGAAAACAAGGGGAAAAGGGTTTTCAGAAAGATATCACGATCGTTTCATATATTCCGAAAAAAATAAAGTGGTTTTACTTATGTCGAGCTTGCATCATGATGACAGTATTGATACATCTCTACCGGCGACAAAAAAAATCTGAGATAAATACATTATATAGTATAAAGAGTATATTATTCGTAGTCCTACTATAGATCTCATTCATATATATGAAATTAGTTCACATTTTGAGAAAAAAAAATGTTTAATTTAAATTTTATAACTTTAAGACAGAGGTTGTCTATTTTGTTAAAATTTTACTATACTTTTATAAAAATGTCATTAAAAGATTATTTTATATGAAGTTGTTTTATTTTACCCAAAATCTCGTAAAAAATAGTTTTTAATCAAATTATTTAAACTAAATTTCTTTTAAATATTGACATCCAAGCCAGTTTTTAATTCGGGTCTCCTAGACCCAACCCTACTATCGTTATTACATATTTTAACTGTACTGACGCCGGGTTAAAACCTGATTGTGCCTTAATGTATACTCTGACGGCTCTAATATAGAACATCCCGATATAATATGTTCTATAGCTTCCGGAAAAGCCAAACATTTTCTACATAATTCATCAATTTGATTTATATCTTTGATTATATGCTTCCTATAATTTTTAGTATTAATGACTCTATCTTGAATGGCAAGCATAAATCCTTGTATTTCTGCGCTCAACTCTCCAATACTCAACCATTTGTTTGACGAAAGTTTGTCAACATACGTTTGGTTGAGATAATTGAAGTGTTTTGCGTGAATAATTTTATTTGACCATGAATCTAATAATTCCTGGTTAGTATTTATAAGAATGTTAGCATTCTCGTCATATAAATTTAAAGGTGTAATGTTTCTATCTGCTTTGCAAATTATTTTGTGCATTTCTGACCTATTAGCTTTTCTAAGGAAAAAATTTCTAAGCATTTCACCTGATTGTGTTTCAAAGATGTTATTTTGACTACACCTCTACCTCCTAAATTTCTAGATAAATTAATTCGTTCTATAGCTGAATTTGCATGATGGCAATTAATAACGTAGTTCTAATTTATCGTTCTAAACTATCTATATCTGTATTGGACCATTTAATTATGCCAAATGAGTACGTTAATAAAGGTATTGCCCAAGTATTTATTGCTTTTACTAAATTTTTAGCAAATAGATTGCATTTAAAAAAATTTCTGATCCTACTTTGAAATTTAATCCTAATATCATTTTTAATTCTAGTGTGATCTAATCTATTGGATTGCGGGTATCCTAAATATTTATAAACCTCATCCCCTTTCATACTTTTAATTTTCTAAATATACCCTCGTCTCCATCTACAATTTTGCCTTTCTCTATATGGATCGTTTTACATTTATCTAAACCAAAAGTCATTTTAATATCATCTGAAAAAATTTTAACTACTTTAATCATTTTCTCTAAATTTGATTCAGAGTTTTAAAATAATTTTATATCATTTATATATAATAGATGTGAAACTTTACTACTCTCTTCTGTTTTACCCTTTATTTTTATTCCAATTTTGTTTTAATTAAAATTTTAGATAGGGGATTTAATGCTAAACAAAACCAAAGAGGACTCAATGAGTCTCCTTGAAAAATCCATCTTTTTATTGAAATGCCCGATACTACTATTTTCTTACCTTTTAAATAAACTACTAAATCTGTATTCCAAAAGGACATAATAAAGGATTATGAATTTGTTTTAAAATTACAGAATCAATAACTAATTGTTTTTTACATCCCATATGTTTTCTGCGACAACCTTTTTGTTGTTCAGATAAAATATTTTTTTCATCCAAATGAGTATATATTAAATCTGTCAAACAAGAGGTTAAAATTTTGTATATTGTCGGTAGTCATGTAATGGGTCTATATTGAGAGGGATTATTAATATTTTCGCTTTTAGGCAACATATAAGTAATGCCCTTAGTTAAAAAATTATGAAAATTTTGAGGTTGTCTGACAAGTTTTGGAAGATTTTTTGCAAAAAGAGGATGTAAAGTAGTTAGACGTTTGTACCAAAAATTATGTATCCAATCGCAACCCGTGGCTTTCCAATTATGAGTATTTTTTTATAATTTTGGCTAACAATTCAACCGATATATCTGAAAAACTCATTTGTTCAATGTCTGAACAATTGAGTTCTTCATTTTCTATCCAGGGACCTGTCTCATTATGTTTTTTATTTTTACTCCAAATGTTTGTCCAAAAATTACGCATATCTGATTCAGATGGCAACGGAATAGTATTATTCGAAATAATATTTTATTTATCGTCAGGTTTGGAATAAAATATTTTCTCATTTTTCTGAAATAATCTATTTAAAAAATCTAATAAATCATTGATTATATTTTCATTATTTTTACTACCAATGCCTTAACCAAATTTTCTCCCAATTTCATCTACATGTCTCAAAATATTTATTTTTTAATTTTTTTTATTATTTAATATAGATATATAGTACAGTGATTTTATATAAATTACATATCGGTATACAAATTATTTAAAATTGCAATCTCACCAAAGAAGAAACTAGTTCTTGTGCTTGATGAGCGAGTTACACTAATTACAACAGAAATAGAATAACATAATGCAATAGGTAAGTATATAATGGGAACAATTGAAACTTTTAGATTATCTATAAGTGTAGGTGTACATACATGGGATACGGTTACATACTAAAATATTGTGCACTTAAGTGAAATTCGAAAAATCTAAATAAAATAGAGATGAATATAGATTGATAATACATAGAAAGAAAGAGAAAAACAGGTAATTATTAAGTTAATTATTCCCGATGAAGTGTAGCTTCAGTTTGAGTTTCAGTTTATTGATGTCTTTGGTTTTTTTTTTATTTCAATCGGAAGGTTGTTGAAAAACTTTATTCCTAAATAGATATAATTGTTTTGCATTAGTTTGGTATTAAATTTTGGTATTTTGAAGTTGTCTTCATATCTTTTTGATTGATGGGTTTCAAATTTTTTGATGATATTATCTTTGTAAATTTGGATAATTGATATTCCTTTTTATTATTATACGACCTCCGTAGTCCAGTGGGTAAGACTCTTGACTCACAATCCGGAGGTCGCGGGTTCGAACCCGGCATGCGCAAATAAATTTTATTTGATTAATTTGTGTTATTTCACAATTAATTCATTTAAAATAATATATTGTATATTTGCGGCATGTTCCAGAGTGGAGGATACTATTAGTATCGCCCTGGTGTAAGACCACCATTCAGAATTGAAACGTTGCTTGAAAATGGCTTTAGCCGTGTTTGGTGACCAGATCTGAATAGCCAGGTACTTCCCAACCTTCCTCTTTCCCACCTCCTTCCCCTCCCCACTACCTTCAGCCTCACAACATACCCCAATTGGGGATGCCATAGTCTCACTGGCTCCAGACGGGAGCAGTTGAGATTCTTGTGCGGTATTCACTGTAAAAAAAATATATTTATATATATTATAATTAACAAGTATAAGTATATTACATTGGATTTATTAATTTAGACGTTATACATTATAATGATTTATGATCAATAAGATGGATCACGGAAAAAAATATTAATGAGACGTAATATTTTTGGTGTGCCTCCTTATTCTCCTGTGCCATTCGTGTGGAAATCGTTATTTTTTTTCAAAATGATTTTTGGCTATGTAATTTTTGTTTTTTCGCACCTTTCAATCATGTCCCGTCTTTCCGGTTTATAAAAAATGGTCTGATTTTTCGGATTGAAATTTTCCCCAGAGTTTCAAAAATACGATTAAAAAAAATTAAAAAATACAGAATGTCTTAGAATATTTGCCTAAACCGGAATTTTTTCTTTTAAATGTGATGCAAGTGGCCTATTGGCGGGGTTCTAGTTTCGCGCTAGCCGAGAAAGCTCATGCAGATGCCCGGCGGTAGCCCGCTTGTTATTTTTCGATACCCACAGCAGCAATGAAAATCGCTTATATCTGAATATACCTTGATAAATGAATTATTTTTAACCCTTAACCACTGACATGTCATTTCTCACCACTACTTCTGACGTACAAATGATATTCGTATGTTATTTTAAAGGCCTGTGGGACAGTCATCAAATGGAATTAATTAATTCAAATATTAGGCAAAAAAGTAAATACAGCAATAATATTACCAAAATAAAATATTTATATTTCATTGAAGAAGAAGATAACAATAATGATCTAAACGAAAATATGAAAGAGAACAAGACATAGAAAACAGACAAAAGACAATGGTCGCAACTGGGACTCGAACCCAGACCTCTCGTCTAACCGGGACGTGTGCGTTAACCAATTTCGCTATTGCCACCTTCTGTCAATCATTCTAAGAATTGGTTTGAATCCTGAATCCAAATTTATTCATATGGAACTATTGACTTTTTATACAATAATATATTTATATACAATAATATATAATATATTTATATACAATAAATAATATATATATTATTTATTGTATATAGGGTTATATATATATATATATATATATATATATATTGACCTCGATAGATGGATCGTTAGATGGTTGAAATATGGTTTAATAAAATAATTATATATAATTATAATTACTGTGTTGGGAAAATATTGATATGAATACAGTAATACATATATTAATAAATACATAAATACAATGGATACATGAATCCGAATAAATTTAAATGCATATGTGATTCATATAGGAAACGATTCAATCTATAAGTGGGTGTCCAAAATTGATGGTTATTTATCTCGGGTTAAAACACAATTATAATTGTATGTACATTAAGGTGGTTCAATTTTTTTTTTTTTTTTTTTCATTTGGCCACGCCATGAATTTGTTACACGTATTCATAGTAACAACAAAGTAAAATTTCAGCGAGATAGCTCAAGAAGAAAGGGGTGCTCAATCGAGTGTTGTTTTTGATTTTTTTGTGTAAAGTGCTTAATTTTTACTTCTTGCTACAGGCCAGTTTCGTGTGTTAGATTATTAAATAAAAATTAAAATAAACTCCTGAAGAGTTTTATAGATAAATTTGAACAGTTTTGATACTTATTTAGTAGACTGAAGTGAATCAGTGTTGTAAAATGTATTCATCTACTCGAAAAACATACGAAATTTTTCTACTTGGGGTTCGAGATATTGAGCCATTGATGAGGCTTAACCAACTTCCTACTCTTCGGCAAGTTTTACTCCGTTATTACTATATATTAATTGAATCCAAAAATGTGAAAGATTCCGGGCATGTACCTACTTATACAAAGGCCTTATAAAAGTATGGAGTAAATCTAGTATTCCGACTAGACAACAAAATCACTGCATAGAAAAACTGATTAAGTTTCTTAAGAACTGGCTGCTATTGAAAAAAAATAGAGGAAAAAATTCTAAAGCACAGAGAAAAAGAGAATATTTGTTTAAAAAAAAGAACAAGACAAACTTTTTGATATCGCCCATGCAAGCGCTTTGATATAGCTTATGACGGAGTCTTCAGTCAATATGTGAAAGCAAAATCGACGTTAAATTCACTCAATTTTAAACAACTTGATTACACTAGAGCGATCGCCAATAGGTAGCATTGATTCAGCGTGCAAAATTTCACAAAGTAAAATACTGCGACTACCTTCAAACTCAAAGAGAGCTTATTACAATCATTCAGGAGGTCATTGATTTCAATGAACGTACAAGTACGCATTAAAGCTACAGGTTATTTGCATGCCGTAAGTCCTTGTCGAACCTGAAAGCAAACATAAGGCTCATGAGGTGCGTTTTATGTCAGCTAGTTAGAGGTGGAGTGTAACGCTGGATCGGTCACGTGGGAGGATGGATCTGCCTGTCACAAGCTTACGCCACATTCAACGGATAGAGGCATGATAAGGGAAGACATGTAATACCCCTTCTAGACTCAGTAGAGTTAAACTCAATCCGGAGGAGATGGAAGTCGGAGTAAGACAGAAAAACAGCATGAAGACTTGGTATTCTCCCATCTGGCGTGAAGGGCCACTTTCGTAACAAGAGACGCTCGTTGAAGAGAGTAAAACTCGGACCTAAGGATAAGTCTAGCAAGCGTACTTGGGAGAATCCGGTTTGTAATTGTTGTTCATCGGTCTTCACTTGGATAGCGGAGGAGCCGACTTTTCAGCAACCATTTTTCCCCCTCCCCATATCCATCCATTCCTATTATTCCAACGATTTCGCGAATACTAACCATAAATACAAAATATTATGTTAGGGGAAGTTGCAGATAAGGACTTCAATTGAGAAAACCGGACCCTCGGGTACGAACCTCCAACACCGGTAAGGTGGTTTTTTTTCTTGAAATGTTTAATTTATTAACTCTTGTTTATGTTATCGATGTAGCAGCGGCGATATGAAGAATTAAATAAACAAACTAAATTCCTACGGAAGTCAAATAGACACGAAGTTTAAGGCGGGGCTAGTTTATCAAACTTGGTTTAATATACTTAAATAATAATAACTAAATAGATCGGAAAACTCTCACACTTTCTCTAAAAGAATCTAGGGGTTACCACACGTAATACATTATCTTCTCTACATATGTGTGCATATTAAGTATGCAAACAGATGTAAATTCTAAAACAAAAAAGTACACAACGAAGAATATAGAAATAATGTGAACAAAAATCTTAAATCTTGATTACTGTGAGAATCGCAGAAAATCGCAGGGATTTGAGAAAATAGGGTAGAATTAGCTAGATTATAAAACTATAGGGGTTTGAAAATCACGAGCCTGAGGTAGAAACAAATCGGAAAAAGGGTTAAGTCAGGCCATCATACCTAGTGGTGTGATCAGTAGGACATAAGGGTAGAATTATGAACGTAGCTACGAGATTTGAACTACGAGGTAGAATTATTATAAGCAATAATTATCAGCCTGAAACACTCATCCACATTGAAAAATCTTCCGAGAAAAGATACATGACGCCAATGGGACTTGAATCCGTGCCCTTCTGATTGCCGGTCAGCTGCTCTCCCAATTGAGCTATGACGGCTTATCTTATACCCGCCAAATGATTCAATATATGCTAGTGTTTCATTCAACAATTACTGCTTATTATATTTTTCCATCTGAAAACAACAACAACTTTATTTTTGCGAGAAGAGAGACACTGTTAGTGTTAAATCCGTCGCTAGGTGGCGTCGAGACAAATTATGTCTTCATTTATTGGGGAAATACTTAAACTTGTCAAATATTAATTATTATTTTTAATTGTTATACTAACGAACTGTTTTATTGTAACTAATTGTTACGAGGTAGAAGCTTAGAAAAATAAATCAATTAGGTAGGATTCATCACAATTGGTGTCAAAAGCCGGAGTTCATCACAATTGGTGCCAAAAAAAGGAGTGTCGGAACATTACACCCACTATCATCTCCATTCACAATAGAGCTCAGAAATCCTCACCTTTTTTCTTGTAGGTGTTATTCCTTCTGAGTAAAAAACTGGTCACAGCACTTGGCGGGATTTTTGTCGACATCCTTAACGCAACAGCACACTACAACGTGAATTTACGTACTACAATGTTCCTGCAATGCTCGCTCTGGTCGGGAGACCCCCTTCTACCACTCAGCGCTGCCAACCCCTCAAAAAAATAACCACACTCATTTATGATCACAGTACACTTACTTTCTGAAGATACCTTAAATAATAAATGTTTTTTAAATGAATAAACAGATTTGGCTCCCAATCTTTGGCTAATAAGTTTGCCGACCCCTGACCTAGTCAATCCACAATATGCAATTGCACTATATAAGTATATTAAATACAAAATAATACAAGAACAACATGTCAAAGAGACCAAATGGAAAAATAATTCACCGACTTCAGATATTTTCATATCAGAGGGTTTGGCTCGGTGGAAGTCCTAATTGAACTTATAAATCCTACTAACCCCTCAATCTAAATATTTAAAAACTCGTTTGTAATCCTACATGTATTTAAGATGACTGATTTTTGCATTCTTATAAATAAATTCTTTGACAAACCTATTGTGACTAAATTTTGAATGAGAGAGCTAGGTATAATGCCAGTAGCCGAAATAACAAATGGCAATATTTTTATAGTCTGAGAATGCCAAATTCTTTTAATCTCAATTCCTAAATCTGTATATTTTCTGGCTGGGGTGCGCGGTATTGTGGCACGTTTTTAGGCCTTGTATGGAGTGATCTGATTGCTAGGTTATGTATCCCAGGCGGATTGCCCGGGTTCGCCGCGCACCGTGAAGTGGTTTTCCCGTGCATTGGGGCATGTACGACTGATACGCCAGATGTGCATTTGAGGCATACACGAATGTTTTGCTTGGACCGGTACAGTTGGGGGTGCTGCTAGCATATGAGGCGGGCTGCGCTCCGGTTGACATGTTGTCGTGAGCTGCTGAATATCCGGCACCAGCATCCAGGGCTGATACGGTCGCAGCAAACTCGCGAACCGGTTAGCTGGCCACTATGTGGTCGTGAGCCGCTGAATATCCGGCACCAGTATCCAGGGCTGGGACGGTCGCAGCAAACTCGCGAACCGGTTGGCTGGCCGTTATGTGCTCGTAAGCTGCTGAATATCCGGTACCAGTATCTAGGGCTGGGACGGTCACAATAAACTCGTGAACCGGTTGGCTGGCCATTATGTGTGCATTCGAGGTGTGTACTGGGATAGCAGGATACGTCGCAGGGTGGTGTGGGACCGCCAACCCTGCAAGATGGTGATCAGTTTGGCATTGAGTCGCAGCGTTTAGGGCTGATAGCAGTTCAGCAATCTGCTTTACATGTCGGGTGTCCTTAGTATGCATCTCTTGGCGTAGCACACGCAGTGTTTCCCCCGGTTAATTTGTATTCGTACTGGCAGTTTTTGACAGCGGAAGTGTAGCTCATGATGGGGCCCGGGGCGGTCGGGCTCATGGCTCGGTGGGGTGGTGACCCCTAGACTGTCACGATGTTAGTTTGGGCAGCGGAGCCCGAGATGAGCTGCGTTAGTGATCGGCGGCGCAATGGCATGGGTCTGCTCGTGGAGCGGGTATCTGACGTCGAGGATGATTTCGGGACCTTGCGGCCGCTGCAAAGCGATGGCATCTTTTGTGGAGTAGGACTAAAGGCGTGATGTTTAGATCCGGTTCCAAGGATCAATTTGTACGGAATGAAACCCGCACAAGAAAAGGAGAAACTGCCTCACGGAGGTAACTCCAGCGGAAGCGAAGTCAATCAGCTTATCGTCAGCAAGTCGAAAGGTATTCGGGTAGCAGGTTTTAGTAGGTGTTATTCAGACACGTTGGCAGGTGATTTCGCTCCGACGAATTCTTGAGGTGGAAAGAGACTGTGGTCTTGAAGTTCCAACCGATGACGGTGAGACTGGCGTCTTGAATCGAGTAGGCGGTCTGTAGAAATGTTGCTACGATTACTGACGACGTATGACTGAATGAAGCTGCCCTTTGGTATAATCTTTTATAGTAAGGTGGCAGGTGTTGTGTACACCTGCTGTGCATACCTGCTGTAGCTGGTGTTGTTTACGTCTTCTTGTTTATCCCATGTACTGTGCACACCTTCCGTGGCAGGTGTTGTTTACGTCGGTTTGGCAGGTGCAGGTGTCAGGTGCCGTTCACTTCCGGTTGTTCCCAGGTGGCCGGTGCAGGTGTTAAATGTTTGTTTACGTCTTCTTGTTTATCCCTGGTGCTGTACACATGCTGTTGCAGGTGTTGTTTACGTCATTTTGGGAGCATGCATTATTTCACGTTGGAAATGTTGTGACATCAATATTTTTGCACCGTCTTAGACTTGGCGCATACATCAGATTTTTCCATCCGATTGTCTGATCCGATTGTCAGATCAGATATCCGGAAGGCCTTCGCGCCATAATTTATTATAAAATTGGATAAACACAGCTCACATCCGATTCAAAAACCGGATCGGTAATGAAAATAGGTCACACCTTTCTGCGCCGGCCGTCCAATCCGGTCCGACAACGGGCGTGGCCCCAGTATTATAAGCAATCCGGCTTACGAATCGATTTTTGTCTGATCAGACAATGGGATGTAAAAACCTGATGTATGCGGCCAGCCTAAAATGGAGAATTGTCTTCAATAATAATATTTCATCTAGATTGCATAACACGTTCTGTACAGCATATATACATTTTCTAACGCGGGTTTCACTAGGAGCTTCGCATGTGATGAGATGCCGGTTATATTTGAAATATAACACATTGCAAAATTCTGCAGGTGACAGGTAACGACGATGAGCTGGCCATGTGGAAAGAATGGTAGAAGCATTGATGCAAAATACTGCTCTAGTTCAGTGCTCACAAACTGCGGCTCGCGAGCCACTTTCGGCTCTTTATATCCGATAAAAATAACCAGCGGCCGAGAATTAAAATTTCGTCGTACGATAATCTTGCGATCGTACCCTTGCATCGTACAGGGCGGTTCCGATGAGAAAGATTAATTATTCTCCATTCCACCATTTTAACATAATAACACAATATCAATTTTATTTCATTCAAAATTTGCTTTCATAAATACCTAAATTCAAAAATGCTCAAACTCGTGATATAAAACAGTTAAAATTTTGTAAATTTTGTACTTCTTGTAATTATTTTTTGATCACAATTATGTAAAATTTTTCTATGATGTCTAAGAAAAAAAAGAATGCAATTTTGTTTTATATAATACATTAGTTTGCAAGACCGTAAATAAATAGGTAAAATGAAGTATTTTCGTCACAAAAAAAGGGCAGGGAAAGGGAGGGATTTTATGATTCCATTTGAATTAAAATTAAAATTTTGAAGAGTACTTTTCCCAAATAATTTATTGATTTATTTTACTGCATGATTATATGATATGAAATGTATATTGTATAATACAAAATTTTGTTCGAAAATTTAACAAATCTGCCAACGACCTACGGTAAAACCTTATTGTACTAAAAATAAACATATTTTTTCATTACTAGATAAAAGAACAGTCTTTCGAAATCAATTTATAATTTTTTATGGAAAAGAGTCAATACTTTTTTTCGTTATTTGCTTTTGGGGTGTTATGCCGTGTTGCACTACCTCCTTCTTTAGCCAACGCTTCGGACATCGTTGCAGTGTCCATCATCAATGCAGATCCGGCAGATCCGGTAGATGTGTGCGAGATGTCCGATAGATGTGTCGGGTAGATGTGTGATAGATGAAGAAGAGTCAATACGTCGAAAATTTGATTAAAAAATGACATATTTCCGAATTTGTCTGGTCATTCCCTCTTAAAATACATTTTTTACGCAAATTTGTGATAATATTTAGTCAAAAAATATTTTTCTATTGAAAATAAAAAAAAAATACAATTTTATTTTTATTTATTTTATTTAAGTTTTTATTTCAGCAGGGCTGGGAGGGTAGTGCAATCCCAGTCTGCCATATTACATAAAAAATGAAAATAAAATTCGAACATAAATAATAGTAATAAAAATTAATCACAAAATTAAAAACAAAATAAAATTAAACAAAAATAAAACAGAAATTAAAATTTAAAAAATAAATATTGGTTTTTTTTTATCGTCCATCAGGGAGGTCGCCTCATCATTTGCATCCATCGCTCATTCAGTGGGGAGCTGAGCCACCCGGATGCAGCCACGACAATGATGTTGTTTGATTTCCGTGTCCTGCTCCAGAAGCTGGCTAGCCGGTGGCGAAGTAATGCTGGGAATGAGTGCACCCCCCCTTCGGTGAACATCGTGGAGGCGCTGCAGAACCTCGGTAGTTGCATAAGTTGCCTGTATGCATTGTTGTAGCACACCCTCAGTTTGTCCCATTGCGCTGCTGGGTATTGCGTCCACAGTTCAGATGTGTACAAGGCAGTGCAGTATGTCTTGAAGAGTAATTTTCTGACGTCGTCGCTACAGTGGTAGAAACGCCTTGAGAGCATTCCCACCCGTATGTTAATTGCTCTTCTTTGTCGTTCCATATCTTCTATATCCTTCATGTCTTCGGTTAGGATATGTCCCAGGTACTTAACCTGTGAGGCCACAAGCAGTTCGTTTCCTTCTAGATATATTGGAGGAATATTCAATGGCTTCTTGTTGTGTTTGAAAGCGACGATGACTGACTTTTTAGAATTGTACAACAAGTTATGAGAGTTTGCGTACTCTTCGCATATTTGCACAAGTCGTCTCATCGCTTTAATCGAAGGTGCAAGCAGCACCATGTCATTCATCCGCGTAATTAATGTTATTACTGCCTTGTCCGCAGATATGACAACCGATTCGTGTATCGTTCAACTCTTGTAAGAGGTCGTTAATGTACACATTAAGTAGAGTTGGATAGATATTTCCCCCTTGCCTGACTCCGCTTTTAAGGAATAAAGGTCTTGAAGAAGCTCCTGCCCATTGTATGTGATTTTCCTGTTGTCCGTACCAAATAGCCAGCATATTGACCACTGCTGCTGGTACATCTCGTTTTATGAGTTTTTCCCATAACAATTGATGGGAAACCCGATCAAAAGCCTTGCTTTGGTCCAGAAAACACCCACCGGTGGTTTTTGAGGCGCTCTTGAAGCCGAATTGGTTGTCCAGGGTTAATAGTTTTTCTTTGACTAGCGCGAATAAGATTTTTTCAAATAGTCTTGAAAGCATTGTTGCCAAGGAAATCGGTCGGTAATTTCCTAATATCGAAGCATCCAGCTGATTGGAATTCAGGATTGGTACAATAATAGTTTGGCTCATGTCCATCGGCATATGTGTGTGTCTTAAGAGGCTTGAGTACAGGGCGGCTAGAATAACATGAAGTTGATTTCCTGCGTATCTTACGTGCTCAATACCAATAGCGTCGTGTCCTGGACTTTTACCGTGGCGGTTTGCTTAATTGCGCTTTCAATCATTTCAGGAGTAACATTCATGACCAGGTCATCATTGGCCGCAGGTGGACATGTCATTATCGAAGGTTTCGTGGTATCTCCTTGATCCTCGCTTAAAGAGAAAAAGTCTCTAAATTTGTTAGCTATGTTTTCATCCCCCGTGATGTTGTTGATGCATAGTGGAACTTTGCTCTTGGCTTTCAGAACAGTTGAAGTTTTTTGCCAAAACTTTCTGAAATCTTTGTTATGCATAGATGTGGCTATGCTATCCATTCGTGCTTTGTTTTCCGAGTGTTGGCATTTTCGGAGAGCAATTTTAAAAGATTTTTTACTTGTTTTTCTTTCGTCTGCGAAACGGCCTTCCGTGGGCCTTCCGGCTTCAACCCAGCATAGGAATGCATGTCTTGATTTGCGGTACAAAGTGGAGATTTCATTGTTCCACCCAGGAACAATGTCATACTTTTTTTTGGGTCCTTTACTTCTGAATGCTTGTATGGCGGAGTTTCTTAGTATCTGCACAATATTACCGTAGAGAGAATCTTGCTCAAGTTTATGAGTCTCATTATCACAGTTATGTCTTTGACATTTTACGGCATCTGGGAATTTTATTTTTAACAGTAGTTTATTGGCCAGGGCGTTGTAAGTTTTAATATCATTTTCGGACTTTGCCGTCCATTTTCCAAAATCCCTTGGTCGATCCTGTCTGTTGGAAATAATGGGGGTTAGATTTAGATCTATTTCCACAGTTATCTGACCACGTTGCATTGGCTGTGATTTTTACGCTCCTTACTGCACAATTCAACCCCTGTGTCATAATGCAGTGATCAAGCCATCTGGTGGTTCCGTGGGCATCACTTACATAAGTGAATGTATCAGAGCTTAAACGCACAATATCAGTGTATGTATAGTTATTTTCTGTACAGAACTGTGCAAGTTCACGACCAAAAAGTGACCTCGGATCCGCATTAAAATCTCCTATAATCCTTGAGTTGGAGCTGTTTTGTTCCTCAATAATGGCGTGTATTTTTCCCAGACAGTCTGCAAATTCCAGTAAGTTCTCAGCTGAATTGGTCGGCATATAAACCGTGACTATTAGAAGAGTTCCATTTGCTGACTCCATTTCAAAAGCCGTGATTCGAGGATCTCTACAGTCAATCAGAATGGCTTTTATTGTATTGCGCCATAAAATTGCAATGCCTCCGTAGGGGCGGCCAATTAATGGGGCGTCTGAGAGGTTCACCGCAGATGTTCCATGACTGAGAAATTCTGGATGTATTGACGACAGATATCCCAAGTCTGTAGGTAACAGCCAGGTTTCCTGTAATGCAATTGGTTGGTACAATGCATTTCTGTGAGAACGGTTCCTTCGGTTCTCGTCCGCCAGGATGCGCTTTCGACGGTTACTTTGGTACGCCTTTACCGCCAAAGTTTCCCATCTATCCTTATTTATGGGTGTGCGTTTGGTATTTGCCTGTACTCAGGTAAGCTTTTTCAAGACATTTTAAATAATGCATGGTCGGTGTCCCCCACATGCCTAATTTTTTTTATCGTGAATTGTTTGTTTGTAGACAATTAATTTATTTTTTTCTCTAATATTTGCACGTCAGACATGTTTTATTTTCGCGAATGTGCGGATTGCCCTTGTTGTTCATGCCGTATGATAAATAATAGTTATTTTTCAAATTATTGATAGCTTAAGAGTTCTTAAGTACTTGTTTTCGTAATTAAAAACATCGGCTTTAAAAAATATATACTTTACAAAATTTTATACCGTATTGATTAAAATGACATTTTAATAAAATTATTACAGTTAAAGTGCAGCAGGTGCGCTTGGTGCCTCCACTCAGGGGTTAGAATGGCACCTGAATGGCCACTATGTATGCAGAATGCCTGTGGGTCTCGATGCCTGTCCTAACCAAATGGGAACGGTATTTCATAAAAGGGTGCTGCATCTTCTGATGAAATGGCTCCTTCTGGTGTAGACACTCGCATAGTGTATATCATAACCACAGGCGCAGGGTAATAGAGTTTATAAAGATTCTCTCACAAAATCGCAGATACGGTTGATTGAAGAGTCGCATAGTTTAGAATTTAACATAAAGCAATAATAGCGGCGAGAAGGTAATATGCTTGATTTATTTTAATTTTATATCTAAAACAATTGGAATAACACATGCAACGGTAACGATGAGAATAACATGCACGCAATGCATAATGTTACGATTTGATAGTGTTCTATATGAACCGACGCTTTTTGTCGGGCCTTAAGTACCCCCAAATGTACGACTTCATAGTAATTCTGAATTCTGCCAATTAATTTCAATTCCACAAATACTATTTTAAGGAATGATGCATACAAAATTTTATTCAGTAGGTTTGTAGTACGTAATCGAAATACGTAGTTTTAACCGACTTCTAAAAACAGGGTTATTATGAAGAAATTTGACTGCCAAAAGAAATCTAAGTTGTTGAACTGCTGATATTTGACTCTTGTGATTAAAGAGTATGCCGACCACTGCCCTGGGATGGCAAATTGCAATTTCGGAGGCGGTTATGGGTACAGCCGCTCCGGGAACCATTTATTGAATTACCAAAACCTCTGCCATAGATCACCTTAAGTGGTTGGCTACGTTTGGTGTCTTAGTAGGGGTGCCCAGGTTCATGAGGTATCCGGATCTTAGCGGCGGATGCGACTGCCCACCAACTGCGTACCTCTGTAGACCTCTCCAGAGAATCTCAAAACATTTCAAATCTCGGAACATTGCCTTACCCGTAGTGGAGGGATTGTGATTCATACGTCAGTCACTTCTGGACACACTGACCCCCAGATTACTACCCACCCCTTATACCTTTATCCTTTCCACGATTTCCTCTCCTGCCTTTCCCTAACATAGCCTACAAAGATGACATAGGCCCTTTGGAGAATTAATTTTTTCAGGACCACCTGTGTGGAGCTAATGTAAAAAAAAGTCGGATCCGCGGTAGGAGTGTTCCTGAGGAAGACCAAAACAGCACTCTTTAGGTAATTTTTCACAAAAACGGTATAAAAATCATCCAAATAGGTATTATTAATAAAAAGGATTTGGGCTGACTGATTGCAAAGTGCAAGAATACAAGAGACCCCACAATTAGAAACGATTCGCTTATGACCGAATCCGTTGGAGAATATTTCTAGAGCAGGCCAAACCCCTAAAGTAAAGCATCGTGTTGACAATAATAAACAATTTATTAAGAGTAGGGTATTTTCAATGACTACTATACTACGGGCATGTGCCTAGTGTGGTAGTAAATACTGTATACCTAAGATATTTTTAGGAATAAAGAATAATAAAATGAAATACTATAATAATAAAAGACACTTATTTTTTATGAAAATAACTAAAAGTTGCGAGTTGCGACTTTCTAAAAATGTTCGCTCACTCGGCGATCGTCTGGCGGGTAACTTCTGAACAAGTCTGGTGAAGATAGTCGTCTCTTGCTTGGTAGGTTGGTACCTGTTAAAACTTTCGGCTTATTTTGAAGTATTGCAAAACTTTGATCAATATATCTTACATTTAAAGTAGATGATGATATATTTGCACCAAATTTACAACAGTGAGCTATGGCGTCACCAAAAATTTGTATTTTTTTCTATCTGAATTTTACAGGTTAAGTCATTTTCATAGCGATCACATTTAGGAAAGGCCAGGATCAATTGAAGGAGGAACTATAGATGTCGGTAACTCTCTCTTTCGAGTGGTTAAACTACCGGTTCTCATGAAACGTCAACTGTGAAATGATGTGGCTACGGATCCTTCGAACAGAGTCTGTTGAAATACATACAAGACAGACTAATTCCTACATTGATTCTTCGCATTTATTTTATTTATTTATTTCTTTACATGGTACCTAGGTCTAATGTTTACAATTCAGTTTGTAACCGCACTAAGTCAAGCCTGTGTTGAGGTTAACAACTCAACAATTTAATAAAATAACACAAAAATAATATAGTTAAGTCCGGTTTACATTTTTCCAGTCCAGTAACCGAGTAGCGCTGGAATGGATATCATCTACATGATTCCAGTCATTTAAAAGTGGTCGAATCATCAAGACCACAGTGACAATCAGTTCGAGAAAGCGGTTGAGACTTCTATTAAAACATACACAAAAGTTATTAGTTAAAAGTTATTAGAAGTTATTAATGAGGTTGATATGGAGCTAAAAAAAGGAACGGATTTGGGTGAGATGTTGGATCAGCCAAAGCTGATTGGCGCATAGATTAATTTTTATAATCTTCTGATGATATGTCCCAAAAACATGAATTTTCTCTGTATAAACTAATAAACTTAATAATTATCGGCAGTAACATCAAATGGAAATGTCAAATAAATTTCACAGTAGACAGAATGAGAAAACTGATCTATACGTTTTTTAGACTATATTTAGAAATACTATACTTATCATTAAAAATACTAAACTATATTTATTATGCACTTGCGCACTCTGTACTACAATATGGAATCGTTGGGGGGGTGCACATAAATCAACCCTACTCCCATTGGAAACAATTCAACAAAATTTAATAAAAATCATCTTAAAAAAGCCCTATTACTACCCAACAATAAATGTTTTTCAAGATTTCCCAGTTCCCCCACTTACAAAAATTTATGACAAAATTGCAGTATTACAAATACATATGTAATGATTTCTTTAGTGAAAATGATTTACCAAAATTAAATATTAGCAAAAGAAAAATATCTCTTGGAGGACTAACCGTGCCACTAGTACGAACTACAACAGCACAGCATCACTATATATATATTCAAGGGTATAAAATTATTTAATAAATTACCCGTTGATATACGATCGGAAGAAAACTACGAAAAATATAATTTTTTTTTAAATTAAAATACTCTAGAACAACCTCATAACTTTACACATTGTTTAGAAATATGTTTTTGCCTTATCAATGCTTTGAATCATCTATTAACTAACCTATATTTTTATTACTTTTATCTGTATTTTCTCATAAAATCACAAATATTTTTTGTTAAACAAATGTAAAATTTTTTAGTTGTCCTCTCCTTCTCAAAAAAAAAACTGTAAAGTTTCGCCTTCAGTTAACTTTTTAATTGTTAATCCTTTCTTCGCAATCCAGGTAAAAATCCGCAAAAACAAACAACACGTGTTTCTTGTAGAATTGTTCTGTCAGCAATGGAATGGCACTGATTTAAAAGTAGACCGCCAATCCAGTTTCTGCACTGGATTGCTCACTGGATCCAGTGCATTCTAGTGCCGGTTTACATTATTCCAGTAGTAATCCAGCGCTGGATTCGATCGATGGACTGGAATAATGTAAACCGGCCATTAATGAGAACAATATTGTCGTATGTTTCTTACAGATTATAGGCAACGATAATTGCATTGTAGGCAATCGGTCAATTAGCAATGTTTGTATTCGGACGAACTGTCTTACTATGCATAGAATCAATCAAATAGGATGAAAAAACTGTCGAAATTTGGAGAACACAGGTAGTAACAAAGTAGTAGATTCTTTCAGTATCGTCCTCGCGAAAGACCACACTTCGGAATCAAAACCTTTCTTAAGAATTAACAAACACGAAGATGAGGAAATCAACAAACATAGTCAATGAATGTGAAGAAGTAGAAATCAATAAGCATTAAATTTTTTTTTATATATATACGGTGTCCGGAAACTCGGAGTACAAGCGGAAAACTGGTGAACCTACATCACATAGACAACCGAAATAAACATAAAGATTTTCAATTTAAGCATTTTCAAATTTAAAATTAAAAAAATAATATATTTTTAAAAAAATTCGGCTTATTTAGGGTTAAAATTTTAAAAAGGCGGAAATGTCATGATGACAGATGGAAGATGTTCCACCTCACGGATAATACGGAACGTTCAACGTTGTCGAAGTTTGATGCACGAATAACACGGAATGTTTCTTTTTTAACTAATAGACAATCAAATATGACGTTTGTCGGAAGTACCTACCAATCTTATAAAATAAATTATCTAAAATAAACTCGCATTTCATCATCATTTTAAAAAACATCCCAGTTTTTGAATGGTTTGTTGGCAAAGCAGGATTTGTCTAGCGGGTTTGTGTAATTATTCTAATAAATTTCTTTCCATGTTCTACTGTTATAAATACAAGTACAAACTTGTCAATAATGCATTCACTTTGTTATACGCAAAAATATTTTTTCTATGATTGGCAGCATTGATGAAATGTTAAAATAAAAACGATGAAACATGGCGTTTCCGCGCGAGTGGATTAATTTTAACAAAATTAAAATGTTAAATCCATATTTTTGGCATTTTTTTTGTTCTCCCCCGACATAAATACTCACTTTTCGTAATAATAAAGCTTAATATAACTGTTTGGATAAAAAGTATTCCGTATTAACGAGTAAGCGGTTTAATGCATAAAAAATAATATTTATTCTCCCACCTACAACAATATGGTTAATTAGCGTACCTGTTTATTTAGTTATGTAGATAGTAGCCCCGAGCGGAGCATGTGAGCGTCCAAGACACAGCATTGGTATTATTCATTGTATTATTCCATCGTAATGCACAATAATTAATCATGTTTAAATATGAAAATAACACACACTTCGTTTTAGAGTTTGTTATGATGAAATGGTGTTTGATTGATCTCGCACAAGTATTATTAATCACGTTTAGATATGAAAATAACACACAAGTAACACAAACTTTGTTTTAATGTTTGTTAAATGAAAGGGTATTTAATTTTTGTTATTTTTGTTACCTCCTTCTTTAGCCAAAGTTTCGGACAGCGTTACAGTGTCCGAAACATTGGCTAAAGAAGGGGGTAGCGCAACACGGCATAATATCCCAAAAACTAATAACAAAAATACTTTTGGCCGTGAAAATCTAAAATCGTATCTGGGGTATTTAATTAATCACATTTAAATATGAAAATAACACACAGTTTATTTTAAACCTTGTTAAATGAAGGGTTTGTACGCCGTTCAATAAGAAAAGATATCAATCGACCGCAATCTTCATCATACGTCAACGACCGCAATCAACAAGAGACAAAACAAACTGACGAAAAATAAAGAAATAAATTTGTGGCGAAAACAAATATCCGGTCAGTCCTATTAAATTATCGCAGAACACTGGGAATATTATTTAATTTATTTTAGCAGCATAGGTATGATTTTTGCAGAGTTAATTATTGCGGACATCAAACAAAAATAGGTATACCTATCAAGGGTATGAGGGATGGGTAGGAATCTGAGAGTCAGTGTATGCAGGAGTGACGGACGCATGAATTCATTCCTCCCATGGCTGTGGAATATGATTTTAATAGTCCAGTCAGCCTAAGTCGTAGAACACCAATTGAAACACCATCGACTACTACCATTTAGAAAAGTGTTTAGCCAAAAGTCCCCGCTCCTACGCCCCTTGCTTCCCCGCCTGTGCCCGCCCAAACATGAAAAGTGTAAGGGTTTTGTAAATCACGTCTATCTCGATTACTAAACAACATATCGGGTTGAATTTTTTTTATTCTCTTTGCTGTAACATTGTCTACAATTAATATTCAGTTAACTTTCGTCGTAACTTTTACCGTTTGTTTGTAATTCGTATGAAAAGGTAAAAATTTGTATATTTTTTGGCATGTAATTTTACATTTTGTCACAGAACTTTTCAGGCCGACATTTTATGAAAAAATGTTTCCTACAAAGATTGTAGCTCTTTCTATGAGCTTATTAGTTATATATTTTAATGTGTACTTTATGGCTATAAAACATCAGATATCAACCGTGAATGCTTGGTGCACCATCTCTGCGTCGCTCCGCGGCAGCCGATTCATTACCGCACTATTCATGTATGATGTTTATACTCATTAATTGTATTTTTTGTCAATTGTTTTAAATTTTGGTTATACTGAAGGAGTGAAATTATGCTTACTGGTATCAGTTCAAGTTTCAACAACTAAAAATGCCAGAGTATTTCAGTTTAAAATCTATAACTTTATTTATTGAATGGAAGTATAAACTATCTCGAGTTTCGAGAGAGTACGGCCTCAACCACTCTCACGATCTCCTGCCATGCAGCTGGTAGGCAGACAAATAAAAGCCGCCAAGACTCGGACAAACCTCACCTCATGAACTCGGGGACCCCTGCTAAGTCATCAAACGTAGCGAACTACTTGGGGTGATCTACGACGAAGGCGTCCACTAATATCTACAGGAATTCCAAAAACTGAAAAAATCTAACTAATATCTATGAGAACCAAAGTGCGTACGAATATCTACAGCTCAATTGCTGACTAATATCTATGAGAACCAAAGTTGACGAATATCTACGGCACTGGCATAGGTTGGATTTGCAATTATGTATACCATATTGGAAAACGTAATAATGCAGTTTAAAAAAAACTTTATTTATGTATGTATGTAAAAACCCCTAATATCGACCTATTGGACACATTTAGCTGATTATTAAGGATTTGGGTTTTTGTTTTAACAGCTTTCTTTATTTCGAGTGCTTCTAAATTATGTAGTCTGTTACCATCACTATTTCTATGTGAGTTAGGTTAGGTTAGTTTAGGTTGAGGTGCCGTGTATTTCGAAATAAATAAATAAATAAATATCTTTGTATTATGACCAATAAATTATGTTCAATAAATTATTGTCCTCGTAAACAGCAAAATACGTAATATTATCCAAAAACTTCATGTACTTTAAACAATTAAGCCTTTTCGTAATTAGTAATTACGTAATTGAAGTAATTTAAGCTTCTCCGTACAACCTCTTGCTGAGCAATGCTCAGCTGCCCTCTGTAGATATTACTCCAACCTACGCTCTGTAGATATTAGTCAACACTAGGACCGTCATAGATATTCGTCCGATCTTAGCTCTGTAGATATTAGTCAACACTCTGAAGTTCGTAGATATTAGTCCAACATATGAGCTGTAGATATTCGTCCAACATACAGGCTGTAGATATTAGTACCTGGAGTCACCTACGGCAGAGGTGTTGATTATCCAATAAATGGTTCCCGCGGTGGCGGTACCCATACCCGCCTTCTAAATTGATAAATTTTATTACATTATAAAAAAATAATAAAAAAAACCTTGTTCAAATTGGTTCGAACACGACTGTAGCCAATGGCGGCCATGTTTGTTGTGTTGTGTGCCACATCAGCAACCATTTTTATTTCCGTTCCCGAGGATAAAACGGTACAAGTCCGAAATTTGAAGAAATGAGTTTTTGATGTAGACTTGAAGTAAATTATCATGTTTATCAGTGGCAGAAAGATGGAAGTCCCATTATGAAGAAAAAATACGATTTTCAAAATTGCATGTGGATGCAAGTACCATGATGCAACAACTATCATAGAAGCAGAAGGGTGTACTATGGACTTTATTCCTTTTATAATACACCACATGTCATAACAAAATAGTCCACTTCATTTAGAGGCAGTAGGACTCAAGTCCATGTTTTTGTTTTTTTTTTACATGAGCTCCACACAGGAGGCCCTGAGGAAAATAATTTCCCTCGGGGCCTATTTCATCTTTGGGGATGCTGTGTGGAGGGTTTTTTTAATGAAGGGAAGGAGAGGAGAGTTCTGGGAAGGAAAAAGGTTAAAGGGGTGGGTAGGAATCTAGGGTTCAGCATGTCCTGGTCATCCGCCTGCAAGACCTAGACAAACCTCACCCCATGAACCCGGCACCCCTGCTAAATCACCAAACGTAGCGAACCACTTGGGGTGACCTATGGCAGAGGTGTTGGTTATCCAATAAAGGTTCCCGGGGCGGCGGTACCCATTCCCGCCTCCCGAATTGAAAAGTTGACTCAAGTCAGCGTTTTTTTTTAAACAATTATTTTTAAAGGCTTTACCATAAAAATTTAGTTTAATTTTTAAAACAAAACAAATTGATTTAATAATTAGTTTTTTTCTTATCTATCATACAACATCTCCTGAACATTTACTTTTTTGGACTTGCTTCCGTATGTTTCGGGTACAGAATTTGGTTCGCAAGTTCACAGTTCAAGGCCAAGCCATTCGGATTAGTAGCTCACTTTGACTTGAAAGCGCGAAAATAATGAACAGCTGTTTTTAACCGTGAAACGACCGTACTACACGGAATAAAATTATGGATAATTTCAAAATAATGCTTTAAATCCGGATTTCTTTGTTTGTTTTCTTTTAATTAGTTTTTATTACTTAGGTACTATGAACGTCAGTAATAATTTATAAGAATTTGACCAAAAAAAAAATCAACTTCTGACTCGATTTACTCGAAAACGAAAGCTCAAATCAAAAAAAATTATACCACAAAATCGACTCCAAATGTGATGAGGATTCCCCAGTTTCCCGCTTGTACTACGAGTTTTCGGACACCTTGTATATACCTCACAAGAGTCACCAAACGTAACGAACCACTTGGGGTAACCCGCGGCAGGGGTGCATGTCCAATAAATGGTTCCTGGATCGGTGATACCCATACCCACCAACCAAATTGAAATACTTTAGAAAAAGTTGGGACTTAGTGCGATACTTATAAAAAATACGTATTCCAATGTACATTACGATCCGAATAGGGAAAAACATATTTTCGTATTTTCCGAGAGCTTCATATTGATTTTGATTAATTTGGTTTGTTTAATTTACCACGGAGAAGGTTTAGCATATCACGATATTATTTATTTCTGAGAATAACATAATATTAGCTTACCAAGAGAACACAGCAAGTGTTTCGCTGTTGATTTTCATCTCTACATATTTTAAATTAAAGTCCTCCGCCGTGTCTGCCTGTCTGTCTATTCGCGATAAACTCAAAAACTACTGAACGGATTTTCATGCGGTTTTCACCAATAGATAGAGTGATTCATGAGAAAGGTTTAGGTACCTATATAATTTGTCAAGGTTTTGTGTAAATTGGTTGAAATATATCATATTATATAAAGGAGAATGTCTGTATGTGGTGGATGAGCGGGCTGGCAAGCGGGCGGTGTGGATTTGATTTGTATGCAAATTAAAAGATGGCGGTGTGAGTTAAAAGGTTGGGTAACCATCCAATAGATGGCGTTGAGTTTCGTTAGCCACAGAAATCCGTGTCCGGGTCAGCTAGTAACAAAAAAACACGGTTTTTGATTGCAATGATTGTTACCAAAACAATTATGCATTTTTGCATATATTTCCACTAGATACAACATAGCAATGTTGTTTCAAATGAGTGATTTCAACTAAGATTCTGTGTTTTTTCTCTGTGGTATAAAAAATAATCTTAATTTATAAATATTATATTATATATTATCAAGGTGGCAGAATTGGGATTTTTAGTATGCTAAGTCGATGAAATGACAATCGAATAAAATGTTAAATGTGACAACTTTAATAGATTTTAGGGTTTTGCCAAAATAACAAAATACCTACTGTTATGAAGTACTTTCTTGAATTATAACTTCCCACCCCTATATGATTATTTCCGTCCTCATGTACTAAATATTTAATAATAGTTGTCAAAAGTTTGCAACATTGGCTAGATCTTCTGATTGGCTAAGAATTCGGTGGGAGGGGCGAGGCGGGCAGCCTGCGATCTGCGGGCTTCTGCCCGAGTTCTTCTGGTTTTAATTGCGCTATGGGTCGGTCTTTCGCATTTTGGCCGGGGCCGCCTAGATCCTTTTGGTTCCAACGTTTTTTGGAACACGTAATTTAAAATATAGTTAAATTTTATATATCTAAATCAACTCAGTGGTGTTTCCGGACGAGGTTCTCTGCCCAGATGAAACCCGAGACGGGGTAACGTACGTACAACTTATATAATTATGTGTTATCATTCAACCCTTTTATTATATTTTAGAATCATTAACCTTGAGTTCACAAAGAGATTAAAAGCTTTTCCTAGAAGCGTCGAGTCATTAATAAATTCACAAATTATTTAAAAGCGACAAGAGATCTTCTAATTTATTAAACCCTATCTTTATTCAATAAATGAAGCGACGATCGTTTTGAATCAGATCCGATCGAATTGAGAACACAATATCCCTGAGAGGAGCTAGCCGAAGGTTTGTATTATAATTTGGTTTTTGTAAGTTTTTAAATTGAACCATTGTTGTTGAGTCTTGAACATTGTGGTGTTATTTATTATAAATTTGTTATAAGTTCGTAATCAGGCGGTTCGAGCCCGTCGTTACGTAACACTACGTACTGTGATTGTGATTTAAGCCACGAAAAATACATGGAAAGCACAACGTAGGTAATTACCCGATGAAATAATATTTATTTAATTTTTAACCTAGGAATGAAAAGAAACGTAGCTAAATAAATAAAAAAAATTTTGTAAGAGCATGGCATTAGAGTGATCCATTTATCTAAACTTCTAATTATTTGTAGTACCAATTAAGACATATACGAGTACCTAATGACAGAAAACAAACGTGGGCCAAAGAAATGCATATTTTCCTTTTTTACTGAAACTGATCAAACCTTCTTAAATACCTAATATCTTTTTTAAGCAGATAATCGTTCTCTTAGGCCTTTCTGGGATCAGGAAGCAAAAGATCTGTCTATGTAAATTTGGTGACATCTGTTTTCCTTCAAATCGGTATGAATCACACCTGAAGGGTTTTTTTCTTATGTTTTTGCACCACAGATTTATGAACACAGATTTATGTTAAGTAATAATATTGTGCAGATACATTCAGGTAATAACGATGCATTCCGATATAATTATGATTATAAAAATAATAATGTCGGTACAGTGTCTCCATGAATCTGTGTGTAACTCCAGTTCAACGAACTCTAAAACTGAGATCGGCTTTGATTTTTAAAATGGAACTGCTTGTTGGAATAATAAACTTTTGTTAAAAGACACGTTTCATAATATTGAGGCAAATTTTTTCTGCTTCCCAATTCCCACAATTGTAATATGGTGATTATTCGCGGATCTGAGATAGTATATATACATACATAGGTAAGAAAGGGACGCTTAGATGGTTTGGGCATGTAGAGCGAATGAACGAGGAAAGAAGTGTAAGGAGAATATATGACGCAAATGTGAATGGTAGAAGAAGTCGGGGACGCCCGAGGAAGACATGGCACTACCAAGTGAATCAGATACTTGAGTCGGGCCATGTGAAGCGTCGGAATAATAGAAGAGCATGTATGAGTCGATGTATGAATGTGAACGAGGCAAGGAGTGTGTGCCAAGATCGAGTTTGGCGGTCCGTCCTCTCTGCCTACCCCTGCGGGGAAACGGTGTGATGGTTAGTTAGTTAGGTACTGTGAGTACTCTCATACTCATAAAGTGGTTTTAGTTCCGAAATGAATTATCATACGTCAATGATTTGTGGCAATGGTAACAAATAAGAAAAAATAACTAATACGAAAACGATTTCAGAATTACTTTCAGATATCGTTTTTTAATGGAGACAGTACTTCTATACCAGCAACCGTATTCAATTTTGGATACCTAACGTAACATTTTCAGATTCTGCACTGAAAGGGTTGGTTGAACGTCTACGACTTTCCAGCATCTCTCATTAACCGAATATTATTTAACTATGTGTGATAAATTATATCCCTTGAGAAGAGAAGACATGTTTCAATTAATTTTCTCCTCAAATAAAATATTAAATTGTTTGCATTTTAAAACATCCAAAGGAGATAAGCATTGTATTAAATAATTGGAAATTAATTATCACCCTTTTCAGCATGCCTTAACGAAATGTCAGAAATTGGAATTATTATTTTAATCGAAGAAAAAAAATTATTCGCTCATTTAATTTCGGCCAGTTGAAAAAAATAACGTATAAATAACTTCCACTCTCAAAACGATTGACGCTTGTGACCTTAGTAAATCCAAAGGTCGTTTGCTTAAATTAATTTATGTTATATCCCAATTTTTTCATTAAAAAATTAAATATGGTGTATTAATTTGGGGCTCGTTTCAGAGTAGTAGGTACATTCGATATGGCCTGGTAAAAGACCAGCATTCAGAATCGAAACGTTGCTTTAAATGGCTTTAGCCGTGTTTGTAAGCAGATCTCAATGCCCAGGTACTGTCCTACCTTCATATTTCCCATTTCTTCCCCTCTTTTATTATCACCAGTCTCACAACACAGGTAGTTACCCCGATATTGGGAATATAATATTCTCTCTGACTATTGAAAGCAGTTGTATAAATTAACATAAAAATTAAAAATAAAATATGGGTTTACACACTTTTGTATAAATATTATGAAAAAAACTTTGTGTGATAAAAGTATGTTAGATTTTTCTTGAATTGTCTTGCAAAAATTAAGTATGTAAAACAAAATGTTATGGCTCTCCTTTGTGTTTAAAATTTTGGAAGACTCATTTTATCACTCTTGTTATAAATAATTATTAATTTATATATACTCCTACATGTGAATAAAACAAATTGCATTTTATATTTTGGTTTATTTATAATGATTGTTCAACACTTATTGTAATACATAAATTGTTTAATTTCTTTAGAAAATTTCGATATTGTTTTTCACAATCAAATAATTTGTTTCCATGGAAATTTACAATTTGAAAATAAGTCTTTTTTTTCACTCTGCTTAATATTGCGGTGCCGCACGCTTCTTGTATTGATTTTATTGAATAATTTTTCCAATATTATTTCACTATTATGTAGCCACAATTCATGAAAAGGGCTATTTCAATCAATTTTTTATATTACCTATTTAATATTATGATTATATTAAAACATTTAGCATATTAAGAAACTATTTAAGTAAATATATTAATATGCAACAGTTGAAAACCTAATATTTTTAATTGAAAAGTGTCGATCAAATGTGTTCACAACATTTTTATTAGAGTAATTTTAAAAATCCTGAAGTTCTGAAATCTTGGTGCCACGAACTAGGTTTTACTTCATCATTTTTGGGAAAAATCAAAATTTGCATTGTAATCAATAAATACTCGGTTCTAAATGAAACAGAGAAAACCTAAAAAACAAATACAAAAGTTAAATTATTTATATATATTACATTACTATGAAAATTAATGTGTAAGGTACATGATTTTTGTGAGACGTTATTATTCTATAATATTTACATGTGAGAAATTAAAATATTTACATATTTGTAAATCTTATTTACATTACCATTAAATATAGGTGCAAAATTTCAAAGATTTTAATATCATTATATGCACAAATGAAAAGAAACGTTGATATTGGAGGTAAAATAAAAATAATTAATTATTAAAAAATGTTAAAATAGTTTTGTAAAGCTTCTGAAAACCTACGATTATTTTAATAGGAATCCAAAGCCAAAACTTTTTCTATAACATTATTTGCCGAAGAATTCAGTGATCATATGTTTTATTCAACATAGAAGCAGGCTGTTATTTATAAAATTTAATACTCCATTGTCCAAATAATTTCTTAGCTAAATAGTGAAACTGAATGTTCCTTCAAATGATTTTAGTTTTGGATTCTCGGTAGTAAGCTAGTTTTCATTCTTGAAAATATTAAACATAATGACTCTTTGTGGTCGTACCTGCCATTCGTTTGTAGATTATAAATAAAGTGCCTTTTATTATTTGTGGTAAAAAATCGTGACATAAAATAGAAAAAAAGTACACTGTAATTTATATGAAACTATCGTTGTGCTTATTGAAAATGATTTTTAAATGAACCAATGTCTTTAGATGCTTTTTTATATATCTCGTCAGCACTATTAGAACGAAGAAGTTTATCCGATTTTTGGGTTTAAGGCACTCGTCAACTTTTACGCAGGTTATGAAAACAATGATGTAACGATACGGTTCGAGTATCAAACAAAAGTTCACATGATTAACTGTTCCTTTTAAAATGCACTATTTAAAACTGTTATCTTACTTACTCCATTCATTTTGTCTTCTCACACTTTGCACTCCTGACTTTGCTAAATATATAATTTAATCATTTATTTTTCGTTCCTAGAAAGACAAGTTGTTCCACAATTTATTTCTGTTTTTTACTGCATTTCCAAAGCTTGATCGCAATATGCGTTTATAATAACAATTTTTTTTTAAAAATAATATTTTGTTTTTGATATAATGTTTTACGTGGTATTTGTATGGTAATTATACATCTCAGGTTTATTTTTACTACCCTTCCATTGAAAGTATGTGCTTGTGTATGGAATAAAAGCAGGTTGTCGATATTGGATTGAATCTTTTGCAACAGTTGTTCAAATGAAGGTAGCAGATGTCATGACAACTACTAAATGGTTTCAAACCTTTCTTGATAGATTAAATGTAGGTAGCCGGCATCATGACACTCTCCTGCGTCAGTTCTAACGAATGTAGCAGTTATCATGACCCCACTACTGTGCCGTTTCTAACCTTTGTTGATCAATATGTGGGTAGCACACATCACGCTACTCTCCTGCAGCAGATCTAAAGAAGGTAGCAGATACCATGACACTACCACTGCACCGTTTCCAGCTTATCTTAAAAGATTACATATGGATAGCAGATATCACGCCACTCTCCAGTAACCATTATAACGAAGGTACAGATATCATGACGCTTTTCTTTGAAAGTTACATAGAAGATTTCGGATGTCATTAAAACATTGAAATAATTTTGTGGAGCAAAATGCATCTAAGCTTTTTACACTATATGCCAGCTTGAACTATTCCATTAAATATCATTTGGTAAATGCATAGTTAGTCTAATTTAATAGACAATGAGAGAATGGATCACGCATTTATTCACTGCTGTATCAAACTGCTCAAAATTAGTACACCGATCTCTTCATTCAATTCACATCTGTTTATTCGTTTCACTTTTCCATGATTCACTTCGCTTCGCTTCATTCAGTTCACTTCGTGTCTATTTTCTTAAACCCAGGTTGGCGAAGTTCATAACTTCTCCCCACTAAGACTGGCCACGTTGTAGTAGGAATGGTCGGGGAAGCGCTCGAGCTGAATGTAGTCCGTCTCCGTCATGAGCAGCTTCTCGAGCAGCGAGACGCACTCGCTGAAGGAGGGTCTGGCCGCAGGATCCTTGTCCCAGCAGTAGTACATGATGTTGTACAGCTCGCGCCTGCAATGCTCTGGCTTCTCGAGGCGGTGCCCGTCTCTCACCTAAAAAGAGAAAAAGAATTTTAAAAATTTGTGGCATATATGGAGCGAAAGAAATATCGATTGTGCAAATAGAACGCGTGACAAGACTGGAAAAATATGAAAAATGGAGAAAGAATCAATTACGAAGACAGCGTGAAAAAATGTGACTCCAATTATTCATTTATTAATTTTCGGGAAATCGACAGTTTACATTTATTTCAGTTTGTACATAGTATTAAATAGCCAAAATAAAAACAATTATGGATTTCCTACTCGTGTATTACTTCTACTGAGACAACATAATAAGAATAAGTAAATTAATTTTATAAAAAAGGAACATGAATCCAAAAATTACATAAAATAAAAATAAAAAGTTAAACAATATATTTTTTTAATATACGTAAAATGAAAAATTACAAAACAAAAAATCTATTAACACTTGGAGAGAGGTTGTACATATTTATAAATCAAATCATAACAGAAATATAAAAAATAAAAACATAACATATTCACAAACCATAAGAGAAATATCATTTTATGGATCTCTTACATTTGGTAAGTTTGCAGGGTTATGACACAAGCACAGATCCCGTCGCAAACCAACTCAACTCCATCTACGAGTAACGTGTTCTTTCATTGGTGGGGACCCCACCACTTTCCCAACGGCGTTATAAGGAAACATATGGTTTCCTCCTTCACCGCACGGGTGAAGGAGGAAACGTCAAGACTTTTTTTTGAACGAAGCTACATTTATTTGAACGACTCTAGACCCTCCAATGTCCATGCATACAGGGTTAGTAAGCAGTATGCAAGTACTTACATTAACATTATACAAAAGATAAATAGAAGTAGCAGCCCGTGGAATAATATTCTGAAATAGGTAACATCAAAAAGAGAAAATAGTGTTAGTAAAAGAAAAAGAAAAAGAAAAATAACGGCTTTGATCAGTCGAAAAATAACGTGTTCTGTAAACACCTAACACATTGTACTTTAAGTAACTTCGTGGATATCATTCATAATGTTTCAGTTAATCTATTTTCAACTATTTGCGGAGCATTCAAAATAAGGATTTTATATCTGTTAATACACTCTGTTAATAAAGACAAATATCGAGGATAACACTAAGCAGCCCTTCAAACAAGCGAATAGAGTATTTAAAAACCCGTGGAATAAATAAGATAGAGTTTAATAAGGTTGTAGAAAATAGATTGGTTTGAGGACTAATATTACGTCAATGGATGGTGTGTAAACGCAGCAGTCTTACATAGGTACGATGTAGGTACTGGAGGGGCCGAAAGTAGAATGAAAAAGGGACTGATTGAAGAATAAAATAAGAAAGACAAAAAGAGGGATCGGAGGACGGACCAAAGAAGGGCCCGAAAATAAAGGATCCGCAGAAGCAGAGACATTTCCCATAGGCGGAAAATAATGATAGCACCGATGACGATTGATGAATGAAGGCTCGTTATTACTTATAAAATATGTGAAACTGCACGAATTCTTTTTCCCTCTTATTTATTGCGACCATTTGTCACCTCAAAGCCTAAGCCTCAGATTTTCGCTACTAGTTAAGGCTCTGCAACCGGCCTCGAAAAGAAGAAGATGGAGAGATACGAAATTACGAATGTTAGAGGAGAGCGCTAACATTTTCAGCGACAAAATCGATGCGAAAATTGCGAAAATGTTTAATAAAACACGACTCGTTTAAAAAAGTAATAAATAATGCGATCAAATCTTTAATAACTGTATGCTGCAAAATAGTAAAAAAAATTGAAAACTCACAAAAATCGAATGATCAATCACTATTAAAGTTCATTCCAACAAAAAAAAAACCATTTGATATTTTGATTATCATATATTTTTAAATATTTATTCCAGATCTCAGGGAGTGTTGTACAATACAATGCTTAGAATGCATCAAAATAAAGCAAAATAAATTCATTGATAACATACAAAAAAAGGAAAAATGAGATAAAAAATATGTATAGAATGAGACTGATTTTGTTTTTGGTGAAGTCCAAAATAATTAATTTAAATGAACACAATGAACCATCAGCGCATAAAATCACGGTGACACGTGGCGTGGTTCCAGGCTTCGATTTAAAATACATGAACATTATATCGTTGACGGGTTTATTAATTAATAATTAATCCATCAAGGATATAATGTTCATATATTTTAAATCGTTATTAATTAATTATTAATTAATATCTTTTAGTTTTTATGGCAGAGTTCGCCGGGCTGCGTTCATGAAACTATTCGATGCGTTTCCTCCGAAAAATGTGTAATAATTACTGATCTCTTCAACCGTTTTTTTTTAAATGTGAATAAACAGCCAGGCTACTACACTGTCCAGATTTTTGATGATTCGTTTGATTAGCTTTATTTTAACATGGTTATGCATACTAAGAATAAATAAATAAATAAATAGAAGAACAAATCTATTTATGAGGGTGGTCGCTAAAATGAACATAGGTTGTATGTATTTTGTTTTTTTTTGGGTTAACCCCCGTTACGGTCACTTTCACCAAACAAACTAAGCAAATGTGCAGAAGCACACTAGTAATAGGTATGTACGTTTTCGGTGTCACCAATGACCAAGCCAACTATTCTTTTTGATTAATTTCTGGTTAGTGTTGGCTTGTCAAAGAGATATATTACAGAGTGGAAGATACTCTCAGTTTCGCCGTGGTGTAAGACCACCATTCAGAATTTAAACGTTGCTTGAAATGGCTTTAGCCGTGTTTCGTGACCAGATCTGAATAGCCAGGTACTTCCTCGACTTTCCTCTTCCCCATCTTCTTCCCCTCCCACTACCTTCAACCTCACAACATACCTCAATTGGGGATGCCATAGTCTCACTGGCTCCAGACGATAGCAGCTTGTGAGGTATTCATATTAAAAAAAGATAATAATAATAATATAGATGTTATGGTTAAGGTTTTCACGCGTGAAAGATATAGAACAATTTTCTCGGTTAACCCGCGTAACGTAGTCCTTAAAAGGACTTTTTAACTCCTGACGTTTCGGACAGATCTCACTGTCCATCGTCAGAGGCCTTATGTCTTGAGTTTTTGTTTCAAACTGATAGATTTCGCGTGTCTGTTGGGTACAGAAGCTAAAACTTTAGGAGTTAAAAAGGAGTTAAAAAATAAATTAGGTGTATTTAAAAAAAAAGTACTTTAATATAAAAGAAAAAACAGAAAAACTGTACCAAGCGTGTAAACGTATACATTTTTACGCATAATATGGATAAATCACAGCATAACCAATAGGTACGAGTAGAATTGAATGTAATTCAGGTTAACCAAATAACATACGTACAAAGTTTTCCTCTATCTCAACTGAAAGTTCAGTCAATATATGTTTTCGAAGTGGAATTGAGTATTCCTTTGCGAAGTCTTCAACATGGAGTGTATTTTATTTAAAATCGCTTTCAATGAGTCGAGATTGGTGAAAGCCTCTGATATTATACTGATCGCGTTTAGAGAAGATTTCCGTTGTTCGAGTTATAATCAAATAAGGACTGGTTCAGCCTATTTTGATAGTGCTATTTCAACAAATTTCCCAAAGGTACGAAAAACGAATTTGTAAATTAATAATAAATTATTAAAATCATTGTCGAATTTAGGAGAAATGGTTCCATCACTACAATTGAATATGACCGTCTCAAACAACCGCTTTCTTTCTTTATTTCTTTCCAAGAGAGCTCAATAGGCCACTTGCATGGATTTCATAACGACTTAGAAAAAAACGTGTGGATAGATTTTTTTACTAAGATTACGAAAATGATAATAAATTTTTTTAGAAATGTAGTTTTTTTTTTATTTTTACATAAATAAATCCATTATTTGAGCTCGTGACGTCACTACATGAAAATGTCCTGTCTCCGAAAATGTACCTATTATTTTTATAAAATTCCACACTTATTTATTTATTTTATATGGCATCACTTTGATTTCAGGCGAATTTTTGAATTTGACATTTAACGTTCACTAGATTTATTGTTTGTTCTCTGCGAACTTATCATTTGGTTTGACTTTTTGACAGATGTTATGAAGAGATCCCCGTACATTTTATGTACGTGTTTTAGAGGTATAATGGTTATGGTGCTGATTTAAAAAAAAAACAAATTTTATAATATTCTTATTATTATTATAATTTACAAGTACAAGTATATTACATTGGATTTAGTAATATATACGTTGTACATTATAATGAATTATGAACAATAAGATGGATCAAGGAAAAAAATATTTATGAGATGTAATATTTTTGGTATGCCTCGTTATTTTCCTGTGCCCATTCTTGTGGAAAACGTTTTTTTTTTTAAATGATTTTCGGCTATGTCATTATCGTTTTTTCCCACCAATAAAATTATGTCCCGTCTTTCCGGTTAATAAAAAATGGTATGATTTTTCGGATTGAAATTTTCAAAAAATCGCCAGGGTTACGAAAATACGATAAAAAAATACGGTATGTCTTAGAATACTTGCCTAAACCGGATTTTTTTTTAATGTGATGCAAGTGGCCTTTTCATCTCCCTTCTAGTATTATCCATGATCCGTACTAACTATTGGTAGTGCCCAGTTTCGCCCGAGTTTCAACATTATTTTTTAAATGATGTTTTGATTTGAAAACAAAATTAAATCTATAAAAACTTATTCATTAAAGAGATAAACCGGTAGAAACGTGTTGTCCGTGGCTGGAGCAAGCTACGTATATGATTTTTTATTATTTATTTCGACAATTAAATAGCTGTTTCATTGCTCCTTAGGTCATGAAGATATGCATGAGCTGAAAATGATAAGATCGGAATTCTATTCAGTATTACTTTACGACATCTGTATATGAAGAGAAGAGAGCCGTATGATACATATATGTAGAAATTGGATGACAAATTGGCGTGTGGGGAAAGGACGATCGGATGTTCGAAACTTCCGACATGAATGTATCCTTTGTCTATTGTCTATATTTGCCCCATTACATTAATCCTTGAACATTATTACAGACAAATAATGTACAAACCGTGTTTAAAGCACAGAAAATATAGAACATTATTATTAGCCCCACACAGGAGGCCCTGAAGAAATTAATATCCCATTAGGGATGCTGTGTGGGGATCTTTTTATGGAAAGAAAGGAAAGGAAGTTCTGTGAAGGAAAAGGTATGAGAGGTGGGTAGGAATCCGGGGGTCAGTGTGTTCAGGAGTGACACTTAAAAAGTAACGTATAAATCCTCCAAGGCGATGGGTCAATAGAGTCTGACTGGAGAGGTTAAAAGACGTCCCTCAACCAGTCTCTCTCGGTCCTGACCCGGATAAACCTCACTCCATGAACCCATTTGGAATGATCTTTGGTGTTGGTTATACAATAAATGGTTCCCGGGGCGGGAGTACGCCTCGCAAATTGTAAATTACTTATATAATCTAAAGAATGCCATATTTATTTATGTACTGAACGCACTTGACCTCGTGGATCTTATTATGGGCTGTGCGACAGCCACGTTGACGTACAAAAAATAGCATAATCTGTCAAAAGCTCACGTTATTGAAAGTGATGTCTTGTTAAAATAATACACCTTAGTATATCGGGTTAATAATGGGTCAAGAATGGCTCAAAAAAGGTTATTTTCTTTGTCAAATAATATGAAGTGTCTTGTTCACGAACCATATTTCTCCTATTTATAAAATTGCCGTATCTATGGCTGCACGTTTTTAGTGACCCGAGCAAAAATACGCTGGTCGACAGTTTTATAGGTGTTGGTATGAGTATCTATGATCTTATATTATTGTCTATGACTACTTTCATATGTTGTCTTTTCATTTGTCAACTGTCAGTCAGCACGGCTGGTTTAATAAATGATATTCCAATTACAATCGTGTTATTATATTCAACACAATACAACATGGTGTCAGGTGTGTCTGATTAAAAATATTGTGAGTGAAGTCAAGTCAGCAATCAATAATTTGTGGTGCGAATATTTTGTGGTGTCACAAAACCAAGGAATAAAATGTCGAGTCAGATTTTACAAATGAATATTGTTCCAAATATGGCGGGTGAGTGGAAGAGATTCAAACAATCATTCCGGATTTATATGATGGCGAATAATTACAATGAGGAAAATGAAATACAAAAAGTAGCAAGGCTCCTACATACGATTGGACCTAAAGGAGTGGAAATTTTTAACTCTTTTGGCCTAACAATGGAAAAAAGCAAGCTCGAAGAAATAATACTACATTTTGATAAACATTTCATACCTACAATTAATGTAACGGTGGAACGATTTAAAATTTTCACGAGAAAACAAGACGAAAGTGAAACAGTAGAAGAATTTATTGCTTCATTACAAAATCTCAGCCAAACTTGTGATTTCGGTAACCTACAGTCATCTTTAATAAAGGATATATTTATATGTAACCTGAACCGAAACCTCTACTACTTGAAGGAAAGACTTTTACAAGAACCGTCTTTAAACTTGGAAAAGGTGATTATTTTATCAAAAACGATTGTTGTATCGAGGGAAAACACAAGAAGTATTGAGGAGAATATTATACATCAAGTTCAAAGAAGTCCGTCTTCATCTTCGTTATCAGCTACAAGTCAATCTAGAAGATCCGGAAGTCCGAGCAGTCTATCCGGAAGTCAATACAGAAGTCAATCTGGAAGTCCGAGCAGTCAATCCAGAAGATCCGGGAGTCCGAGCAGTCTATCCGGAAGTCAATACAGAGGGCAATCCGGAAGTAAGGGCAGAGTCTGTACCAAATGTGGACAAATTCACCGCACAAACTGTCCAGCGTCATCAGCTAAATGCTTTAATTGTCTCAAGATTGGTCATTATTCGAAATGTTGTTTTAATAGGAAATTGAAAGGTAGGAAAATTAATGTTAATACTTTGTCACAAAGTGAGGTACTCAACCACGACTATACAATTGACACACTAAATTGCAACAATATAAATGCAACATTGAATTCATGGCACATTAATTTAAGAATAAACAATGTTATAATTTCATGTCTTATAGATACGGGTGCCAATATAAATGTTATGTCTTTTACAAGTTTTAAAAAACTTGGTTTATCTGAAAAAATTATCACAGAAACAGCATTCAAAATAAATTCTTTCGGTGGTACACATATTCCTACAAAATGAATGTGTAAGTTAAATTGTTTTTATAATAATGATAAAAATATGTCCATTTCCTTTGTAATCACTGAATTGAAATCATGCCAAACTATATTAGGGCTAACTACCTGTCATGCGATGGGAATAATAAAACGTGTGTACTCAAACACGAATGACTCTGAAAATATTCCCAACGATGATTTTTCGATGTATAACACGAACAACTTAGTAAAGAAATTTAATGATGTTTTTCAGGGTCTCGGATGCTTGCCTCATGAATGTCATCTATCAGTTCGAGCTGATGTTCAACCCAAAATCGATGCACCAAGAAAGATTCCATTCAAGCTGCATGATAAATTAAAAAAAGAATTAGATAGAATGGAGGAAATGAAGGTCATTGTCAAGGTTACAAAACCAACACCATGGGTGAGTTCTATTGTTGTCGTAGAGAAAAAAAAATCACAGTTACGAATTTGTTTAGACCCGCGAAATTTAAATAGGGCTATTTGCAGAACACATTATCCAACACCTTCGATGGACGAGATTAGATTTAAAATTAAAGGAGCAAATTATTTCTCAAATTTAGATGCATTCTCAGGATTTTGGATGATACCTTTAGATGAAGAAAGTTCGGATTTGTGCACTTTCAAAACACCCTTTGGCAGATACCAATTTTTAAGACTTCCGTATGGAATAAATTCCGCACCCGAATTTTTCTCCAGAATAATGACGGAAATATTTGCGGATTTAGAAGAGGTGATAGTTTTCGTTGACGACATTTTAGTTTGGGGTGAGAACCTAGAGTCTCACAAACGTAGATTAGAAAGTGTTTTTAAAAGAGCCAGAGAAGTCAATTTAAAATTCAACCTAAATAAATGTCACTTTGGCTTACAGGAGGTAACATTTCTCGGTCATATTTTTAACAGTCGAGGGATCAGGCCAGATGAGTCAAAGGTTAGAGCTATCCGCGAGTTAACTCCCACTTGTAAGAAAGACTTACAACGCTTTTTAGGTATGATTAATTACTTTTAAGATTAAGATCTTTTATTAAAAATTTGTCAAAAGAAACAGAAATTTTAAGGACTTTACTAAAAAAAGACGTCAGTTGGTTGTGGGATGCCAATCACGATGAGTCTTTTGCCAATTTAAAGAAAATTATAAGTTCGTCTCCAGTACTTATAACTTTGATATTAAAAAACCGCTAAAATTGTCCGTAGATTCTTCACAGAGCGCAGTTGGGGCAGTCATTATGCACGAAAATAGACCGATTGCTTATGCATCAAAAACATTAACGTCCAGTCAGCAAAATTATGCGCAAATAGAGAAGGAATTATACGCCATTTTATTCGGGTATCAAAAATTCCATCAATATATCTATGGTCACATTGTAGACGTGGAAACGGATCATAAACCTTTGGTGACACTTTAAAAAAAATCACTTTCTGAAGTTCCCGCAAGGCTACAACGAATGATGATGTCTCTTCAATGCTATCATTTAGACGTCAAGTATGTACCTGGTAAATTTATGTATATTGCCGACACGTTATCTAGAGCACCGTTACCTGATACAGAAGTAACGGATACAGAAAATGAAATTGACATCCATATCAATTTATTGATGTCAAGTCTGGCCGTTTCGGAAGAAAAACTGAAATTAATCACTGAGGCGACGAAACAAGACCAATCGTTATTAACTTTAATGAATTATTATAAAACTGGTTGGCCATCAAGTAAAAATAGAATTGAATCTTGCGTTAAACCATATTGGAATTTTCAGGCAGAGATTCATGTCGTCAACGATCTGGTATTTAAGGGACCTAGTTTAATTATACCATCAATTCTACGTCCGGAAATTTTAAAAAATATACACAAAGGTCACTTAGGTATGTCGAAAGCCAAAAGCCTAGTCAGAAATATGATTTTTTGGCCGAATATTAACTCGGATATCCAAAATGTTGTAGATCAATGTCAGATTTGTACTAAATTTAAACCTAATAACTCACCACAACCTCTTTTGCCACATGATATCACTAATTTTCCCTGGGATAAGGTAGGTGTAGATTTAATGCATTTCAACAACACAAATTATCTCATTGTTACGGATTATTATTCGAAATACATTGAAAATTCAGTGTTGTACAATTATAATGCGGAAACTGTCGTCACACATTTGAAATCAATATTTTCACGCCATGGGATACCGTTAACGCTTGTAAGTGACAATGGGCCACCATTTCAATCAGCCATTTTTAAAAACTTTTTATATGAGTGGGATATTGAACATATCACCAACAGTCCAAACCTAAGAGTATGGATATTAGAGAGACGGCGTGTAAAGTGTGCCCACCCACCCAAAGCATGCCTTTTCAAAAATTTTACCGAACGGTTTTTAGACGGCTGACATTGGCTTTTACGTCTCTGTCGCGCATAGAGCTCCCAGAAAAACGTTAATATAACATAGAAAAATGGTCCACTGCGCCGTAAAATTATGTAAAAGTAGTTCTATTAAGACCTTTTAGAAGAAAGACGGTCTTACCTTTCACATGTAAGTGTTTAAACATAGCTTAAATATACATTTTATAATTTTCGGCGTGTTCATTTCATCGCCATCGCCATGCGCCCGATGTTAACACGTGAACTCCGACTGCCAATGGGCCGAATCAGTCAACTTAAATTATAATAATTAAAAAATATATATGTTTTTATTAATCATAACGCACAAATATAAATTTGAGATTTACACATATCATAGGTATGTGTTCTTTATCATTTAGCTTATTCATTTTTAAACATTTTTACTTTGTCTTTTTTGCACTGTTATTTAGAGTTTTTTTTCTACTAATTTAACACTCCTTTTACATATGTTTACAATGTTAATTCAAAGTATGTAATCACTGTATTGTTATGTAAAAGTCACATTGACATGCCCCCGTGGTCGAGGGGTAAAACTCTTGACTAGCAATCCGGAGGTCGCGGGTTCAAATCCCGGTGCGCGCAGATAAATTTTATTCGATTGATCTGTGTTTTCAACATTTCATAATTAAAAATAATATAAGATATATTTCCGGCATGTTCCAGGTGGAACATGCTCTCAGTATCGCCCTGGTGTAAGACCACCAATTAGAATTGAAATGTTGCTTGAAATGGCTTTAGCTGTGTTTGTTGATTAGATCTGAAAAGACGGGTACTTCCCCATCTTCCTCGTCCCCATCTTCTTCCCCTCCCCACATCTTCAGCCTCACAATATACATGCCATAGTATATATATATATATATATATATATATATATATATATATATTATATAGATATCTTGTGATATATATAATAGATTTAAAATGCCCGTTTTCTTGAAAATTCACCTCAAGGGTGCAGTATGAACATAATATACATAAAAGACCCTGAGAGAAAAAGAAAGTGGGTTGATGCCTTAAATCGGAGTGATGACTGGTTTCCAATCAAATCAACCCGCATTTGCTCCTATCACTTTTCGCAAGATTGCTTCTATACAACTGAGAAAGGATTTATAAAATTGCACAAACATGCAGTACCTTCGCTTTCAATTGAAAAGGTAATATTTTATTGCAATAACGCTTTAAAAAAATTCGGAATTGGGCTGGGTATCAAATACAATTTTCTTTTCAGCCTACGACTGAATCAGCAGACCCATCAGCCTACAATAGATCACATGAGTCACTCGATGAAGTGGAAGACACTCCTCGTAAAAAAAAACTTAGATTAGAAGCGAGGAAGTGGAGAACGCTCTTCATTGAACGCAAAAAAGAGCTAAAATGTTTGAAAGCGTCACGTAGACGGCACTTTAAAAAGATTGCCAGTTTGCAGGGGATTTTAACATGATTACAAGAAGGTAAACATGTTAATGAAAACGAGTTTACGGACTTGGAGTCAATTTCAATCAGCAGTAGAGAACTTTATAACCGGTAGCTCCAGAATAAAGGAAAACCGACAAAAAAAAAATTCTCCCCGGCCCTTAGATCGTTTGCTCTAACTTTACATTTTTATTCTCCAAAAGCTTACGACTACGTACGAAGAAGTTTTGATACATGTTTGCCACACGCTAGGACCCTTGGAAAGTGGTACGAGAGTATTGATGGCCAGGCTGGTTTCACAGTGGAAGCATTTCGTGCTTTGAAGATGAAGGCTGAAGCTTCAAGTAAAAAAATACTCTGCGGACTAATTATCGATGAAATGGCCATAATGACTAAGGTCGAATTTGATGGCTCCAATTACCATGGATTTATTGACATGGGTGCTAAGTTAGACGGTGATTGCCTGACAAGGGCAAAAGAAGCCTTTGTCTTAATGGTTGTGGCAATCAATGATAGTTGGAAGTTGCCTGTTGGTTTTTTTTTAGTAAATGAAATTTCCGGTGAACAAAGGGCTAATTTGGTATGTAAATGTTTGGAAAAGATTCATCTTACGGGTATTGATGTGGTGTCTTTAACGTTTGATGGGTGTCCGGCGAACATTTCTATGGCCAAAATTTTAGGCTGTTCGTTCGATCCTACACAATTAAAAACTTTTTTCGAACATCCAACTACTAAAGAAGATGTTTGCATATTTTTAGATGCGTGCCATATGATAAAATTAGTTCGAAACGCTTTTCAAGCCAAAAAAGTAATCGTTGATGAAAATAAGATTGAAGCCAAATGGAATCATTTGGAAAGCTTAAGGGTCGGGTATCAAATGTAAAATGAAAAAATATTACATTTTGCGAACAAATTGAGGCCGATACATATAAATTTTCAAAATCAAAAAATGAAAGTTAAATTAGCAACACAGTTGTTCAGTGAGAGCGTTGCTGACTCTCTAATTTTATGCCGTAGTTATTTGAATTTGCCTGAGTTCAAAAATGTTAACGGCACCGTCCGATTTTTGAAAATGATAAATGATTTATTTGATGTCTTAAATTCAAGAAATTTGAAACAATTAGGTTTTAAAAAACCCTTAAACCCTGAAAATTTTAATAATCACCTTGCTTTTTTAAATAAAGCCAAAGAATACCTTATGGCACTTAAGTTCAACGATGGGCAAAATGCTATTTCGTCTATTAGAAAAACTGGTTTTATTGGATTCTGCATAGATATTGAGAGTACGGTTAAAATGTATAACAGTTTAGTAATAAATAAAAAGTTGCTAATTTTTTTACCACTCTATAAGTGCAGTCAAGATCACTTAGAACTATTCTTTGGGAATATTCGTTCTCACGGCGGATGCAATAATAATCCAACAAGTCGCCAATTTAAAGGCATTTATAAAAAAAACTTATTGCACATGGAACTGCGTGATTTTTTCAGCGGTAATTGCATTCCTTTAGATAATATTTCCATATTAACTAATACATCGGCAATAAAAACGATAAATCAATCATCAAATAGGTATAGGGTCGAGGATTGTGAAAGTATTTCGGATGAAGAAAATGTTTCGGAAGATTTTGACAATTTTGATATGAATTTTGTATTTAATCCCGTTGATATCTCTTCGGATTATGACCGACAGATCATAACTTATATAGGAGGATATGTTGTCAGATCCTTACGCAAAAAAATAATGTGCGAAACTTGTATCAGCTCATTACATTCAATAAACAAATCGTTCCAACATGTGTTGATTGCGCTTAAAGATAAAGGAGGTCTTGTCTATCCTTCTGATGATGTAGTCGCAATTTGTGTGAAGGCTGAATCGATCATAAAGACGATGTTGTCTGAAAGTGGAGGTAAAATGCTTCTTCCAAAATATGACAAAGCGACCATTGTCAGTAAAACTTTAAAAGCATTCATAGGTATTCCGATATTTAAGTCTTTGGAAGACCACATGCATGAACAGTTTCCAACATCGAACCATCTCATTAATTTACTTAAAGCAGTATTAGAAAAATATGTCGATATTAGAATTCATTACATTAGTAAGCAGTACGATCACATACCCGCCAAAAAGCGACAATTGTACAATAAGTTATTGCATTTTAAGGGACAGTAGGTTAACAGATTCTGGCTTTAAGTGGTTTTTATTAAATTTAAATGACCGAGGAGTTTTTTATAAATGTTTTTAAACTGCAGAGCATTCGAGTTATTATTATGACCTCCATGTGATCTTAAATTGCCGAAAAGGTACTCTATATGATTTTGGCTTAATTTGTAACAAGCTAATTTTTTTACTTAATAGTCGTCAATTAAATTTTTGCGTAAATATTTCAGACTTTGTATGCCCGCTATACTATTCCCAAGAAGCCTGTTTTGTACACACTTTGTTTTTCGTTTTTTGTGATTTTAAATGTTTTGTTTTCTTTATTCATTCGTTTGGTTACAATAATTATTTTTTTATTTATATTTTTGAATGTAGCTATTACTTTGCGGTTATCCATTATAGAAAAATCAAACAATACAACTTTGTATAAACCACTTATATGATGTGCAAATCCGACCGGTTTCGGAACAAACGTTCCTTCGTCAGGGAAAGCTTATACTAATTTGACAGTTAAGAACAATGTTTTATTGTGGTAGGGGCGGAGCCGTTGTTAGTTAATAATGTAGATTGGGTGGGTAGGTATTAGTGTAGAGTGGGTGGGTAGGGGAACAAATCCATGATTGGGCTATATGACAATATTTTTTGTTTGTTGATAATAGATTCATTATTTTTAAGGGATTTAACTGTCAAATTAGTATAAGCTTTCCCTGACGAAGGAACGTTTGTTCCGAAACCGGTCGGATTTGCACATCATATAAGTGGTTTATACAAAGTTGTATTGTTTCATTTTTCAATAATTATTTTGTTAATTATAATTGTTTGGTTACTATAATTATTAAGTGTTAAGATAATCAGTGGCTCCACCTAAAAAAATCAATACGGTTTTTCGATTTCGAGAGTTTAAAACGTCAAAGAGATCATTCAAGATTTTAACAACTTGCAAGTGGCTTCTGAATCTTTGTATTACGCCATTTTTAACTCTTCTCTACAAAATTATATGACTGTAGTAGCACTTCGGCTTAGTAGTTGGGTTGCTAGATTGACCTTCATTATCTGTTTTCTGAAACAAAGTGTTGGTATGTTATTTCATGGGCGAAATTTAGGCCTTGCTCTTCTTGGGTCCTAATAACTTTTTCGAGAAATTCCCACCGCGCTACCTTGCCGTCTTTGTCGATAATTATTTTGTTTGGATTCCTGTGTAAATATATTCTTGTCTAACTTTATCATACGGTAAGCATCTAAAGTTGCACTAACCTCCCGCACATCGGTTGTTGCAAATTGTGGTAAAGGAGCTAGCTCGTTGATTACAGCGGAAGTTTCAGCAGGATCAAAAACCAGTTCTGTTAAAGGAGAAACACTGATAGTATCTCTCTTCACGTGACACTTATTTTATTATGCTTTTATAACTTTTAAATTGTTATTAATGTCTCCTGTACTTATCCATCCTTTGTTCGAGCATTCTAATTTTTTTTTAAATTTTGTTATCACTGTAATTACAGTTTTTATTAGATTAATAACGATCACTTCTTTCCTAAAACTCAAACACCAGCTTACATCAAGAAAAAATATAAAAATGCATACACTGCAAGTCTGTTGATTATTTAAAATATGTTTTAAAAAATAATATTAACTAATATATATTTTTTTTTATCTACACGTATCAATCATTATCTTGTTTCATAATCTTTTTTTTAATTAAGTAAACGCTGAGGAAGTGAGCATTGCTCAGGAAATATGTCGGTTTTTTATAAACAATAAACGTGGTTAAAACTAAGAAAATTATTAATTATGAAAAAGAAATTCGTTCAGCAAATAATACGTAATGGGCTATTATATTTTGTGCTTAAAATACGAAAAAAAAACTGAGAAACGTTTTTTAATTAAAAAATAAATTAAATAATGAGCCCATTACCAGTTCGGCCCTTCCCTGTAAAGCGTTCACCCTCCCCCCGCTTGCTGAGCGGTAACCCCGTTTCTATCCCCACTCCCCGCCTCCGAAAAATGGAGAGAGCTACACTGGTTCTGGCGGTATAATAGGATCCGAACTGTTTATGCCGCTTCCTTAGAATCATAGTTCCATGGTCCAAACTATCCTCAGTCTAATGGGCAAGCGGAAAGTTCTATAAAAATAGTGAAGAATATTTTAAGAAAATGCCTTGAATCCAAAACCGATCCATATCTTGCTATGTTACATTATAGAAATAGTCCAAAACATAATTTTCCATCCCCTGCAAGTCTTTCAATGTCACGTCAACTTAGATGTAATCTGCCAGTAACATCCAGTCAACTTAAACCAAAAGTTGTACGCTTTGAAGAATATGAAAATCAATTTAAGGATCGTCAAAACAAAATGAAAAAATATTTAGACAAAAAGGTTCAGAACTTGTCTGAGTTGAAGATAGGCGACAGAGTAGTATTTAAAAAAAATGTTTCAAGTTCATGGTCGCCAGCTACTGTAGTAGAAATTGTTAAGGGATGCCCAAGGTCATATATCGTGGAAACTCCTGATGGTTCAAGATACCGCAGGAATAGGAAACACTTGAATTTAGACAGGTCACGTCAGGAATCATTAGCACCGCGTAATCGAAATAGTTCATCGAAGAAAGGTGTACGTTTTGACTGGTCCTATAACTTTAATGAGATGGCAAGTAGTGAGACAAGCATTCGAACCCGTTCGGGCAGAACTGTCAATAAACCTGATAGATATAATCCATCTGATTATAATTAATTTTGTTCATTATATTTCACTTGTATGGTTTATTAATGTCATAAATAATGAAAAGATAAACTTTTATATATGTATTGTTTCTGTTGTTATACTTGTTTTTCTTTATTAGGAAAAGAGGGATGTTGGTATGAGTATCTATGATCTTATATTATTGTCTATGACTACTTTCGTATGTTGTCTTTTCACTTGTCAACTGTCAGTCAGCACGGCTGGTTTAATAAATGATTTTCCAATTACAATCGTGTTATTATATTCAACACAATACAACAATAGGATGTGTTGTTTCGAAAAATTTGACTATTTGAAGTTAATTTTCACGTTCTGTGTATGTTCTATTCCAGTTCTGTGATTATTTCTGTTTTATGAAGCAACTGGTCTGTAATAATATAATAACAGAACTAAAATAAAACTTCACAGCGTGAAAATTTACATAAAATTTTTGATGAATTCGATGTTTTTAAACAATCCGTCCATTGATTCCACACTCAAAATTTGAATTCAATATCAGACCGTTCTTTGATATAATATATTTATAGAGAAGCATCGACCCTTTCGTTCTCGAGATTGTGAAATAAACAAGAAAGAAGAGAAGTGGGATTACAACGAAGTATACGATAAGTTTGTGGACGAATGACTGGACGACTGAAAGTATGGCAATCTTAATCTGAAGGAATGATTTAATATTACATATTTATTATTATTAATCTAAAAGAATGAAAATATGTACCATGTGTATACATAATATATTGGGTTCAATATATTAAATTCACTTCCTTTCTGCAGTAGAGTCGTTTCTTCGTAAGAATCCTGATAATTTGAATTTGCTTTGCTACTTGGCAGGTTAGCTACGGTAATTAATAATTTATTAATTTTCTAAATATTGTTACAAATATACCCAAATTACCCATCTGGTTGAAGGAGCGGGCCGTATCGGCAGAGACGGAAGATAAATGAAAGTGGTCAGTTGGTGTAGTGAGTCAGTCTTTATTGTTGCGCTACGTAGCGAGGTCGGAGCGGAGCGGGAGCGACAGTGGTGCTATTGGTGTTGCTGCTGCGTGATGATGAGTGAAGAAGGTCAGGAGACTACGGCGGTGAAGATCACTGGTCTTCAGGGAGCCGGCGTGTTGCTCTACACCATGGCGGTGTAGAAGTGACCTTGGTCCAGGCGGTCGACCGTCGTCGTGTTGACGAGGTATGGCGGCTGTGTGGCCTTTGAGTCGACACACACATGTGACGCAGGAAGGAACTTTGAGAGGCGATGAGGATGCTGGTTGCTGGCTCGTTGCCGGTTGTGGTTGCTGGTTGTGGTTGCTGGCTTGTTGCCGGTTGCTGGCTCGTTGCCGGTTGCTGTTGCTGGTTGTGGTTGCTGGCTTGTTGCCGGTTGCTGGCTCGTTGCCGGTTGCTGGTTGCTGGCTCGTTGCCGGTTGCTGGTTGCTGGCTTGTTGCCAGTTGCTGGCTCGTTGCCGGATGCTGGTTGCTTGACATCTCATGTCGAGATGGTAGTTGGAGATGGAGGCCTCGAAGGTGTTACTGGTGTCACACTAGACATGTGTAAATCACTTGTTGCTGACTGCGCGGGCTGTTGCCCCGCGCAGGCACGTACTTAGTCACAGCACTGCTCGGACTGTGTTGCTACTCGACCGATGAATGAAGACTGAACTGAACTCAGCGAGCGAGCGCTTGCTTATATACTCGTGGCGAGTAATTACTCTCACGGTAAGCAATGCTGGGTGAATTCACGCAAAGCTGAGAAATCGCTCGAACCTTTTGTGGGCACTTGTATGGTACAGCCACACGTTCTAGGCCTTTCGCGTAAGTGGCGGAATTATTATTCCGCTGTAGGTAGGCATGTAGTATCGGCCGTAGGCAGGTCCGGTAGCGGCTTGCATCTATTTATTTATTTCTGGGGTGTTCCTTAACCAGTGGCGCTGCGATGGTTTTATCCGAGCGGGTTAAGTGACCGCTACATGGTCACTAACGTAATATTTTTTGTGTCTTTTTTCTTCATTTAATATTTTAGGGTATTGAATTAAGTGTTTTGTATTACATGTAATGCTTCTAACTCAAATTAATAAATGTTGACCTCAATACAGGCCATTAATCCTAGTGAGGATATTTTTTAATGTAAAAAAACAACATATGTACGGTGAGAAATTATAAATAAATAAATGAAAAAACTTCTTTACAAATCTTCAGCGATATAATATGTACAATAAAGAAATGGGATCGTTCTACGCCTTAATAAAGCTGAAGCTCTTGAAATAAATAAATAAATAATTTAAAATAAATAAAACCAATTTACTGAATAAACAGTTAGATTTGTCAAATAGCCCCATTTTTAACACATTTTCCCTTCCCCACACCTACCTTTACCCCCTCCCTCTTAGGTACCTTACCCTCTCCCTCTCCTCTGACCAAAGTTAATGTTTTCTCTCCCTATCGTACTTTTCATTTATACTCTATAATTATTCACCTTGATGAAGGTTCAGGTCGAACCAAAATCGATTCGTTAAAAAATGTAATAAAGTGGAATTAAACTAAGTTATTTTATTGAAATAATTATAACTATGCATACTCACAAAGTCTTTGCAACGTGTGAAAATGTATTAATTCTTTATTGTTGGAAACATTTAAATGGAACCCGTAGCCGAAACAGATCTAAAAGTCAAAATTATTAATTCGTTCAATTATTATAAGGTACACTAGCGCAGATCCATAAAAAATCAAAAAAAGTAAAATAAAATTTAAAAAAAAAAGGTTTGTTTAAAATATATATTTTTATATAAATCTCCACAACAGAGAATCGAATACAGATTAACGGCTTAGAAGGCATCGAAGCTGACCAATACTTCACAAACTATTATAATAACGGCGGAAAAATTAACTAAAATTAGTAGGTACGTCACAAATCACAACTGATTTTTTTATTGTTTGGATTAAAATAAATAAACACAGTTTTCCCCGGCGTTGTTATTAGCCTTAATAATTTATGACTCGTTTGTCATTTTGACATAATTTTATATGGACGAAAAAATTAAATACCTTTGCATCGAAATATTCAACAATTTATTTAAATATTCCCGGAATCCTTACGCTCTGGCTTTAGGCTATCTGTCTTTAAAAAAATTCAACTTTTATATTTTCGTTTAAGAACCTGAAAGTTACAAAAAAATTATGTAAAAATCGTTTTTTTAATTGAAAACACGACTTTAGCTTTCGAATTTTTTTCGGTAGCGTAAAACGTTTTTCTTCTGTGGGAGGATTTTTCAATCATCATTACATAGTATAAAATGAAGTCGCTCAAAATGTATGTGCGCGTTAATTTTTTAAACTACGCAACAGATTTTCATACGGGTTTCACCAATAGATAGAGTGATTGAAGATGAATGTTTATATGTATAATACATGTAAATTATATTAGAGAAAAGCCGAGAAATTTAAAAAAAACATGTTTTTGTGCGATTTAAAACGGCTGGCGGGCCGTACTATAGTCACTTTTGAAAATCGTTCTACGGAAGAAATTGGAAAATAGATGTCCTAGAGTAAGTAGGTATTTGATTTTCTCTTTTCAAATATCCAGTGTTGCAAGCATTGTATAATTAATGGCGAGTTAATTAGTTTATATGTATAATACATGCTTATTTTAGTAGAGAAAAGCCGATAAATTTAAATATTCAATTCAGGCAGCGGGCAGCGGGCAGCTGGCAAGCGGGTGGTGTGGATTTTGTAAAGGTTGGGTACGGGCGTTGTGTTTCGCTAGACACAGCAACGTGTGGCCGGGTCTGCGAGTATAATATAAAGCTTTCGAAAAATCGTTGTTTATAATACGTTGAAACATGTTACCCAACGCAATAAAAAGCTGTGAATTCCGTTTCAGAAGGAAATGTATGCTAAAAAAATGGTTAAGTGAAAGAACTTTTTTGTACTTATCTCTGTTTTTCCGCTTTTCGTTTAATGTTTTTTTTTTCCATTATTATTTTCCTTTTATTTATTTCATTTTCTCTGTTCTGTATTTCTTATATAAAAAATTATTAACATTTTTTTGTTTTCCAAAATATATGTTTTTTTTCTGGTATATATAAAATGTAATAATGTGTATATTTGATGTACCTGTCTCAATTTAAAAAAAAATTAAATGTCAAAAGAACCCGTTGACAAACTGATTTATATCAATCAGTTTAACAGATTTAAAAATGTAAAGAAAACTGTAAATAAATAATAAAGGAATTTTATAAATAAAAATAAAAAAATATTATAATGATGTAGGAAAGCTATGGGATGGAATAAATTGAGTTTGATTAATTTGTATTATTTCACAATTTATTCATTTAAAATAATATATAGTATATATGCAGCACGTTTCAGAGTGAAATATACTCTCAGTATCGCCCTGATGTAAGACCACCATTCAAAATTGAAACGTTGCTTGAAATGGCTTTAGTCGTCGTGTGAGAACCCCGTACATTTTATGTTGTCCGTACGTGTTTTAGAAGTATAATGGTTATGGTTCTGATTTTAACATAATCAAATTTTATAATATTCTTATTATTATTATAATTTACAAGTACAAGTATGTTACATTGGATTTAGTAACAAAGACGTTGTACATTATAATGATTTTTTTTTTTTGTGTTTATTTATTTTTATTTTATTTATTAGCGTTATAAACAGTCATTACAAGTTCATATATAACAGTGTTAGAGATAGTCATATCATTGACCAATAAAATAACGACATAAAAATTTGAGACCATAATAAAAATAAAAAAAAAAACAAAACAATATATGTATGTAATATAAACAGTTCTGAAAAAGTGCATCTACTCACTTAAATCTACAAAAAATGTATTTTCAAACTGCTGATATCAAAAAAGAAAATGTAATGAAAATGAAGAAAAATGAAAATGTAAAAGAAAGATAAGGAATTAATGAAACATTAAGTTTTCCTTTAAATATTACTTTTTACGAATTTTATGAAGTTAGCAAGGTTCGTGTTAAACATGTCAATGTCTGTGCATAATCTATTGAAAGTGCTACAGCTTCTTCTTATAAACACATTTTGAAGATAATTAGCATTGCTCTTAGGAATATAAAATATGTCTGGAGATCGCGTGACTCTTATTGGACATCTGAAATTGATATTTTGTAATAGGTAAGGGCTATCAATAAAATTGTGGATTATCTTATAAAGCATTACTAGGTCTCTGATATCTCTGCGTTGATCAAGGGTTTTGAGGTTCATAGAGACATAATTTACTTCATTTCGCATGCGAAACGAAACATATTTCAAAAACTTTTTCTGGACTCTTTCTATATTTGATTTATATGTAGAACAATGGGGGTTCCATACTGTTGAAGCATACTCTAGGTGGCTTCTGACGTATGATATGTAGAGAATCTTAAATGTGTGTGGATTTTTGAAAACAGAACTTACTCTAAGTATAAATCCTAGCATTTTCAAAGCCTTAGACGTGATGTGCTCGACGTGAGATTGAAAAAGAAGCTTACTGTCTAATAGAACTCCAAGATCTTTAATTTCATTTACCCTATTTAAAAGATTGTTTTTAATTATGTACGGATATAGTATAGTGTTTTTCTTTCGAGAATAAGATATGACGGAACATTTATCTGCATTCAAAAGAAGGCGGTTTTCTAAACAATACACATTGACCGGGGAGTTCAGGTCATCCTGGAGCTCTATACAATCCATCTCAGATTTAATGATTTTGACAATCTTTTTGTCATCCGCATATAGGAACAGATTTATGAACATTAAGATGGATCAAGGAAAAAAATATTTTTGAGATGTAATATTTTTGGTATGCCTCGTTATTCTCCAGTGCCCTTTCTTGTGGAAAACATTTTTTTTTTTTTTAAATGATTTTTGGCTATGTAATTATCGTTTTTTCGCACCTTTAAAAGTATGTCTCGTCTTTCCGGTTAATAAAAAATGATCTGATTTTTCGGATTGAAATTTTCAAAAAATCGCCAGGGTTACAAATATACGATTAAAAAAAATACAGAATATTTGCCTAATCCGGATTTTTTTTTAAAATGTGATGCAAGTGGCCTATTGTGTGCACTGTAAGCATAAAATATAGAAATAAAATCGGTAACGATTTGAAAGAAATGGATTGTCGTCGATTAACGTTAGATCTTTAGAACAAACTATATTAAATATATTTAAAAAAAAAACATATTTGAACGCTTTCAATCCGTTTTGAATGTAGCTATAACTTTGTGGTTATCCAATATAAATAATGAAACAATATGTCTTTGTTAGAACCACTATATTTACAACCGTTCCTTCCTCAGGACAAACATATACTAACTTGACAATTACAAAACAATCGATGGGTACAATGTATTATTACTATTTATTAGTGTAAAGGAAGAGAAATAATACAATAAAATAAGTGGTATTATTGTTTCTATCTCTATTATAACTATGTTACACGATTGATGTAAATGCTTCGGGGGCGTGAATAAATAAATAAAATTTACCTATACCTTCTATATTCATATTCCTGCGTTTTGGCAATGTCGTTTTAAAGCTCAATATTAATATAATGTTGTATTATTTGTCAACTTACTTTTCTCATGACGTCTCCTGCTGAGAGTCCTGGGTATGGAGTGGACCCGAGGGTAACCACTTCCCAAATCAGGACTCCAAAACTCCACACATCAGACTTCACTGAAAATATGTCATCATACAATGACTCTGGCGCCATCCATCTGAAATGAAATAAACGTCACATTGAAAATACTTATATTTCTGTGATCACCTCGCGTCCAAAAAAACAGGATATTATTTTCTCTTAAATATAATTCAAAACAAAATTTTCTCCGAAATCATAAACTTTTTAAGTACGTTTGTCAAATAAGAATAAAAAACATAATAGGGCGCCACTGTTGTTCTAAAGGCAATAATCCAAAGGTCGTTTGACGACCTCCGTAGTCCAGTGGGTAAGACTCTTGACTAACAATCCAGAGGTCGCGGGTTCGAACCCGGCATGCGCAAATTAATTTTATTTGATTAATTTGTGTTATTTCACAATTAAATCATTTAAAATAATATAAAGTATATTTGCGACATGTTCCAGAGTGGAAGATACTATCAGTATCGCCCTGGTGTAAGACCACCATTCAGAATTGAAACGTTGCTTGAAAATGGCTTTAGCCGTGTTTGGTGACCAGATCTGAATAGCCAGGTACTTCTAAACCTTCCTCTTCTCCACTTCCTTCCCCTCCCCACTACCTTCAGCCTCACAACATACCCTAATTGGGGATGCCATAGTCTCACTGGCTCCAGACGGGAGCAATTGAGATTCTTGTGCGGTATTAATTGTAAAAAAAAAAAAAAACTAAAAATATAACTCATGGTGGTAATGTAAAGCTGTGTAACCTACATTTTTATAAAAAAAATAAAAGGACATAAAAGTGAAAAAAATATTTTTTCATTGCAATATAGATACCCACTGATCATAAAATTAGAATTGCATGTAACAGTAACCTTGCCGATCATATCATCACTTTTGCTGACGATACGGTCTTAATATTTGAGGGCAAAAACTGGCATGAAGCGCATAGAAAAGCAGAAATTGGAATAAACAATGTCAAACATTGGCTAGACTACAATCTTCTTACTCTTAACACAGACAAGACAAAATTTATACGTTTTAGTGCAACACAAGCGGGTCAACCTAAGGTAATACTAAATATTACTTTTCACATTTGCAATGAACCGAACACTTGTACTTGCAATAACCTTGAATGCGTGGATAGTTTAAAATATCTAGGGATCACCATAGATAAAGATCTGAGATGGGATGAACACATCAACGCAACGGCCTCAAAAGTCAGAAAACTTACACACCTTTTTATAACCATCAGAAATATTCTCTCTGTTAAAGATATGAAATCAATATACTATGCCATGTCTAATTCTTTACTCGAATATGCATCCCTAGGATGGGGTGGATGTGCCAAAACAATATAAGACTCCCTGGCTAAAGCTCAGAAATCAATACTAAGAGTCATCCTTAAAAAACCATTCAGGTACCCCAGTGATGCATTATTCACGGAATTAAAAGTACTTGATGTTAGACAATTGTATATTAGAAAGATTATATTACATGCTCAAAAACAACGTCAACACTTCCCGTCCATTGACCACCTTCACGACACTCGACTTTCAAGGAACAATCCAATAGTCCCAATAAAAATCACGACGTCCCTCGGCCAACGGCAATTTTCGTACTTAGGACCTAAATTATTTAATATCATTCCTAATGATTGGAAAACTAAAAGTGCAAATGTTTTGCGCAAATTGATCAACGACTGGCTCCTTGATTTAGGGAGGATCAAAAGCGAAGATATGTTGACCAATAGATAGTCTCATCATATAAAATAAAACAAAATTAAAAATATATAAGAAAAAAAAAAAAAAAAACAAAATAAAAAAAAAACTCACTCATAGTTCCATTCATTACAAAAACACGTACTTTTCATTTCAAAACACAATTGTCTATTCTTTTATCAATACCCTTCCCATTTTTCTACATTCAACTCCTGTGGAGATCTTTCTTTTTATTATACAAAATTACGTAAGCTATAATTTATACAAAATACGTACAAATATAATTTATACAAAATTGCGTACTATACGTAATATTACAAAAACACGTACTTATAACTTCAGAGCATAATTGTCTATTATTTTATCAATACCCTTCCCATTGTTCTACATTCAAGTCCTGCGGTGATCTGTCTTTTTAACATTACCATCTGGATTTTATTTACTTTACAGGTTTTATTTTATATTAAGTGCTCTAAGGGAAAATATCTTAGTAGGATGAAAAAATGAAGCAAGGAAAGGGAAATAAATACAATTTGTTATCAACCACTCTGTCATGTCACTATTTATACACTAACTAACTTATGAAATATTTATATACAAATTGTTTTTAGTCATTTGCTGCATCCTTTTCGAGTCACATTCTTTTTGAGTTTCTTCACCCGCTCGTAAAGTTAAGGGATACGTCACTCACGTTAATTATAAATACAATTATTTTTTGTAATCACGTTTAAACATCCACGTTAATTAGAATATGGATTTTGTCATCACGCTTGAAGAATGTCTCGATTCTCAATTTTTGCAAGCGATTTAAATGACCAAACATTTATTTATTGTTAAACAAGCATTCGATACTAAATTTGTACTTTAAGACATTGTTTTTTCTCTTCGCTTATTCTTTTTTTTATGAGTTCAAAATTGTAGTTATAAACTAAATCTTCTACGAGGAATTCAATCGTAACACTTGTTTCATTCAATAAATAATATGTTTATATAATTAATCAATGTAATATGAAATTATGATATGAACTAAATTTGTCAATTTGACTGGCCTAAAACAGGATCCATTCCTAGTTGGCTAGTCTTAGTTTCCATATATGTTTCATTGTATAATTTTATGTGAAATAAATTTTATTATTATTATTATTATTATGTAGGTATATTATACCTTTGCAATTTTTGTGTTAACATAATGAAGAATAACCATATTGTAATAACATATATAACACAGTTTAGAAATTGCTCACATTTATTTAATAATAGCTTAAGTACCTAGTGTTTCCCGGGCTTTAGATCATGTCTCTAATTTTAAATCTGAAAATATTGAACTCATTCAGATCTAAAAGTAGTGTAACTAAATTCACCGTTAGTGATTCTTCCTTTCTACTGTTAAATAAAAATTTATGTTAAATTAAATAAAAGCAAATCACTTTGTAAAACACCATTTAATCAAATTTAGGTCAAAAGTATTTATCTTAACAACAATGCTTCTTCGATTTAATTTTTTTTCTTTAAGAACGAAAAATCTTTTTTAAAATGTGATTTACAGTGTTTTGTATTTTCAGTGTCATTGCACTATAAATAATATTTAAATTGGTGTCGCCAGCCTACAAAATTCGTAGTTCCATGTTTTTATGTTTTCTACTCTTAATTGTCAGACTATAGATGTTTACTTAGATACCTACGTACTTAATCATAAACCATCAAGTAACATTTTTTTTATATTTAAAATTAAAAAACCAGGTGAATTTCGTACCGCCTTAGAATAAATAAATGTTGTGTTAACTTATTAGTTGAATTAAATTCATTGCGTTTTTAATTACATAATGAAACAATTATCGATGCGCAACTAAATCTATATTTACCATGATGATTCACGGTAACGGTACCTTGGCGGCAAAAAGGTAATAAACATAGTTCCTTATCGCTATAATGCTGCAGCACTTTCTTACACATTAAATAATGATAAGACACACAAAATGCTTGTGACTCTTTTCTCCAAAGATTTTCTTCTTTGCATGGCAGGCCGGATCGGGAAAAAATGGTTGAGGGAGTTCCTTTGACGTCTCTTCTTGCACCGCAGTGGGAGGGATGAATTCATGCGTTCGTCACTCCTGGACTCACTGACCCCCAGATTCCTACCCACCCCTATTACCCTTTTCCTTCCACAACTTCATCTCCTTCTTTTTCTAAAAAAGACCCTCCACACAGCATCCCCAAAGATGACATAGGCTCTGAGGGGAATTATTTTCCTCAGGGCCACCTATGTGGAGCTAATGTAAAAAAAACACTTCAATGTTTTCCTTGTAACTATATTCCATACTTGTGAGGTGTGTGAGTGAGATGCAAGAAAATCATGTTTTTTTTTCTTTTGGAGGAAACAGACCTACATACATTGTGTATCTCATCTTTTGAAAGAGCTGCTGCAATATTTTGATAAGTATAATATTTAAGTGTGATTGAATTCTAAAAAATCTTCTAAAATGTATGAGAAAATGCATTCTCTTCATATTTTTTTTTCCGTGAGGTTTTTCGATGTTTTAATAATTAGGTATTATGCTATTCGGGGCGGAGACTAATCCAATTGAATTATAAATAGTGTAACTAACCCGACTTTGTTTTATATATTAAGATAAGATAAGGAATTATACAATCTATTCAAAGAAACGTTACAATCTAAATAATTTAAACCTCTTTTGAACCTTTCTTCTGGTAGGTACCTACTATTGTATTGATTATTCCAATTTCGTATATCTTATAAGGATCCACGTTCATGCGTTCCCTGGGAGGATAAAAATGCAGCATCCAATACGGCTACCAACGGAAACAAAAAATTTCCAGAGAAGCGAATTGGAAAACGGTCTACTTTACATATTGCGAAATATTACTAAGTAAGAAATTCCATTATATTTTTTAGCCTCCTGATTATGCACAATTTACCCTGCATAGATAATACACATCAGAAATGCCTTCCACGTAGATTTTAACGGAAACCATGGTCACCACTGCCTTAGTGCCTTTTGGCTCTAGCCCATTTAGTATGCTGTTTGTATTTGTCTCTCTTACACTTATCTGACTTCGTATATCGCTATCCCATTTGATTGAAATGAAAATTCCGTAACGTGATGAAACAAAATTCCGTATTTGAAATAACCGATTGGATAGACTTTAGGATCACGAAACACGACCACAACCGAGTCCGACCAGAATAGAGACCTGGGTGTGTGACCGCCATATTATGAAGTCAGTGTTATCGCCAAGTAAACTCCACTATTTAAAATAGTGTATCTACAAAAATGCCTACAACACGCAACTTAGAAAAAATTAACGAGGAGTGTCAAGAACAATCGCCACATTCGCCACATTCGCCACCATTTGCAAATCGTTATTTCTCGATGGCACCTCCCCTTCCTCTCCTCCATTTTCTTCCCCTCCCTAAAATTTACAAACTTTGGCCTCACAACATATTAAACCCTAATATTGAGGATTTAAACGAAAAAAAAAATTAAGTCTTTTCCTCATTCCATAAAAGCAAACGATTTTATCGAAAAATGTGTGACATTAAGGGCCTTTAACAGCCAACGGCCGAGAATCCAAATTTCATCGAAAGATGTTCTTACGATCGTACAGGGCGGTTCCAATGAGAAAGATGAATTATTCTCCGTACCAGCTTTTTAAAATTATAACTCAATATAGATTTTATTTCATTCAAAATTTGCTTTAATTTATACCTACAATCAAAAATGCTAAAAGGCGTGATGATAAAACGATTAAAATTATATACGCTTTAAAATAATTTTTTGATCATAAGTATTTATAATTTTTCATGTCTAAGCAAAACAAGAATGTAAAAAAATATATATATATTAAATTATCGCAGAAAGCAAACACTTTGTGGCTTGACATTATATAGAATGAAACAAGTACTTTGTTTAAAAACCACTTTTAAATTCAATGAGGTTTTCTACCAATAAAAAGATGGTCTTCCGATGGGAGCACCCACTAGTCCTGTATTAGCTGATATATTTATGGATAATATAGAAAATAAGATATTTGAATGTAATTCCCCTTTGTTAAAAAACTTTCTTTTCTGGAAACACTATGTCGATTATATTTTGTATATTTAGACAGGCACAGACCGTCAACTAAACACTTTCCTATCCCTCCTTAATTCCTTTCATAAAAAAATCCAGTTCTCACTAGAGATAGGCATAAATTCCACTTTACATATTCTAGATCTCTCCTTATCCATCTTTAACAACAAAATAAGCTTCAACATTTATAGAAAACCTACATTCACGGACACAACAATTCATAATCAACCTACTCCAATCAACCTATTTCGCATAAGCACTTTTCTTTCCTTTTATCTGATAATAATTTTTCTAACGAACTAATTTCAATTAAACAAATAGCTATTAACAACGGATATAGCGCACAATCTAATAGATAAAATCCTCTCAAAAAAACTTCGACGAATCGCATCAAATAAATTTCTGTATAAAATGCCCCACCATTTATTAATAACAATATAACTACTCAATGGCGTAGAATTTAGTACATTAGTAAATTCTCTTCCCCTTGCACGTCGACACTTCCATCCGAAATAAGGGCGGCCTTCTATACTAAGAATAATTTAGCTTAACTCCTTACTAATTCTAAAGATATAGAGGATAAATTAAGCGACTCTGGCATTTATAAACTTAATTGTAACGATTGCCCAGCCACATACATAGGTAAAACAGCGCGTAATGTAAATATTAGAGTTAAAAAACACGTCAGGTGCCTTACAAGCACAGTTTTCTTTGAATTTGCTGACCATTTAATTGATACTGACCATACATTTAACATAAATACAGGAGTAAAAATAATACATATAAATAAAATAGGAATACGCCTAAATAATTAAGAAGCATTAGAAATATTCAAATCAAAGAAACGTAATTGCCAAATTTTAAACAAGCAGTTAGAATTAACCAACAGTCCGATTTTAAAGTTATTCCCTTTCTCTCTATCCCACCCCCATCCGCTCGTGACTCCGACTCCTACCCTTGCATCAACCAGTATCTGATGTTCTCTTCCTCTCTTATATGCTATTAGAATCTTAAGTCTGTATTGCAATTTAGTTTATATGTTTATTGTCCTGAAGAAGGTTGAGTTCAACCGAAACTGGTCGACAAATATAAATAAAAATAAAGTGGTTTTTAAACAAAGTAATTGTTTCATTTTATTACATATATTAGTTTGTAAGACCGTAAATAAATAGACAAACTTAAGTACTTTCGCCACAAAACACGTGCGCGAATCTTTTTTTAAATGATTTATTTAAACTAAAATTAAACTTCTATCTATAACATAGCTTTCCAAGACCTTATTGATTTATTTTACTGCATGATTATATGATTTGAAATGTATGTTGTTTGACAATCTGCCAACGACCTACGGTATAACCTTTTTATGCTAAAAATAAACACATTTTCTCATAATTTAAAACATAACTTTACCAGATTAAAGAACAATCTTTCGAAATCAATTTATATTTTTTTATGGAAAGAGTCAATAAGGCTAAAATTTTATTAAAAAATGACTTAATTCCGGTTTTGTCGCGTGTGGTAAGCACTTCCGACATGCCGCGGTGATAATTATGTGCCAGTGACATGTGGCGTAGTTCTCTCACCTGATGGGTAACCTGCCTTCGCTCTTCCTCTCGTACACGTGCGACGTGATAACATCCCTGGCGAATCCGAAGTCAGCCACCTTGCAAACGTGGTCCTCTGTGATGAGAATGTTGCGTGCTGCCAGGTCTCGGTGAATTATCTGATAAATAAAGAGATAAAAGATAATTTAATATTTCTATCAGTTAGATGAAAATGTAACAGATAAAGGCGTGCCCTGATGTTTAACACTCGAGATATTATATACTCGTTAATAGTAATTATTATTGTCGGTAAGTTGTAAGTACATTGTAAAACTTATAACCCGTCCATAAAATAATGAAGTTTTGAGCAAATTGTAAAAGCAATGGAGATGTTGAAAGATATTTGAAGAACTGCCAATAAGCACCAAAACGTCAAAATGGTTGTTTTAATAGCTATTCTGCTATTCAAGCGGAGACAAATCCAACAAATTGTGAGAAGAAGAATACACAAATGCTTATAAAATGACCAAATGTATAGGAAAAGGTGCACTGAAATTTGAGTGCGCTGCTTCGTACTTTAACTGTATTCCGAAAGAACTGACAACGTTGCATTTCAGCAAACTGACATGTGAAATATCAGTTTTGAAAAAGTGAGGTTATATCATATCATTATTGTTTAATCTTTGTTGTTCACAAAACAAGGCCGCCCAATTTCACCGTGGTTATTCAATATGTACATGGATAATTGTATGAAAGAATTGAAAAAGGTGGAATTGGGCGCGAAATTGAGTGATCTGAAAGTTTGTTGCCTGTTTTATGCAGATGATGTGGTACTGAATTCTAACAGTAACCGTGGAAGTTTTACAGTCTCTCTTGTCTACGCTGAACGTAGTCTAAAGTCATGCTGTTTGAAAGAACAGTGTGGAATGTAAGCCCGGTACATTAGTAGATTTTGAGTTCGACTTGTTTAGAAGATCAAGTTTAGCGTGGGTTGGAACATAATTCTACATGTTGTAAATCTAAATACCACAAATATTACACGAACTTTATATTATTTTAAAAGCGGAACGCGTTTATTTTTCATTTGTATAATCATACTGTCAACTGTTTTTGCAATCTTCCGTCTTTTCTGCTTGCGAAACGTCTGGCGTGATGGTTAGATAGTTGATCTTTGTTGTCTATCTACCTAATAATCAGTGACGCGGACAGCCTCGCAGTGTCCATCCCAGGCAAATGTTTTGAGGGTAGTGAAAAGTTTTATTTATTTGGGTGTCACTAATGTTTGCAATCAAATGTTTATCTACTCTCTGAAAATCTGCTTTGATGATAGACAGTACACGGCTGTGCAAAACGTTGACTTCGGTAGGAAAGAAAACAAATCACTATTTATAATTCCTAAAGTCAAACATTCAACTGACCGTCTTCTCTAGTTTTGTTAATATTTAACAGATTCACGAGCTTCCAAAAAATAATGGCGATTGGTCTTTTCGCCGTAAAATATGTAATAACAGAGCATAAAAGGCGTTTACCGAAAATTTTATTTTAAAAAATCGAGGAAGTCGGAACAATGATATTTCATGAAAAAAAAATATTTCAGAGAAACAAACTTTAATTACAAAATTCTCAAAACCCAAGCGTGCGTGCGGTAAAGAGGGAGATCAGTGACTGACTGGTGTAATTTTATGGGAAAACTCTCTCCCCAATAATGAAAAATTGAAATGCTTGGTTTAAGGCGATAAAAACGAGTGTTTTTGAAAATTTCATCGCTTAGAAATATTACAGATGATGCTTTAACTAAATGCTGCAAGTAAGAAAAAGTTTTAATGTAAAAAGTATCCTATTTTCGAAACCATTTTCAGATATGGTTTTATTATTATAAGCTCGCATTCGATCTTAAATGATTGGAAAATATTTTTACATTTTACTTATATTTATATGAAACACGCCCTTTTGGGATGTTTTTTTGAATAAATCCAAACAGGCGGCTGGTGTTAAGCGGGAATTTCAAACTTATTGCCACCTACACTGCGTACTATTGCCCGATTCCGATCGTTCAACGCCGTGGTTCAATCACCTTAGGTAAGTATCCATAAGAACGGCTCTAGTATCGGGGCTCTATGGAAACCCGAGTAAATCTGACTTCGAAGAAATTGTGAGTCTTATATGGGGCTTGCAGATTCGTCAACTGCGAGCAGCTGGTAACCCGGTGCAAATCTCAAAACCCAACAATTGAATTTGAAACCACCTGTGAGTTGGAGCCTCAATAAATCTACTAATTCTATGGAAAAAGGGCGGTTTGTGTGATTGACAATCCATTGCTAACAGACCGATAGACATCTCTAATGACAGACAGACGCAGTATAGGCATGTTGAGATTACTTGATGATCAAAAGAGCTATTTGATCCCCTGTGCACTTGCGCACGTATTCGTGTACCAAACTCGACGGATACGAGCTGAACACCCGTTCGCAGTAGTTGATGTTGGAGAACTAATAAGTAAATAAGTGACACTTCCATCAGAAATAAGGCCGGCCTTCTATACTAACAATAATTTATCTAAACTCCTAACTAATTCTAAAGATACAGAGGATAAATTAAGCCACTCTGGCATTTATAAACTTAATTGTGGCGATTGCCCAGCCACATACATAGGTAAAACAGCGCGTAATGTAAATATTAGAATTAAAGAACACGTCAGATGCCTTACAAGCACAGGTTTCTCAGAATTTGCTGACCATTTAATTGATACTGACCATACATTTAACATAAATACATGAGTAAAAATAATATATATAAATAAAATAGGAATACGCCTTAATAACTTATAAGCATTAGAAATATCTAAATCAAAGGAACGTTGTAACATATAATATTTACCTATAAATTATACCCACCATGGCTGGTCATCCATCAATATAAAATAGTGTTAATACACAAATATAATCAGCAAGGCACTGAGGGTAGGTAATCAGTAAAAGAATGCCAAGTCAGAACAATGATTAATTTTATTATAATAAGAACCTGCCCTTGGGAACATTCTAAATTAGCAATGAGACTCTATTAAGTTAAAATATAATTAATCATCAGGGGTAGCTGGATGCGTAAGAAGTAACCAGCTGTAAATTTGATCATAATTTCTCTGACCGTGTCTATCGGAATCTTGCAGGTAAAATTTAAAAGAAATAACTGATGGGCTCCTGTGATCGTATAAACGAAAACATATTTATAACTCAGTAATCTCTAAAACTAACTCAACAATAACTCGATCATTTTACAAATAAAATTTCAATCTCACTATCGAAGTCCGATCATGATGAAATGGGTCCCAGCCAATGACAGCCCGTTCAACAAGCACAACCTCCCGACCCGCGGTAATTCCGTCAACTGACGAGCTGAACATTCTCGAATAGTCCCTGAGTCTTGTTTCGGTGCGCAATGCAGCCAACTAGCCCATGCGAAATTGCGAATACGCTGGCAGCACCGTTACAACGTATTTGCCAAATTTTAAACAAACAGTTAGAATTAACCAACCGATTTTAAAGTTATTCCCTTTCTCTCTACCCTACCCCCACCCGCTCGTGAATCCGCCTCCTATCCTTCCACAAATCAGTATCTGATGTTCTCCCTCTCTTATATGCTCTCTCTTTCGTTTTTGTTTACCTACCTATAGAATCTTAACTCTGTACTGTAATTTAGTTTATATGTTTATTGTCCTGAAGAAGGTTGAGTTCAACCGAAACCGGTCGACAAATATAAATAAAAATAAAGTTGTTTTTTAAACAAAGTAATTGTTTCATTCTATATAATGTCAAGCCACAAAGTGTTTGCTTTCTACGATAATTAAATAAGTGACATTCATGAGAACGGGTCGTGTCTTTGACTTTTGTGTAAGCCGGCTTGCATGTGGACATCTGTTTTTCGTCCTTAGTATATTCCCTATATTAATGCCTTCCAACAATCCTTATCTTAACCCGCCTCGCAACTTTGTGGTAGGGGGGGGGGGTGTTAAGGTAGGTACGAGGTGGCTGTATAATTATCCCGTCTTTATACTGTACAGGTAGGGGTGCTCTTGTGAGATGTAACATAAAAAACTGCGTATACTTATATTAGCTACGTAATAACTTCTGAAAATGCTTTTTTTTAATTGGTTTTCGAGGTACAATCCCGTTTAACCGCTATAGAGCAGTTTGTCGACAGGATGTTAATGTTCAGTTACAATTATTAAAACATACATACATAATATTATTACTATAACTATACAGATTATCACAATTAACACAAATGAATTAATATAAAATATGTCTATTTAGTACAGTAACCATTGTTTCAGCATATATCTCAATCTATTTGAAGAATAGAATTTTTTTTATATTAATTGGTAACATGTTAAATATTTTTGGCACGTTATTTTCCAGGGTTCGCCTATTTTTGAAAATGCATAACAAACTGGAAATGCCTCAAGATTTAAAAGCGACGTAAAAACATATTTATAAGAACAGTTCTCGTAGGCCCTTATCTGTGTCGTAGGCTTTCGCTGATCTGTAAAGAAATATCCCTCGTTGAGTTTTATATAAAATACGATTTTATTTATAAAATCGTAAAAATAAGCTTTCAGAAAACTGTTTTGTGAAATAAATTAATTTTAAGTGAATTTTTACAACGTTCTCATTATTGATCCTTTCTACGTGTGAGGAATTCTTCGATATTGCGTATTGGGCGTAGAAACACAAATTTATTTAAGACGTAAATGGTATTGGGGGTGAATGAGTCATAAACATATTTATTATTCACCATAACAAGACGTCTTTGGCGTCACGAAAACAAACAAAAAATATAGATTTTTTTGTTGTTTAAGATTTCGTAAATACACATGAATAATATACATTGACCATGTATAATATAATATATCTCATTATGTATCACTGATATCATAATTTACTGCATATGTTTAAATAAAAAAAATGTCCACAAAATATCAATCAAAATATTTATTTAACTCCGCTGTTCTAATTGATTACAATCAATTGAGTTTAGTTTAATAATTTTCAGAGAACAGTTCAATACTTTTCCGAAATTTTACAAAATTTCTGAAAATTATTAAACTGCTCGGTCATTGATGATTGCAAAATACTTCCTCAGTCTCAATCAAAGATATTCAAATACAAAAGAGATATGCTTGGTGTCCGCGCGACTGTCGGCGGACTACGACCTAATTAGAGCAGTTTGCATACGAAAAGAATTTGTTCATTTCGTTTATTTTTTGAAGATGTCCTTTAGTGTTGGTTAATAATATAGTTTGAATACGGAAAGAATTCGTTCATTTAGTTTATTTCTTAATTGGTAAACAATATCAGCGACACTCGGAAGCGCAGTCCCACCTAGTAAAAACTGCAGATAGCACATCTACTTATATTTCAATATCTTTGGTCTCAATAGTATCTACAAAAATCATTAAATTTATAATACCGTTTTATTGACTGTTTTTCACTACTATTAATGATTTTTAAATAGAAAAGCTCTTTTAACAATACTGAAATAATAATTGCATTATTAGTTTCGTTATACATTTTTGTGGTTTTCATCAGTTTAACATTTCTAGTGTTGCTTGATTTAATTCAACAGAGTATGTTAATTTTTCTATTATTTTTAACTTAATGAGTAAAACCTGAAATTGTAATATTTGTAGCAGCCAGCCTCTTCTACGATTAAAATATTTGACCATATTAAAATGTTTGAATACAGAACCATCGATATTGAACCGCAGTTTACCATGACAGTTAAACGACGTTCGTTTGGTTTTTTCCGGTAGTTGTGAAAATCTTTTTCGCTATCCATACCTAAATTTACTTGCAAATTGTGATTTTTTTAGAACTCAATAAAGATTTTCCAACACGCAAACTAATAGTGGGATTGGTTTATTTATGCTAATAGTTCTACATATTAATTTAAATGATGACAATATTAGCAAAACTCAATCGAAAATCTGAAAACAGAAAAATTAGAAAAAGATACGGTCTCATATGAGATTTGAACCCATGCGCCCGGCAAGGCGGAGGTTATTGTCTTCTTTTAATTAAATATTAAAAAAATGTGTTCAGTTACGTATTGATTTATTTTCTTACATAACAGCAAAGTTTGGAAGTCCATCCCATCGCCACTCAAAAGAGGTTTTAATATCAAACGCAGGGTAAAACACAATGCCAAATTATTTATATCAATAACATCGTAACCCAGATTTTGGAGAAGGGACGTAAATACTTCGACATAATACCCTCACGATTCTTCAACGAAAATCCAGAACATAAAGAAAATAATGAAATTCTACAGGCTTACAAAATATCACGAATAACACACAAATAAATTCCAATGATTTAGAAAGTACGAGAAATCAAGTCGTAAAAAGAAAGTTTGTGTGTATGTATGTGTGAGGGTGGGTGTGTGAGGGTGTGTGTGTGAGGGTGTGAGGGTGCGTGTTTGAGGGTGAGTTCCAAGTTAATAGAATGTATGTTCATCGATAACGAGTCTATCTGCCGAATTTCATTCACAAGGTGGAAAGGGAAGGGGGCGCGGGAGGGGAATGGGAATGCACAGGAAAGGACATGCAGGGAGAAACAATTTATTTCTTAGAATATTGCCCTGCAACGCACACCGGGAACCAGCTAGTTAATTCTTATTTATTTATTTATTTATTTATTTACATATGCATATATATTACAATACATTACAATATGATACTTTGTCTGTCCAACTGGGCAGAATACCCGTTTCAGGACAGCCAAATTGTATATTTAGTTCATAATATTCTTAACAAAGGAATGGTTTCGTTCAAGATATCACGGGAATTTGCTTCTGTCAAGACAACTTTTGAGAAAATTAAGAATTGTATACAATTAATGGATGGTTTCTTTAAGTCTTTAAAAGAATCGCAAAGATGTGATTTTTTTCAAGGTCAATTTGGAGATTCTTTCCAGGCCATTTAAGAGAACATTTACAATTGCATAGTCAGAATTTACACATTTATAAAGCAATATTTGACATATGAATTCCCAATGTATTTATAACTATTTAATTTTAATAAAGTACTATAATTTTTAGAATTTCTTAAATAGTAGAAATTACACAATTATAATCCAACTATATGACAAATGATTTTTTAAGCTCGTTTTGGAGAACATTAATTTATTTAGTTGTTTATTTATTTCTTTTATTTTACGCCCAGATGGCGTTTATATAAATAATAAGGCAGTACCTCCATCTTTTACATGAGAAAACAAATAGTTTTGATAAAGTTACGATGGAAATAAAAAGTATATAAATTAAATAAAAATATAGGCAACAAAATTTAGTACAGTGAGATATATAATATTAATATGTTACGATTAAAAAAAATACGTACATAATATAAAAATCCAACCAGCAAATTTAAAAGTACGTGATCCAAGGTTTGCAAAATTGCAACATTAACCGTATCTTTTACACCTATAAGTATGTTTTGATGTACCAAGCCGATGCGATGTATCGATGGTACCGACCTCATGTACCTCTCTATGGAGTTTCAGGAGTTCGAAACCATCGGACCTATCCAATTTCGAATTCAATATTTTAGGTAAAAAAGTTAACCCATTTTTTTTCAATGAAATTACAAAGGCATTACATCTAATTACATTAATAATTGCATTCCGAATAAGTGAATGGTTTCTTTCGGGAGATCACAATTATGAGATAACAATTCATAAATAAAGTCTTACGTGATATTTTTAAAAACAAATACCTACCTATACGATGAGATATTTAATCGTCGATTTTAATAATTTTGGAAAGACTGAGACAGGTAAATAATTATAACCACGCATTATATCGGCATAATGGATCACTTGACGCACCTGACTTAACAAAACTAATAATATTCTGAGTATCAAATCGTGATAAGAGATTTCCAGAGCTATTCTTTGTTTATCCGTCTTAAACTAAATATTTCATTAACTCCACAATCCAAAAACTACACAGACTCCACAAATTCAGTTCCGTTGATATTTTTATTTATTCCATACCTAAATTTATAGCAGAAATTTATGAAATTCTGACGGAAATTTTATTATTATTATTCTAATATTGTTTTTGTGTTATTTCTTTTTAATTCTGCTTCCTTTCTATTAGTGAAAATAAAGAGAAATAACACTAAAAAGTAATCGGTATTTTATTCTATTTCTATTATAACTATGTTAAACGATTGATGTAAACCCTCTTACGATTGATGTCAGTGATTGGATGGATGGATGGATGGATGGATGGATGGATGGATGGATGGATGGATGGAGGGATGGATGGATGGATGGATGGATGGATGGATTGATTGATTGATTGATTGATTGATTGATGAAGTAATGAGTTAATTAATTAATAAATAAATATCATTAACATGTATGGTGAAAAGGATTGGTCCGATTTCTGTACCTTGCGAGATTCCAAAGTCTAATATTTCTTTATTTTTTTTGGTTTAAGTAAATCACCATTGACATCATTTATTTTAAACTCACGAATCTTTCAAATGTTTTTATTATCTTGTATTTTTATACCCTGTTGTAAAAAAAAACTTTTTTCTGATTATAAGCAGCTTTCCTAGAGAAACTACATAAAAACAATATTATAAATTATATGAATAAATTTTCTGGTAAGACGGTATTATTTTAAAAATAAAACAAAAGGTTATTACGAAAAATAGTGTTAGCCGGCGTACGGCGCCCGGGCGAATGTACATGAAGTCTTTAGCAATTTTATTTATTTAAAAAAAAAAAAATGACAAAATAAAAGGACAAAATAAAGCGACATCCAAACAATGGGTACCTCTACACATTCAAATACCTAAGTGTTTTCGAAAAATGTTTTTACTTTTCACTTATGAAGCGCACTTTGGAGCGCACATATCGACTCTTTCAATATCATCGGGTTCTCTAAAATATTGGTTTTATTCAACGAGTGGAAAGATAGTTCAGTTCTGGGTCTCAATGCTAGAAGCGTCCTTTTCAAATTTATGTGTCACTCAAGAATAAAGACTGTTTTTAGATTTCTTGGTCTAATAAATGCAGAATCAGAATTTTTACATTAACATCAGATAGCCGCCCACAATTTTATAACCATGACACAGATATTAATGGTATTCTCAAATACGTACAGGATATTTTGAAGTACTTTTTGGTCCTTAATCAAATCACCAAAACTGACAAGGCATTCTTAGCATTGATTGACTCCTGGTTTATTAGTTTTTTATGACGGTTTGCGGGTATTTCGCAGACCTTTATTTTAACTCAATCGAAAATTTACGTCCCACTTTCAACTAAAACTGCTAGAAGTGCTATTGCGTCCTAATATCGCATCAACATATGTTCCACTATTATTGTGCGAGTAGCAGTGTACTAATTGGAGGTAAAAAAATGGATTCAATATTTTTTTTTTACACGAATGCCGCACAAGAGTCTTAACTGCTCCCGTCTGGAGCCAGTGAGACTATGGCATCCCCAATTGGGGTATGTTGTGAGGCTAAAGGTAGTGGGGTGAGGAAGGAGATAGGGAAGAGGAAGGTGGGGAAGTACCTGGCTATTCAGATCTGGTCACCAAACACGACTAAAACCATTTCAAACAACGTTTCAATTCTTGCACCAGGGCGATACTGGAGTATAAATATACCATATATTTTTTTTAAATGAATAAATTGTGAAATAACACAAATTAATCAAATAAAATGTATTTGCCATGCCGGGATTCGATCCCCTTCCTTCGGTTTGCTAGTCAAGAGCCTTACCGCTGGACTAAGCCGGCCGTCCAATTGTTTCGTTTCGTGTCTCATCTAAGTGGGATAGTCTTAAAAAAATTCTAGTTAATATTTTAGATAGGTACGAGTATGTACATTATTGAATTATTCAAACAAACAGACACTTTGCACAATTTCAAAATAAGTACCGCTCAATTGCAAAACCCCCTTAAGCGCTACTTAATTTCAAATTATGCCAAGTGTTTATTGCTTTTCAGATTTCATTAAAGTAAATTTCTATTTAAAATATTAACAAGAAATAATTTTAATCTCCATTTTCAAAATATCATTGATTTTGCAAGAAAAAATCATTTCTGCATACGGCTAAAACAAAAGCAAACAACATTGCATATTCAACTCATTTTAGCAGGGGAATTTAATTTCAAAACCCCCTAAAACGATTTTCCTTCTGCATTATTAATTATTTCTTGCAAGATTGGATAAAATCCACCGATATTGGATCTTTAAAATCAGGGGTACAAATACCCTAAAACGTCAGAGTTTGAGTTGCAAAATACCCTAAAATGAAATCAGCTAATCACAAGCTTATCAATGATCACGTGATGCAAAATCCAACATGGCTGTTAAAAAAAATTCTGACTATATCGGTGCGCATGTTTTCATGTTTTGGATATTTTACTTTATTTGATAAATAATGAAGGTTGAAATAATAAATGTGCCAAAACGTCTTCCTAAAGAAGCCAGAAAACCAAAATTACAAAAATAAAACGTCAAAATTGAGCTGTGAGTATTAGTTCATATTGCGAGTTTTTTGACACAAGATACAACGGCGTACCTAAACTTTTGCAAGAATCCGTGAACTTTTAAATTTATTTTAATGAGTTTAGTAAAAAACTGTAACTAAAATCAGTTGTGTGTCTTTATTGTGCACAACTATTTATTCATTAGTATTAAGTTTGTATTTTATCAAATAGTTTTTATGTTTTTGTTACTTTATTCATTTTTATTTTAGTTTATTTAGGAAACAAACAGTTATACATATTTTAATAAGAAGTAACATATTACATGGTTGCATTAACCAGTGAAGTTTCCACTAAAATTTATGATATATATAAAAACATTGATTCAAACATTAAAGAAAACAAAAAGTGGTAGAAAAAAAGAAAAATATACATATATACAAAACATATAAACCCAAATTAAAGCATGTGGGATATGTAAATCATCCAAATATTATTATTATTATAAAAAGAAGGTACTTAAACCAACATAATGAGAATGAAAGAAAAAATAACATGCATCAGGGGTGGAGAGTTCGCAATTAACAATTTGCTTTAATTTTTTCTATTATGAATTTAATAAATTGACATGAGGACAAATGAAAAATATCAGCGTCGTAAAAGATATCATTGTATTTCGTGCACGTCCTTCGGAGACATGAATGTTGTGTGTAATTTATTTTTGAGTGTGGGATGTGGAATAGTTGGTTTAACCTTGTGTTTCTTATTGGACAGTGGAAATTAATGTGTTCTAGAAGATAGTTGTCGTCAACAACATTGTTAATGATTTTGAATAAAAATTTCTGGTCGGATATATTTCTTCTATCTTCTAGGGTTGATAAATTATGGAATGTTAATGAGTCTTTTAGGTTTTCTGATGTTCGAAAGGATTTAAAGGCTAGGTTTTTCAATGTCTTTTTTTAAAATTCTTTCTAACCTTTCAATATTAACTTTGTATTGGGGATTCCATATGACTGATCCGAATTCTAATATTGAGCGAACAAAAGAGACGTACACGTACAGTATTTTGATTACGTGTGGTGACCTAAATAGTTTGGTCACTCTTATGATGAATCCTAGAAGTTTGTACGCCCTATCACAGATGGAATTTATACGTGCTCGGAAAGACATTCCGGAGTCCATTATTATTCCTAAGTCTCTCATTTCACAACATCTTTTTATCTCTACGTCATTGATTTTGTACGGGAATATTAGGGGGTTTATGCTTTTGGTGAATGATATTGTGTTACATTTGTCCAGATTAAGGAACAGTTAGTTATTCGCACAATATATTCCAAGCCTATTAATATCATCTTGCAATTCTAGGCTGTCATTAATATTAGTGATTTTTTTGTAAATTTTAGTGTCATCAGCAAAAATTTGGAATTTGGAATTTTTAAAGCATTTACCTATATCATTTATATAAAAAATAAACAAGAGAGATCCAAGATGTGATCCTTGCTACTACTGTGGAAGTCGAACAAAGGACACGGAATCGCAGTTGGCTGGCTATTCGATTGGTCCCCAAGCAACCAATCCAATCCATTTTTAAGTCACAAGAACTTTCTCCGCGCGGCATTAAAAATCTGCCGCTCATTCTGTTTTAAACTCCCGGTCAAGACTCACTTGCAAATCGTGCTTGTTCGCCCTTCACATTATTATTATTGTAAAATATTAAAATATAGAGGAATTGCGCGTACGTTGTAAATTGTTAATAAACCTGTAAGTAATGTACCGACATTCTACTTATTTGATTTACCACACACTTTAAAACATATAATACATCATTTATATTTAACTATGAAATATTAAAATACAGAGGTACACTCTATAATTGGTGACTCACATAAAACACCTCCCTCCATAATTGGTGACCCCTGTGAATCAATGAATTAAGTGAAATAATATCTAATTTGCAATCGTGATTAACACGAATTTAAAATAAAGTGAACCTCAAACAAGTCTCTTGGTCGGTCAGTTTAATGCAGAATCCCGGGCTAATTAACTAAGAAAATATAATATCTAAGAAAATATTTGTAAATACATTTATATTTTTAAGGAAACATTAGAATAGATCACAAAGTAATATTAGATAATTTAACTTACAACTATATAAGATATATAAGATATTTCAATATACCTGCCTAATAACAAGATATGTAGGCAGTTAAATTAGATATTCAAAGATACATGGAGTTTTCGTTCATTAACCATAGTTTTATCATTTTAGGACATAGTCTCTCATTTTTTTAAAATTTTATGTTTTTATTGATTTGATTGTAAAACACTGGTATTAGATATTCAAGAGTACTGCTTCCATATTTATTTAATATTTGGGGAGTTTTTAGGCCCTTTCCTTCTCTAAATCTTGTGGTATGTTTGTGTACAAGTAGGTATTTGTAAGGGTTTTCCCCCATATTATCCATAATAGTAGTGAGCCAGTGGAGACCTTTTATTGTAAGTAGGCTCTCTAAGCCATACAGTAGTTTTAAGTTATGTCTCTGTTTGCAAATATTTGGTGTGACAATTTTTTTTTATTATGGCAGTTTGTAAATTTTCAATATATTTAATGTAAGTAGTGCCTGCATGTCCCCAAGTTCGAATACCATATCTAAGGATGGATTCGTCCATAGAAAAATATATGAGTTTAAGAGTACAATGAAGCAAAATAAATTTTAATTTGTAAAAGTTACTAGCTAAGGATCTGAGCTGGTTACAAATTTTAGCCACTTGTTTATCCCACTTAAAATTGTTATCAACAATTATTCCCAGATAAGTATATTCATTTGTGAAATCTATTTTTTCACAGTCACAAACATTAACAATTCCTCTATGTATACAGTCAAAGCTATGAGCGGTTATTTTAGGAAAATTCCACATTTTCAAACTTGGTGATTTTATGTACATGCATTTGGTTTTTTTCACATTAATAATTAATCCTACATCATGAGCCCATCTGAGAAGCTCATTAAAATCTCTTTATAATTCTTGTATAGCTATTTCAGGATTTTCATTTGATACAACAAGAGCAGTATCATCAGCAAAAATGAATCGACGAGCTTTTTTGAAAATCTTACACATAGCAATTATATATAAAATATATAATTTTGGACCTAGAATTGACCCTTGCGGTACTCCCGATTTGATGTATCTTGATTTACTAATTATATTTAAAATCTTCACACTCATTTTTCTATTTGACAAATAGTTTTTAAAGAATAAGAGCAGTTTACCCCGGATACCTATAAATTCAAGTACTTTAATTATTTGTATATGGCTAAGTGTGTCGAAGGCTTTTGAGAAATCAATAAATAGAACCAATACATGTTGTTTACAGTTTAGTTGTGAATTTGTATGATTAGAAAATTTTTCGAGCAACTTATCGCAACTTTTATTTTTTTGAAAGCCATACTGGCATTCATCAATAATACTCAGATTATTTAAGTATTTATCTAAATTTATTGATATATATTTTTCTAAAATTTTTTCTAATACAGGATGTTCGCGCCTTTATTGTTACATGTTGCCTTTTGAAACTACCTATCTGGTGCCCTCTGCCTCAGTTGAATTTACCTCGCCGCACAGGACAGAAGTCCTAAAACCGCACCGCTTTTACAGTTTTTAGTAATCAAACTGCAAAGTGAACTTTTAAATCTCGCAGCTATTCGCAAGTACCATCGCCACGCGTCATTCATTATCGCTTATTATTTCGCGATCAAACGTTCATTCCCAATCGCCATTCCCTTCCATCTCTCCCATCTCTCCCAAACTAACATACCTACCTTTCCAGTGAACACTGAACGAAGAGGGAAGCAGTCTGGGTAAGTGCGATTAAAATATAATAAAATAGGTAAATAAGAACCGCATACAGTATACAGTCCACAACATCCACGCAGCATTTGATCCCTCGATCTTGAGAGGGATCATTTGCTACCCGCCGCAACACAGGAAGTAAGGAAATCGGCCTGTAATTGTTTATTAAATAGTGATTTCCATTTTTAAAGATAGGCCTTACGATGCTATATTTTAGTTCATCGGGAATATGGCCCGTATCAATTATTCTGTTAATTAAGTGGGCGATTATAGGACTAAGTAATTTAACATGTTTTTTCAAATCATACATACGAATTAAATCTATGCCTGGTGTCTTGGAATTTTTCATACCTCCGATAATTAATTCGATTTGCTTTGTATTTGCTCGTGGTAGATACATTGTGTGATTTAAATATTCTGGCATGTATTCTGACTCTCGGACATCACATACATGTAATAACTTATTTACCCCCTCATTAAAGAAGTCTGCAAAATATTCTGCCACTGCATCTTTCGATTTGGATTTTAAGAAATATTTTGATATGACTTCATCACAACCGGATTTATCTTTCCTTCCTAAAGTTTTATTAATTTCATTCCATGTTTTTTTAATGTCTTTGAAACAGTGATTAAATTTATAGTTATAGTATAATTTTTTTGTGTTTATTATTTGTTTATTTAATTTATTTCTGTATTTTTTTAAATCGTTTTCATATTTTTTGTTGTTAGGTGAGTTTTTCCATTTCCTCCAAAGAGTATTTCTTATTTGTATATTTTCAATGAGGCTATCATTTATCCAAGTTTTTTGATAATTGCGATATTTTTTATTAAATTTTGTGATGTTACTAAGTTCATAAATATTTTTAAATTTCGATTTCATTTCTTCGTACAATACATTTGGTTAAGATAATTTTAGAATTTCATTTCAATCAGTGATTGAGATAAATAGATTAACTTTTTTTTCAGAGAGTGCAGTATAGTACTCAGTGTGCGATTTGTCTGAAGTGTGTTTGTCGTACGTAGAGAAATAAATCGTCGTTGCAATTAGGTAGTGTTCAGCTATTATTGTGTCACATACGCACGAACTGATTTCTATGGTCTCCCTCTCTCTTATATAGATATGGTCTAGACAAGTAGCCGTTATATAGTTTGACAATACTGCTTCTCGTGTCACATCGTTAATAGTTTTGACCAATCCAAAGTTGGCCATTAGGTTTTCGAATTGAATTACAATCGGTTCGAGTTCATTTAAAATGTTTATGTTCGTATCGCCAAGTATTAAAATGGATTCTTTAATGTCAATATTGCCCAATATAGTTTCCAGTTCATTGAGAAATAATTTTTTATTTGTGTATGGAGGTCTATACATTGCCAATAGATGTATACGTTTATGTTTGTAAATAGAAATAGTGACGTAAACGCATTCAAAATTAGTTGTTACTATATTTATTTTTTCGAGTGTAAGATGATCCTTCACGTATACAATAATTCCGCCACCCGATCTTTTTGTACGACAAAAATAGTAAGAGTTGAAACCCGATATTTTGTATAGATTTACATTATTTTCATTTATCGACGTTTCACATAGCGTTATTATGTCAATATTTCGCAAGGAACTAGAAATAGTTAGGAGGAAAGTATCAAAATGTTTTGATAAGGATCGAATGTTAAGGTTAATGGCAGTTATATTATTCATTCCTAATACATGTTTATTTGACCAATTTTCAAAATTGTGAGTACGTTCACAATCAATTTCTTATATGTCAAAATCTCCGTTCAAATCACCCATACTGAATAATATTTAAATATGCGGGAATAGTATGTAAACATGTGTGAAGATTTATAAAGGTAAATTATAAATATCAATTGTTTTTATAGAAGTAAGCATTAACAATATATTCATAGTTAGATTTTGGTTTTGAACAGAAAATATTTGGTTTCATAATTTACAACAATAAATATTTTTTCTGCATGTTCAAGTAAACAAAGGATAGACTAACATCAACGCACATTTCAATACTAGCGTGTTAACACTGTGGTTACCGGACAATAATTCAGAATATAATATAGTAAGAGAAGAAAAAAAATGCAAGGATATGAGATACTCATATTTCGTAAGTAGAAGACATATATTATTGAGCTTAACAGAAATAGAGGTTAAGTATTTAAATAGAGTTTTGGTTAAAAGCATTGAATTTTGTTTTTTAGAATAAAAATACATACAAAACATACCTAATCATAATCGATGCGACTTTGCGCGATATACATCATCTTTTTAAAGTAAGTGCAGTTTGTGTCGTTTGCTTTATGATTAGTGTTAAGGGTCATCTTGAAAGTAGTGTTTTGATATATACAGTTGCTACATTTTTCTTCCGAGTTTTTGTTTGGGCATTCCTTCCATTCGTGGTCCTTAGCACAATGTAAGCAGGTCGCGCTTTTATCTTTACTCAAACATTTCAGTGCAGTGTGTCCAAATTTCAAACAGTGGTAGCACTGTATCAGGGGGTTGGCATCTACCACTCGTACTCTGCTGAATCCTATATTTATTTTTTCCTTTTCAATGAGGTAAGACCTCAGTGCTCCGCTGGTTTCCAGTATGTAGTTTGTTAGTCCATTTTGTGATTTAGGTTTAAACATTTTTATTAGTTTTATAGTGTTTTTGTATCATAATCCATAATATCTTTGATACCATCATTTTGGGTTTTTAAAGCCTCGATTATATTTTCTTCTGTCAGATCTGCCTGTACATTTCTTACGAAAATTTTGGGGTTTTTCTTTTTTAATTCTTCGGCAACCATATTTTTTTTGAGAAATTTATTTATTTCATCCGTCAATTTTTCTGCGTGGACTTTAGTAGGGCAAGATATTATCAGTTTTTTTTAGTGGCTTTGCGAACTCCATTCACTGCAATACCTAAATTTGCTATTTTTATTTTTTTGACGATTTGATTTTTTATCGCGTCTGATGTCATATACGTGTTTTCACTTTTAATAATCAATGAATATTTCGATTCCGGTATTTCTTTTAGTCGACTTGCATAGGTTTTTTTTCCATATAACTCACATTTTTAATTTTTTTTCTAATTTTTCTATTATTTTGTTTTGCAGAGAAGCGATCTCGTTTTGAAATGAAATTTTTTCGTGCATCCATTTTTCTTCTAGAAGTTTTATGTTTGTTTCTAGATTAGTTTTGGCCTTGGAGTCTTGTTTGGTCGATATATTTGAGATTTCAATTTTTATATTCTCTATTAGTTGCAGCACGTCCATAGTGGGTTGGTTTTAGTGACTGCGGTCACCTCACTCGCGGCAAATGCTAGTAGCGTGTAACAATAAAACCTCTAATATTGTAAAGACGAAATTTTTAGATACGTCCACACACAACGAATTATCATTATTCAAATTAGTTCTATAGAAGAAAATAAAAGAAGTTAGCTTCTATGTCTTACGTAAAAAATGTGTTCAAACAACCAGATCACAATATAAATCCTATAAAAAATCAGGATTATGTAAATAAAAAAATAATAAATTACTTACGACCAGATAAACAAACACAAAACAAGCGTTTGATTTACAAAAGTGAGTACCAGAGAAAACCTCCACCTGAAATCAAACAAGAGCGTAAAAAGCGCCACAATCAATTTTTCCACAATCAATTTGGAAAGAAAGCCTACAAATGTATAGCGCCGTGGACATTCAATTCGAATAATTTCAAAAAATCACCGCCCTAATTGCGGTACTTCAAAAAATCTTCAACTACTATGGCACAAGAATCACCCTTTGGCACCTGGACGCGCAGTTTGAAGAATGTCGCCGTTTCCACTCACAGAAGTACCACGCTACGACAACTAGTCTAGCTAACTCTGCCCCTGTTCAACTAGAACAGGCAGAGGGCCTTGCCTCTGTTCAAGTAGAACAAGCAGCTAAACCGGTTTCGCGGCAGCAACTAGCCCCCGCAAACCAATACCACCACTGATAACTGCACATCGCAGCAGTGCTGGACACAGCATAATTTTTCGGTTCTGCACGTAACAACGTATCGTCACTTGGAGACACAAAAAAAACAAACCTTGAAACTACGGCTCGACAACTTCTAGAGCAAACAACATTACACAGCTCCTGCAACAAAAACATGTCCAAAACCATTGCCCGTAACTGCCGACAGCAACCAGCAAGCAATCGCATCGCCACGTTACTCAAGAAAGAAGAAAGAAAAATAAGATTTTTTTCAACAAAACAAACAACAAAAATTTTTTGTGCACTTCAAAAAATAAATAATAATACAATAAACAAAACATTTTAATAGTAATTCCATCGATAACTTTACTGAAATTAAAATAACATCTTGCATTCATTTTCAAATAGCCAAATGTATTGCATTTCTAACTGGTACCTATTTTTATTATTTATTCAACATTGCCTTTGAATTCGCTTATCGCATAATAATAATATCACATTATCAATTAACTAGCGAGCGACCCAGATACTCACTAATACATAAATATTATTTACTTAAATTCAACATTAGTCAAGCAATATTATTATTACTCAGTTCTATATAAACAATACAAGTACTTACCGCAGTCTTAATGCGCTGCGCTTAACCAAATAGAAGTACATACCTTCCTACCTAGCATGAGTCATTAACAGTTTCTTATTTAAACAAACTTTGGCTGTTATCAATTTCAATTTCAAATACAGTTTTGAAACTTTTTTAATAATATCCTCTTTATCATTTAATTTATTGAACCAAATAGGACTGATAAAATAAATTTTCAAATTTTACAAACCTTTAAAAAAAAAATTATAAATTTATACTAAATTCAATTCAATTTTTTTTTCGTATCTCAGCCAACTTAAGAGAAAAATACATTACCATATTAGGTACATTTTTTGAATTCTCTAACAATTCACTTTCTACGCCCACAGGTCCCGACGTTGACCAACCCCCGGAGCCTTCTCACTAGGGGTTCTAATGGTGTAGGAGTCTTCGGGAAGGGGGCTGATGTGGAGATCGAACAAAGGACACGGAATCGCAGTCGGCTGGCTATTCAATTGGTCCCCAAGCAACCAATCCAATACATTTTTAAGTCACAAGAACTTTCTCCGCGCGGCATTAAAAATCTGCCGCTTATTCTGTTTTTAACTCCCGGTCAAGACTCACTTGCAAATCGTGCTTGTTCGCCTACACATTATTATTATTGTAAAATATTTAAATATAGAGGAATTGCGCATACGTTGTAAATTGTTAATAAACCTGTAAGTAATGTACCGACATTCTACTTATTTGATTTACCACACCCTTTACACACTTTAAAACACATAATACATCATTAATATTTAACTATAAAATATTAAAATACAGAGGTACCCTCTATAATTGGTGACCTCCACAAAACACATTCCCTCTACACTACTTTAAGCATTTTTTTTTTAACAATATATTAAGAAATAATATATAATCCTTAATTTTATACTGAGAAATCTTAATATTTCTTAGTATACATCAAATAATATTAATACTTATTGAATCAAACGATGTAAACTTTTGGGATCACTGAACAAGCTTAATGTAAATATTTTTTTGAAATAAAACCTCTTAATTCGCCTTAATAGACAATTATTTGCATTCGGGGGTTTGGAAAACGATGCATTTAAAATTTCAATTGTGCAAATTGAAAATTGGCTTTTGTCGTACGGGGGGGGGGGGGGTGACAGCTGAAAGCACAGTTATTTATTTATTTATTTATTTATTTATTTATTTATTTATTTATTTATTAATTTACGGACAACAGTCCATTAAAAACATAATAATAATACGAATAAAAAATAAAAAAACAGGGATGACAGTGAAGGGAGAGCACATAAAAATTAATAGAAATGACAATATAAAATATAAAAAGTACATAAAGAGACACTACAAGTCAAAGCATGAAGAAGCATTTAAATATTGCGTAACGACTGCCGAAAGTCATTTAGTTTTACACCAAAAAAATCAATGCTTTGACTTGCGTTGACAAGTCTCGACATTCTGGATAAGGGAGAATGGTATCCGTAATTAGTAGAATGTTGATTGAGGAACAGCAATTCATTATTTCGAAGCCTACGGGAAGGGATGTTAAACTGGATGAGTTGTAACAATGCAGGTGTATCTGTAATACTGTTGATAATTTTAAATATGCAAATTAGATCAGAGTCCTTTCTACGTTTTTCTAAAGAAGGCATGTTTAAAATGTGTTCAATTTCATCATATGAGTACTTGCCTCTTTCAAGACCCCACCTCCAAGCAATTCCTCTTAGGAAACGATGTTGTACGGATTCGATGTGACAAATGTGGACAGCGTAGAAAGGAGACCAAATGACACTAGCAAATTCAAGGTGAGGGCGAACCAGCGAACAGTAAAGAGTTTTAAGTGTACTTATATGTTTGAAGTCAGAGGTAATTCTATGAATGAAGCCGAGTAGTTTAAGTGATTTATTTACGATATTATTTATGTGATCACGGAAAGAAAGTTTGCAGTCTAGAGTGACCCCAAGGTCCTTGATAGATGTGACAGTAGATAGACAAACACTATTTAGTTTATAATCAAACTGAATAGGTTTTTTGGTTCTATAAAAGGACAAAATTTTGCATTTATCAACATTAAGTAACATGCAGTTAATTTTGCACCAATCGTTAAATGAATCAATATCAAGTTGAAATAGTAAACAGTCAAGGTGGGATTTAATAATCTTAAGAATCTTATTATCATCAGCAAATAGCCAGAAACGTGTGTGAGAAAAAACTTTTGTGATATCATTAATAAAAAAGGTTAAAAAGAAGCGGGGCCAATTGGGCTCCTTGGGGAACGCCGGAAGTTACATCAATGTTAAAGGATTCAAAGTTATTTATTTTAACCCTTTGTTTTCTATCTGTCAAGTAAGAGTGAAAGAATGATAACAAATGGTTTCTAATGCCTATAGCATAAAGTTTGGCCATGAGAATACGGTGATTAACTTTGTCGAAGGCTTTGGAGAAGTCAGTGTATAGAACATCAACCTGAGTGTTATCTTCTAAGGCTTTCACAATGGTACTTGTAAAGGAAAGTAAATTTGTTGTTGTAGATTTCGCCGATCTAAATCCATGCTGTTCCTCAATTAGAACACTTTTGAAAACAGGAGTAATTTTCTTTGTAATTATCGACTCAAATATTTTTGGAATATTAGATATAATTGATATCGGTTTGTAATTTCCAATATTCGACTTGTTTCCGGACTTAAAAATGGGTCGAATATATGAAATTTTCCATGAGTCAGCAAATGTTCCAGATGAAAGTGACAAGTTGTACAACATACAAATTGGGTTAGATAGTGTATATTTACATTCTTTTAGCAAGATTTCTGGAATGCCATCAGGTCCGGTACTTTTTTTGTTAGAGAGATTATTTAAGGATTGGTAAACCTCCTTAAGTGTAATTTGGCAATCATTTAAGTCAATATTATGGTCATAGTTAAGTGGAGGGATGTTGCATGATGCATCAGAATATACAGAGGAGAAGTGGCAAAAAGGTTGGCGATATCATGACCTTTAGTAGCATGAGTTTCATAATAATACATACTTGAAGGAAGATCATTATCAGTACGCTTTTGCGCAACAAATTGCCAAAATTGTTTAGGATTTTGCAGTAACTTTGTCTCTGTAACTTCTACAAAATATTTATAACATTTGGCTGATTCGATTTTGGACAGTTGCCTTAATTGAGAAAATTTATGATAAAAGCTTAAGTTCCCAGTGTCTTTAAATAATTTATGAGTCTTCTTTTTTTCAATTATTAACTGTTTAAGTTTCGTGCTAAACCAATTTGGAAACTTAGGTTGAGAGTAACACCCCTTAGGAACAAACAATTCTACAGCATGTGATACACATTCATTAAATTTAAGTACAGCGTCATTAATATCAGAATTTAAAAATAGTGTCGACCAATCAATCTGGGATAGATATTTGTTCATATTAAAATAGTCGCCGTTAAGATATTTGTAGTGATAAGAGACATTTGGTTTCAAGGAATCAAATTTGAAAAAATGTGTAATTTTAATAGAGAGAGGTGGATGATATTTATCCAAAGGTAACAAAGAGACATCAGCTTCACTTACTATGACATTTGGTATGCTAGTGAAAATCAAATCCAGGCAAGAGCCTAGATAGTTAGTGACTGGATTTACTTGAAACATATTCAAATAGGCAAAAAAATTTACAATTTCAACAGCTTGTGGAGAAAGATTACTAGAAGGAGTTTTGACACCTTGATCGTCATTCAGCCACAATATTTTAGGTAAATTATAATCGCCACAAATAAATAGGGAATCAGCGTTTCTAGACACATGTTCAATTGAAGCAGTATGCGACTTATAGACTTCTACCGAAGAGGAGGGAGGAATGTAAACACAACCAAGTACAAGCTTTTTGGTACCAAGTAGAACACATAGGAACAATTGATCAGAAATATTGGTAAATGTTTCTAGAATATGGCAGGGGTATTTTTTGTTTACGCATATCATCACTCCACCACCTTTACACTTAAAAGAAGAAGTAGAACGGTCACTGCGGAAAACGTTATAGTCAAAAAATCCAAGTTCAGCAGATGAGATATTTTCAGATAGCCATGTTTCGGTTAAAAATATAAAGTCGTAATTACATACACTGACGTTACAGCGAATAGTGTTCAGTTTCGTATTTAGGCCACTCACGTTTTGATAATACATTGAGAAGGAATTTTTCTTAGAACGATTATTCAAGTTCAACCTAAAAAATTTATCCGAGAAAGTTCACGTCTTTCAGCAGCTTGGCGGGCGGGGCAGTCTTGAGCTCCAGTTTTGTGGGAAGCCGGTTTTCTGAAGAAGGTGCAGGTGGCACATACTGGAGATTTTTCCTTTTTGGGGCAGGCATCACGGTTGTGGCCAACTTTGGCGCAGTGGGGACAGGTGGGTGAGTCTGCTTGGCACTTGGAAGCTGTGTGGCCATATAGTTGACAATGGCCACATTTCAAGCTATCTACCCAGTCTCTCACGCGGTGAAGCTGCCAGTCTATAGCAAGTTTGGTGCGAGATATTAGAGAGTGACGCACAGATGACGGGACTCTAAAAATATGGATGCAGCTTCCAGTGCGAGGGCCAGATTTATGAGAAAAGGACATGTTCTCTTTTAAATTTTGTAAAGACAGACCGGTATCATTGGAAGATTGATGATGAACGGCACTTATGATTTCATCTGCCGAAATATCTTGAGGGAGGTTGTGAATGGCGATCCGTGGGAGGCGATTTGGAGCAATAGTTGCTTTAAGTCCCGCTTTGTTTAGCGCTGGAGCATTCGCAAGTTTGTCTGCCTCAGCAGAAGTACTAGGGTGTACTAAGACATCGCCACTTTTTAATTCCCTCATTCCAGTGACACGGATGCCCAGTTCACTGGGATTGACTCCATTTTTTAGTGATTTTAGGGTCGACTCGGAGGTGGACGGGGTATCAGTTGACTGGTGGATTATAACTGAAGGTCTGGCAGGTCCAAGAGGAGCATTATTCCTAGTAATAGGAGGTAATCGGGGAAAATTTTCAGATTCAATTTTCGAGTGAAGCTCATCACGATAGTTGTTTTCCCTTAAAATTCTATTTTCACCAGTTATTTCAGCCATTTTTGCCGCCATTTCGCTAATTACACCTAATACAGTTATGGTCTTAGGATTCAATTTATTCATTTGCTCCTTGCTAAGTTTCGTTGAAGTATCATTAATACAGTTTTGCATCTGTTTTACCGCTTCCGTAGCTTTGGTAATGTAGCTCTGGGGATCCATCTTGAGTTTTGAGTTTTTGAAATGTAAAAATGAAATAAATGTCTATGGTAAACTCAGCTTGCGAAATTTTTCTGTTATTCTCAGCTTGACTCTACCGTCTATTTCCACAAGTATCTATGGTTAACTTAACTGTCAAAATCACTTTAGAACCTAGAATTCTCGAAGTTTATTTACGGTAATGAAAAACTTATTTTTGCAGGGGAATAATCAAATGTTTCTGCACAAAATGATGTATAACACATAAACGATTAACTCTTTTTTACTGCACTTTTTTGCGAATCACGTTTATCAAGAAGTAACGGCGTAGACAACGACTGATGTAGATATACGATATTATAATAATTTATATCCGTATTGTATGACATTTTGAATGCAATACTTTTTTTATAAACCGGAAAGACGGGACATAATTTTATAGGTGCGAAAAAACGATAATTACATAGCCAAAAATCATTTAAAAAAAAAAACGTTTTCCACAAGTAAGGGCACAGGAAAATAACGAGGGATACCAAAAATATTACTTCTCATAAATATTTTTTTCCTCGATTCATCTTATTGATCATAAATCATTATAATGTTCAACGTCTATATTACTAAATCCAATGTAATATACTTGTACTTCTAAATTATAATAATAATAAGAATATTTTAAAATTTGATTTTGTTAAAATTTTACCTCTGAAACACGTACTGACCGCGTAAATTGTACGGGGTTCTCTTCACAACATCTGTCAAAAAGTCAAACCAAATGATAAGTTCGCAGAGAACAAACAATAAATCTTGTGAACGAATTCAAAAATTCGCCTGAAATCAAAGTGTTGCCATATTAAAAAAATAAATTAGTGTGGAATTTTACAAAATTATTAGGAACATTTTCGGAGACGGGACATTTTCATGTAGTGACGTCACGGGCCCAAATAATCGATTTATTTATTTAAAAATAAAAAACTGTACATTTCTAAAAAAATTTACTAACATTTTAGTAATCTTAGTTAAAAAATCTATCCACACGATTTTTTCCAAGTCGTTATGAAATCCATGCAAGTGGCCTATTACCACAACCCTGCGCTATTTGCATTTTTTTTATAGAGAAACAGAAACATGTCAGTCGTACGAGTAAAAGCCCCAAAAACAGGCAACTTAAAATTCTAAAAAATTAAAATTGTCTGTTTTAGGGGCTTTTACAACTGACATTTTCTTAGAATAAAATTTAACATATTTTATTTAATTACCTGTGTAATTTATCTAGAAAATTAAATATTCGTACACACATCACTCAGTTGTCTCGAAAGAAAAATGAATTTCCGATACAAAAACGTTTTTTACGTGTGCTTTCAAAACACATAATTTTTTCTTCAAAAAGTCGTTTATGGGGGTTTTGTATTATGGCGCCACATAGGTATCACTTAAGTTCAAAGCGAAAATTTTGTATTAGGTGCATTGGCACGGAGTTATAGATAGAGGACTAAAAGTGAAAATAGGTTACTCAGACTGGTTTTCTCAGCAGCTGAATACTGTGCTCCAGTATGGGGCGCCCACACTTCCATGGTCGAAGTTCAGCTTAATTCCACAATTCGAACCATCAGCGGAACCTTAAAATCTACTCCTCTCCCTTGGTTCCCCGTACTTGCAAACATAACCCTGCCAAATATCAGGCGATAGATTGCAACATTGAGGGAATCTAAGAAGGCGCTGCATAAAAACGCAATACATTTGCTCGATGGTGTCGTCTCTCACCCAGCATGCTGCTTAAAATTCCGAAAACCCTTCTGGACAGAAGGAGAAATACTCCTCCGATCACCTCTTACCCCAGAAGATTGGTGGAAACTTGAGCGACAATCAGCCAACGTGAAAATTGCCCATCTTATACAAGACCCCACTGAGAGACAGTCTGGGTTCTCATTGCCTCGCAAATTCTGGTCCGCCATCAATAGGATAAGGTGCTCCCATAGCCGTTGTGCTCATATGATGTATAGTTGGGCCTTAAAGGGTCGGCGATGTGTGAATGCGGTGCGGTGCAGACCATTGAACATGTGATCAACAGATGCCCGCTCCATTTATTCCCGATGGGATTGATGAGGTCCACAGGGCAATGCCTGAGGCCCTAGACTGGCTCCAAAACCTAGATATTCCCCCCTGTCCCCCCACCATACGAAAGTAAGAAGAATATATATTTTACAGCTAAATTTTGTAATTGTGTACCTAATAGTTTCGGGAACAACCATGCTATTTTCAAGCCAGTGTAAAATTAAACGTAAAATCGTGCACGATAAGTGATAATTACAAAAAAATATATTTTGACTATAATAGTATTGCGTTCTTGTTATTTTGTAATTTTATGTATTAAATTTGAATGATATCTTAGAATGAAACTTCAGACGTTCTGTGAACAAAATCAAAAACTTTGTATTATAAAAAGCAGCTTTCCAAATAACAAGAAGCTAGATGGAAATATTTTCAGTTTTGATTACGGTTGGTTTCCATTTCCATTAAAGGTAAAATGAAAGGTTTTTTTCTGAAATTGCTTTACGGTGAATCCATTTATTTCCTGTTCAAACCAAAACAAAGTACTTCTTCAAGATTGTGGTTTCCGTATAAATAAAAATTAAACTTTGTTGAATAATTAGAAAATTTCATTGGTAATTTCAATAAATCTCAATAAAGTATTTATTTTAGTGACCAGGTATAAAACACATTTCTTACCTTTATTTTATTCTTTCTGCGAATTCCGAAATGCGGCATTTGTAATTGATTGGTCAAATGAATTCTCCCTTAAATGGCAAATAAACAAAGGAACTGTCTAAAACAAAAACGCCCTGTCCTTCTAAATAAATGAAATTTTAAATAAAATCTTTAAAATTATTGTAGAAAGCAATCACTTTGTGGTTTGACATATTTAATAAAATAAAATATTTTTTTTGTTTAAAACCACGATATTTACTAATTTTTTAACCGACCGGTTTCGCTTAACTTAAGCATCTTCAGGGTACAAAAGTATTAATCAGGTAGTATTAATTTGTACCCTGAAGATGCTTAAGCTAAGCGAAACCGGCCGGTTAAAAAAATATTAAATATCGTGGTTTTAAACAAAAAAGTATTTTATTTTATTAAATTCTTTAAATTTTACTTCTCACTTACATTTTCCAACGTAAACAATCTTTTCTTTGTCACTGTTTAGATAAAAGTTCTAAAGGAAATGAAAAAAAAATTAACTAAAAATGTTAATTATGGAAGTCTGTGGTGTGCAATATTCCAGTTTAATGAACCCAGATTTGCTGTGAAATTTTCGAAAGTGGAACTGGTAACTGAAAAAAATAAAATGATTCGGACAAGATAAAATATACACCTAAGAACCTTTACTCAGAAAGTAATATTTATTTTCATTTAATAATTCTACATTCGAAAGCGCTCGTTTTGTAAATTTTTTGAAGAATGATTTTTCTAGCGGTTCATTTGTAAGTCATTTTAAAGAAAAATAAGTCCTATTTATTTTTGAAAGGTAACGTGATCCTTTTAAGGCAAATATTTTATGAATATTTTCACGGATCTGAGCTAGCGCATTTATTAATAATAACAAAACACGCCATCATCAGACGAACAAACGCTATGCTTTACTCAGATATTTAAAAAATATTATTAGGAATATCACAAAAAATCATAATCCAAAACGTAAATTATTTAAAAGAAATTTGAGTGTTTGTAACGTAATTGAAAAATTGTTGTTTTGCTGTATTCAGCTTTGATGAAATGATTATGAAGATGTAATCAGAATTCAATGAACCAGATGATCATAATTATGGAAAAAAAAATCGGATGGTATACCTTGGCGTTTTATTAATCTATTTTCTAAATCACCCAAATCAGCTTCATGTTTAATGTCGAACATATTACGTCTTTATTAAACGGGAAATATTTAGTTTATTGAAGCCTATGAAAAATGTCAGTTATTATTTGTGGGTTTTTGTCGCTTGGGGTTATATTGAGGCATTATTTTTAATATTTCGCCCAAAAATACTGCAATTTATTTCATTCAAAATCTTTACAAAATGAATAAAACCGTTGCTATTTTTATTTATTTAACTATTTATTTATTTATTTATTGTTCTTATACGCCCGTAGGGGCTTTTACATAGATTATAAAATAATATTTAAGATATCGAGGATTACACATACATAGAATTTATATCAAACGTTATAAAAGTGAAAAAACTTTTAAGAATATACAAGCAGTTTTTAAAGAAAAAACCACTTGTATATTCTTGCTTAAAACTGTGAAATATTTTCAACAATGTAATATTTAACAATAACATAGAACAAAATATAATATAAAACATTACAATAACACATCAAATCGTTAAATATTTATACCCACGTTACAACAATTTGTAGGATTCCACAAAGTGTTGGTTTAAATTGCATTTTAGAATGTAAAGGGAATCAGCGAATACATCTACAATACCACCAAACTTGTTGCCTAAATCATGCATCCTATTGGTAAGTGAGTGTGATTGATAGTTGGTTGTGTATGTGTTGCAAAATAATGTTATATTTTGTCTAGTATTCCTTGTCCGATAAATATTTAAAAATATTTTTTATAAATATTTTCTCTTAACTTTTTAGACGATGATGATATTATCTATGACGATATTGTGTATCAACTTATTTCTTTTTTGTCTATACATAATATATAAAGTCAAATTACAACATGTTATATGTAAGACTTTACATTCAAAAATTTAATATGAAAACAGAAATTTTATAATTCGAACGATGACTATGTCACATGTGTTGTGATTTTAAATCCAGCATATTATAAACAACCCAATGGACAACCGAATTTTTTTTTTTTTCATTTTTTATTTAGTCGAGTGTTGTAGACTAAAATAAATATTTGGTTGTTGGAACAGCGTATGGAAATTCGCGGACATTTTAAATGTTGGAAATTTAACCTTCTCAAATGTCGTTTATGACTTGTGACTAATGGTGCTCATTTATAATGTTACAATTAATGTTAATATGTTACAATATGTTACAAACATACGTATTTGAATCAACATTTCATCGTAATCAATTATCGTCCACAGTATAATAATATTTTCGAAGGAAGCAAATACTGAGGGGTGTGACATTATTTATTAAACAAAAAACATTTTGTAACCAGGTTTAAGAAAATCATTGTATTGATTAATTAAAAGTGGTATTTGACAGAGCTTGCTTTTCATTTATTATATAGGTACTAATGATGTTCTTTTGAATAAATTATATACCTACCAAACCAAATAAATAGCCCATCTGTAGTTACTATCCACTTCTGCATAAATGAACCCGATTTTCTCTACACATCGACACTGATGACGGACTTTGCAAGGATGTCTGAAAGAAGAGGAGGAAGCAGAACACGGTTTCGTACCCTAAAAATCTCTAATCATGTTAATATTTATACATTACTAGCTGACCCGGCCACGCGTTGCTGCTAATAAAACACAACGTCATCTACTGGATGGTTATCCAACCTTTATAACCACCGCGGTCTTTGAGGTCTGACTTTTGAGTCATCTGTCGCCCTCTGTAAAGATGGGAGAATCTATCAAACGGACCGCCCGTTTCTGCACAGAGTCGAGGGTATTTTTCAGGTATTTTGGAGCTCCAGACCAGAGATAGCTGCCAAAATCAACCGTGGGGCGTACTTGTAATTTGTACAAGGTTAGCAGTTGTGTACTATTAAAGTATCTGCGGGCCCGTATACAGTACGCCCAGTTTTTGGGAGGCTAACTTTACTCTGGCTTCGATGGAGCTCCCATACCTGAGCTGGTCACTTAGGGTTACACCAAGCATATCAATGGAGGGCCTGTTCGGAAGATTGCTTCCGTTGAAAGAGACTAGATTTTCATTGCGATCCCTTTTAGACGTAATCAGACAAGATTGGGTCTTTGAAACATTAAATTCAACGAGATTATTTTTACCCCAAGAGAAAACACTCTCGAGGTAACCGTCCATTCTTTGCTTCAAAGCCCTACGAACTGTTGGAGTTTGTGAGCCCTTTGGGGGTTTGTCAAACAAAAAGTTATCATGAACTGTACTATCATCCACGTAACAGTGAATTGGTGCAAATGACAAAAGGTCGTTGATGTGCAACAAAAACAAAGTCGGAGACAGAACCGATCCCTGCGGGACGCAAGCATTTATCGAGTGTGAGTTGTTTAGTCAAGAGACAGACAGATGCCGCGGAGGTCTTTAATTTATAATACGTAGAGAAGATGGTGTGAAAGATTGTAATAATGTGAATGAAATGCTTGAGGTAACTAACGTATTTAAATTAATAAGGATTAATACTGTCTCCGTCTAAATAACTTTTCAATTACAATTAAGATAGAATGGGTATAGTAAGCTATCCGTAAAAGATAGATATATGCCTTCGCAGACTTTTTTCTAGATCTATAAAAGAGGAATATCCCACCATGCATTGTTTTGATATATCCCAAATGGATTAGGCAGCGTTTTCGATGAAAGCTACCAGGCGGCTCGATTTTTTCCGACACTTCTAACAATTATCGTGATGTTTCAACCAATTTACACAAATCCTTGACCAATTATATACCTAAACTTTCCTCACAAAACACTCTATCTATTGGTGAATACTCCGTTCAGTAGTTTTCGAGTTTATCGCGAACAGACAGACAGACAGACGGACAGACAGACAGACGACGCGGGGGACTTTAATTTATAATAATATATAATAGATAATATATGATATATATTATATAATATATAATATATAATATATAATATATAATATATAATATATAATATATAATATATAATATATAATATATAATATATAATATATAATATATAATATATAATATATAATATATAATATATAATATATAATATATAATATATAATATATAATATATAATATATAATATATAATATATAATATATAATATATAATATATAATATATAATATATAATATATAATATATAATATATAATATATAATATATAATATATAATATATAATATATAATATATAATATATAATATATAATATATAATATATAATATATAATATATAATATATAATTTATAATATATAATTTATAATATATAATATATAATGTATAATATAATAAATAATATATAATAATATGTAGATATGTAGAGATATACGTTATTTTATTTGATGTGATAAACGCCCGAAACAAATCAGTTTCTGAAAGAAAGGCATACAAAGACAGAACATTACACATACAACAGTCTTTACGATAGTCTTCAATATCAATATAAATATTCCTAGTAATAACATATTTTTTGGTTTGCTGTGACCAATACATCGTTTATAAAGAAACTCCAAGAAAGGGCTGTGCACTTCAAAGGAGCCGTTGCGCCGACAAGCAATTCTAAAGAATCACAAAGAGAAAACATTATATTACCGTTTTTCAAAACTCACCCCTTTTGAGGACAGGAACTCCATCCCTCTGGCCACCTGGTACACGAAGGCTGTGAGGTCACGTGAAGTGAGGGTCTCGCTTCCGGCGTGCACATTTCCGTAGTGCCTTTCCGCTCTGGAAGCTCGTAGGAAAGCCTGCAGTTTACCGAGGCTTATGTACTCCATTACTACGAATATCGGATCCTGAAATGAAATCAATTTATTACACGTTTTGGTATTTTGTATCGCAGTGAATATTAATGCGGGCACAGAACTCACATAGTTTGGTGAGCTTCAAATTTGATAAAATCAACAAATAAAATTCTGTGAACTGTTTAGCTAACCGTATAACCTTAGGTACATTTTTGTATTATGATGGCGTATCTGCCTACCTAAAAACACATTAAAAAACTGACGCATTTATTTTTTTACAGAAAACAAGGTTCTTGTATTTCTTGAGGGAATTTCGAATATATTTTCATATAATTTCTTATAATTTAAAAAAAAATTATCTTCATGAACAAATTCAATAAAAAAGGAGGACGGTTGCAATAGTTAGAAGAAATTTTTAAACTTCAGCTGAATTTCATAAATATTTTTCGTATTTATGGATTCAAAGGAAGATTTTTAAAGTAAGTTACTTCTAGAGTTAAACTTTAGGATTTTAATGTTTTTTTGATATCTCACGTATCGTATAATTATTTAAATAATTGTTGCTACAAATAAATTGTGTCTTGTTTTATATTGTTCACAACAATTTTGATAACCACCATAAATTCTGTTTCGTGAATATTTTAAATTTTTGATGAAATTGCATGGTGACCGGAATACTCAGAATCATACAACTTCAACACCTCCTTGGAAAGGTCATTAAAAAGGATGGAAAAAAATTATGGTTAAATGGGTTACGTTAAGTTATGTTATGGGCTGTTTTTCAATTTTATTTTCCATAAGCGATACTTTTGCGTTGCGGTTTATAAGGGACTTGGCGGCGAAGTAAATTCAACTGAATCTTCGGTTGGAAGGCAAGCAGTCGTTAATTGCCAAAATACAACGATGCAACAATAATCAAATTAGCGCGAGGATTTAGGTGTATATATTATGTAAACCACACGTGTACACTACAGAACTTTCGAAAAACCGCGGAATATAGGTCAATGTTTTTATTTTTATTTTTAGTACGTAAGGAAGGCATGTTGCCCAAACATTTTGTTATTATTATCATTGTAAACAAGTCTTAGTCCTAGCGAAAACAAAATATTTTTGTTATTTGAACACATGACAATTTTGCAAGGTTCATAAAATAAATACAATTGATAAAATAATAAAATACCTTTTCGCTACAGCAAGCCAGCAGCCTTACGACATTAGGGTGAGGCTCCAGCATCTTCATCACCTGTAGTTCTGATAAGAGGTCACTTCGTTCCTTTTCGTTGGCGTTTTCCTTCAGGGTCTTTACGGCTACTATCGTGGGACCAATTTTACCTGGAAATAAAATTCATTTTAATCAAGGAATCATTTATTCAAACCAACACTGAAGAGATAAACCGAAAAAAGCACTGTGGACGTGTGTGTGCGTCACGCGCCTAAGGTGGTTCTATCTTAAGGGAAATTGATCAATTAGTTTGTTCTCATCTTTTGATTAATAGTGTTAAGATCTAACAATATTTTTTTCACACAATATTTATTCTTATAAAAATCACAAAACTTCCTACCATGACTTGCATACACATTTTATGATACTTTATTTTTTTTTTATTAACTCCAAACAGAATGTCCTGAAGAAAATATTTTCCCCTCGGGGTTTATGCTATATTTGGGGATGGTGTGTCGGGGGCCTTTTTGTGGAAAAAGGAGTGAACCTGTTTCTTAAAGAGACAAACACAGATAACTGCAAATCGTTCGCATTATTATGTTAATCATGTTTTGTTCCCTTGAGTGCCGCTCGTGCACCGGTGTGTCATGAGATTTTACACGCGATTTTGACCCTTTGTATAAAGAAAGTGTATGAAGAACACGGTCAGAATCGCTTGCTCTATTATCGCCCTTTACCATAGCGAAACCTGCAATGCGCCTAGTCACTCCAAATAATTTATATTAATAATTTATCGGAGCGCGGGAATGTGCGCAGTTCTTGCGCATGCGCGGGAAAAATATGTTTATCTACGATTTTGACCCTTTGACCCTACGAATTTGTAAAGGACAGTGTCAGAATCGCTGGAAACGAAATGTCATTTCAGCCGCCGGGTGCCGCGTCGTAATTGGTGGAGCTTTTTGCTGACCTACCCCGGCAAACAAGAGGATTTATGTAAATTTAATACACACTTTAAAAAAATACATTATTTGAGAAACAGAAGTGCGATTAGGCAAAGTTTGGTGGAGAAAAATCACCAATCTTACCACGGCGACGCACACGTCCACTCAATTACATGACAAAATAAATATAAAACGATAATATTCTTATATTATAAAGCAGAATTTCCTCACTTTTCCATTTTTTTCTTTCATTTTATTTCCTATTTTTTAATCCCACAACCTTTTCCAAAATTATCTGTGTTCAGCCCTCAGCGTCTCTTCATTCATAAACCTGATATTTGAAATATCCCTTTATGCCTAAAAATAAATTACATCAAACTGTTATACCCCTTTTCACTAAGAAAAAACATTCCTAAGAAATAATGTTCAAATGTCAGTCAAAGCCATGTAGTTAATAATAGTGTCCCTTATATCTAGGAATAGTTCATTAAGATTTGACAAGGGTGGTTTTCTAAGAATAGTTCAAAGCTTCTATGTTTAATTTTATGTATCCTGATACAGAAAATTAATGTTTAAAATTAGGGTTTAACAATCAACCTACAGTATAAAATTCGAAGTAAATATTCTGAGAATGCCCGCACACATTATTCAATGCTCTCTTCTTAAGTCGGTTTCTCATTTCTCAGAATCGTGACTCCCGCTCCAGTTTCCATAGTGACAAATCTGTAGGATTTTCCTACGGTGTGGAAAATCCAAACTGTGGGAATTTTCAGTAATCGAAGTAAGATCTCACGTCTAAATGAAGACGGGAATAGACGAGGTCGCTATCTTTCATAAATTAATTTCGCGAAATTTTCGTTTGTCTTATGAAAAACCACTGAACTGTCAAACCCATCGATATAGAAGTAGACACAGCCACTTCAGTGAAAATCTTTTAGTATGAAATAATGTGCGGTGTTTTCATTATTCCACTATAAAATCAACCTTTTTATTTTAGTCAATTAATTTTTCAAAAAAGTATGCCATTCTTTCAATGCATGTTCTCATTTCAGGACCTATCTGTAATAAATTTTTATTGCGGAATTTTTTATAATATTAATTATCTAATTGTTGTAAAAAGCAACAACACATTTTTTTGCCAACTCCGCATAGCAATTTCAAGACGTTTTCATGATATAATATTTAAGGTGTTTTCAACGTCGGAAAAAGATTCTAGAAATTATTTTCGAGTATCAAAAACGTTATGTAATTGTGTCGTCTAGGAAAAACAACAAAAAAAAAGTTGATATAAGTTTTAAATTATATATTTCCAGAAACATTTGTATTTAAATTTGAAGAACTTTCACTTAAGATGAAGCCATGCGAAATAATAAAAATCATATATAATCATGTATTTTTGTTTTCACCTATTATATTTCTAAATTTGATCATTTAGAAGTATTATAGATGCTTCAATTAAATACTGCGTGTAGAACATAATATCTTGGCTCTTAAAAATATCGATAAGTCTTTTAATAAGCCTAGAAAAAAGAAAGTATTAGGTCTAAAAAAATAACTTTCAACTGCAAACTAGGGAATGCAATCTCGCCTCGCGATCGCAAATTCGAGATCTCGCGAGTTTAGAAATTACAATTTCGCGAGATTTCGAAATTTTTGGGATCTCGTTAATTAAAAGAAAATATTATTTGAAAAACTTTTATTCTTTAATAATAGTTATTAAATAATTAACAGTTTTTTTAAATTAAAATAATCAAAAGAAAAAAATATGGCTTAAGGAGATTAGAAAGTAATTACGGGTGATTTTGAAAGTAACTTCTTAAAAAAAACAAAGTGCATTAAGGATGCTGTCTGCTAAACGGTATCTAAACTCAACATACACTTGATCTGGGTTATTTTTCGACATTTTAAGGTATTAAGAATCCAAAAATTATGTTTATATAACTCACATAAACAATAAAAAATACATAATTTAAGAAAAAGTAATAACCATAACTGCATAAATAAAACAAACAAATGGCTGCCTGCACGCACGCAAGTATCTCTTTCTCACTCAGTTGACAGAGTTTTATATTATCTGTTCCGCTCGTCATCCGTCGCTAATATTCGTAAATAGTCGGGATAGTTTTCTTTCTTCGATCGACACTCCCGCCTGACCGTCAGTCAGTCAGCGCACCACTCGCACCCGAGTGGACGTGTGTAGCGTCGCTGACTACTGCCGCCCAATCCCGTCGAACTCGAACGGGATCTCGTCATATTATCCTTCGGGATTGATCCCGAAAAATGTCACGAGATCTCGCGAGATCGAGATCCCGCGTGATCGGGATTGAATTCCCTAGTGCAAACTCTCCTACTTATAAATCCCTTTACGGATATGGTTTTATTGTTTATTGTGGCAAATTCAGTTTCTTTTATAATAATCGCAAAAAAATATTGATATTTACGCCCGAACTTCACTAAATAAAATAAAATAAGCATTTTCGCGTTTTTATTTTACAAAACGGCCGGCAGTCGACAAATTTGGATTTTCAAAGTGAACACTATGCCGTCCACCTAGAGACTACAGACATGCCACACCCATTTTGTATCAGTTCCGCCCCGGCCGCGACGGAGAAAAGACGTCTCAGACTCCGAGTCGGCATCCCTTGGTACCGTGAAATCAATTTTAAATTTCGTTGTTATTATAATAAACAATGCGTAAAAAAGGAGTGAATGTTTTTTACAGGCACGAAATCAAAAATCTCAAATACCTTTTCCAACCTTTCCAAAAACTTTTTCTCAAGTATTTTTAAACTCCTCCCAAAAAGGGGCGTGAATTCCGATTTCGATTTTTTCCCGGACTACTGGATCGCCTTAAGCGATTTTGTTGACTTATATGGTTTCATATTATTTTCTTTTGACAATAATTTTATTGTCAGAATTTCAAATATGATATTTTATTAGGACAAGCCTGTCATTTTCACTGACAACTTTTATTAGCGTGAGTTATTTAGTTTATATTCATACATATTTGGAATGTCAAAATAGGTCATACAAATTGGGTGGCAGGTTCACCTTCAATTATAGTATTTACGTTGTGTTGAAAATTTAAGGAAAATAATCGTTTTACCCTTTCAAGTTATCTATTTAATAATCGCTAAAAAAATCGCTAAAGATCGCTTATAAAAATATTTTGAGAGTTTTTTTTCAAATGGTTCTGGTTTTCACCTGTCAGGTATTCTAGGCCATCATTTCAAATTATGGAGAGATGGAAGGTGAATTTATGTAATAGTTTGTTGCGCTGTAATTAAGGGTTGAGAATAGTAGGGATAATACTGTATGTACTATGGTTTCACCGCGAACTTTTCGGTTAAACCGAGCGCCAAAATACTGCTTTCGTGCAGAATTATGCCCGTGGTGAAATAAAACATGAAACTTCATCTCAGGAGTGAGTATATGTATGTGATCTCCAGCGTGTTAGGGAATTAAATAACAACAAGTATCTCATTTCCAATTTAAATGTAAAAGAACGTATATATTATTTCTGTCAGGTACAATAAACGAAAACAGAATCTACTCACCCTCAGGGACCGATTGAGGTTATACTAACTAGCTAAATTCACAATATTCCTAACCGAACCGCGTCTCGTAGTTCGCCACAAGATGATTGGCAGGACCTCCAGTGGATCCTCAACTCGGCCAGTTCGCAACAGGATAATCGGCAGGACCTCCAGCCGATCCTCATCTCAACAGATCGCAACAGGATAATCGGCCAGTTCGCAACAGGATGACCAACAAGACCTCCCGACACCTTCGCAGCAAAGCAGGGCTCCAAGGGAAGTGGAACTCCAAGGGGGCGATGTTACGGGGCTTACATAGCAAGCAAGCGGGACCGTTAGTATTACCGTACGTGTAATTTTTTAATACAGGCCGGTGAGCGGAATTATTTTTCTCCACGTGATTAATGAGGCATTCTTATTGTCGGCACCCGACAAGTACATTCCGGCGCGTCTCGTGCAGCGTAAATACTCTTACCGATCGCCTCGATAATTTTCGGTAAACTTCTCGAATAATACGAACTACCGCGGAGACCAATCTCGCGACATTATTGATTGAAATCTTTGGTGCACTTTCGCATCACGTATCAAAGATCGTTCCACATTAATTTCACGCGCCAATCGACTGAATTTAAAAACTTCGTCCCTTATAATAAATTAATACTACACGACTTTCACAGCCATGATCTAGCCCAAAAGATCATGCCGGCGAGAGTGGATTTCATTCCCGGACCCGGAAAAGAAAAAAGCTCTCCCTTCCATAACGACTTGTGTTGCCAGTCCTCCTGTTGTAACTATCAACAATTAATTAACTCAATAGTTAGTGCCGCTAGGTTCGACGTTATAAAGCAGTGTTCATATTTTAAAATGAGAAAAGGTAATGATTTCAGCACTGCTTCATAACAAGTTTAATTTTAATTGGCTAAATCTCATAATTGCGTGGATAATTTGAGTCTAGTTTAGACTTAGAAGAGATGTTGAACGAAGGGGACGCGTTCTCTATTGTCGAGGGGTAAGGGTCTCCACTAATAATCCGGAAGTTGCGGGTTCAAATCGGAAATAAAATTAATTTTATTTGTTTAATTTATTATTTCACAATTTAGCATTTAAAAATAAAATGTAGTACATTTGCGGTACGTTCCAGAATGGAAGATACTCTCAGTATCGCCCTGATGCTTCTCCTTCCTCTTCCCTTTCTCCTTTCCCTCCCCATTACCTTCAGCCTCACAACCTCAGTTAGGGACGCCATGGTTTCATTTAAAAAGTGTATAATGTTATAATTTCTTAATATTCGCCGTCAATGAGAAAAATCGCCTTAATTTGTTTGGTAAGCTTTACATCGGAAGTATATTCTGTCCTCTTTGTTATTGTAATGTCACATTATTATGAAATTAGTAGGTATAACATTATTTTTGAAATTAAAAATGATTTTTACATTATATCTTTACCTTAACGACATTTCTACCAAAACAACCAAATAGATACGATTTTTTAAGGAAATGCTCGTCAAGTATCATCGTTAGTAAAAAAAAAAAAAAAATTCCTAACTCCTGAAAAAAATATGATAAAGTTTGGTAATCAATGTTTTCGTATGAGTTGTTTTTTCGCGACTAATTTTATTTCCAGGAAATGTAAGTTTTTATTTTTGTATATTTTATATTTTGTATATATTTTTTTTGTATATGTATATTTTTTTTTAATATAAGAAGTTCAATCATTTTTCTACTAGGAGATTCAACTTTTTTTCTAAAAAAGATTTGAGTTGATATTTTTGACGTCGAAAAATGTAATTATCCACCGCATTGAGATTCTTAAACAACAAGTGAAAATAATTTAATACAAAATACAGCGTCCGAAAGCCGCCCCCAGCAAAGAAGCGATTTATTAAATAATTGGTTCCTTTGAAAGGCAATATCCACTCCGTAATTGCATTTCAGGGTGCCATCTGTCGGGTCAAGCATAAAATACGAAATGTATTTTATAAATCAAATTCGATACAATATTTTTGGAATGCTTTTGATAGATTATTTTGGGCAAAATGCAATAATGAATGCAGCAGAAAAACTTAAGATTTTCTAAAATTAGTTGGTATTGTTTAAAATAATAAACTAAGGGTGTTATAAAACTCATAATACTCGTATAAGCGGGAAACTGGTAAAACAACATCGTACTTGGATATCACGATTTTGCGGTAATGTACCTATAGTTTTTTGAATGAGCTTACGTTTTCGAGTAAATCGAGTCCGAATTTTTTTTGGTCAAATTCAAAATATTTGATACAGCTGTAAATGTCTTTTAAAACGCGTCAAAGAGTAAAACCGACTCGAATTGTTTTTTAACTTTTTAGTTTACGAAAAAAAAGGAAAAGTAAAAAATAATAATACTCAGTAAAAAAAATAATTGTGTGCAGTTATCACGCGGTAGAAGCGAAACTTTAACAAAATAATCTCAACCAATGAAGAACCAAGGAGCCTTGAAAAGTGAGGTCATAATCAAAGCGGCCAATGAGCGTAGACCGGGCGACGTTTCCGTTTTATATCTCAACCAATATATACAAACTAATAAAAAATCCAATTGAATACAAATCAAGAATAAAAATATGGCTTAAAGAGGTCAATGAGAAAACCCTAGCGAAGACGCTAAAAACGACATAGAAGACAAATGAACTATATTTAAATAACTTTAGTCCGCCTCGGCACAGGACCCCCTAGTGAGGAGGACTAGAAATACAATATTTTGTACTTAATTTCACATTGCATTTTGTATGTAAAAAAATTTATAAAGTCGCCATAATAAAAAAATAAAAAATAAAATTAAGTCAAAAAACCTATATCGTACGTCCAATATGTCCATAAAATATACTGTCTGGGATGAAAACTGTTCTTAATTTTAACTAATGATGTGGATACGAGTAATAAGGAACTCCAGTGAAAAATATTCTGGCTTTAAAAAAATATGTTCATATAGACTAATAAACGCTGATTCTGAATATATAAGTTTTATTTAATAATATTTAACACAGAATTTTTAAAAAATTATTAAAAAGTCCATTTTTAATCGGGTCGTAAAAACACGCCGTCAAGGTGACGTCACCGTAAAGTCATTGAAGGGAATGTATGATATGACACAAGCCATCGTATTAATTTATTCGTTTATTTACATACTGTTTATAGAGATTTAGTTGTTGTGTTTATTGAAAAATTATTTAAGCCTAAATAATGTTTCAAAAACAAAGGTATCTCTTATTAGTTAATCTCTATTATTGAAAATATTCAAAAACTACTGCACAAAAAAATAGTAACGCTGTTTGTAGGGAGAATACTTCCAACAACGGAATTCAAAATGGCAGCAGTAGATCAGCTGATTGCCCGATCCTATACTAATTTTTCAGGAGATTCACCATACAAACGGTGGTTTTCGGGAGGTCTTGAAAAATTAAAACTTTGACAGTTATTTTAACTGTTAAAACTAACTCTAAAAATAAAAATAAATATAAAAATGCAGTTAATAAGTTAGGTAGATAGTCATTATTCATTAAAAAAATTAACAAATTGGACTGGAATTCTCTATTGTAACAAAATATAATAAATAGGAAGAAAGTGTGTGGAGAAATGAGTTTTTTCAATTTGTGTTACATGCTGACGAATTGCAATTGTAAAAGATTTGTGAAAAGTTAAACACGGGTTGTTTCATAGTTCAAATTCACATTCTGTGAATGTTTTTTTTTCAAGTTATGTTGTTATTTTATCATGGACAGGTTGTTTCACAGTACGAGGATAATAACATAACTTGGTTACGACTTTCATAGAAATTTGAAATCCGTAAAATAAACCGTCGTATAAGTAGTTTTAAAATAATTCATATCACGCTAAAAAAATAATAAATTAGTATTGTATGTTCGCAAAGAATCATGGAAATGTTTTAAAGTAGTTACTTTTTTGAAGAGGGTTTAAGTTATGATAACGCGGGTGTTTGGTAAGTTATTTACTGAATTGGTGTTATTGACTTCTATATGAAGAAGCAAAGCATTGTGTTGCGTATGACGTGGACAGTGTGAACAATGTCTGATCAGAGATTCTTAAAAAATAAAACAAAAGCTTTAACTGAAAAGTTGCAAGGAGTAAATCCCTAGGAATATATCACGGTCTTTGAATTTACATTAGTAAAATATTTAATTTAAATTGGTTAGTACTCACCGTCAATATCTGTAGCTTCACACCTCCACACTTGGCCAAAGGCGCCTTCTCCGAGGATATCGAACACCTTCAGGTGGTGTCGAGGGAATTCCCACCTGTCTGGGGGTGGCTTCGTATCTGTTACTCCGGATGAGATCTGTAAAAAAATGAAAATTTATTTCTTTACGTCATAAACATTCCCGGATTACCTCATTTTACATAAATTTTTTCTAGTTCCATCATTTTAATGTTGGTTAAAATTTGCTTGTATTTTAACCTTCCTATACTCGAGCGCTGGTCTCTCAGACAGACGATTCAATAATTCGTGTTGTTTTCTCAAAAATTAACAACAATGGGACTTCGAGGTTTTTAGTAGCTTCTTAATTTGTTGTTAGTCATTGTTTAGTTCGGCGTCGGCGCTCGCATTGATGCTGAGTGGATATTTATTTACTTTTATCGGTATTTTAGGAAAGTTATTTGTTTTTTCTTTGTTTTACTATTTTTTACAGAAAAATGTGTCCTTACTGGGGAACCCCATTCTAAGGTCATTCTGTACATGTTTTTGTGTTTGAAGTATAAGTGAATACGTACGTTAAAATTGTGACAGAGGAAAATTATAAAGTTATATCTAAGAGAAAGCACAATAAAAACAAATCTTTGTTAGGTTGCAAAATTGAATCTATATTCTTCCATCCCGTGTCCACAATCCACATTTTAATGCTTCTTTTGAATTCGGTTATTTGTTTGATGGTTTTTACTGTAACAGGGAGTTTATTAAATAATTTTATAGAGACATATTGCATATTTCTTTGTCCAGAAGTCGTTTTAGTTGTAGGTTGGTGGAATGTATGTTGTTATGTGGACCTTGTGAATACTACCCAAAAATCCTTATAATGATTATTAATTCATGTTATTAATATATTTTCTTATTCTTGATATTTTCATTTATTAGATTTCATAGTTTTTTTTTTAATAAACACATGGAAAGTTTATTTTTGTTATTAAAGTTAGAGTACAAAAAATTATGTCATTTTTAAGAGGCTGAGAAAAACGTCTATTTCTACAAAATAAAGTAAGAGTTTGAATATTTTTCATTTTAAAAAATTCAATTATACCCCCTTATATAACAATAACGCTTAAAAAGGATATTATAATTAAAATAATACAGACGAGATGAAATATAGGTCTGAGATACCGTGCGCATATATATACGTGTTATTATGCCGTTGGGCACGAGTAGCGAGTATACGAAGGTTAATGAAGCAAGCGGTGGATAGAACCCGCGACACCTTAAAAACATAATAATTTTCCGCCATTCAGTTCAAAATTTTGTTTTTATTGATTTTAGACTATTTAGATACCTATCTGAACAACCAGGTACTCCGAACATTGCTAGTTCTCCTAAACGTTATCTCTTTCTCGTCACCATCATTGGCATTAAAACATTCTCCAAATACATTAGATGAAATTAGATTACACAATCACACTGGCAGAGTCAATCTCACAGAGAGGTTGGGATTCTTGTGAGATAAAAAAATATAAAAAAAAGGTATCTTCTAGAAACGTGTATACAAAACCAACAAATGCGAATCGGTGTCTGCACGCTGAATCGTCATCCAGTGCCGAAAAGGGGGCTAATCATTACGTTTGTGACTCGAGCAAACAGAATATGCGATCCAAGATCGATCTGTTATAATATCGGATCTGAGCTTATCAAGCTAACTGTGGCATTAGAGCGAAACGGTTAAGCCAGATGAAGTAAATAATAAGAGCCAAACTTGCCCGAACGAAGACACAATTGAAAAAAATTCAAAAGACTGGGTTTTCTAGTCTTCTGTTCATAATGTGACAGACACAATTACAAGGATACTGAGAAAAGAAAGCATCAATACAGTCATCTGAACAACAAATCAAAATAGAAGACCCTCTGAGAACCACCAGAGCCAAATTTCCTCTTAAGGTACTAGATGAATTTTCTAAACTCAGCTGTTCAAGATGTGACTCTGCCATCTTGACAAATCCGCAAAAGCCGAGCATTTAATTGAAACCGGATTAACAATTACAAAAACCACGAATCGATAAACAGACATTGGCGCTTTCAGTAACATGCCGCAGATACTAGCTAACATGTACCCGGGGTTTTTTGGGGTTGTGAATGGTTTGAAGTCGGGGACGCCCAAGGAAGACATGGCATGATCAAGTGAATCGGATACTTGAGTCGGGTCATGTCAAGAGTCAGAATAATATAAGAGTGTGTATGAGACGATGTATTAATGTGGATGAGGCAGAGAGTGTGTGCCAAGACCGAGTTGTTTGGCGGTCCATCCTCTCTGCCTACCCCTACGTAGAAACGGCGTGATGGTTAGTTAGTGAATGGTTTGGAGAAAAGTTTTTAGATTGTGAATTCTAGATTACCTGAAAACTGAGTGTAGTTGATGGATATAATACTACCTATTAAGAATTGAAAAAAATATATATTAGTGTTTCTTTTACTTGATAGTACCATGTTTTTATTCCTCGGGTGTGTTTGACTTTTTCTACCACTTTCCAAATAATCAAACATTCTGCTTACAACCTTCTTTTCATTCATCATACACGCCTCATTTTACCATACATAAGTATTTGATTCACTTGATCGTGCCATGTCGTCCTCGGGCGCCCCGACTTCTTCTACCATTTACTACATACTCTACCAGTCATACATTCTCCTAACACCTCTTTCTTTTTCATCGCGTATGCCTCATTTTACCACAAATTATTATTTAATACACGTCTTCCTCGGGCGTCCCGATTTTTTTTATATTCACTACTCTACGATTCATTGTCACTGTTAAAGAATTACTTTATTTAGACTACATATATTATTCCAGTACAGAGATAATGTGTAATAATAACGACTTTACGAACAAACAAGCAAACGGATTATAAAGGTGTCTGCGGGTTTTCACTTTGAACCGCTGATATTAGCTTTCATTTCATTTGCTAATTGAATTTATATTATTTCGTTTGAAAGTCCTTAAATTAAAAAGTTTAATAATTAAATTCAGCAGGAGTCCAGAGCAAATAAAAGGATTAAGTTTTTTAACTGCATTGATATTTATTTATATTTATTAATACAAAATTATACATTTCATAGTGCAATCCAGTAATGTTGGCCTCACTGGGTGGCTTACCCGTGCTGAGGCCTCCATTTTATAATATAAGAATTTATACATAATACATTTAAAAAAAAAAATAATGATGTTCGTGCCGAAAAAACACTTAACATTAAGATAAATTTAAACTAAAAATAAGGATTAAAATTTAAAGTAAAATAGAAAAAAATTAAATTAATTGAAAATCGGCATATTTTATGATTTGTGTGCTTGTGTGTGTTGTGAGCTTTATATTGGTTTTGAGTGTTGCGTGTAAATGTTTCATTCTTTTATGTTATAACATTTTGATCATATTGTCTTTTTTGTTCTTTAATTCATTTTATTTTTATTTTGTGTCTGAATTTATTTTTGTTTTCCTCAATTTTTGTTTCAAGTGAAAGACTTAGTAGTGTTTTTAGGTTTTCTTTGTACGCTTGTCTAAACGGTCCGTTAGTGATGTTTTGTTTTTGTTGGAGTTTGTTTTTCTTGGTCAAAAATGTAGTTTACTAGTGTTTTAACATATAATTGGCGTATATCTAGTACATCACAACTTTTGAATATTTTGTCTGTATCGGTCAGTCTATGTTTTTTAAGTATTACCTTTAAGATCGTTTTCTGCGCGATTTCTATATGATCGATAGCTGCTTTTGTTGCTCTTCCCTAAGTAATTATTCCATACATTATTGATTGACAAAGTGAAAATATATTGTTTCCATTTGTTTTATTTTATATATATTTCTTATGTTTTGGAAAATGTGTATTGTTCTGAGAAGTTTATTTGTGATTTGTTTGATATTATGATGTGTCCATTTAAGATTATGATCAATTACGATTTTTAGATACTTTATTTGTTCTTTTTTTTCTAGAGGAGGGCAATCGCAGATTGGTGTTTATGCATTAGTGTATTTTTATGGTTATTGTATTGTTTTTTGTTTGTTCTGTGTTATTTATGCTGTACGTTGTAAATTTTGTTTTCGATGAGTTTAGTGTAAGTGTGTTCGAGTCTAGCTATGTTTTCACTTGCGTGATTCCTAGATTCGCTTTCAATCCTTAGATTTAAAGAGTAAAACTGTGTCCTCTGTAAAACTAATTATTTGACCCCATTTCCATGCTGCAAAGTTAATTTATGTAAAAGTGAAAAGAATGTGACCTAGTTATCGGCAGTGGTTTGCTTGTATGGTTGTTAATTTTGACTTGTTGTGTTCTGTTGCTCATATATATAACTTTTCAATAGTTCGAGTTCTTTGTATTTGATACCCATATTTTCTAATTTCTTGAAAAGTGTTATATCGCATATTGAATCAAAGGCTTTAGCTAAATCTAGATATATCTCTTTGCATTTATACCCTTTATCTAAGTTGCTATGTATGTATATAATATAATCTATTGTACTTGCCAAAGCTTCTTTTGTACCTCTTTTTTCTCTTAATCCACATTGTTTATCAGAGATGAATTTGTTTTCTTCCAGGTATTTTATAATTCTCTTTCGAAAATCTTTGATTGCGAGTTAAACAATGTGATGGTCTACAGCTAGTTAATTCCTATATTGCAAGTAAATTAATTAATAGTGGACATTATGATAGTTAATTTCTTCAATCAGCTCTTTGTCGCCTTGCAAATACCTAATAAAGTAAAAAAATAAAGTTAGAATAAAAATATACACCCACACAATAAGAATTTCGAGCATTGTTTTTACTATTATTCATAAATCATAAATCAAAGCAATATAAAATAAAACAACGTACCTACAATGTTTTTCTTGATTTTTTAATAAATACGAGGGATTATAAAAGTGAAATGTATTAAATAAACAACTACATTATCTACAATTATCTTCAAATTAGTTGTGATGTGATTCTTCATTTATACTTGTTTTCAATGTAACGCTTAGTTGTATTATTCTGCTGTGTATTTTTGTATATATTTTTTTCACATTAGCTCTACTTAAGATGTCTGAAGGAAAAAAATCCCTCAGGGCCTGTGTCATCTTTGGGGAGCTGTGTGGAGGGTCTTTTTATGGAAAGAAAGGCGAGGAGAAGTTCTGCAAAGGAATAAGATATGAGGGGTGGGTAGGAGAAATCTGGAGTTCAATTTATCCAGGAATGACGGAAAATATGAGGGGTGGGTAGGATAAATCTGGGGTTCAATTTATCCAGGAACGACAAAAAATATGAGGTGTGAGTAGGAGAAATCTGGGGTTCAATTTATCCAGGAACGACGGAAAATATGAGGGGTGGGTAGGAGAAAACTGGAGTTCAATTTATTCAGGAATGACGGAAAATATGAGGGGTGGGTAGGATAAATCTGGGGTTCAATTTATCCAGGAACGACGGAAAATATGAGGGGTGGGTAGGAGAAAACTGGAGTTCAATTTATTCAGGAATGACGGAAAATATGAGGTGTGGGTAGGAGAAATCTGGGGTTCAATTTATCCAGGAACGACGGAAAATATGAGGGGTGGGTAGGAGAAAACTGGAGTTCAATTTATTCAGGAATGACGGAAAATATGAGGGGTGGGTAGGATAAATCTGGGGTTCAATTTATCCAGGAACGACGGAAAATATGAGGGGTGGGTAGGAGAAAACTGGAGTTCAATTTATTCAGGAATGACGGAAATTATGAGGGGTGGGTAGGATAAATCTGGGGTTTAATTTATCCAGGAACGACGGAAAATATGAGGGGTGGGTAGGAGAAAACTGGAGTTCAATTTATTCAGGAATGACGGAAAATATGAGGGGTGGGTAGGATAAATCTGGGGTTCAATTTATCCAGGAACGACGGAAAATATGAGGGGTGGGTAGGAGCAATCTGGGGTTCAATTTATCCAGGAATTACGGAAAATATGAGGGGTGGGTAGGAGAAATCAGGGGTTCAATTTATCCAGGAACGACGGAAAATATGAGGCGTGGGTAGGAGCAATCTGGGGTTCAATTTATCCAGGAATTACGGAAAATATGAGGGGTGGGTAGGAGAAATCAAGGGTTCAATTTATCCAGGAACGACGGAAAATATGAGGGGTGGGTAGGAGCAATCTGGGGTTCAATTTATCCAGGAATTACGGAAAATATGAGGGGTGTGTAGGAGAAATCTGGGGTTCAATTTATCCAGGAATGACGGAAAATATGAGGGTGGGTAGGAGAAATCTGGGGTTCAATTTATCCAGGAATGAGGAGAAAATATGAGGGGTGGGTAGGAGAATTCTGGAGTTCAATTTATCCAGGAATGACGGAAAATATGAGGGGTGGGTAGAAAAAATCTGGGGTTCAATTTAATCAGAAATGACAGAAAATATGAGGGGTGGGTAGGAGAATTCTGGGGTTCAATTTATCCAGGAATGGCGGAAAATATGAGGAGTGGGTAGGAAAAATCTGTAGTTCAATTTAACCAGGAATGATGGAAAATATGAGGGGTGGGTAGGAGAAATCTGGGGTTCAATATATCCAGGAATGACGGACGTAAAAATGTATCCCTGGTGCAAGGTGATGGGTTGAAAGAGTTCATTTACCTGCTGATGAACTACATAAGTAGTTTATCGGGCTGGAGTGAAAAATAAAGAAAAAACAACGATAAAGCTTTCAAAAAATTATCAGAGAGTGAGTTCTGACTTCCTGAAGTTTGCACGCATGCCTTGAATTTTTTGATCAACGAAACCAGGTACCATTATTTTCAACACGAACAAGCTACTATAAAAAGCGGTTTAAATAACATTGTGAAAAAGAGCTCTTGCCTCATAAAATTTAAACCCTTTTTTTCATTTTTTCAGCACTTAAAGTAATTTCTACCTCGATCTATTCGATTTTAAAATATCCATGATGTTGTAAAAAAAGGTAAGAAAGCTCTTGTTTTATGGATTCATTACAAATGAAAGAGAGGTAAGTAAACCAACTTATAAATAACCATTAATGTTGAGATTTTTTTTGCAAATTATTAAACAAGCAGTAATTCATAATTATTACTACTTCAAAATTTGATATTTTGGCTTCGTAATTCACCATAATTAAATTACGTTAAATTTAATTTGAAATTAATTAATGGCGTAATTCTAATAAAATAATATTAATATATATTCCAAAACGAACCAAAATCAAATTTGCCAAACGCGATTCTATTTTTAACCCCCGACGCAAGGAGCGGTGTTATAAGTTTGACTTTCTGTGTGTCTGTTTGTTTGTCTGTGTGTCTGTCTGTGGCTTCGTAGCTCCTAAACGAATGGACCGATTGTGATTCGTTTTTTTGTTTGAAAGCTGACGAGATGGTTCTTAGCCATAATTCATGAACATTTGTTCAGGCGTTCAAGGTGTTCAAGCTCTTTTTTGTGTCGGGGGTTGCTTAAAATTAAATTTTTTTTTTACTTATTGATAAGTCAATATTTCTCTGGAGAGAATAATAATTCGTATTTGGACCAAAAAGTATGAAGTTAATGATAGAAGAAATCTGGGACGCCCGAAAAACACATGGCACGATCAAATGAGTTTTTAGTCGTGTCATGTCAAGAACAGTATGTAAGCGACTACGTACGAATGCGAATGAAACAAGGAGTCTACACCGAGACAGAATTGTGTGACGAGGGAGGGGTATTGGAGGTTAACCGCCACTTACCCGCCCTGGTATAAGTAACAGATACGTTGTTAGTAAGCAGTATACAAGAGCTTAGCGGGAAATACAAGGGAGAGGTAGAGGATGGGATTTCAAAGTAGGCTTAGTTGCGGTAGGGAATAGCAGGGGTTAAATTTAGAAAATCTTTGCTACTCACAAGTAGGGCCGTATGGGGCCTACTTACACGTCGGAAAACTTTTTGATTTTATCGTAAACGCACCAAAAACAAAAAAAAAATATTGTGTATCCAAAAGCACTTCAATAAACAAAATAAAAACGCAAATACCTTCTTTCTTTGGGCATGCTGGGTAGTGGGTACTCAATAGTATATTATAAACTACGTGAATATAATGGAAAACTCCATACTTCAAAAACGTCGTTAATGCACATTTTATTCTTCGGAGGTTAAACTTACTCGAAATTCCTTTATCAACCACAAATCCACTTTTCCTCAATAATTATTCATATCCAGTATGTATAGCCGTATAGCTCCTTTTATGTTATTTACACTTTATAAAGGGGCACATTTCAATCAAACAAAACTTCAAGAGTCTGTCTCAACCACACCATAGTGCAAAAACGTTTGTCGGCGCCTAATGTATGTACAAACATGTGGATGTTTGTTATCACCAGCGGTGGTAATGTAGGGGTCCGAAAACTCGATTATATTACATTCTCATTTCACCAAGTACAAATTTTAACTGGAATGATTAAAAATGAAAAAAACGACTTGTTCATAAATGAGTCTGCAACTAAAACTGAATTAGAACTTGAGAATGGTTTCTTTTTGAGAATTTCATCGGTAGATAAGTTCAGAAAACAACACTTTAACCTTAAGAATCAATCTTTACAGGACTCCTCCACCAGCTTAAATGATAATATTGTACTCGGGACAAGGTAATGGTTTTCCTGCATTTTGCAGCATATTTATAATGGTCCACTTCTCGATTTTTACAATTAGGCACGGAACGCGAAGGTCATTTTATATTTATGAAACTGTTTTGGTATTGCTCTATTTTGATTATATTAATTCACAATTTCTTTCTGATAGCCAGATGCTCCATTTTACAATTGGTCAAATCAGTTCAAAGATATTTTCAAGACAAAAGAGTTCTTTTCATAAACAAAACATATTCATAAGTTTTCTAAATTTTAAATTAATTTTAAATTTTGAAACTGGTTTTTATCAAATGAGTGCTCAAATCTAGTGCAGATCTCACCAATATTGCTTGCGGGCCACATTTTCCCAGTCTGGTGTGTCTGGTGTTTGTTGTCTGGTGTATCTAGGTGGGCTGTCAAAGCATTTTGCCGAATTTGAATTCGTTAGGGATCTGAAATGTTGCGTATTCGAACACTGACAATTCGAACACTGACAGTTCGAACACTGACAATTCGAATACTAACAATTCGAAAACTGACAAACCGAACGCAATAACAATGGGGTATTTCCACACACGAGGGATTCTGTTGAAAATGTACGGAATATTTAAAGATCATTTTTCTGATTTTAATCATCTTACTAAAAATGTTTGTTTTTATGTTTTCATTCAAAATATCTTAAAAATGATATAAAACTGACAAAATCAAAACGGCCCGTGGTTGGCAAATCGGATTGTGACTTCACAAGCGTCGCTCAGCTGGGCCAGCATAAATAAACACTGTCAGTGAGCGTCCACGCTCATGACGTCACACGATAGCCCCACACCAAAATTTTAGCGGTAATTCAAAAATGGGAAACTTTGGATTATAAATAAAACATTATATTCACATTTTTATGCAGCATCGCGTTCATTGGTCAAATCATTGTACATACAAAACTATATGTACACGCTCATGATAGCCCGCACCAAAATATCGTTTTAGCGGTAATTCAAAAATGGATTATAAATAAAACATTATATTATGCACATTTTTACGCAGCATTGCGTTCATTGGTCAAATTATTGTAAATATAGTTTTGTATCAGTGATTGACGAACCGGTGAATGTAATTTTTAGCCATAAGTTGTTGTAATGGTTTGTCTAGTCTGTAGTTAGAAGGAAGATCATAAACATATAATATAAATTTGTACAGCGGCCTTGAGGTGATTTTTCAAAAAAAGGCGCTACAGAAATCATTCAATTATTACTATTATTATTATTAGTACAAAAAATGGAGATGTTTTTTTTTGGAATGTGAATATTGCACGAGAATCCCAACTAATCCCAACTTTAAAGTTGGACTATGACATCCTCAAATGTTGTGGGGCAAAAAGAGGTGATAAAGGAAGAGGAAAGTTGAAATATATTTGCACACGAGTTGAGCCAGTGATCTCTGCATTCGTAGTCGAGGATTTTTTCCCCTTGACTACGAAGGTTTCGCAAAATTTGATACTCTTGAGAGAACAGTTTGTCAAAGCAAAACTTTCGTACATAGATGGCCATATTACTGTGTTCTGAGTACTCTATGTTGCCTATGTGTCAGCATGCTTTACTTCCTATCTGCCTCACACCAGGATGCCTTAATTCGTCGGAACATCACATTACCATAAAATAATTGTATCATGGATACCCTCCGAAGTTTGTTTTCCTATTTTTTTCCTGACTTGTAATCAGATGTTAACCTCTTTAGACCGTGTGTACATGTTGGGTTTAATCTTGTCCGAATTTTTTCTCTCGATTTTTTGTGTTGTAAGTTTTGACGGAAATGTTCCTGTGTTTAATTTTTTTGTACTTTTTTAAAATTAATAATGTTTGCTCCGGTTATAAATAACAGCCAGGCGAATTATTTTTGCTGGAAATTTGAATTATTCTATGGCAAAGAATTGTTCCTTGTTCTCTTCTCCTCTATCCACTTCCTTTCTGGACGGTAGTTCGCGATCAATCGGAATGAAATACGGTCTCGCCGTGAACTCATAAACCAATTAATATTACAAAACGCAATTAAAATCGCATCGCAAACATTATTAAATAATAAATAATAAATAAATAAATAAATAAGTGTTTGTTCCAGTATGTGGGGAGGAGAGTGCAATCCCACACATTCCATAAGGGTAATATACACATACATGTACAAAGTATTTGAAAGGAAAAAAAGAAAAAGAAGGTGGATATGAATGTACACGAAACAAAAAAAAGATAATAAGCTTATAGTAGTAAAAGGAAAAAAAAACAAAAGAAATAATAATATTAAGCTTTCAGGATTCTGTGAGCACGTAAGGAGCCAGTATTTTTCTCCAGTGTGCATCAATACTGGATGATGGACTGAGGCGGGCTTCCATGACGAGGATGTTTCCAGAGCTGGTTATCCTTTCCCTAATTCCTGCCACCCTGGATCTAATAAGGGCTGCAAAGCCAGGAACTCGCCCCTCCGTGAACATCCGGGAAGCGCTGCAATATCTGGGGAGACCAAACATTATGCGGAAGGCGTTGTTATACTGAACCCGAAGTCTTTCTATACTACTCTTCTTGTAGTTTACCCAGAGTTCACACGTATACAGTATTGCGCAGAAGGAAAGGAAGAGCGTCCTTTTTACAGCAGTACTGCAAAGTCGGAATCTTCTACTGAGCATGTTAGCTTTTACACTGAGAGCTCTTCTTTGCCTATCGATGTCGTCATCGTCCATCAGATTACTGGTGATTATGTGTCCAAGGTATTTAGTTTCTTCAGTCACCTGCAGGTTCACACCATTCAGGGTAGCTGGAGGAATATTTTTTGGTCCTTGTCCATATCTTACGACCAGTAGAGCCGTTTTAGTGGGGTTGTATTGCATGTTTGTTTCTTCAGCAAACTCTTCGCAGATCTTTAAAAGAATACGTAGGCCCCTTATGGATGGTGCCATCAATACCATGTCGTCCGCATAACTGATGTTGTTCAGAAACTGTCCTCCAATTTGGCAGCCTACCCCTGCATTGTTTAGCCTGTCGGTGAGTTCGTCCATGTACAGGTTGAACAATATCGGGGACATGCATCCTCCCTGTCTAACGCCGCTCTTCAGGAGGAAAGGTTCGGAGAGTCCATCTTCCCTCCTTACTAAGTTTTCCTGCTGTCTATGCCACGAGTCGAGGATATGTATCACCGCCGGTGATATGCCTCTTTCCCTTAGTTTACCCCATAGTAGAGGGTGAGAAACCCTGTCGAAGGCCTTGCTCAGATCTAGAAAACATGCGTACGTGGTGGTCTTTTTATTCCTGTAGTATTCCAGGGTTCTTTTCACAGTAAATATAGCAGAATCGGTAGACGTTTGCTTTTTGAAGCCCATTTGGTTGTCCTTAGTAGTAGACGTTCGAATAATCGTGCGATGGTGGTGGCAATTGAAATCGGTCTGTAGCTACCCTGGGAGGTAGAGTCCAACGATTTTGATATTATTATCAAAATCATTATTATCTTTAGTGAAATAATTTTAATGACAAAGTGAACTACATGCAAAGAAATCATCTCACCACTACCTACCGTAAGTACCTTCCTTTCAAATATAATTTGTTGCCAAGTACTGATCTCGAGGAACGCCGAAAAAATTTGCCGTACTAACTTTTCGCCGAAACAAATAAAAATATGTATTTTTTAAATCAGTGCGCCATTTTTCATTGTACGTGAAACATGGCCTTTGAGACCTAATGTTATTTTAAATAAAAGGGACAATAACTTAAAGTAATTCAAAAATCAGCAAAAGTTCTACCACTGCCAGTATTAATTCAGGTCTGAAAAGTTATTTAAGTACTTATCACATAAAATCCGGAAAAATAAGTTTGGAAGTTATTTGTTTACGTTAAGTGTATAAAATATTTCACGATAAAATAGGGATGTCGAAAGTGAAAAAAAAATATCGATATATCGATGTATTGATATTTATTAAAATATCAATATCGACGTCGATATATCGAGGAAAAAATATCGATATATCGGTCAAATTTTCAAGAGATATTGCGTTTTTAAAATAATAGTGAATTCAGCTCAATATTTTCAATAGTAATTTTTGTACACAAATTAATGTACAAAAATCTCAATGAAGGTATTTTTATCACTATTCAAAAAAGCTGTCTTCTAACTTATATGTAAACTGAGATGCATACAAAGTTTGTATGCGTCTCAGTAACATTCTATTGGCGTATTAATCTGTCAAAAAGGACTTCGTGTTTGGAACAAGGTATAGTCAATAATCTTAGACAATTGAGAACCAGCACATAGGAGTGACTTAGAAAAAAATGGCGAAAAATAGCATAAATTTATATGTATGTACCTACACACATGAAATAGTATTGGTGATCACAAATACTAATGCAAAGACAATAGATTTATAAGCAATTAATAGTTAAAATTTCAACCGCCAGATGTCATGACCCAATACAGTTACTTTTTTCCGTTCGTTCCTATACGGTTTAGGATTCTAGCGACTTTAAATACATAAATTTAAAAAAAAAATCGGTTTTGATACAATTTTCGATATTGGATATTTTGTATCGATATATCGGATCAAAATATATCGGCTAAAAATATCGATATTTTGAATTAAAAATATCGATATTTCGATATATCGATATTTTTTCAACAAGCCTACGATAAAACGCAAATAGTCTTACCTACCACACCGAACACTGAGCAACTAAAGATGTTGGGGTATAATACATTTTAGAGCCGGTTTTCACAGAAAGACAAGCGTGTCAAATCGGTAGTCTGCAAAAAAGCTGGCATAATATTCCTAAACTCGCGACGATATTCGAAAAATTCAATTCTAATTTTTTTAAGGTTAACTAATGTGTGGAAAATGGACGACGGGGAGAAGTGAATAGAACCTGTAAATGTAGATCTTATCCTCAAACATTGCTCCCAATATTTGTCAATATTGCTACCTATCGTAATTTACCTACTTACTGTGCCTATCTTCCACTTCGCAACCAGATAGGGTGAATTGTTTTAATTTATTAAAATTGAATTTTTTTTTTTTTTTTACAGGAACTCCACACAGGAGGCCCTAAGGAAAATAATTTCCCTCAGGGCCTATGTCATCTTTGAGGATGCTGTGTGGAGGGTTTTTTTTAAGGAAAGGGAGGAGAAGAGAGTTCTGGGAAGGAAAAGGGTTTAAGGGGTGGGTAGGAATCTGGGGTTCAGTATGTCCTGGTCATGCACCTCCAAGACCTAGACAAACCTCACCCCATGAACCCGGGCACCCCTGCTAAATCACCAAACGTAGCGAACCACTTGGGGTGACCTATGACAGAGGTGTTGGTTATCCAATAAAGGTTTAAATTTACGTATGTAATAAAAAAAAACGCTTGATTTTCCCATGTTTCAAAGACCCAATCTTGTCTGATTACGTCTAAAAGGGATCGAAATGAAAATCTAGCCTCTTTCAACGGAATCAATCTTCCGAACAGGCCCTCCATTGATATGCTTGGTATAATCCTAAGTGACCGGCTCAGGTATGGGGGCTGCATCGAAGCCAGAGTAAAGTTACTATTCCACATCCCACACTCAAAAACAAATTACACACAACATTCATTTCTTCGAAGGACGTGCACAAAATACAATGATATCTTTTACGACGCTGATATTTTCCATTTGTCCTCAGGCCAATTTATTAAATCCATAATAGAAAAAATTAAAACAAATTGTTAATTACGAACTCTCCACCCCTGCTGCATGTTATTTTTTTCATTCTCATTATGTAGGTTTTCCTTCTTTTTATTATAATAATAATATTTGGATGATTTATATATCCCATACGCTTTAATTTGTGTGTGTGTGTTTTTTTTTCTTTCATTTCTGTTGTATATATATATATTTTTCTTTTTTTTCTACCACTTTATGTTTTCTTTAATGTTTTAATCCATGTTTATATATTATAAATTGTAGCGGAAACTTCGCTGGTTAATGCAATCATGTAATATGTTACTTTCTTATAAAATATGTATAACTGTTTGTTTCCTAAATAAACTAAAATAAAATAAAATAAAATAAAGTTAGCCTCCCAGAAACTGGGCGTACTGTATAGGGCCCGCAAATAATTTAATAGTGCACAACTGCTAACCCTGTACAAATCGCAAGTGCGCCCCACGGTTGAATTTGGCAGCCACCTCTGGTCTGGAGCTCCAAAATACCTGAAAAATACCCTCGACTCTGTGCAGAAACGGGCGGTCCGTTTGATAGATTCACGCCACCTTAACAGACGGATTGCAATCTTTAGAGCACAGGCGTCGGGTGGGAATGCTATCCTTGTTCTACCGGTATTACAATGGAAGATGCTCCGAGGAACTAGCATCATTGATCCCTTCGGCACCGGTGCACAGTCGGGAAACACACCAAACGCGTGCCTAACATTTGTACACGGTTGACGTTTGTCACATGAGAACGGGTCGTTTCTTCGACTCGTTCTTATATTCAACAGCTCGGCTGTGGAATGATTTGCCGGCCTCTGTGTTTCCTCCTTCCTACAACATGGGTCTCTTCAAGACCAATGTTCATTCCTTCCTCTCCTCAAAAAGACCCTCCACACAGCATCCCAGATGACATAGGCCCTGAGGGAAATTATTTTCCTCAAGGCCTCCTGTGTGGAGTTAATGTAAAAAAAAACAAAAACAAAAAAATTAAAGGTTTTGAACCCGCATCTTCTAGGTCCAGAATAAAGGAGCTCTCGTCTTTGCCACCAAAACTTTCGGCCCGCATGCGCGCATGTTTAAACATTTAGTTACCTAGAACAACTATAGAGCTTTGTCAAAAACTTTTGTCAAAAAAATTGTCATCGACAACGGAGGTTGTCAAAAAAAAAGGATAAATGATGTACATAGTTAATTTGCCCACATAGGTTGGTTGGGCGTTTAGACAATACATAGCACACTACACTACACACATCTACATATATCATAGACTCTGTGCTTGTAGCTTGATTGTCACATATTCCTTTCCTATCCATCCCTATCATGTTACTTTTCCTACCCATCCCTATGTACCTGTCATCTGACGTTACCATAACAATCAGTTTGTCAATCGAAACTCTCCGCGTAATCATCTGCATGCTGCATCCGCAAACTGCAGTAAAGTACCGCGACTGATAGTCTTACGAGTGCATCATCAAACCCAGCCAAGATAGAAGAATAAGAAAAGTGCCACAAGGTTCCGCAGTAAGTCCCTTCCTTCCTTTCCTTATGCTCTCATTTTTACTTGTGCAGTGGTCTTTCGTACATTTCAAAACACATAAAAAAACATTCAAGGTCCTTCGACATCCGCAGACACACCTCACACATCATTCATAGGTTTTAAAATCTGCTAATTCTAAATACATCTATGCCACGGAGATGATTGAAAGTGTTGTGTAAATGAGAATGCCTTTTATGGTAATGAGAATCAGCCTTCCTGAAAAACATAGTGAATATTTTATTCATTTGATAAATGACCGTGCATGTGAAACGTGCATACCAAGTATAAAGTGACGAAAAATAGTTCGTAGAAAGATATCATTGTTCATATAGCCAAAAAGGATGGTGTATCTGTTGTATATACTTGTTTTATTAATAATGTCTCTACGAATTTCGAAATTTTTCCAAGGCATTTTACATGTCCAATACCATTTATGAAAATAGAAAAAAATTTATTTTAGTGTTTGAATTATACTTTAGTGTTTAAAAATAGCAACATCTTTCGCTTCAAACGCAAAAAAGTAGAATTAATGCTTACCCCAATATTTTTTAAGTAAAACGCTTAAATATTTTCTAAAATCTAAAATTAAAGAAACACTGCTCTTTTGTATACGGAATTTGCGACTAAACTGTCACCTGATTTTTATCTCGTTCATTCAACAACAAAAATATATAAATACGAGTATATAAGAATTATTTCCCGAGTGTAACCGAATAATTTGACATTTTGGATTAATTGCAAAATTTAAACATTGATTTCTCGAGTTTGTTTTTATTTACACAAGCATAATGCATTTATGTTATTACATAACTTTTTTTTTCATAAGTTTTTATTCCAGTAAAAAAGAAAATAACATTTTCACTTACTTAACTAGAATATTGAATTATGTACTTTTTACATTATATTACATAGTTCTTACATTACATAGTTTTTACATTTCATAACCTTAGATTACATTAGATTGCAATACTAACATTTACATGATATTATATTACCATACGATATTATTCACTATCACTACTTTGTTTTTTGTGAATAAACATGAACAATTTTTTTTTGAATTTGCACACACTTTTTTCGTTTTTGATATCATCTGGAAGGCAATTATATAAATTGCGCCCCCTCGTAACTAATTGATTGTTTACCGTAGTTAGTATGAATGGTGTTTAAACGTATGTTATCGTGTTGTGTGTACTTGGGACGTTTTAATGAATTCTGTGTTAGTATGTATGAGTTTATTATTTATTTTGTATATAAGGACACATATATTGTACTCGTATAGTTTTCTTAATGTTAGTAGTTTTGTTTCCAAATATAATTTTTTTGTGGATGTTTTGGATTCGTAGTGAAATAGTTTTTTGATTATCTTATTTTGAATTACCTGTAATTCATTGATGAATGTTTCATACATTACATTCATGGAAGTTTAATTAGCGTAAATTAAATTAAACACACGTGGAAAAATTAATTAAAAAAAAATTATGTATCCGAAATGACCTATTTTTTATGTTAACAAATTTAAATTACCAACATGACATTATTAATGGAATAAAACTGACAAAAATACACAAATAATAGTAATTAAATAGTTGAATTATACTAATAAAATAGTGCATTGGTCATTAGAATAGAAATTATGTACAAAAAAATATTATACTAATCGCAACTCAAATATCACATGGCAAAAATATTATTTCGCCGCAGGTGAAAAAAAAACATGGAAGATTCGCGCATGCGCCCATCTACCGAAATTCAATGTTACCAACATAATAAAAACAATATTTTTATCTGTAATGGTCAGAATAACAAAATGGACCGTCTTTATACAATGTGTAACAAAAACACCGTTTAGCGGTCGTAAAGTGTTTTTTTTTTTTATAAGTAAGGCTGAATTGATCGATTAGCTGATCACGTGCATGAAGCATAGAGATAATAATAAACAATTAATAGGATCGACTATGTATAATATCAATCTTACCAGAAAAATCTTACCAACAAAAACCACATTCGTGTTCAGACCATCTTCTTCCAAAGTAACAAATAACATTTGTTTGTGGTCAAATACTGAACCGGAAGAAGGAAGAAGGAAGAAGAAAGAAAATATAATAAATATTCATTCCATGTACAAAGTGGCCAGTTCACGGACAACTTCATGTGGAGTTATAATTAACTTACTGTTATTATGGAAACAGTTTTTCGCTTAGTAACGTGTTATCCGGATTTTAAAATCTCCATAGATATTATTATGGCAACAGCTTTTAGGAACTTCATTCTGCACGAATAAAATGGAAATAATCTGAAGGCTTTCCCCTTACACGTAATATCCGGCTGAATGCGATTGATTTCCGGAAATGCGTCCAGCTTTTCCGGAAAGCCGACAGCATGATATTTCGCTCAGAGAAAAATATCAAAAGCTTTGCTAACACATTCAGCTCTCTATTTGCGAGTTGAATCTCATGTATCGACTGAATATAATATCAAAAAGGAAAAAAAATAAAAGTGATCACTGTAAGAATTTAGAAATTTATATTCTTCCTTCCATCAAATACATATTTTATTTTTTAAGCTTTCTTAAATTTTTCTATGCCTAAATAAAATAAAGAGATCAAACAGAAACAGAAAAATAGAGATCTGCGTGGCCGGAAGTCGTGGGTTTTAGTTCCGGCGGCGTGCGCAAGTAAATTTTATTTGATTAATTTATATTTTTTCACAATCCATAAATTAAAAAGTGTGGAAGATATTCTCAGAATCGCCTGAATGTAAGACCACCATACAGAATTGAAACGTGGCTTGACATGGCTTTAGCCGTCTTTGGTGACCAGATCTGAATAGACATCTTCCCTTTTGCCATTACCTGTTTTGAAGTTTCATGTAGTACTACTATCTGGCGTGTAGCTGGTCCTAGTTGGGGTTATGGATAGTTTGGAATAAAGTTTTGAGGTTGTTCTACTAAACTGGTTGCAATGTTTGTAATGTTAATAAATTAAAATAAGTTTAAATAAATTGTATTCCATCACAGAACGCATGTTATGGCAGTGGAAATGGATGCTGGAAAGGGGCCTATTGGAGATCATCTTGGAGGAAAAACGCCATTAATTAATTATGTTAAGATAATTTTATTAATTATTTATTTATTTAAAATATTAACGCCTTTTGGCTTTTAAATAATATAACATAGTGTATAGCAACAACATGAAAAATACAGCTCTAGTGAGTTTGTAAAACAGAAAGAAATAGTCGAGAAATACTTATTATGTAGATATTCAGACAACAAAAGGAAAATAAATGCTACGATATTTAAATACTACAATATTGTAAGAATGAAAAAATACATTTCTATATAATACACGCAAATAACTTATCTTAAAGAGGATAAATGATTTATTATTTCATACTTACATGTATTTTATCAATTATTATTTTTTTAATTGATAAACTAACGTTTAAGACAAGATTTTTATGCATAGCACAAAGGGTAACAATTATTATAAGCAATAATTATCGGCCTGAAACACTCATCTACATTGAAAAATCTTCCGAGAAAAGATACTTGCCGCCAACAAGACTTGAACCCGTGTCCTTCCGATTAATTTTGGATTTTGATTTTCAGGTGGAAAAATATAATAAACAGTAATTGCTGAATGAAACACTAGTATATATTGAATTATTTGGCGGGTATTAGATAAACCGCCATAGCTCAGTGGTCAGAGCACCTGACCGGCAATCAGAAGGACACGGGTTCAAGTCCCGTTGGCGGCAAGTATCTTTTCTCGGAAGATTTTTCAATGTATGTAGATGAGTGTTTCAGGCTGATAATTATTGCTTATAATAATTGTTATATTTTATCAGCGACACATTCCGCACATCTGTGTGTGAAAACATATTGACTAAGTTTTGAATTCTGTGTAGTGGTATATTGAAATGGGACATGGTCGTAGTATTGCCACAATAAAAATGTAGTACTGACCTTGTGTTTCTGGCTGGCACATTAAAATTTATGAGCGCCAAGACTTTAGGGCTGTTGGTTTTACTAAGCAAGATTTTAAATAAAAATACTAGATCGAAAACAGTTCTTCTATCACTCAATTATAATAAAGTAATAAACGCAGAAGATAGGTGTAGTTTAATTGGTCTTTCATTTTTTTTTGTTTATGTTAATTTAATTATGAAACGTCACCACAGGTGTAATCCCATATCATCTTTTACAAATTTTTCTCTCCATGACTCTTGTAAGAATTAATTTAAAAAACTTTTTTTATTTCGTAATTAAGTTAAAATTTTAGATTGATTCGCAGATTTGTACACGGTCGACATTAGTCACGTGAGAACGGGTCGTTTCTATGACTCGTTCTTGAGTTCAACGGCTCGGCTGTGGAACGATTTGCCGGCCTCTGTGTTTCCTCCCTCCTACAACATGGGTCTCTTCAAGACCCATGTTCACTCCTTCCTTTCCTCAAAAAGACCCTCCACACAGCATCTTTAAAGATGACATAGGCTCTGAGGGAAATTATTTTCCTCTGTGTGGAGTAAATGTAAAAAAAAGACGGTAAACAAGAAACATAAACACATGATAATAACCTGTGCTATTACAATAACATAAATAAACCCCGTATACACTAAAACACGATATATTACTAATAACACTCTTGCGTGATCACGGTGTAAAAATACATTCAATGTATTTTAGATCTGAAAACGTTGTAATTTCTTAGAATTTACTAATTAAATTTTTGTTTACATTCCCACCCGGTAGGTGGCGACGACGGTTAGTGCGCATGCGCATTTCGCGCTGGAAAAAATTAAAGCCGCGAAAAAAATCTGGCTCCGAGGATGTGTGTTTTAATTTTACTTATATTATGTGATTATAATTTATATAATAATGACCAATTCACTTTTATATTCATATAATTAATATATTTTGTGTTATTTGAGTGGTTTAACATCAGTTTTCCAATCAAATTAGCAAAATAATCGAACTTTGAAAGTCGAACTGTCAGGAAATTGTTTTTTAGGTTCCATAAAAAATTAAATTTATATTTTGAGAATTTATTCAAAGTTATGTTTTTTGATATAACTTAAATATCTAAAACACGTGTTGGTAAGCGTATCAAAGAAAGTAACGTCTTAAGATGTGCAAGCAATGCATTAGAATTTCATTTTTTTATGATTAATTTTTTGGAATTAAAACTAAACTTAAAATTTTTTTTACAATTTTTTATTGTATGAAACAGAAAAAAGTGAAGTGATAGTTTTCTTCCAAATTCATTACATAAGACTGTATTTTTTAAATTTAAGTTTTTTTATAAATTTCTCTACACTTTCATAAAAAATGTTTGGTAAGAATTTTTTTTATATTTTTTTCCGCGTTTGAATCTTAAAATATGGCAGTTTTTTTAAAACTAAAGTGTTTTTCAAATACATAAATCTAAAAGGTAATTTTATCTTGTTTTTATAAATGGTATTTGTTTTTACGACACCTTCAAAAATAAGAAATATATAGAACATTCAAAATACTTTGGAAAAATTCAAAATTTCGTTCGGACATCAATCGTTAAAACAGAGATAAACTATCCTCTCAGGCTGTGTAAACAATGTGTTTTTCTTTCAATGAACAATTTTTTAATTAGTAATGTTTTCACATCCGCGGCCGTTTGACAATTGAATAAAATTGTCAAGGGGTTTTTTAGTAAGGCTGAGAGGATATATGATCCGTGCAAGCACACGTGAGCAAATGAGCGTGGTTCTTTAGTTTTCACTTTTTTTTATTTCAGTGAAAATAACCAACCTAACCAATTCTCTGCATTTTTAGGCAGAGAATTGGTAAGGTTGGTTATGTCTTGCAGTATGAAAGAGACATGCGTGTATGTGAGTGAGACAGCATGAGAAACATATAAAAGGGTGTGATTGTTGTCCATTGAGCTCTTTAGCATCAGACCTCCTACGAAGCACCATTGTAACACATCTCGGAATAAACATAACTAGACTACCTACGTCTTATTATTGGCATTATACTCGAACTGAGATCATCACTATCAGAAGAATCTAGATCCATCATTAAGGAGTCCAGAATATTATGTGATAACCGGCCACGGTCATCACAGAGAGGATAGACCGAAACACTTCATCTTGACTCGCACTCCCTGCTTTATTCAAGTATATGCATCGACTCATACATAGCTTCCTTAGGTCTGACTCTTGACATGGCCCACCTCAAGTATTTGACTTCCTTAATCGTGCCTTGTCTTCCTCGGGAGTAAGTATGTCGTATATTCTAATTTCTCGCTTTTCTCCATTTATTCGGTCTGCATGCGCAAACCGCCTAAGCGTCCCTTACTTAATTTTATCCATTACGCTTACCCATTCCTTTGAGGATCACTAAATTTATAACACGGTCATACATAGTTTTTTTACATGTACTAGCGTTTTCACTCGATTGTGCTATGTCTTCCTCGGGTGTCTCCGACTTCTTCTACCATTAACTTCAAAATTATGTTATATCCTTTCACTGTTTTCTTTGTCCAACCGCTCTGTATGCCTCAATCATCTAAACATCCAGTCGTTTGTCTTATCAATAATTTTCCGGATCAAGGATTTTTTAATGCTGTCACAAAAAATACACATATAAAATGTCAAAACAAATTTGCTTTTATCTTAAAAGCTTTCCAAAGACTTTTTGGCGCTTGCTCGGCTTCGACTAATGCGTTGTTAAGCCGATCTAAGTGCTTGTTCGCATTGGTAGAATACTTTAGTCAAGTAGCGAGTAACTTGCTACTTGACTCACCGAAAAGCGTCCGCATTGATTTCAAGTAGCTTACATTAGTGCTTGCCGCCCGTTGCTACACAACAAAGTAAATACGCTAATTAATATTAGAAGAGGTGGAAGAATAAAGTAGTAAGATGAAAATAAATAAACCTTGGATACGAAGAGAGATTAATAGCAGCATAAGTAAATAATTTTAAGATAGCGTCTTCGCTCTCTCGCCACGACATTTCCGCGTGCCCACAAATGAACTCTGCTAAAACTGCCGGTTCGCGCACGTCAGTGCGCAAGGACGAGTGGAGGGGGTTCTTACTCGCCCGAAAAACGAAATGGATTGAATCTACTAAAGAGCTGACTAACTCACACTACTAAAATTACGATGTTCGGACGCGTTTAGTTACTACCATACTCTCCACTCAACAATACTTACCGTGCCCGAGCGGCTTTTTGTAGAGTGTACTTAATCGAATAAATTCGTTCACTGATTTCATACTTCAATAGAAAGGCATGTTTTTCAGCGTGACTACTTCATGCTTACATACGTTGAAAATAATTCAAATCTGACAATATAATATTATGTTTTCGATAACGTTTAAACATTTCTAGGTTTTGATTGAAAAAAAAAATAAAGCGTTACTTGTTTTTGGCGAAAGTTTATTGATATGAGCATTATTTTGCTATTGTTCATTATTGACTTTTTTATAACTACATCTTACATAGGTAATTAATTGTGTTGGTGGATTTTTTTATTTGCTCTTCAGAAGATTTTAAAGAGCAATTAGAGAGATAAGGTAACATTTTTTCCTTATAGCAATAATATTTGTTCGCTTTCAGAAGGCTCATTTGCTTTGAGGACTTTGCATCGATGCACACGCATTATTACTACAGGTATAAGCAACTCATCGAATTATGCTAATTACATTATAGAATACATCGAGTGACGACCGGCGTTGTCCATCATCTGGATGAAGGAATGTCCCAAGATCACTGACAAAGCCACCGAGTTCAACAGAGCGGGATGGAGTTTGGACTAAATTCTACGACAAAATATTGGTGTTCAATGGAGGACAAAACCCGTCAGCGATAGTGGTGGTATGGGTGATTTTAACCACATAATTCATAATTTTAGCTAATTTACTCCACGTAATCACCATGCTGTCATTTCCCTGCGTCTCAGAAAGCATAAATCTTCAGCATGGTACGGAGCCACTACCGTGGTCTGATCTATAATTATAATTGATTGATTAATCCATAATAATATCTCCTAAACGTTCAATTAATTCATGTTTTTATCAAATTACTTTCCCAGAAGTGGAAATTATCCTAAAAACTTAAAATCGTAAATTAATTTATGATGTGCATGAAATATTCTGATATTTAATTAAATAAAGTCAATATTAGCAAATTCAATTGATAATCTGGAAACAGAAAAATCAGAAAAAGATATTGGCACCTCTGGGACTCGAACCCAGGACCTCTAGCTTTCCGGGCAAATGCTTTAACCACTGCGCCAAGGTTTCGATATCAAATTTGGTCATATTTAACCGTATCGTACTTTGACTAACAACAACCAACATTAATTAAAGCCATCCATTAAACATCATTATAGCATGAAAACACATAAATCTTAATAGACCAAATCCTAATAATAAATGGATTACTTCCATAACGCCATTTCCGAGAGAAAATCACCTCGTGTAACTACGTTATTCTCCGAATGTACCGCCTCCACTTGCATAACACTTCCCTTTATCCCTTTGTTTCTCTCTAATAACCTGATTTCCACTGATCTAATAACCTCATAAATTTTATATCTTGAGTACAAAAGGATTATCTATTGAAAATTCTCGTATCTTAAAAACAATAAATAAATAACTATCGGCCCGGAAGAAAGAATTATTGTGGTAGTAAAGACGGGAATCTAAAGACTTTAAAAATTTGATTAGATTCCTCAAGGAAACGTGAAACGAGTAAATACTTTTTTTTAAACGAAACGATAGGTGCGTAAAAGAAAATCTTGTAAAATTACGCCGTATTATACAGGGTGGGGCAGAGTGGAGTTACTAGTTTAAAAAAATCACTGAAGCTCTCCTAGACCGAGCAGAGGGGTGGGGCGAAAGCCGTTAGGTTGGGGAAATGATGCCGTTTATGTTAGTGACCATGCCGTGGTCAGGTAAGTTCCGGGGCTTTATTGTGGAGACGTTCTTTAAAAACGGGGAAAGCGTTGTGGCCACGCATGGAGCTTTCCGGGTCCGGTTCGAGTTAAATCGTGATGACAGTGTTCCTGATCCCAAAAACCATTCAGAAATGGATCAGTAATGTAAGGTGGACAGGAACTACAGACCCTAAAATACCAGTTGGGCGACCTAAAAGTGTGCAAACACCTGAAAACATCGCGGTAGTAAGAGCGTCAATTGAAGAGTCTCTAAGCCGAGCAGCACCGAAACATGCCGCTGCGCTTGGAATATCGTCTAGTCCAATTACACTCAGACCTTCATCTGTACCCCTACAAGACGATGCGTACACGGGAATTGAGCCCGAAAGATTTTGTGAAACGTAGAGATGCTTGCATTGCAACCGTAACTGCTGTATCCCTCGGCTCTGTTTTTTCCACTGGCGACGAAGGATTAACCATTACCGTTATTGAGTTATTCATCTCACTATTGTGAGATGTTGGAGAACCTGAGGCGTCCCAAAATGAACGAGTATGGCGAGGAACACGACACCGAAGCCTTCTGGTTTCAACATGATGAAGCCATGGCCCATGTTGTCCATCGTTCATGCGAAATTTTGCAAAAGCTCTTTCCAGGTCACCTGATTCCTTTGCGGGGGATATTCCACGGCCCCGTTGCTCTCCCGATTTGACCCCGAGTGACTTTTTTCTGTGAGGATATGTCAAAGCTGAGGTAAAAAAACTTCGACCTCGAACTCTGAAAGCTCCGAACGAGGCGATTGAGGACGTCATCGCTGGAATTCCGCAAGATATGCTGGGAAGAGTGGCCGAAAACTTCTTTGAAAGGCTCAAAATGCGTATTGCTCGCCAAAACCGCCACGCCAGACGATATTATTTTCAAAACATCATGAAAAAAAACGGCATCATTTTCCCGACCTAACGGCACCCGCCTTGCTCCTCTGCTCGGTCTGGGGGGCCTTCATTGATTTTTTGAAACTAGTAACTCCACTCTGCCCCACCCTGTATATTCGTGAGAAATTATTGAAAATAAATACATTTTTATTCCGCCTTATCACAGAGCACGCACATTTAAAATTCTTAAGTGCATTCTGCCACATAGGTAATACTCGTATCTAACATTTTTGTTTTATAAATAAGATGAAGTACCGGTTTTCAACACAGATTAGTTTTGGGGGTGTTGCCATATTGCGCCTTCTCAGATAATACCCAAAAAACGAATCACGATAATATTTTTGGCCGCGAAAATCTAAAATCACATAATATATTCATGTTTTTAAGCTTCAGCATACTTCATCGAACAGTATTAATAGGCTTGCGTCTGCGAGGTTGAATTTCAGAACCCAGAATTTAAGCTACAAGTGCATGTCGGACGCTACGCCATACGCGCCGCGCCACAAATAACATCACACAGAATTTCACACAAAGCTGCTGTTATAATGCGGTTTCTAATTCAAGAATTTGACACAAGATGTGGTTACTTCCGTCAGCTGCTCGCATGTGAACTTTCTTCCCTAGGTATAACTACTACGGATTTACAGTATTTAAGTATCTTTCCGGATGTGGAGAGATTACAAACGGCGTCATTACCTGTCACGGTTACTTTAACTCGGTGACTAGCTGTCACTGGATAGCAGTGGATCCGAGGAACTGGCATTTTTTGGAACCAGTTCTAATCGGATTTATAAAATGGTTACCTACACTCAAACTGGGCGAAGCCGAACTAAAAGCCGCCCGCAGGCCTTGCAGCAAAAATCTTCGAAGCGGGTTTTTTACTGCTAGTTACGTAATAAATGGGCTTCATCCATCAGCTTTTTTAAAATCAGTGAAATCGAACTACATTGAAGTATGCCAACGAAATTATGAAACTTGTCCATGCATTAAAATGATGACTCCATGAAATTTTATCCGTCTGTCCCACGTCCGAAAAAAAAAACAAATATCGATATTTTACTTTCTGCTCGGAATATTTTTCATTACCTTTCTTTTTTTCTCTTTATTTCAAGCGGGAATAATTGTTTAGAGATTCGAATAGATACTTAAGCCACAGATACGTGGAGATACTTACAAGTGACTCGAATTTCATGCGCGTAGCATACGCGCCGCTCGGAAGTACCCGCGCGCCGTACTAATTTGCAAGTGTTTCTACATGACCGCGACCCTTCGTCTGTAGTTGCGTTACAGTCACTTAGCTTGTAAGTATCTCCATTTACGAAGAGTTTTATACATTATCTGTCGTGTTTTTTTAGAACAAATGAATAAGAAAGGAAAGCCCATTGGTGTATCCGTTCGCCACATACTGCTTGTTATCTCTACATGTTATAAATTAAAGTCCTCCGCGTCGTTTGTCTGTCTGTCTGTTCACAATAAACTCAAAAACTACTTGACGGATTTCATGCGGTTTTCACTAATAGATAGAGTGCTTTGTGAGGAAGGTTTAGGTATATAATTTGTTAAGGATTTGTTTAAATTGGTAGAAACATAACGATAATTAATTGTTAGAAGCGTCGAAAAAGTCAAGCCGCCTGGGAGCTTTCGTCGAAAACACTGTCTAATCCCTTTGAGATATAACAAAACAACGCATGGTGGGATATTCCTCTTTTATTTTAAAAGGTCACGTACAATGCGGTAATTAGAAAGTTATTTAGATGGATACAGTATTAATCCTAATCAACTTAAATACGTTAGTTACCTCAAGCATTTCATGCACATTGTTATCATATTTTGCACCATCTTTACGTATTATAAATTAAAGTTCTTCACGGCGTCTGTCTGTCTGTCTGTTTGCGATAAACTCAAAGATGGCGGTGGTTATAAAGGTTAGATAACCATCCAGTAGATGGCGTTGTGTTTAGTTAGACAGTTTAGTTTATAAGTTCGGATAGCATTCTCCAATTCAATTTTCCAAACGAAATTTTCTTCCTAATCACATTTAGAATAAATATTCTATATACTATTTGTGGCCCCTTACTATGTTTTTCTTAGAATGTGAAAATATATACTTATGTTAATAAAATAGGATTCTTTTTTCGTCAAAGTATGAAATCTTAAGTTCAAGCTTGATTTTATTTTGCTTGTCAATATGCTTCGCTTTTCCAATCCGTTTAAAATAAGAGATTTTTTGAGAAAATTAGATTTCATATATTCGTTTTGAGAAATGTCATTAGGTAGCTCTAAGTCTTGTGATGAAAAAAATCAATACAAAGGTACCAACAGCTTACTAATAGAAACTAAACATCCTTTGTATCCCAGTGTAAACACAATAAAATATTGGGAAAACTTCATTACGTAAAGAATGATCGAGGATTTAAGAAATATTTCGAAAGCAAAACTTACAGTACCTGTCTGTAAGTTTCTTTAGCCTACTTTGAACAAAATAAACATCTTAATTATCCCAAAGATCTGTCCCATCACACAGTATAATCAAATTAAATGGTGGATACTGACGCAAAACCTATTAGTTTAATCGGTTTTTAGAGACATAAATAACATCAAAAATACTAATTTCGGTTGACTGTGCGTTCTGCATAGCTCTGGTTCAATAAATTTTGTTATGAATATGAATTTACGAGTAATTTTCTATTGGTACTGATTGTGTGAATAATTCAGACAAACGATTTGACGGCCGGCGAAGTCCAGCGGTAAGGCTCTTGACTATCAAACCGAAGGTCGCGGGATCCAATCCCGGCGTGGTAAATAAATTTTATTTTTATTTTTATTTTAACTTTATGAGTAAAACCTCAAATTGTAATATTTAATTAAATGAAGACAATATAAGCGAAACTCAATCGAAAATCTGAAAACAGAAAAATCAGAAAAAGATATTGACACATCTGGGACTCGAACCCAGGACCTCTCGCTTACCGGGCGAACGCGCTATGCGTTAAGAAAAATGAAGATAGTGTGGGTGGTTCTTAGTCGAAGTATGATACAGTTAAAAGTGACCGAATTGGATATCGACACGGTGGCGCAGTGGTTAGCGCGTTCGCCCGGTAAGCGAGAGGTCCTGGGTTCGAGTCCCAGATGTGTCAATATCTTTTTCTGATTTTTCTGTTTTCAGATTTTCGATTGAGTTTCGCTTATATTGTCTTCATTTAATTAAATAAATAAATTTTATTTGATTAATTTGTGTTATTTCACAATTTATTCATTTAAAATAACATATAGTATATTTGCAGCACGTTCCAGAGTGGAAGATACTCCCAGTATCGCCCTGATGCAAGACCATCATTCAGAATTGAAACGTTGCTTGAAATGGCTTTAGCCGTGTTTGGTGACCAGATCTGAATAGCCAGGTACTTTCCCACTTTCCTCTTCCCTATCTCCTTCCCCTCCCTACTACCTTCAGCCTCACAACATACCTCAATTGGGGATGCCATAGTCTCACTGGCTCCAGACGGGAGCAGTTGGGACTCTTGTGCGGTATTCATGTAAAAAAAACGATAAAGTAACCTATTACAAAATATTTTTCGAGAATTTAGAGAATTCAGACAATTTGGGAGGCGGGTATGGGTACCGCCACCCCGGGAATCATTTATTGGATAACCAACACCTCTGTCGTAGGTCACCGTTTCGGTACGTTTGGTGACTTAGCAGGGATGCCCGGGTTCATGGGGTGAGGTTTATCCAGGTGTTGGCGGCGGATGCGTCTGCCCACCTGCTGCGTGGTGGGCCGGACCGAGAGAGACTGGAAAGAGGGAGGCCTTTTGACCTTTCCGGCCGGACTCTCTCAACCCATCGTCTTGCACCGCTGTCGAAGGGATGGATTCATACGTCTGTAACTCCTGGGCACACTGATCCCCAGATTCCTACCCACCCCTCATACCTTTTTTCTTCCCACGACTTCCTCTCCTTCCTTTCCCTTAAAAGACCTTCCACACAGCTTCCCCAAAGATGACATAGGTCCTGAGGGGAATTATTTTTCTCAGGGCCTCCTGTGTGGAGCTAATGTAAAAAAAAATAAAAAAAATACGCCGTAACATTTTACCTAGGTATCGTTATAACCAGAACGTTTTTTAATTTCGAACATATCGGTAGTACAAGTAATAATAGTTTCAAAGCCAGTAATTTGCATATTTCAACTCAAGCGATGATAACGAAAAAGGCGATGATGAATGTAGCAAAAAATGATAGTTAATAATGAAGCGCATTGAAGAAATGTTTTGTTAGAGTAATTCATTCCAATTTTTGGGGTTCGAACCTGAGTGTTAGCAGTTGTAGTCCTCCCCTGGGTCTCGTACCGATTGGAGAAAGCTCTAGGAACCCTCCATCCCTGGATAGCCAGCCTGGGAGCGTCCTGCAGGACTATACCTCCGGTGGGGTCCTTGCTCTGCAAAGGACATCCAAAATCAGCGCCTTGATTCCCAAAATGTTTCCCTATCGTGCGTCAAATTTTAACTATTTTAATCCACACAGAAACATTTCCAAATCCCCTTGGCTTTGGTAAACCTACTCGTACTAATTTTATTCACACCAATTTAGGTTGTTGGTGCACGGTGTAGTGAACATTCCTGCGTAATACGTAACGTAATTCAAGATCGATGACGTTTTAATATTCTAAATCTGAACTACTTATCATACCGGACAAATATATGAAGTAGGTACCAAAATCATTTCATAAAAAAATAAACGTAACTTTATTCAAAATGCGTATTTATTTTGTTCAAATGTTTGATAGACGCTTAAATTAATAAATATAATGAAGATATTTTACTAAAATGATGTGCATGGTTTCACTGAACTAGGTCCAAATATATATTTTTAATGGCTATTCTTTTCATAAGCGATGCTACATTTTTCGTTCGATTAGTAAAGCTTATAACGTGTCTTGATTTTTTTATAATTTCATTGTTTGGATGTGGTAATTTTTCAAGTTTACTAACATTCGATAAATAAATGTCTTCATTCGAAAGGCAATTGAGACTTTCAAGGAAAATATTATTTTATAAGTACTTTCGGCTTCACAAATAGATAAAATATTTTTTATCAGTGGTACGAACACAGCATCGACAAGATATTTTCAGCTTTTTAGGGGTTCCAGTTCAAATGATGTTCAAATAATCATTGACCTCAAAATGCATTAATTAAATCCCAATATCCTCTTCCAACGAACTGCCTCTTGCTCCATATGGAAGTAGGTAACTTCTATTGATTTACCTTCTCCTGGTTTGCTGCTCCTGATTTACCTGGACACTCGTAGCAATCCGCACTGCATCCCTCACACAAAACTATCCTTTCTCAGGAATTACCCGTTCACTCCGGAAACACTTCAATGGAATCAGTTCCACAATCACCACTTTATAAGTCCAATTATTTTATGACTGCACAAAAATAACAAAACAATACAAATTATATTTAGAACTATGAGAGATAGTTGACGCAAATAAACTATGTATGAATTACATCTATTATAAGATATGGATTAACAATATGGGGAAATACTACTATAACCAATTTGAAACAAGTGCAAGTTGTACAAAACGCAATTGTAAAATTATTGGTCGTCCCTAATATTTTCAAACAGAGACAAAATAGACCGTTGCTGTTTCAGAGTACCAAAATTTTACCAGTTAAGGCAATACTTTGGCACAAAATTATAATTCAGCATATATTTACTCCGCAGCATAAAGAGAAATTAGAACATAAATACAGCACTAGATTCACGCGTAACGACGGGTTAATAGTTCCGAAATTTAACAATAAGTACGGACAGAGAACGTTTGAATATATCATACCGAAGATATTTCATTTATTACCTGACACTATAAAGCAATGTAATTCTATGAATAAGGTTAAATATATGGTGAAAAATTGGCTATCGGAAAAAAAAGATTTATATTGATTTTGATATGTATGAAAAAATGTTGAATCTGTAGATATAAGATGTAAATTTTAAATTTTTAAAATGTATAAAGATGTAACTAAAATTTAAGCACCTGTTGACAAGCCGATTTAATTGGCTTAGCAGGACTTGTTTGTTGATTAAATTATGTATTATCTAATTTCAATAAAAAAAAATAAATAAAAAAAATCCTAATATTATATGTATTTATGTATTTTTAACTATGACTATTAACAGGAGGCCCCAAAGAAAATAATTTCCCTCAATTTTTGGAGAGTGTGGAGGGTCTTTAGAAGGAAAGGATGGAGAGGAAATTATGTGTCCAGGAGTGATGGAAGTATGAATCCATCGCTCCCACTGCGGTGCAAGGCGATGGGTCGAGAGATTCCTGCTGGAGAGGCAAAATGATCTCCCTCAGGCAGTCTCTCCCGATCCGGGCCGTCACGCAGAAAGTGAGCAGACGCATCTGCGTTCTTTATAATACCTAAACCGAGAAAGACATTTCATGGAAATAGGTATTTTCAGAGTATTTCATTTTTTAGGTAAAGTTAAAATGTTAAGTTCTACTTTATCCACGTATATTGTACAGAACCCTGGAGCGAATTGGAACGTCAAACTCCGCTTCTCGCTACAATGATATCGATCGCGCATCATAGCGATAGATCGGCTGCCAGCATGGCTGACGGCTGTTCAAAATCTCCGGCTTTCCGTTCATGGTGGGCAGACGCGCAGCCAAGTTGATGAACGAATTCACCAGGGGCTGAATGAACATGGCGACGCCGCACGGTGGCGGAAATTTGAGCGCTTGCGCGACATTGGCCCTTCGATCGGCATGTTTTTTTTTTTTTAACTAATTGACCACCATTATCCGGGCATGGTGGTCGAAAAATCTATAAATTATGCAACCATAAACAAAATAAATTCTCAATCAACCACTGATATAGATCATTGCATTAAAAACAATAGCCAAAGCTTACTTACTCTGTAATAATTAGTCTCGGAAATGGGATATATGGGCGTGCATTTATGCTGCTGTATCTAGATGAGTTTGAAGATGTACATAATAAGGTTGATTGTGCACTTATACTTATCATTCAATAAAAGTTTTAAAAAATAGCTTAAAATATTCTTCAAGGTACTTACTTTATTTAAATAACGTTAAAAACATTTTTTATAAATAATATACAGGAATATTGCCTTGGTTCAAAGTTAACGTTTTTTTCCAAATTTTTTTACCAATTTTTCGCCCTAAATGGAATAAGAATAAAAAATTACACAAGTCTTCACTCTATTTTTAAACATATATTAATGCTGTGTCTTTGTTTGTAAACAGAAAAGAAATCACCTCAAATACCTTTAACAACCCCAATAATTACATCTTTAAGGAATGATAGTATTTTTCCTCAATTTTATTTTAGTATTTAATCGTTGATTCGTTTACGTCTACGAAGATCAACTTAATGTTGCATTTTGTGCAACAAACAAACAAGCCTAAAATTTAACGTTATTATCAATTACTTACTGAAATTTAAAAAAAAAACATTGAAAATAACATCCCATACTTATATATTCTGTAATTAGTCGCAGACCGGAGATAAATCTAGGTGATTTTCGTTATTTGTTTTTGGGGTGTTATGCCGAGTTGCGCTGCCTCCTTCTTTAGCCACCATTTCGGACAGCATTGCAGTGTCCATTGTCAGGGCAGATAACGCTGTCTGAAACATTGGCTAAAAAAGGAGGTAGCGCAGCACAGCACAACGCCCCAAAAACTAATAACGAAAATACTTTTGGCCGTGAAAATCAAAAAAAGGAATCAAAACGAGGTGAGTTTAAAGGTGTGCGGAATCGGGTTGTTTGTGTACTTATCATTGAATAAAAGTTGTTAAACAATCACTGAAAATATTATTTAATTAATGTGCTTTATTTTAATAATATTAAAACATATACTTTTAACTTTGTTGTTCTATTTCTTTGTATTTAAAGTAGCAAGAAAAAAACCTCTCGAGTTTTCACACAAATTTAAATGTGTTGTAAATACATTCAATTTATGTTTGATAATAATACTTCCTTGTACATTTCTAGTTTAATATATAATTATGTACCCTATATAATCATATACACTAATTACTCACCTTATTAATCTGTTATTCCCCACTGTCTAGATAATTCTAAGTATTATTGCTACGTACATCAATTATTTAAAAAGTTGTGTTTTTTGTTTGGGATTCTCTTTAATTTATTCAGTTATTCCAGTATTATTAGAAATTATTTCAATAATCGTAAATTAAAATTAATCACCTAATGCGTTTTTAAAATAATTTCTATAAACAAAAGGTTGATAAAAATCACATGTTGAATTATTATTAAATTTAACACTTTTATTTTTCAACTGCAATTCATACATTTATTTCGTATTTTTATTAGCGGATTTTTAAGAATTATAATACCGAAAGGCAAGATAGAGGGTCGCCGAGGGCCTGGTAGGAGACAAATGTCTTGGCTGCGAAATGTACGAGAGTGCACCGGCATTAGAAGTGTGGAGGAGCTATTCCGGGCAGTGCAAGACAGAGAGACATTTTCAAGAGTAGTCGCCAACGTCGGGGGGACCTGATACGGCACACAAAGAAGAAGAATATCAAAAAAATATTAAATAAAATACAGTATATACTTAGCGCCCACGCTCTGTGATATTTTTTGGTAAAAGAATTTAAGATCAACATTTCAATCAAATATAGTTAACAAAAATAAATTAGTGTTTCGTATTAACACTTGAAAACAACAATGAACCTCCAAATTGACGAACGATGAAGATGTCGCGCCAAATTATCAAAATCCGCCACAGTGCGCCGGCAGATAACGTAACTAACATTCATAGTTGGTAGTTATTTCAAACTTGGTTTAACCATTACAAATTATTATTTACTTTATCATTCTGTCTAAACGATATTGCGCCCTGTAGACGCAATAGCCATTATTTGATATTCAATATTACATAATTTTAACAACAGGTTGTGATAATAATTTTGACGACAGGTTGTAGTAGATAATTAATAAATTGAGCGACAATATCTCTTTGGGTTTGATTCATCCACGAGTGATTTACATAGATAAGTAATTAATTACATTAAAGTCCATAAATACCCAGTAATCCTACATCTAGAGTACCTAATTTGAACTTATAAAAATCAATACTCAATATTAAATTTTGTCTTCGGTGGTAAACCGTGTCGTTTCATAACCTATAGAATTGATACATTCCACATTTTGATTCAATAATTAATAATTGTTTTTTTCCGTTTAATTCGCAGAAGTCCATTTATTTTTAAAGTTATGGCCTTATAAGCCGAAACAGCTATCACAACATTAAAAAAACTAAAATACTTGCAGAACTTAATAATAACATTATTACATTTAATTAAAAATGAAATTTTTTACAAACCGCATTTTGTTACCTAAGGTGGCGTCTGGTAACTTGTGCCCAATGTTACCAAGAATGGCACTGTGAAAATAAAGTAGTATTGTTGTTAATATTACTGAGATAGCTGTAGCAATTTTTAATTTTTGAGTTCTGACATTGGAGGGGACCCCACAACTTTTCCAATAGCCTTATTTATTTATTTATTTATTTATTTATTTATTTATTTATTTATTTATTTATTTATTTATTTATTTATTTATTTATTTATTTATTTATTTATTTATTTATTTATTTATTTATTTATTTATTTATTTATTTATTTATTTATTTATTTATTTATTTATTTATTTATTTATTTATTTATTTATTTATTAATTTACGGACAACAGTCCATTAAAAACATAATAATAACACGAATAAAAAATAAAAAAACAGAGATGACAGTGAAGGGAGAGCACATAAAAATTAATAGAAATGACAATATAAAAAGTACATATAGAGACACTACAAGTCAAAGCATGAAGAAGCATTTAAATATTGCGTAACGACTGCCGAAAGTCATTTAGTTTTACACCAAAAAAATCAATGCTTTGACTTGCGTTGACAAGTCTCGACATTCTGGATAAGGGAGAATGGTATCCGTAATTAGTAGAATGTTGATTGAGGAACAGCAATTCATTATTTCGAAGCCTACGGGAAGGGATGTTAAACTGGATGAGTTGTAACAATGCAGGTGTATCTGTAATACTGTTGATAATTTTAAATATGCAAATTAGATCAGAGTCCTTTCTACGTTAATCTAAAGAAGGCATGTTTAAAATGTGTTCAATTTCATCATATGAGTACTTGCCTCTTTCAAGACCCAACCTCCAAGCAATTCCTCTTAGGAAACGATGTTGTACGGATTCGATGTGACAAATGTGGACAGCGTAGAAAGGAGACCAAATGACACTAGCATATTCAAGGTGAGGGCGAACCAGCGAACAGTAAAGAGTTTTAAGTGTACTTATATGTTTGAAGTCAGAGGTAATTCTATGAATGAAGCCGAGTAGTTTAAGTGATTTATTTACGATATTATTTATGTGATCACGGAAAGAAAGTTTGCAGTCTAGAGTGACCCCAAGGTCCTTGATAGATGTGACAGTAGATAGACAAACACTATTTAGTTTATAATCAAACTGAATAGGTTTTTTGGTTCTATAAAAGGACAAAATTTTGCATTTATCAACATTAAGTTCCATGCAGTTAATTTTGCACCAATCGTTAAATGAATCAATATCAAGTTGAAATAGTAAACAGTCAAGGTGGGATTTAAAACAGGAGTAATTTTCTTTGTAATTATCGACTCAAATATTTTTGGAATATTAGATATAATTGATATATTATATAATTATATAATATATATAATTATAAGGAATCATACGGTTTCCTCCTTCACCGCACACGTCAAGACTCAATACTCTATTTTATTGAACGAAGCCACATTTATTTGAACGACTCTAGACCCTCCAATGTCCATGCATAAGGGGTTAGAAAGCAGTATGCAAGTACTTACATTAATATAACACAAAAGAATAATAAACGAGGCAGCCCGTGGAATAATTCTTCTGAAATCCATAGAGAAAAATATATACAGATAAAAGTGTTAATAAATAAAAAGAAAAATAAGAGCAGCGCCCAATTGAGAAAGCCTGAAATAAGAAAAATAACAAAAAAAAAATAACAGTAATAATATAATGCAAGTATTAACAATAACGATAGAGAGAAAATAAAATGCATAAAAATAAAATATTCAGAGAAGGTATTCCACAAACCACCAGGCAGTCCCAATGACTATGTGCATTGTGCATGGCTATTGGCCCAATTTGGCAGGCGGGAATGGGTACCGCCGCCCCGGGAACCTTTATTGGATAACCAACACCTCTGCCATAGGTCACCCCAGGTGGTTCGCTACGTTTGGTGATTTAGCAGCGGTGCCCGGGTTCATGGGGCGAGGTTTGTCTAGGTCTTGGAGGCGGATGACCAGGACACACTGAACCCCGGATTCCTACCCACCCCTTAAACCCTTTTGCTTCCCAGAACTCTCCTCTCCTTCCTTTCCTTAAAAAACCCTCCACACAGCATTCCAAAAGATGACATAGGCCCTGAGGGAATTTTTTTTCCTCAGGGCTTCCTATGTGGAGCTCATGTAAAAAAAAAAAAAAAACCGCAGACGAAACCCGGAGTACGCGCCCTTTGAGTTCCGACAATGGAAAGATAGCCTACGGTGTATCTTTGTTATTTTACATATTTCACGTACGTCGATAATCGGCAAGCCTTTCTTTCCTAAACCCGCCTTTCCCGTCCACACAGCATCATCAAAGATGATGATGATTCAGGCTTTGAGGGATTTTTTTTCCTCAGGGCTTTCTGTGTGGAGCTAATGTAATAAAAGCAATCGGTGGCCCGAGTAAGGTGACAATAAGACAATAACAATATTTATCTTCAATGAAATTAATTACGTTTTAATGACTTAATCTAATCTAATCTCCTTTAATGCAACATAATATGATTGCATTAACCCTTGAATAAAAATATTTCACAAGTATCGGTGATCCATTTCCTCAGTTTTAACGTTAAGATCTACGCCGGTCATTTAAAAATATCGTTGATAGGTATTGTAACCAATGTCTTCTGTTCCACTCCGCGCTCCCCTCAGGGGAACTGAGCGAAAGGGACAACTGCATATCGGGCCGAAAATACCTAAATAAAATCGTCAAAATCGATGTTTTGTATTCCCCATTTTTCTTCTCCAAAACTGGACCAATTTTAATTTTTTTTTTCACTAACTGTATTAGAAGAAAATATTCTATGTCGGTAGGTTATACTTTTTTTCAATATTTTATTTTTTAATTTTTTTTTTTAATTGTACAACAGATTTTTATCCAATTACTGTACAATTTTCTCATTTTAACAGTCTTAACACCTAGGAAGATGATTAATATACAAAAAAATCTTAAGGCTATCTAAAGAAGAGTTATATATATCTAGTGTTTCCGATATTTCGTTCAACAGCACCATTCCTCTTGTCATGCTATGCTGTGCTAGAACATCTGTTCTGCCGTATGGTATTTTGAACAAGTCGTGTCGACGACTACGGCTGAAATTTTCAGGCACGTATAAGCCATAACATTCCAAGAGGAATGGGCTGTCAATACGATTATGGATTATGTTAAAACTAAGAATTGCAAGATTTGCATAACGTCTAGTTTCCAAGCTAAATCTATTTGTTGCCTCAAGTAATTCCATATGGTGCATGAATCTCGGGTACGTTCCATTCATCCGCATATAGACATACCTAAGGAATTTTTTCTGAACTTATATACATTGTTTAGTTTGAATACTGAATGTCTTTTGACGGCGTTTAAACTAGGCAATTTTATTAATTTTTGGAAGGTCCTAACTTCTATAAGAAGTAAATTATCAAAAAAAAAACAAAACGTACCGACACGCTAGTGGTTAATATCTATATTATGTAAAAAAAATTTGCTCTAGGGTCAAAATCCAGAGAGATAAACGGGGTATACGTTTGTATGGAAAAAACGCCGCTGGCATTTCCTCTTAATCGAGGAAACCATCAGAATAATAGAAATTATTTTATCGATTTTAAAATAACATGGGAGGTTAATGATTGAGGTTCCTTGAGATTGAAGATAGATAAGCGATTGACATTGAAACATAATATTTTTTTTGTAAGAAGGATAGGCACACAATCCATGGTTACGAATATTCAAATTCCTTCGGATACACGGACATATGAATATATATGGACCTGCCCTAAGTGATAAAAACGTATTATTTCCCCCTCCACATGGCGCCAGCTAGAGCTCCTCCTCGGAACCGGCTCGCTCCATGTGGAGGGGATAGAGCCTCGCTTGAATCTAAAATGTGTGCCGTCATCATTCTTGCCGTGAACAGCTAGAAGGTAACATCCATACATTTAACGAAATACAACGCCAAAACGGTAGCGTATGCTATACAATATATCTACATATCAATGTGCACATAGCGAATGTGGGCGGTTCTTCAGTGTGCTCGTCGCTGGTTACAGGGGTAAGTAAATTATGAAACATTTGTAATAGTGTTTTAACTAAACACGGCAACAAAATATTGATATGTGTATTGGGGCGAGTCTTTTTGGGGCGAGCATTTGGCCTCAGCAAATATGTTATTATCGTGGCAAGCAATTCGCGCTCCCATGTAAAAAGGTCTATTCATTTAAAGCAGTTTTTGCTTTTAAGAACTAAATGGTGATATTGTAATGCGAGATGCCTATTTACTGTCAGATAGATTGTATAACGAATCACAATCATCTTTCCCCTCTTCGCCCTCCATAGTTTGGTTTTACCCCTCATCTGTAACTGCTTGTCTATCCATTTGGATGTCTATGTTCGGATACTATAATTATTAAAATCGGTTTGAAGATTCATCGTCGGAAGACCGAGGTGAGAAAGGCTTGAGCTGGCGACGCGACTTCTGGGGTGGGATTCCAATGCATTGGGCCACTCAGCCAAAATTTAATTATAAAAATTTTCTTTTGGTACTCCCATTTAAATTGAATTTTTAATTATTCCAAAGCAATCAGTTGCCATATTAGACCCCTTCTAACACATAACTTCATTTCTACTTGAACCTATCTAACAGATGGTTACGACAGATGAAATGTCTTTAATATATCTTTAGTTCATGTAACAAGAGTACCCCGGAGCCAGTGCAATTATGACATCTCCATTTGAGTAACGTTATGAGGTTCATATAATGAATTAGGAAGGAGATGAAGATTAGGAACATTTAGACCTGTGTTAACCTTTTCAGATTTAGTTACATAATAAACAAACCGCAGCTGCAAACACGAAAACTTTAAAATAAGATTTTTTCATCTCTTATCAAGACTTTATAGAGTTACTTCCGTTCCACGTAGGTAATTGATGGATATGAAATATTAATAATTATGCTTTATTCAAGAACTAGCTATTCCCCACGGCTTCGCTTGCATGGTATTAGGGGATTCCCACTCCGCCTCCACCACCTTCCCTCTCTCCACTCCATTCCCCCCATCAACCTCCTCCTCCCCCCTCACTCACTCCTCCCCCCACCCCTACCCCACTTTCCACCCCCTACCCATCCCCTCCTCCACATTCCCTGTTCCCACACCACTCCCCCATCAACCCCTCTCCCCCACCTCCACCCCCCCCCACCCTCCTCCAACTCTCCCCCTTCCCTCCCTCCCCCCTCTCCAACCCCTAACCCCTGCTAGGTATATTTTAATGAGGGGCTATTTACCAAGTAGAAACACAGTTTGCGTGGGTTTTTTTAAATAAACCTTACCATCCAGAACTTTGCAGATTCCTGCGCGCCAATACTCGGTCCTTTCCGAGTAATGTTTTGATGGGGGAGAGCATGACACTATCTTCAGAGCATGGGCACAATGGATTGCATGTTATATTGTTTTAGGTTAAATGAAAGATGATGTTTGGAAAAGTAAAAGAATAGTTTATATTAATCACTATTACAAGAATACAAGTATGGTGAATTAGTCTTACCCCCAGGGATCGGTAAATGGTTTTAAATATATCTAATCTGACTATAATCTGAATAACCGTGTGTGAGCGGGGAGCTTCCATCAAGCCGGTGGTGATCTCATCCTGTCAGACCCAGCTGGTACGATCAGGATCTCGGTCCGGAAAGAGTGTCCTGGAGACGGGTCCAGCGTCTCCAACACAGGGTGGCTGATCTCAGTTCATTGAGATCCCATCGATGACAATGTAGGAGCTCTCCGGGCAGATGGCCTTGGCTGGTGCAGTACAGAGCGCGTGGTTCGTTTATACGGATACCGTATGGGAAATAAGGCCTGTATAACTGTATAGTGCCCCTGGAAGATTACACTTCCTTGGCAGAATGCGCGGATTTACAACAATCGCGTGATCGCGTCGATTCCCAGTAGTAAATCATTTAACATCGTTCATTACACGCGCGGACCTTATGCGGTCATTTTAAACAGGCACCACACTCCATTAGACTTTTCATAAAATCCGTTAAAACCCCCCGTCATCGAGGAAATACTATTATAACATTTTGAACACGTTCACCCATCTGGGATTCAACGAAATAAAACTTAATTGACTGTGCTAAAGTTTCATCGCTGCCCTCCGATGAAACGATTCCAATGACGAGTCACGTAGCCGGAAACCAGAGATTCCCGGCGGTCTATGTGTTTGTTGCCCGCCCGTGCTCTTAATAAATTTAAGAAAATTAGTACAAACAATCGTACTTGTTCTGAAGAGGTGTTTAAAAAATAATAGCTTTTAAATAGGACTTAACACCGCTTCATAACACCCCTCCACCCCATTCTAAAAGTCATATACTTAATAATCAATAAATTAGACATATCAAGTAGTCCAATATTAGGTCTGTTTCCAATAAACCCTTAAAAAAAATTCCCAGTGCTCCTTACCACCATGCCAGTTGATGCTTTGTTTCTCCAAATTTATTATTATAAATTATAACCCATTAGTCTACCTAATTGTGCTTTCGGTTTTTCCCGTTACTTGAGTGCTTATGTTAATGTTTTTTTATGGCCGTCTATGTGTTTGTCATATTTGTATCATGTTGTCTCCCTATATATTTTGTTATATATAAGCACACATTATGTACCTCTTGTTTAATATTCATTTGTACCCTGAAGATGCTTTATAAAGCGAAACCGGTCGGTTCATAAATTAATAAATTTCGTGGTTTTAAACAAAAAGTATTTTATTTTATTAAATATGTCAAACCACAAAGTGATTGCTTTCTACTAATATGTTTATAGCCAAAGTACTCACAAATAATGTAGCTTTCTATTAGTGAAAGAATTTTTTAAGTCCATTAAATAGTTTTAGTATGAAAGAGCAACAAACATACATCCACACAAACTTTCGCCTTTATAATATTATATTAATATTAATAGAAAGGATAGAACGTAAGCAGGTGTAGTGCAATGCAATATATTCCGTATTTCAAAATAATAAAATAAATGCATCGATAATTTCTTTGATTGTTTAGGAAAACATAAAACAATAATCAATTATGTAATCCAGCTAATGGTTTTCGACGTTTACGTGTTTACCAGGGAGACGTAAAACTTTTCAAATTCGAAATTTGATAGGCGGCACAAGCTCTGTGTAATTAACAAAACAGGTAAACTTCAACCGCAAAAACTTGAAAACCTATTCAAAAGCTCGAACTACTCTTTCACACGAAATGCTCCGAGTTTCCCATTTAACTCATTACCTCCATACAATAATGAAATCAATTTCAGCAGTAAGTACCTAATATTATTTCTGGCTAATTACACAGCTAAATATTATTTTTACATCAAATAGAGTTAACATAACAACCAAATAGGATATAAGATGAATTGTAATGAAGACAAAATGTTATTTTAATATCGTTAGTAATGATAATGAGACTGGTAGGTACCGATAAATGTTTTAATTATAATAATACCTTGTAACAAGTTATTATATACCTAAGTATTGTTAAGTATGGTATTGTTATAATTTTCTCTAATTAATTCTTCTTAAAAAAGTCACTATTTTATAATATATTATAATTTTTTGTGAATCGAAAGTCACAGTAGTGCTTTTAGAAAACAAGTATTTAGTTTCAGCACCGATGTAGTTTGGTCGATAAGTTGAAGGTCCTGGGTTCGAGCCCCAGAGGTGCCAATATCTTTTTATAATTTGTCTGTCATTTAATTAAATATTACAATTTGAGGTTTTACTGATAAAGTAAAAAATAAATATTCATCCTAGACTTGCAGAAAAGTCAACAGATGTCGCATGTTAAAAATAAAATTGATAAAAATTTATCCAAACACTATCTAGATAGCGTTTAGTTCGGGTTTGAATCTTGCAATCATATATAAAGATAGCAGCCAAAAAAGCGTGCGGACCAGACAATATTCCAGTTGAGGTGTTGAAGCTCTTTAATGATGAAAATGTTGACTACCTGTTGAGGTTATTTAACTCTATATATGACACAGGGAATATACCCCAAGATTGGCTAAAATCCATCTTCGTGACATTGCCTAAAAAACAATACCGTAAGAAGTGCAGTGACTATCGATTAATAAGCCTGATGAGTCATGTCCTTAAATTATTCCTTAAAATAATACATGCCAGGATACGAAATAAGTGCGAGCAGGACTTGGATGATACTCAGTTTGGCTTCAGAAATGCGTTCGGGACGCGTGAAGCATTATTTTCTATCGACGTACTATTGCAAAAGTGTCGTGACCAAAGAAAGGAAGTCTTTGCTGACTACGAAAAGGCATTTGACAGGGTAAAACATGCTGACCTAATGAAAATGCTTGCGGATCGCAACGTTGACACCAAAGACCAGAACTTCATTAAAAACCTGTATTGGTTCCAAACAGCTGAAATAAGACATGGAAATGAGAGATCTAATGCAATTGCCATTCAGCGTGGAGTTCGACAAGGCTGTATCCTGTCGCCACTATTGTTTAATCTCTATTCCAAATATGTCTTTAAAAGAGCCCTAAGTAATACTGAGAAGGGTCTGAAGATCAACGGAGTTGTCATTAATAACATAAGATACGCAGATGATACTGTATTACTAGCCGACTGCATCGATGACCTCCAAGACCTATTAAATCTTGTTAATAATGCTGGTGAACAACTGGGCCTAACAATCAACACCAATAAAACTAAATGGATGACATTTAGACGACTAGATCACTCTGAATCAGTGATACAGTTAAATGGTTGCAATGTCGAAAAGGTGGAAAGATTTAGATACCTCGGCAGTATTCTCACGGAGACTCTTGACCCAGATGTGGAGGTTAGATGCAGAATTGAAGCAGCAAGAACTGCGTTCATTAAAATGAAATCCCTCTTCTGCAATGACAATATCCGCTTAAAACTAAGGCAGAGAATGCTAAAATGTTATGTGTGGTCGGTCTTGCTCTATGGATGTGAAACATGGACCTTGAAAGTAAATACCACGAACAAGTTAGAGGCTTTTGAAATGTGGCTTCGCCGGAGAATGCTCAAGGTCCCATGGACCGACATGATCACCAACACAGAAATTCTCAGGCGGGCTAGAGCAGATAGAGAACTGCTTACATTAATAAAAATCAGGAAAATTTCATATCTGGGTCATATACTTCGAGGGGAGAAGTATCACTAGCTCCATTTGATATTGAAAGGCAAGATAGAGAGTCGCCGAGGGCCTGGTAGGAGACAAATGTCTTGGCTGCGTAATATACGAGAGTGGACCGGCATTAGAAGTGTGGAGGAGCTATTCCGGGCAGCGCAAGACAGAGAGACATTCTCAAGAGTGATCGCCAACGTCGGGGGGACCTGATACGGCACACAAAGAAGAAGAAGCCAATAATATGTGCGTTAAGAAAATGAAGATAATGTTGGTAGTTCTCAGTCGAAGTATGATATAGTTAAATGTGACTGAATTGGATATAGACTAGTTAGCTCAGTTGGTAGAGCTGTTGCCATGAAAGCAGAAGATCCTGGGTTCGAGTCCCAGAGGTGCCAACATCTTTTTCTGATTTTTCTGTCTCTTGATTTTCGATTGAGGTTCGCTAATATTGTCTTCATTTTGAGAGGCGGGTATGGGTACCGCCGCCCCGGGAACTATTTATTGGACAACCAACACCCTTGCCACAGGTCATCCCGAGTGGTATGCTACAATTGGTGACTTAGCAGGGGTGCCCGGGTTCATGGGATGATGTTTGTCTAGGTCTTGGTGGCGGATACGTTTGCCCAACCACTGCGTAGTGGGCTGGATCGGAGGAGGCTGATTGAGGGCGGCCTTTTGACGTGTATGAGGAATAGATTCATACGTCCGTCACTCCTGGCCACACTGACCCCCAGATTCCTACCCGCCCCTCATACCTTTTTCCTTCTCATATCTTCTCCTTCCTTTCCCTTAAAAGACCCTCCACACAGCATCCTCAAAGATGACATAGGTCCCTAGGGAAATTGTTTTCCTCGGTGCCTCCTGTGTGGAGCTAATGTAAAAAAAAATAATAATTTCATAATTAAATTTATATTATTGAACCCATTTCGAATGTTATACGACTCATAATAAAGAAATGTAACCTGCTGAAACAGATATTTATTTAATCGCTTCTGTTCTTGCATAACTTGACCAAAATACCGTATATGAAGACAAAGTCAATTTTTGCAAATGAGGAACAAAAGTATACTTTTATATTTTAACCATAATCAGCGTCTAACTTAAATGCCCGTAAAAAAAATTTGCTTTTAGGTTAATTTTGTCATACAGTAAAATTGTTAAGTTTGTGATTTTAAATCAGATGCCGTCACAATAATCAAACTCTTCATGTTACTCCACAATGGCGCTGCGATCGGTGTGTACAGAATGACATCAGGAGCGTTTTGGCGGAGAGATTTGTTCATTTTCAAAATCGATTTATTAATATTACGCGCACCTAACCATTTGGTCAGATACGATATTTTTTCCCTCTCTGCGAATATATATTTTTAAATCTTGTATTTCGGTTGTTGAAATCAATCCATTATAGGTACATCGAAAAAAATGCCAAAAAAATCAACATTTTCGATAATGCGATTGACCAAATTTAAATCCCCAAACGCCCTTCAAATAAAGTGTTTAAAGGAGGAATAATAAATTATTCGTTTGGACAAGTTTGTTCCGAATTCAGAAGCTTTGCAATACATTTACAGTTTACAACATTTAGGCTTTGAACGTATAAATTACATTTAAATAATGAGGTACTAGCTAATAATATCTTATCTTTTAGAGGTTCGGTACTTAACTGCGTAATTTTACGATAGTATTGATCTAATTACTATAGACGCTGAAATTGGTTTCCATAACCCGCTAACACACTGTGCTTTTGAAATTAATTAATAAATTAATTAATATTACATTAATTAAAATACTTCAATCATTTCAGGAAAATTGGAGCATGCACACGTACTTTTTCAATACTAAAAATATCATTTTTTTATCATTACGCAATTATGGCCACGTAGATTGGTACCAGATTGATAAAAATATTAAACATTCAAATTTAGCAAATTCGCTTGATCGATGAACTGAGTTTTTTCAACTTGTGTCCTTAGAAGTGCGATGTATACTGATTTCAAAGAAAACCGTTGTCGTTAATTATTATTTAAGATCTTTAGATCAAGGTTCGTAGAAAATGCGTTTAATGAGGTTAGCTCATACGGGGCTTTTTCTAAAAAAAACTCGTCTGACCGCTTCGTAATTTCGAACGCGTGACGTAGCTTGACACTACTAAAACATTGCCATTTGTTTTGCAGTTAATTCAAATCTCCTAGTGAAACAGTGACTACGATTTTTTAGCCAACCACCGCTCTACTCTCTATATGATCTAACCCTTTTTAACGCATTTTCTAAGAACCTTGCCTTTAGATTTTAATAAAATTATGTATGTACTCAAGAAAAATTCGATATTTATAAAAATTTAAGCAGAGGAAAAGAAGAATTATTGAGCTTACTGCGATGAGTACACAAACACGATTATGTCACGCTTCTACCAGTTTCCTTCTTCACTGGATACACTCGCTGGATTATCTAAAATAGATTGCAGTTGAATCCGTCAAAGTCTGAATTAACATTAATTAATTAATTAATTATCGGCGTATCATTGATATCTCCCCATTAACCAATTCAGAAAGTGACGTCACTTCAAAGACAAGTATCAAACTAGTGGATGTCAATCTGTACGCTGACTTTTCCCTTAACCCCTCAGGCCTCGACTATATTTTGAAGGTGGGTCAAAATATTTCCGCTTTGCAATAAAAACAAAAAAAATATTTCTGAATATGTCAGAAAACAAAAACATATTATGAAAGATCATAAAATCCGCTTCTAGTTTTTATAAATGAAATTAAACATATAATTTTTGAACTATAAAAAAATTGCATTCAAACATAAAAGGTTTTGAAAATTACTGTAACCAAAAAAAAACCATACATATTTTATTAGACAAATGTATTATAAACTTTATTGTCACCTCACTTTTTTGTAGTTCCATATAAAAATAAATAATGGAAAATTCTCAAAGTTTAATTTTTTTTTTCAAATACGATCCAAACCTTTGGTTACATAAAGTTAAGGTGTACATTTTACTTCTAATTAACTTAGATTATATCATGTTTCTCTTGATGATAGTAAGGGAGACACAATATTTCTATGAAACAGAAGTATTAAAACTCGAGTAAACTATAAGTGCTGGGTTTTTTCTAGTACTTAATTCAAATTAAAGCTGTTCCGAGAAACCTGTCAATAGAGGCGATTGAATTTCTAGTCAATTCTTTCGTTGTTTCACAATTCTTACGTTATTGCGTGGTATATGGTATATGGAAAAGAATTCAAGGACATTCAAACACTTAAAATATTGTATTTTTCATATGTTCGCACTCATCTTGAATTCGCTTCTCAAATATGGTCTCCTCAATATAATATTTATTTTAAACGCATCGAAGCCAACCAAAGAAAATTTGCTCATCATTTAAATTTCAAGTTTAATATTGGTTATCATGACATATAAGCAGGACATTTTTGTTTTGAAAAGTTTTATTTTTCCATGTACATTTGTTACTTTAATTTTAAATTTTTGCTGTGACTCCTCCCACTGTTCTCCCCCTCCACCAAATTCCTCACTCCCACTACCCCCACCTAATTAATTTTTGTACTTGTATAGAATTTAAGTTAGTTTTAAGTTTGCTCGTTAATGACACGGACGTGTCTAAACCGGTGGCAAAAATTTAAAATGAAAGTAACAAATGTACATGGAAAATTAAAACTTTTCAAAACAAAAATGTCTAGAAATTGTTACATAGTCAATGCCCAAGAAATACAAAAAAGCTTGCAGGACCTTTATGGACTTAAATTATTAAAAATTAGAAGAGACTCCGCAGATATAATATATCTTCATAAAATTATCAATGGTTTTATTGATTGTTCGCCCCTTTGGGCTGAGATTAATTTTAGATTCCCATCCGTTAGAACCAGAGAAAAATCACTTTTTAATCTTCGAAAATGTTCTACTAATCTCAGAAAAAAATGCTTTTATATTCAGAGCATGCAAGGCATTTGATAAGAATTTTAATAATATAGACATATTCTCAGTAATTTAAGTACCTTAAAAAAGTATGTCATAGCCAAAATTAAATAATTTTTTGACCGTATTGCAAGTTACCATGTTTTTGCTGTGAATCCTTTCCAGTTACATACGTCAATCGACTTACTATTGTATTCACTCTGAGTTGTAGGTATGTACAATGTACATATTATTATTATTGCTGTTGTGGAGTGAGAATAGATTTCTGACGCTGACTAATTCATATTTTGAAATTTAGTAAGCAGGTTATTATAGTTTATATTGTGTTTTTAAATGTTTTTTTTAAATTATTAGGGTTATATTTTTGTTTACTTCTTATGGATACAGGACCCTTACTTTTTTGTTATACTTTTTAATTATAATTTTAATTATGTGAAAATCTGTTATTGAATATTTTGTATATTATTAATGTTACTATTATAAGAGTAAAATATCTGTCGATTTTCGATAATAAATAAAATAAAAATAAAATAAAAATAAAATAAAAATAAAATAAAATAAAATAAAATAAAATAAAATAAAATAAAATAAAATAAAAATAAAATAAAAATAAAAATAAAAATAAAAATAAAAATAAAATAAAATAAAATAAATTAAAAATAAAAATAAAAATAAAAATAAAAATAAAAATAAAAATAAAAATAAAATAAAATTAAAATAAAATTAAAATAAAATTAAAATAAAATTAAAATAAAATTAAAATAAAATAAAAATAAAAATAAAAATAAAAATAAAAATAAAAATAAAAATAAAAATAAAAATAAAAATAATAATAAATTAATAATAATTTTATAAAATTATTTTCAAATTCTGAATCAAATTTAGAAAAAATGATTAAGGTAGTTAAAATTTTTTCAGATGATATTAAAATGACTTTTGGTTTAGATAAATGTAAAACGATCCATATAGAGAAAGGCAAAATTGTAGATGGAGACGAGGGTATATTTAGAAATTTCAAAATTAAAAGTATGAAAGGGGATGAGGTTTATAAATATTTAGGATACCCGCAATCGAATAGATTAGATCACACTAGTATTAAAAATGATATTAGGATTAAATTTCAAACTAGGATCAGAAAAATTTTAAAATGCAATCTATCTGCTAAAAATTTAGTAAAAGCAATAAATACTTGGGCAATACCTTTATTAACGTACTCATTTGGCATAATTAAATGGTCCAATACAGATTTAGATAGTTTAGAACGATTAATTAGAACTACGTTAACAAAGTTTAATTGCCATCATCCAAATTCAGCTATAGAACGAATTAATTTACCTAGAAATTTAGGAGGTAGAGGTATAGTCAAAATAACATCTTTGAAACACAATCAGGTAGAAATGCTTAGAAATTTTTTCCATAGGAAAGCTAATAGCTCAGAAATGCACAAAATAATTTGTAAGGCAGATAGAAACATTACACCTTTAAATTTATATGACGAGAATGCCAACATTCTTATAAATACTAACCAGGAATTATTAGATTCCTGGTCAAATAAAATTATTCATGCAAAACACTTCAATTATCTCAACCAAACGTATGTTGACAAACTTTCGTCAAACAAATGGTTGAGTATTGGAGAGTTGAGCGCAGAAATAGAAGGATTTATGCTTGCCATTCAAGATAGAGTCATTAATACTAAAAATTATAGGAAGCATATAATCAAAGATATAAATCAAATTGATGATTTATGTAGAAAATGTTTGGCTTTTCCGGAAACTATAGAACATATTATATCGGGATGTTCTATATTAGCGCCGTCCGAGTATACATTTAGGCACAATCAGGTTTTAAAAATAATCCACCAAAGTTTGGTAATTAAACATAACTTGATTGACTGCCGTAATATAGTACCATATTATGAATATGAACCAAATTCATTTTTAGAAAATGAATTTTATAAAATATATTATGATAAAACTATACTAACAGACAGAACAATTAGTCATAATAGACCTGATATAGTTTTACATGACAAAATTAAAAAAATAACTTATATCATTGATGTAGCTATTCCAAATTCCTGTAATATTCAAAAAACTGTTTCTGAAAAAATTAGAAAATACACAGATTTAGGAAATGAGATTAAAAGAATTTGGCATTCTCGGAATATAAAAATATTACCATTTGTTATTTCGGCTACTGGCATTATACCTAGGTCTCTGATTCAAAATTTAGGCGTATTAGATTTGTCAAAGAATTTATACATAAAAATGCAAAAATCGGTAATTTTAAATACATGTAGGATTACAAAAGATTTTTTAAATATTTATATTGAGGGATCAGTAGGATTTATAGGTTCAATTAGGAATTCCACAGAGCCGAACCCTCTGATATGAAAATATCTGGAGTCGGTGAATTTTTTTTCCCATCTGGTCTCTGGTAGGTTGACATGTTGTTCTTGTATTTAATTAATAATAATAACGATTAAATTTCAAACTAGGATCAGAAAAATTTTAAAATGCAATCTATCTGCTAAAAATTTAGTAAAAGCAATAAATACTTGGGCAATACCTTTATTAACGTACTCATTTGGCATAATTAAATGGTCCAATACAGATTTAGATAGTTTAGAACGATTAATTAGAACTACGTTAACAAAGTTTAATTGCCATCATCCAAATTCAGCTATAGAACGAATTAATTTACCTAGAAATTTAGGAGGTAGAGGTATAGTCAAAATAACATCTTTGAAACACAATCAGGTAGAAATGCTTAGAAATTTTTTCCATAGGAAAGCTAATAGCTCAGAAATGCACAAAATAATTTGTAAGGCAGATAGAAACATTACACCTCTAAATTTATATGACGAGAATGCCAACATTCTTATAAATACTAACCAGGAATTATTAGATTCCTGGTCAAATAAAATTATTCATGCAAAACACTTCAATTATCTCAACCAAACGTATGTTGACAAACTTTCGTCAAACAAATGGTTGAGTATTGGAGAGTTGAGCGCAGAAATAGAAGGATTTATGCTTGCCATTCAAGATAGAGTCATTAATACTAAAAATTATAGGAAGCATATAATCAAAGATATAAATCAAATTGATGATTTATGTAGAAAATGTTTGGCTTTTCCGGAAACTATAGAACATATTATATCGGGATGTTCTATATTAGCGCCGTCCGAGTATACATTTAGGCACAATCAGGTTTTAAAAATAATCCACCAAAGTTTGGTAATTAAACATAACTTGATTGACTGCCGTAATATAGTACCATATTATGAATATGAACCAAATTCATTTTTAGAAAATGAATTTTATAAAATATATTATGATAAAACTATACTAACAGACAGAACAATTAGTCATAATAGACCTGATATAGTTTTACATGACAAAATTAAAAAAATAACTTATATCATTGATGTAGCTATTCCAAATTCCTGTAATATTCAAAAAACTGTTTCTGAAAAAATTAGAAAATACACAGATTTAGGAAATGAGATTAAAAGAATTTGGCATTCTCGGAATATAAAAATATTACCATTTGTTATTTCGGCTACTGGCATTATACCTAGGTCTCTGATTCAAAATTTAGGCGTATTAGATTTGTCAAAGAATTTATACATAAAAATGCAAAAATCGGTAATTTTAAATACATGTAGGATTACAAAAGATTTTTTAAATATTTATATTGAGGGATCAGTAGGATTTATAGGTTCAATTAGGAATTCCACAGAGCCGAACCCTCTGATATGAAAATATCTGGAGTCGGTGAATTTTTTTCCCATCTGGTCTCTGGTAGGTTGACATGTTGTTCTTGTATTGTTTTGTAATTATAATACATATAGTGCAATTGCCTAACGTGTATTGACCAGATGATCATTTGGGAAGTGTGTGAAAGGGTTTAGTTTTTCCTGTGGGGAAAATTAAACCCGGACATTTAAATCTGGTGCGTAAAATAAATCCAGGACACTTTTTCTGATTCAAAATTTAGGCGTATTAGATTTGTCAAACTGATTCAAAATTTAGGCGTATTAGATTTGTCAAAGAATTTATACATAAAAATGCAAAAATCGGTAATTTTAAATACATGTAGGATTACAAAAGATTTTTTAAATATTTATATTGAGGGATCAGTAGGATTTATAGGTTCAATTAGGAATTCCACAGAGCCGAACCCTCTGATATGAAAATATCTGGAGTCGGTGAATTATTTTCCCATCTGGTCTCTGGTAGGTTGACATGTTGTTCTTGTATTGTTTTGTAATTATAATACATATAGTGCAATTGCATAACGTGGATTGACCAGATGATCATTTGGGAAGTGTGTGAAAGGGTTTAGTTTTTCCTGTGGGGAAAATTAAACCCGGACATTTAAATCTGGTGCGTAAATAATAAAAATAAAATAAAAATAAAAATAAAAATAAAATAAAAATAAAATAAAAATAAATTAAAATAAAACATGTATACGCAAGTCTCCCTAATTAAAAAATTAATAATTTGCAATCTGTTTTCAATATTATGGCAAGAGTTACCACCGGCGCGGCGTATCTAAATATTTCCCCATTTCAAATCATTTAAATCTTCATTGGCTCAAATATCCTGGAAAAATCCAGTTGAAACTGCTGGGTGGTATTTAAGTCAATTAAACCGAATGGCTCCAGTTTATTTATGGGAAAAACGTATTCCTGAAAATACAAATTCAACCCTCAGGTTAGCAACTTCATTAGTTATCAGTCCTTTTTGATTTTCAGGACCAAAAGCAGTGTAGAGCAACCTTCGGCCACTCTTCAAATTTCAAATCAAACTCTCTCTTCAAATTTTTAAATCATCCGTTCAAAATAATAAAAAATTTCTATCAAATTCTTAAAAACACAAAATTTTGCGGTTCGACCTTAAGTGTAGAAACAATTTCACCTACGTCTCCCAGTTCGTTTCCGTTGGGATCTATGTTTGATGTATTTCAAAGATTTCCATCATATGCCAAAAGTTTTCTGAGAAAATTTTGTTTAATTTTCTAAACACAAAAATCAAAAGTTGCCTAAATTTTGGCAATAGATATTTTTTATATGTACTTAAATATTTCAGAATGAAAAAAAATATGGCCATGGAGAAATGAAAAATTTTTTTTAGCGGTCTAAAATTATTGTTTTAATTATTCACCTACTGAAATTTTCAACATCGAGCTGTACCGTACAACATCCACACCGTACCCCTGAGACCCGCGAACAAATTGACAATGGCCTTCCGGCAGAATAGGTTGATTACCACTGACCTAAATCCTGAAATGGACTGCCACATGATTTAAGAATGTTCACAGATTCGAAAGAATTTAAAGCTAAACCTAAAACTCATATTTTCAGAGAGTTTATCCGCGAACTCAGAAACCTTTTTCCTTCACAGTCCGCGACGTAAATAACTAAAAATGTAAATCTACGAGTAGGTATTGATAATTTTGCATTTAAACTTAAGAAAAATTTGTAAGCTTTTTAAGGTCATTTCATAAAAATTCTTCAGTCCAGTTGAACAAAAAAAATGAATATTAAAAAAAAAATCAACTCTGATTATTGTTACTAATCTTTTGATAAATTTAACATCAAAACGAGTCACGGCACGCGAGTAAAATAGCAAATGAAAAATTACGCAATGTTCAATGATTTAAATATATTCGTACCCAGTGACCTTTGCGTAACTTCTCCAAGCTTAAAATTTCCTAAAAAGTGTGTTTATCGGAAGTGACCTGTCAGTTGAGGATATTTTCTGTATTTGATTGTAAAATAATAAATTAGGTGAGATCAGGAAAACATAACCTCACATTCATGTGATTTTTCACTAAAAAAGGCGCGATGCCCATTATCCCATTATTATTAATAATATACGACACACACGTAGCAATAATTTGGAATAATTTTGAAACGTTGTGGATTCGTTCAATGGTAACTTAACACCTTTATTTTGCGGATATTCCGTTTTTTTGTTTAAATCTCCTCTTACAAGCATAAACAATAAATGTCAAATCAATAAATCTGAACCATTGTTTCTAAAATGATTCTGGATAACACGTAAGTAAAATACGTTCACATTACTCGTTCTTATGAAAAATACATTACAATATGGTGGAAAGCACTCCAATACCAATAACCACTGAACAAGTAGGTAGTATATGTAGGTGCATACCTTCCCACGAGGACATCTTATCTTGTATTTGAATAGCGTGTAAAAACGTTTTATTCCTTTCTTTTTTTTAAGAAAGACTAATATCTAAAAAAAGAGACTAATATTTAAAAATCTACTACCACCACAGTGCGTAGATTTTTAGTAGTTTTTGTAAGCGTAAAATGTTGCTTGTATCGTGATGGAGGACTTACCCAGCCAATGGACTGAACTCACGAAACCTGCGCCACTGAAAGGTCAGTTTTGATGACATAATAAAGTATTTCACGTTAAATTAGGTTATGCAGTCGGTAGGTGCCTAATTTTTTATTTCCTTGGTAATATTGAACTTTTTTTACTATTTCTGCTTCCAAGCTGGTCGGCAAGAGAAAATAATACAGGCAAACTCCTTAGACGGATAAGTTACCTGTTATTAACGTACATAAAAGTTACAAATTGAAATCTATTTATATAAAAATATCTACACCTTTTTCAAAATGTCTTTTTTTTTTTTTTAAGTTTGACTGAAGTTTGAACCTTCCTACCCAGTGATCGCAATCATCCGCGCTACCAACTCTATTTTAAAATGTTTTTAAAACTTAAAAAAAAATTGTTCGAATGGGTTTTGATCCTTCATACCCTGTGATCGTAATTAACCGCGGTGTTAACCGGTCTAAATTCCGGATTTGGTAAGGCCAACATTTATTTATTGATTAACGCCCTTTTTCGGGGCTTTTACAAATGAATGGTAATGGTGCATAACTGAACTGCCTCAGTAACAATCCTACTAATATTATAAAGGCGAAAGTTTGTATAGATGTATGTTTGTTACTCTTTCACGCGAAAACTACTGAATGGATTTTAATAAAACTTTACAATAATATAGCTAATACATCAGAATAGTCTATACGCTATAGCAGACCTCTGGCATTATGAAATTTATGGACAAAAATTGCACGCGAGCTGTTTGAAAAATGAATGAATGAGCGGCGAGTAGAGGGGGAGGATGAGGTATGAGGGGGGATTTGTGGGGGGTGGGGGGGAGAGGGGTGAGATGGGGCGGGGTAGAGGAGGAGGGGGGATTGGAGTGGAGATAGAGAAGGTGGAGGAGGCGCTGTGGGTATCCCCCTAATACTATGTGAGCGAAGCCGGGGGCAAAAGCTAGTATTTTATATTTTTTTAAATATGAAGATGTCCACTGACTAGGTATAATTGTTTCCCTCCATTAGTATTCTGGGCAAAAAGGAATACATATTATGGTAGTTAGTCCCAGAATTTCTGCACTGAAATAAATCCTGACATCTAGTATTACGTAGCTTATCCGGAAGCTTATCATTTATTCATTAAGTGCTTTAATTCCCTTGATTTTCAGAAAAATGTATATATATTCGTGTCCGCGTGTGTGCGTGATTGCACTAAACATTGTGGTAAGAGTTCTAAGATTGCACACTTGACCTTTAAAGTAAGTGAAGGTGACTGTTGATATTAGATGTATTAAAAAAAAACTTAGTCCAGGGAACGTCGGGGGTTTCAACTAGTAAATAAAAAGACGAAAAACAAAATAAAAGATTAATCGGAATTAATTAAACTTCCATAAAATATGAAAATAAGAGGTTAATTTTGAAGTAAGAAGAATTCCAGTCGATTACTAATGGGAAATTTTCCAATCGAGTTAATATTTTATAGCTTTATATTAGGAGGGAAGGATTATATCCCTCAAAATTCATTTGAACAATACACAGGTACTGCACGTACCCATACAATAATGCTAATAATGATAAAGTGGCAATAAAACTGTAAGACGGAAATTTAAAGTATCTCTCTAATTTTCCAATATCTGAGGAACTTATCATTATATTAATATTTCAATTTTCTAGTACAAGTGGCCTTGACTCTATAGACAAACCAGGCAACTACTCGATATGGACGGAAACTCCCTGGGGGAACTGGTGGGACTACTTACGGCACTGACAGCTAAGAGACACGTGTAGTTAGAGAAAAGTTTTCAAATGGATTTACAAATAAATAAAGTCTGTGAACGACTGAGATCTATTGTTAGTAGATTATATAAACTTAAATTCTCTTTTCTAATATGCACACTTCAAATAATTTATTTATCATTAGCCTAATCTATTATAAGTTACGGAATTACAGCTTGGGGACTTTCCTGTAAAACAAATGTAAATCATGTTAAAAATTCATATATATTATATAATAAAACGAATATAAAACTTTATTCCACTTAATTTTATTTGACCGAAAGCGGTTTCAGCTCGTTAGAGCCATCTTCAAACTGGTGCAAATAATTCTTAGTCTGCGGTTTATATACACAACATATTGAGGAGGGGGAGAGGGGTGGTCAACAAGGATTTTAATCAATTATAATAATTATATTTGTTGCTAAGTCGTTTTAGACTGTCGAATTTCTAAATATTTTGGTAATTCCAGTAAGCTTATTACTTTAGGTTTGTAGCTCACTTCAATGATGATTAGGGAAAAACCTAACAAGTAATATGAGTTACTAATGACCTAATTGTATTATTAAATCGTTATTATATTGATGAATTATGGTATTTTTTTATTGCTTTTTGAAGGGATCCATGTTTAAATTGGAGTGGGAATGGTCTAAACTAAATATATATTTTAATATCGAAATTATTATAAAAATTACACTGGATACAAAAGCGGGGACTCAGCAAATTAATTTAATTGCTTATCTTTACAAAGTTACTTTTTGAAGTGATACATGTTTTTGTTGGAGTAGGAATGGTCTAAACTAAATACCTATTTTAATTTCGAGATTATTATGAAAATTACACTGGATACAAAAGTGGGGACTTAGTAAATGATTGTAATTGCTTACTCATTACAAAGTTCCTTCTTTTTTAATAAAGGACACAATGGGCGCCAATATAAGGGATTTTAATCCATTGTTTAGTAAAATCTTTTTTATTTTTATTATCGAGGCATTGTGAAATGATTGTTAAATGTAAGTTTTTTTCCCCTTTTTTTAATATACCTATATTTAATATCTGTTTTTTAAAATCCCATAAATTGACGAAATATCAACTAAAATATCCAGTTTAACTAATAATGATAAATGTAACAGCTTTTTACAATGTGAATTCTCTAGGGAGAATTTTAATCAATTTTTATTTATTTATTTATTATAAAGACAAGGTAATACAATATGACAGGAAAAAATATAAATATTTTACGGAAAAAAGAAAAGTTCCAATAAACTTTTTAGTAGTTTGTCAATGGGTGCTTTTACTTTGAAGATATAAATAAACTTATTTTACTTTATTTTGCAGTTACAATTTTTATGTTAGTGTCTAATACAATTTTGTTCTTTCGGCGAGCCAATTCTTCAACATAATATTTGTTTTACCATTTGTACATTTTTTAATTTCAGCAGGTAACATATTTAATAAATTTGGTATCATGTAGTCCAGCGTTCTTTGTCAATATTTGTTTAAGTGCTTAGGTACAATTAGTCCTTCATTTAGCGTAAAACGGGTATTGTTAAGCGGACTACACACGACACTGCATGCTGACCAGCAGGCAGTGACTGCAGTCCGCAGACTGCAGTGACGCTGTCTCGTTTGTTAAAGGGCCGCTAGAACGAGACAGCGCTAGTTCGCTCAAACCCACGCTCTCTGCAGTCACTGCCTGCTGGCCAGCATGCAGTGTCGTGTGTAGAACCCATTAGTGTGGTCCAGTTTATGTATGTATATAGGGCTATTTATATGCTGAGATATAATTTTATAATGCACCAACCAAAGTGCCTTACTGTTTGAAAAAACTTTAACTAAACACGTTTTAGAAGCAACAAAAACAACACAGATCGTCCCCAATTCAAAAACAAAGAAAATTAAACCATGGATTACTCTAGGATTAATAAAAGCCATTCGAAAAAAAAATAAACTTTATAAAATAACACAAAGGCCACTAGTTAACAATAAAATTGTACTATATTATAAAAAATATAAAAATATATTAACTACTCTAATTAGAAAAACGAAAAACGACTATTACTCAAAAATTATAACAGAAGCTAAAGACAATAATAAAAAAATATGGTCAACAATAAATGAAATAATAAATAAAAATAAAACATATAAGCACATATCTGAAATATCAGATGGGAAATTAATATATAATGTACAAAATGACACAAAAAAATGTTGTAATATTTTAAATAACCATTTTAATAACGTTGGAAAAAACCTAGCAAAATCCATAAATTCGACCAATATATCAAATCCACAACACAGAACACAATGTCAAATAAATAAATTTGAGCCAGTCACAGAAGCCGACATTGACAGAACTATTTCGGAACTAAAAGGAGGTTCTGCCCCCGGCTTTGATAACATAGATGCTAAGACAATAAAAGCGATGAAAACATACTTAATTCTCCCAATAACACATATAATAAACCTAAGTCTAGCAAATGGCGAATTTCCCAATAATTACAAAAGAGCAATTATAACTCCCATTTATAAAACAGACTGTCCTAAAGACCCACAAAATTACCGCCCGATTTCCCTTCTATCAAATATATCAAAAATATATGAGAAAATTGTAAAAAAACAAATTTGGACATTCTTAGATGAAAATAAAATAATCAATGATAATCAATTCGGCTTCAAAAAAAATACAAGTACTCACGACGCGATAGCAAAAATAACCAACTATTTATATACGGCCCTAGATTCCGATAAAAAATGTATCGGAATATTTATAGACTTGAAAAAAGCTTTCGACAGCATATCACATAAAAAATTAATAAATAAATTAAAATCTATAGGAATTAATGGGAAAGTTTTAGCATGGATAGCTAGTTATTTACATGAAAGACCACAACAAGTAAAATTACTAAATCAAGTCAGCGATTCAAAATATAGCGATTTTTCAATACCCCAAGGTACAGTTTTGGGACCATTGTTATTTATTATATATGTCAATGATATATTCAATATTTCTAAATATGGAGACATTGTCTCCTACGCTGACGACACAGTCCTACTACTAAAAGCAAACACTTGGTCTGAATTAAACAAAATGGCAAATACAGATATCAATGCACTAAAATTATGGTTTGATAAAAACCTATTGACTTTAAATTCTAAAAAAACCTATTATTTGCCATTTTTCATTAAAAAACAAGAAACACCTAAAGAAATAAACTTAATAATCCACTCTGTGACAAATACAGAAAACCACAAATGTAATATATCATGTTCAAAAATAGAAAGCAAAACTGATATTAAGTACCTGGGCATAACAATAGACCAGCGTTTAAAATGGTCTCCACACATAAATATTCTGAACAACAGAATAAGGAAACTAACATATATATTTAGATGTTTAAGAGATATTTTAAACGAAAAATTACTTAGAACCACATACTTCGCTTTCTGTCAATCAATTATACAATACGGCATTATAGGATGGGGCGGTACATATACAAATCAAACACAAACAATTTACATATCACAAAAACTAATAATAAAAACAATTTTAAAAAAACCCTACTCATATTCGTCAGAACTTTTATTCAAACAATTTAAAGTCAGAAAATTAAGTGCATTATACTTTTATCATGCAACATTACAAATTTATAAAGATAATATTAAAAACCAAGTTGCACCATTTAAAAATAACAGAAGTCTTAGACAAACATCAATACTTCCCACTCCAAAATGTAAAAAAAAAATTGGACAATTGAGTCATAAATATCTCGGAGCAAAATTTTTTAATTCATTACCAGAAAAAATTAGAAACATGAATACCAATATAAAACATTTTAAAACTCACCTTAAAAATTATACTGAAAACTTCGTTTAAATGGTAATTTAAATTTGATATAAATAAACCGAATGATATAAAAAAGCAATACAATAACACCCCCCCATACACACAAGCCTTGCTTAATTATGGGGGTACATCAAATATATCTACCATGTAATTAAATACTGTATAAAATTTATTTGTAATTTATGTACCTTCTATTACTAATAAAAAAATTAAAAAAAAAAAAAAATACCACAGAATTGCTTTTACTAAGAGAATTTTGAGATTCTGGTAAAAGTACGGAACATTATGTCTTTGTTCGTACAAACTTTTATGATAATTAAACTAATGATTTTTGAACCGATTGAACATGATTTACTTTTGTGTTACAGGAAAGTCCCCAGACTGTAATTCCATACCCTATAATAGATTCAGCTAATGAAAAATAAATTATTCGAAGTGTGCTTATTGGAACATAGAATTTTAATTTATATAATCTGCTAACAATAGATCTGAGTCGTCCACAGACTTTATTTATTTGTGAATCCCATTTGAAAAAACAGTCAATAATAACACCTAAATAAACATATTCTTTAACCAGTTCAATATTTTCACATGTGCACAGTGCACAATGTAGAGATACTGACATGTAAGCAATCTGAAGTGTGTGTTTTAATTTCTGGTATAATTATATTTCTCTTGGTGATCTCATATATATCAATTTAGTTTTTTTTTGCATTTATAATTAAACCAGAGTCATGAGACCATTTCAAAAGTTCAATGTAATCTTATTGTAAGAGTTTAATACATAATTGCAGATCACTGCATGAAATTACCAATGCAGTATCATCCGCGTACACGAAGTGTTTTACATGTTTAAAAATATATTTAATAAAAGATACATAAATGATTTATAAAATTGGAACTGATATGGAACCCTGAGGAACGCCTGCAAAAATTCTTCTTTGTTTACATAAGGGTTCAATAGCTTTATTTTCATGCACCGGTTGTTCAAGTAATTTTCAAAGAGTTTTAGAAGTCTTCCTCTTATTCCTATGATTTCTAGCAATTTTATTTGCAATAATTTTCTATGATTAATAGTGTCAAATGCCTTGTAATAATCTGTGAATAAAATAAAACGTGATTTTTACTGTTCAATTCATTATTTATTAAGCTGGAAAATTTTTGAAGTAGCATTTCAGTGCCTTTTTTTGGAAGCCATATTGATTGGTATCAATAATAGAAAGGTCTTCTAAATATTTGATTAATTTCAGCTGAATGTATTTTTCTTAAAAATTTTCAAGTTATATCAAAATACTAATCGGTTTATAATTACCCAGTAGAGTGTGATCACCTCCTTTATAAATAGGTCTGATAATACTGCATTTTAAGTCATCTCGAATTTTGGCTTCAAGAAAGATTCTATTTAAAAAATGGGCTATAATTGGAGGTAAGATTATTATGTGTTTTTTAATATCGCACATTCTGATATTACCAATTCCAGGAGAAGAGTTTTTAAGTTTCCTAAAATAATAAAGATAAAAGAGAAAAACTTGAAAACTCAGGGGTTTACCAAGTGAATTACGCTAACTGCCCATTGTATTACGTAGGTCAAACTGGGAGGTCAGTCAAACCCGAATTAAAGAACATTTTACAAACTGGGTGAATGACAAAGGAGAATTGTCGAATGTAGATTCGACACGACAATTCTCACACATTTATTAGAAAATAAACACTCATTTGATAAATTCAGAGATGTTAAAGTTCTCCATATTTGCAATAAAGGTCATAAACTGGATAGACTAGAATCTTTAGAAATTACCCGCTTAACTAAAAAAATAGAACCTAACTTTGTAATGAATAAGCAATTCGAATCATTTGCTAAGTCTCCGCTTTTATATCCATTGTAATTTTCATAATAATTTCGAAATTAAAATGTGTATTTAGTTTAATTAAACATTTGTCCTTTATTAAAAAAGGAACCTTGTAATGAATAAGCAATTAGAATCATTTACTAAGTCCCCACTTTTGTATCCAGTGTAATTTTCATAATAATTTCGAAATTAAAATAGGTATTTAGTTAAGACCATTCCTACTCCAATGTAAACGTGTATCCCTTCAAAAAGCAATAAAAAATACCATGCTTCATAAATATAATAATGATTTAACAATACAATTAGGTCATTAGTAACTCATATTACTTGTAAGGTTTTTCCCTAATCATCATTGAAGTGAGCTACAAACCCAAAGTAATTAGCTTACTGAAATTACCAAAATATTTAGAAATTCGACAGTCTAAAACGACTTAGCAACAAATGTAATTATTATAATTGATTAAAATCCTTGTTGACCACCCCTCTCCCCCTCCCCAATATGTTGTGTATATAAAACGTAGACTAAGAACTATTTGCACCAGTATGAAGATGGCTCTAACGAGCTGAAACCGGTTTTGGTCAAATAAAATTAAGTGGAATAAAGTTTAAATTTATTTTTAGTATATAATATATTATAATGGAATTCCATCATGAATTATCACTCTCAAAAATAGAAAAGTTAAAAATTCATTAGTTAAATTATTAGCTCATAAAAGTTTATACGAACAAAGGCATAATGTTCCGTACTTTAACCAGAATCACACAATTCTCCCAGTAAGAGCAATTCTGTGGCATAAAATTATTTTTCAGCATATGAAAAGCCCTATATATCTAAATTAATAGACTGGACCACACTTACAATACTCGTTTTATGTTAAATGATTGACTAATCGTAACTAAGCACTTAGACAAATATAGACAAAGAACGCTTGACTTCATGATACCTACATGCTTTAATATGTTATAGCTGCTAAAATTAAAAAATTTACAAATAATGTAAAAACAAATATTATATTGTAAAATTGGCTCACCGAAAAAAATATATAGGTATTCGAACACAAACAAATTGTAACTGCATAATAAGTTTTATTTTTTAAACTTCAAAGTAAAAGCACCCATTGGGACTTTTCTTTTTTCTGTAATATTTTATTTTATTTTTGTTTTCGTGTAATATTGTATAACTTTTTTTTATAATAAAAAAAATACACCACCAGATGCAGGAAATGGGAAAAGGGTGAAGAGACTCTAATTCATAAATGGTTCCAATGTTGTTCTGCTCTGTCGGGAACAAGGCTCCCAACTCCCAGGTATCTATCTACCTGGGAAGAAACATTGTGGAACCTTAAGACATAGCCACAAAGCTTACAACCCTAGTGAACTTTATACAAGGGAATGAGTTGCTGGAATGAGATTCAATGTGTAATAAGATAAAATTGAAGTTAGAACATTAGGCCTAAGGCCTAAGTGCTAACGGAAACTATACGTAAACCGTCTCCACTTTCAAAAAAAAAACTTTAAATGGAATTTCCATAATAAATTTATTACAAAAGCAATATTTTGGTGTTCTACGAATGAAACTCAACTCAAAATTCTCTGTCTTCTCAACAACAATATTATGAATACTCACAAACCCTAACGCATAAATTTTTACGGTGCCTACGCATAAAACCCTCATCACTTAAAAATAATGGATGAACGGTAAAAATAAAGGAATTCAGGTAGAGAATCCTTAGACATGCATCACTTTGCGTTTGAACTTGCTACCTACGTGCTTCTTAAATCATTTTGTGTGTTTTATCTATTACTACCAAATTCATAAGAATAATTACAAACACAGGTACATTTACTGCTTTTTTTTTAAATTCAGTTAAAGCTCACAAAAAATCCTTAATAGTAACATGCAATAAAGACGATAAATTTATAATGATGTGTTATTTAATCCCACTTGAGAAAAACTACTCATAGCACTATCTCATTTTTTTTCGCTTTCCTTTACGATATATAGATGAATTGTCAGTGATTTTGCCCTTTATACAGTTTTCAAAGCATGAAGGTTAAAAATTCCAGAGTGAATGGTATCAGGACGGGTCTCCGGAGCACCATCGACAAGTTCGGTCATTCAAAAAAGGTCTCCGGAGCACGATCGGCAAACGATGCTTTAAAATAACTTGACAGCCCCCTAATGGGGCCTGTCATCACTCAAATACGACTGTATTTAATAAAAATAACGCTCCATTCACAACACTTGTTATTGTAAATTGGATAATTTGTATAGCGCCGAACGTCAATGATCTGAGAGTGAAATTACCTGTAAAGTATTGTCGTGGGAATCAATTGTTTCAATAATGTATAAGTACTTCGATGGGTGGAAATTGTTTATTTTTTGGTCCGTGGAAATATCAGAAATTTTTTCATAGAAATTTGTTTGTAAATACGCAGTCGATTATTTTATAAACCAGAGGAATGATTATTATTTTGAATTAAAGGAAAGAATACTTAGGTACAGAAAAAAAAGATGTGGATAAACACTGAAATGCCGACAAAATTTTAGGATAATTCAACCGACGAACAAGGAACATTTTCTACATGCCTGTACAATAGTGGCTTAAACAAAGTTTGCCGGCTTGGACTATGTTTCATTTAGTAACTGTAGAAGTAGGTACCTAACTATCTATTACGTACGATGAGGTCAATGATGTGATGTAGCCATGTTTTAATCTTTGAACATCACATCACAAAATCAGATAAAATTTAACAAAATTTATCGACATAAAAATACACGAAAGATTGTGAAGAAACTTCCAAGATTTCATTTAAATGCCTTAACATCACATGGGCTTTAAGCCACCGCTACCCGAATTTCTACTGATTTCTTACATATCTCCCACATTTGAAGTTTTTAAGCTCTTAAAAATTTGTATGTTATTTTTGAAGATAATGTAGAAACGCAAATTATATGAAATTCCCTCGATAGAAAAAATACAAGTTGTAGTTGTGAAAAAATTCACAATGTTTCTTTAAATGATACTTAAGGCTCTGCAACCGGGCCCGAAAAGAAGAAGATGGAGAGATACGAAATTACGAATGTTAGAGGAGAGCGCTAACATTTACAGCGACAAAATCGATGCAAAAATTGCGAAAATGTTTAATAAAACACTTCTCGTTTAAAATAGAGCAAAAATCTCGCAGACATTATCTTAAACAGCATTTAAAAAAACACTGTGAATTTTTTCATACATTTAACTTGTAAAATAACTGAAACAAACGTGTTAATAATAATTTTTGGAGCATACTTTGCGATTTTTTTCTATCGAGAGAATTTTATATAATTTGCATTTCGGCGCGGGCAAAGTCTAGATATTATCTTCAACAATAACATATTTTTTTAAGAGCTTTAAAACTTACCGTGTTTAAGGGAAATATGTAATAAATCGGTACAAATCCGGGTTGCGGGCCGTTAAGCCTTCCACGAGATGTTTGCTCTATTTTAAACGAGTCGTGTTTTATTAAACATTTTCACAATTTTGGCATCGATTTTAACAATAAGGAACTCCAGTGAAAAATATTGTGGCCTTAAAAAAATATGTTCACATAGACCAATAAAGGCTGATTCTGAATATATAAGTTTTATTTAATATCATTAAACGCAGAGTTTTAAAAAAAATATTTTTAAGTCCATTTTTAATCGGGTCGTAAAAATACGCCGTCAAGTTGGCATTATTGAAATGTTTAGTCACTGTTCGTCGTGTCGTGACGTCACCGTAAAGTCATTGTATGGGAATTTAGGTATGACACAACCCATCATATTAATTTATTAATTTATTTACAAACCTACTGTTTATAGAGATTTAGTTGTTGTGTTTATTGAAACATTATTTAGACCTAAATAATGTTTAAAAAATAAAGATATTTCTTATTATTGAAAATATTCAAAACTACTGCACAAAAAAATAGTAATGCTGTAATTAGTATTACTTCGAACAACGAAATTCAAAATGGCGGCAGTTGATCAACTGATTGCCCGATTCACCATACGTACGGTGGTTTTCGGTGGTACGGTGGTTTGAAAAATTTAAACTTTAACAATTATTTTAACATTTAATTAATTGAAGACAATATAAGCGAAACTCAATCGAAAATCTGGAAACAGAAAAATCAGATATTGACACCTCTGGGACATGAGGTGTCAATATCTTTTTCTGATTTTTCTGTTTCCAGATTTTCGATTGAGTTTCGCTTATATTATCTTCATTTAATTAAATATTACAATTTGAGGTTTTACTCATAAAGTTAAAATAAAATAAAATAAAAAAATAAAAATTATTTTAACTATTAAAACTAACTCTTAAAATAAAAATGCAGTTGTTTAAGTTAGAAGGTCATTATTCTTTAAAAAAATTGGACTGGACTCCTCTGTTGTCGTAAAAAAAAAAATTTCTTAAAAAGTCAATTAAAAATTGATTTTTTACTAAAAGTCAATTTTTTAATACATTCGCGTGATTTGATTCTAAATAAATACAGTCCTAAGATCAACAAATGATGATTCTATATACATATGTTTCACAATGTATGTAGAATTAATATGTCGTTGTGGGGTGATATTGGTGGTGGATGCGTTTGCCTACCGACTGTTTGGCAGGAGGGATCGGGAGGTACTTGTTAAGGGAGATCTTTTGACCTCTCCAGCAGAACTATTTCGATTCAGCCATCGCCTTGCGCTGCAGAAGAATGAATTCATACCGTCACTCTTGGACACACTGATCCCCAGATTCCTACCCCACCCATCCTAACTTTTCCCTTCATACAATTTCCTCTTCTTTATTGCCTTAAAAAACCTCCATGTAGCATCAGCATCTCCAGAAATGCCGTAGGCCCTGAAGGAAATTATTTTAAACGGCCAAATTCTTAAATTTATTTGAAATAAATCCTCTCTTTAATTAATAGAAATGTTTTGCCACAAGTACCAATGAATCTTAAGTTAATTTTATTCAAGAATAAATTCTAAGACGAAACATTTAAAATGCTAAGAAAAGGCGAAATAAATTCTTTTAAATGTAATTTTAATATTTCAATTAGGGTTCCTCGGGCCTCTCGAAATCTGAAGACGGAATTATCTTTTCACTAAAATCTACCTATAGTATTACAACAATAATATAACAATTATTGTTAATTTATCTCTTAGTAGTATCTCTTAAGATTTCATTTTCTTTGACAATTTCCACGTAGTATTATGCCTTATTGAATATTTGGTGTTCCATGGAATTTAACGCTAATCTGTAACAAATTACTTTCACCCATTCCCTTATGAACTCCTGACATTTTGCCCATATGTAAAACCACTCGTCGTTTTCATTACCTTAATTTTTTTTAGGCGGGTATTTTTTTACATTAGCTCCACACAGGAGGACCTGAGGAAAATAATTTCCCTCAGGGCCTTTGTCATCTTAGGGGATGCTGTGTGGAGGGTTTTTGTAAGGAAAGAGAGGATAGGAAGTTTTAGGAAGGAAATAGGTATAATATTTCCCTGAAGACCTATGAAATTTTTGGAGAGTGTGGAGGGTCTTTTGAAGGAAAGGAAAGAGAGGAAGTTATGTGTACAGGAGTGACGGATATATGAATCCATCCCTTCAACTACGGTGCAAGGCGATGGGTAAATGGCTAAATGATAAAAGATCTCCCTTAACCAGCCTTTCTCGATCTCGCCCACCACACAGCAGGTGGGCAGCCGTATCGGCCACCAAGACCTGGAAAAACTTCACCTCATGAACAGGAGCACCCCTGCTATGTCACCAAACGTAGCGCACCACTTGGAGTGACCTATGGCAGAGGTGTTGGTTATCCAATAAATGGTTCCCGGGGCGGCAGTACCCATACCCGCCTCCCAAATTAAAAATGGATATAGGTACCGCCTCCCCGTGAACCATTTACGGCATAACCAACATAGTAAAACAAAATATTTAAGAATAACAAATTTAATTTTACAAGCTAATTTAGATGAATTTTTTAAATGGTGCTAAGAATATATGATATTTTTTAACATTGAGAATTGTCAAGTAATACGATTTTCCAGAACTCATTCACATATCTTACATGAATATAATTTAATTAATGTTAAATTAACACCCAATTTAATTATCTCACAAAGATCAAACCACTAAAGAAATCGAGAGAAGAGTAGCAAATGGATGGAAGAAATACTGGTCTTTGAAAGAAGTCTTGAAATCTATAGAGCTAAGTATGCAAATAAAAAGGAAAGTCTTCAACACGTGTATACTTCCAGTCATCACCTATGGATGTGAAACTTGGGCACTCACCAAACGCCACAGAGAAAAGTTGGAACGCTGCCAGAGAGCCATGGGGAGAAGTTTGACAGGAACAAGGAAACAGGACAGAGTGAGAGGTAGCACAATAAGGGAGAAAACTAAAGTTGCCGATGTAGTTACCCGAATAGACCAACAAAAGTGGAGATGGACAGGACACATGATACGCGATCCACAAGAGAAATGGTGCAAAAATGTCACTGACTGGTATCCCAGAGATGGCAAGAGAAGTAGAGGACGTCAACACATGAGATGGGAAGATGACCTAAAACTCACTGCTGGACATCAATGGAGAAGAGTAGCGCGTGACAGGTCCCAATGGAAAATGTTAGAGGAGGCCTATGCCAAGAGGCAAACTGAGCTTCGGGATATACTATAACAAATAAGATCATGTCTAATACATACCTAACAGAAGTCCAGAATAAAAAGGCTTATTATTATTATTATTAAATTAACACCAGTTATATTCGATTCAAACTTAACATTCACAGCACATATACATGATATAACTAATAAGGCTTTAAAGATTCTTGGCTTTCTTTGTAGAACCCTAACTGATTTTAAGTCCATGGATTGCATAAAAACACTCTACATTCCATTAGTTAGAAGTCAAGTGGAATATAATTCACCTATTTGGTCCCCTTTCTATAAAGTACACTCTAACATCATAGAACTTGTTCAACACAAATTTCTTAGGTACTTAAATTTCAAACTCAAAATTCCAATAGAAAACATTAATTATTTAAGTTTGAAGAATCGACTTAATAATTACGTTGTCTGACAAAAGAATAATTTCAGACCTAATTTTATTATACAGAGTTATGAACAACCTAATTGACAGCCCTGCCATCGTTGCTACTATTAAACTCCATGTACCGACAAGAAATAATAGACAAAATATAACATTCTTTTGCAACACATACACAACCAACTATCAATCACACTCCCTTACCAATATATTCATGATTTAGGCAACAAGTTTGTTGGTATTGTAGATATATTCGCTGATTACCTTTATATTCCAAAACGCAATTTAAACCAACACTTCGTGAAATCCTACAAATTATTGTAATTATTGGTATAATATATTTAACGATTTAACGATTTGATGTGTTATTGTAATGTTTTATATTATATTTTGTTCTGTTATTGTCAAATATGTCATTTTTACACGGTTTTACGCAAGAATATACGAGTGGTTTTTTCTTCAAAAACTACTTGTATATTCTTAAAAAAATTTCACTTTTATAACTTTTGGTATAAATTCTATGTATGTGTAATCCTCGACAACTTAAATATTATTTTATAATCTATATAAAAGCCCCTACGGGCGTATAACAACAATAAATAAATTTAGCGATGAAGCGACGTAAAATATTAGGGCATGCAGTTTTTCATTACTTTTTTAAATAAAACAGATGAGAGACCGTAGAAAAATATCGTATCATAACATTTTATGATTAAAAATGCTTTCACATGGGTAAGTAAAAATATCATATAATGTAAATCAATAATAATGAATTGGGTGATCTCAATTGAACATTATTACCGATATTTATTCGACTTCATGTATTTTTATTTCGAGAAAATAACGTTTGTTTTCTTATCAAAGTTAAGAGTGGCTTTTGATGATTATTGATTTAGCAAATTCTTTGATCGGAAACAATATCTTTATATATGGGATTACACAAGAGTTACAAAAAACATTTGTCTTTATTTATTAACATATATATATACATTATTATATTTTTTTGCTGTTTTCCATTTTTTGTCGACAACTTAATAGAATTTTCACCACCGAGATTAACACGAATCACACAATTATGTTGATTTCTGTTGAGAAAAGTTAACGAATTTTCGATATTGTTATGATAAAAATAAAGGAGTACCTATGGCGTAATAATTATATTATGACAGTCAATTTAAATGAAAAAACGGGTTTCAAAGTATAATTTTCATATTTCTTAGCAAATATTGAATTTAATAAACACAAACTCATGGGCAATGTATTACATATTTTGGTCGGTCCAAATTGGTCAGATTTAGCCTCCCACGCTCCCAACGCTTATCGCAGAGCGGCCGGAAACTCTATAATCCGGTCTACACAGTGCGCACCGATCATCGCCAGTGGAACACGTTTCGACGATATATTAGTATGCAGTGTTGCCTCTAATTGTATATCTAGCCCTATGCTTGCTTTCACAATAAGCATAATGCTTAATACGGAAGTGCAAATTGTTTGTGGAATATTTATTAGTATCTACTCTTGTCAGTTTACTTTCAGTCAGTAACATAATAGTTGAATTAAATTCAGTTTTTTTATTAAGTTAAAAATTACAAAAAAAAATACATAACGAAGTAATTATCGATGCGCTACCGTACGTGTTTTGTTTTTGTCAGTATCAGAGATGGAGTTGTGTACGGATTTATATGTTTTGTGATTTTCTTACTTCTCCACTTACTTATGGGAATTGCGTTTCATTTTTTTTAAACGTAAGAGGGAGATTTATTATAATTATTGTATTTTTCCTTTGGAGGGGTGCAGACATACGTTCACCGTTGGTCTCATTTTCGACTGTTGACATTTAGTGTGTAAGAAAGAGCGGCAGCATCATACGTTCATGAACAAACGCAAAACAACTAGCGCATTAACATTTGCAATTTTTGGATTTTTGGAATTCACTCACTATTTAATATTATACTTCTCAAAATATTTCTGCAGTTCTTTTAAAATGTACGAGGAAAATAATTTTATTTATATATATTTTTTTCATGAATTTTTCGGGTGCTCATATCCATTCTGCTATTTGGGGCGGAGACAAATCCTACAAATTAAAGATCATTAAAATCGTTCTAGCTGTTCTTGACTTATAAATGGCGTGATTAACCCGACTTTCTTTTATATTTTAAGATTAAAAACACAGAATTTTAATAAATAATCGAATACATTTCTAATAACAGTGAGTCATGTGGTGGTTGTCTAGCTCTAGTGACACCCTTAAAATCGTAGGTGAAACAACGCCTACAATGATCTGTATAAAGCGAAATAGAGGTTTTTATACCTGAAATGTGGTAACTTAAACCAGGCCGACATTAAAACTAAGTTTAAAACGAGGTTCAAATATACAATGTTATGATTTCTGACGATTTCTGAAAATTTGGGCGTGTCAAACGTTTGTTTTTTTGGTATCACTTGAGATAATCAGTTTTAAAAAGTAATTAAATGCTATACTATGCTATGCTAGCTGTAATCTAGTAATTGTGATATATTAGTATCATTTTCGTAATAACATAATAATTATCCATTGAAGTTAAAAAATATTCGCACACGTGTCAGTAAATTTCATGCGAATCAATCCCTACCTTCCCAAAGTTATTATTAAAGATTAATCAAAAGCGCAATTAGCCTCCACATCAGATAGTCGAAAATACATTACGCATTTAAACCACAAGTTCTTCAATTTTTCGCAAGAACAAATTCGCATACAAACTAATAACGTTGAGAGGGATCTTACAGAATTTCAAATTAATATTTCATTATTTTCGGTTACTTTAATATCAAAAGTGGGAATACTCGTACCTACAATTGTTAATTTCATTTTCATTTGATAATATTATCATCAAAAATAAATCCTCTATATTTTACATTTTATGTTTCATTACGATGGAAAAAACACTTTCACGATAACAACATTTATCACGCACATAAAGTTTCACTGGTTCTGGTGTGTTAGGCCTCTTGGTGATACACACTTTAAACAAATTGAAATATTGTTGACACGTTTGATGTAAACATATTATTAAATTTGAATTAACAGAAATAGAATAAGTAAAATTTTCAAATTTTTAGGTAACTCTTATTTTATTTTTATTTTATTTTATTTATTATGTAAAATCAACAGATATTTAACACTTATAATAATAACATTAATAATAATAATAATATCCAATGACAGATTTTCACATAATTAAAATTATAATTAAAAAGGAAAACAAAAAAGTAAGGGTCCAGTACCCGTAAGAACTTAACAAAAATATAAAAATTATGAAAATTATTAAAAAAAAGATATAAAAACACAATACAAACTATAATAATCTGCTTACTAAATTTCAAACATGAAGTATTCAGTGTCAGAAATCTATTCTCACTCCACAACAACAATAATAATAATATGTACATTGTACATACCTACAACTCAAGAGTGAATACAATAGTAATTCGAATGACAAGTATGCAACTGGAAAGGATTCACAGCAATAACATGGTAACTTGCAATACGGTCAAAAAATTATTTAATGTTGGCTATGACATACTTTTTTAAGGTACTTTAATTACATGAGAATATGTTTATATTATTGAAATTCTTATCAAATACATTGCATGTTCTGAATATAAAAGCATTTTGTCTGAGATAAGTAGAAGATTTTCGAAGATGAAAAAGTGATTTTTCTCTGGTTCTAACGGATGGGACTCTAAAATTAATCTCAGCCAAAAGGGGCGAACAATCAATAAAACCATTGATAATTTTATGAAGATATATTATATCTGCGGAGTCTCTTTTAATTTTTTAAGATTTAAGTCCATAAAGGTCCTGTAAGCTGTTTATGTCATGATAACCAATATTAAACTTGAAATTTAAATGATGGACAAATTTTCTTTGGATGGCTTCAATGCGTTTAATATAAATATTATATTGAGGATTCCATATTTGGGGAAGCTAATTCAAGATGACTGCGAACATATGAAAAATACAATATTTTAAGTGTTTGAATGTTCTTGAATTCTTTTCCAATGCGGAATAAGAATCCTAACATTCTAAGGGCTTTCTTCACAATCATATTAATATGTGCCTCAAATGTAAGTTTACTATCAAGTAGAACACCTAAATCACGAATTTGAGTAACCCTTTTGATTGATTGGCTGGCTATATGGTAGTTATGGTCAAATTTAATTTTATTTCTATTGAAGGTAATCACATAACATTTGGAAGTGTTCATGTCGAGATGATTAATTATACAGTAGTCATTAAGCCTATAAAGATCTTCTTGTAATTTAATGCAGTCGATGATAGAGTTAATCGGAAGATATATTTTCATATCATCAGCGAAGAGTAGAACATTTGCATAATTAAAGCATTTTATAATGTCGTTGATGAAAATTGTGAATAGTAGCGGTCCCAGGTGAGATCCTTGGGGTACACCGGAAGGTATATTTACGAACTCAGAGATAAAGCCATTAATTGTTACTCCTTGAGTATGCCCACTGAGATAAGAGACTAACCATCGATACAAATCTCTGTGAATTCCCAAAGCTAGTAATTTGGATAAAAGAAGACTGTGATTAATTTTGTCAAACGCTTTCGAGAAGTCTGTATAGATTACGTCAACTTGGATTTGATCATCTATTGATTTCGTAATATTTTCAATGAATATGGCAAGATTAGAGACAACCGATCTTTTTTTATAAAGCCATGTTGGTTCACGAGTATTACAGACTGGATGGAGTTATAAAGTTGTTGGTGAACAATTTTTTCAAAAAATTTTACTGAAGATTGGTAACTTAGTTATCGGACGATAGTTCTGGACATCATTTTTAGCCCCAGACTTAAATACTGGTGTGATAAGAGCACACTTCCAACGATCCGGAAAGATACCTTCTTTCAATGAGGATTGGAAGAGCAATAATAAGGGCTTCGAGATTACCTTGCTACACATTTTGATAAAGAATGCTGGAATTTTATCACTACCCGCACCCAATGAGTTAGAAATAGTATCAATTACCTATTTTTTCTATTTTTTTTTTTGAAACTGATACCGAAAAGATGTTAACTTGATTGTTTATATTAGGATGGTTGGTAGAGTGTACATCGGAGGTAGTATTATAATTAAAGGTGGAGACGAAGTGCTATGAGAACAGGTTGCATATTGCAAAAGGATTAACAGCAGTGACATCGCCCAGTTTCATTACATGAGGTAAACTAGAATTATTTCTTTTTTCTTTAACATAAGACCAGAATTTTTTGAGGTCACGGGATATATTTACCCGTCTGCTTGGTTCAATATATTCGCACCTCACAATCCGGAAGCTTCGATTTCGCCCGTAAATTCGGAAACTTTCACTTTGGACCGAGATTGTAAAATATCTATGCAAGATAGCTTTTATATTTCAAAGACAATAAGAAGCATCATTTCGTTATCTTTCTGGTTAAAAGAAAAATACATATGTTTGCATGAGAGGAAGAGAGATAAATAGCTTTTAAAATGTAAGGTCGCTCGGGACGTTTTTGGTCTTATGAAAGTATAACGCCATTACGTGTTTAGGGGTGTATTTATTCCTAAACAAGCAGACGGGTTAAGTTCAGCGTTTGTAATAAATTGTTTGAGACATTCCCTAGACATTTTCTTCTGCCTTGATCGAAGGATAAAGAATTCATGGTAGTCTAAAGGATTGGACCACTTTTTCCATGTTTTGAACACTTTATATTTTTCTTTAGTCAGTTTTATCAGAGCTGGACTGAACCAAAGGGGAAAAGAGTTGTTGATATGAACATCCTTTGATGGGACGTTTAAACGAATGATTTCATATAATATAACGTAAAAACAATCAATGGCATTATTAATTGATAAATTTAAGAATTCAGCATCCCAATCAATACTACCGAGTATGTTATTTATTGTTTCAAAATTAGCTTTCCTAAAGAGATTGATTGTCCGTTTATTGTTCACCATAGGGGTTTCAAGAGCTATGTTTATGTCAAAGAGAATGGCTTTATGATGTTTACATTCCGGGATGAGATACTGGTCAGTATTTGATACGTTTAGAGGGGTCAAACTAAAAACAAGGTCTAAGAATTTATGATTATTATTCGGAAAGGTGCAATAATGCGATAGATCTGTAAATGAAAGAGTGTCAGATAGTTTTGAGATAATTTCAGATAGATAACCATTCATAATTTGCATACTGTTTCCATGACTAAGAGACCAGTTAATTATTGGTAAGTTAAAATCACCCGAGATCACAAAATGATCATCATGATGAAGTGCTCTAAGTTCACATAATTTATTCATGAATTCATAAATGCCATGAGAGTGATTGACTCCTGGTGGTATGTACACACATCATAAATGATTTTTTATGATATTTTTGATCGAAATAGTCACTCATATATCTTCTGCATTCGTGACCCATTCATTACGTTCAAGAGCTACGAGGTGCTTCTTCAGAGCAATCAGTACACCTCCTCCTCGTTTTTGTTATTTGCGGTCACGCCTTAATACCAGGTAGCGGTTGTCAAATAGCTCATCACTGGCAATGCAATCTAAAAGCCAAGTTTCTGTTTTCATTATAATATCAAAGTTGTTATTGGTAACATTAAAATAAAACTATTTGTTTTGGATCGCAGTCCAGTTACATTCTGGTAATAAACATTCAACATTTTGGTTCATTCATTTCATAAAATATATAAAATATTACATTTTTAAAAGAGTTGTAGGCATGATGAAGTACATTGTAAGTATAAGAGTGTTGTTGTAGTAAAGCAGAAAAAAATGAAAAATTTAACAGAGAAATGTTGGTATTATAAAAATAGTTAATTGTTAGGATTGCTAAAACTAAAAGAGATTTCAGCAAAAAACCTTAATCAAATCCGATTCCAAAGTAACTTAAATAATGGGACTGGATTCATTTCTTCTGATAATTTTTTTTCCAAACTTGATCCACCTGAATTTAAAGTTCTTTTCCTTGCATAAGTCTCTCACTCTCTTAAAAAGTGCACGGGTAGAAGCCATCAGATATTCATTAACATAAACGTTGTTTTCCCCAGGAAGCTTCAGGTCGCCATAGTTAATGCCGCCTTTCTTCCTTATAGCAGCTAGAAAGTTGTCTCTGCAACGGTTGGTTGTGAACTTCACTACAATTGGTCGAGTAAATTTAGGATTTTCTCTAGGTAGTTCTTTGACCCTCGTACGAGAAATACCGTCAATATCATTCGGGAGAACATCAATACCTGGCCTGGTTCCCAGCAATTTTATGACATCTACTAAATTTTCATTCTTTTGTTCAGGAACGCCAATAATTTCTACATTATTCTTTAATGAGATTTGCTCCAAGCGGTTTAATTTGGATAAAACCAGATTATAATTTGTATCGTTCCTTATTTTTAAGTGTGAGGTCGTTAATAATATTATGACACTCCTTTAATTGTTCATTCAATGTTTTTAATTCAGTAAACACTCTGAAAATTTCTTGTTTTATTTCATCTTCCAAAGAAATTAGTGTGTTACTCAAGTGTGGCTTTGAGCCAGTGACGTCAGATGGGTTATCCATAGCAGAAATGCGTCTTGATTTGTTGCGTGTGCTACTAGTGCCACTGGTGGGTAGGACAGACATTTCTAAACTTAAATATTCAGTAACCGTAAACACTTATAAAACGATGAATTAACGTTTAGATTGCAAGGATCAGGGCACAATTTTGATTCACAATGTGTAGAATGATATAAAGACTGCGTTTCACGCAGGTAAATTCTAAAAAAAAGAGGTACTTAAATTAATTCGAACTCTTAAAAAAGAGCTGATGATCTTGGTACGCCTCAACAGATTTTGATGAATTGTAGCTAAGAATCATCTCGATCACGTCCACTTTAAACAAAAACAAATCGAATCATAATCGGTCCATTTGTTTAGGAGCTACGATGCCACAGACAGACACACAGATGGCGGTCAAACCCGTCCGTTTTCGGGAGTTAAAAATAAACGAAACGAAGAATAAATTCTGGTCGTAAATAACAATAATAATACGACCAACTTGATTGAAACCCATTAAGAGGTTATTTTGTCTTTATTACTGATACATTTACTTTTACCAATTTGGGGAAATGTCCGTTTTCAGCGTCAATGAAATAGTCAGAAGATATAATATGTACAAGGAAATATAATCTTTTTCCGGAAAATGGATATTATTTGATTGGGAAAAGTCAAGAGTGAACGTTATTTTTTCCGTCTTGGGTTTATCAAGTTTTGTTTCTATAAATAATCTGTTTTTCGAGTAATGAAAATGAACAAAACATTAATCCAAGGAATTGTTACCAAAATAAGACAGACTTATAAAAAATATTTTTCTTTGCTTTTTGTAGTCATAAATGTTTACGTGAAATCAAATACGTACCTGCGCTACGTGTTGTTGAAAACGCGTAGGTAGGCAACCTTTGTATAATAGGAGTACATAATATAATTCTGAATACGTTGATGTTTACAATGCAAACCGGCCTACCTTCAATAATAACACAGGTCTAGGTACAACAAAAATGCTGTCTGGATGTTTTCAACTATTTTCTATGTATTTAGGTGTTCTGAAAACTAGAAAAATACTAAAAAAATTCCAGAACGTCAGGTTATTTTGCAAAACGGTATACATATATAAATGTAGATATAGATAGTATATACAATAGTGAGCTCTGGCAATAAACATTTCATTGCTAAACCGTTCATCCGATTGCGATGAAACTTTGGGGATTTGATGTGTGCATGCCCGCGATGGTTTCTGTATACAATAGTGAGCTCTGGCATCATAAAATTACGAAAAATTAATTAATTAAATTAAAATGAATCGCAGAAATATATGTACGCGCATAACTTTTGAACGACTGAACCAAATTGGATCATTCTTTTTTTGTGTTCGGTTATTGTCAAGACAAGGTTTGTGTAAAATTACTGGTGAGCCCTGGCATTATGAAATTTGTATAAAAAAATTGCAATAAGTGTCACGCGAGCTGTGAAGACTGAATGTACTGGAACTGAATGTATGGAATGCGGGAGGGGGGGAGGGCAACTCGGGTAGGGGTTTCGAGGGAGGGTGGGAGGGGAGCTAGGGATCGGGGAGGTTTAACCTGAATTTTTAGGCGATAAAAAAGACCCTAACTACAAAAAAATCGTTAAAAGCATTTCAAGCTTTAGGTTGCCTAATGAGTTTAAAAGAACATTTTCTTCATTCCCACCTCGACTACTTTCCAGAAAATTTAGGATATGTGAGTGAAGAGCAAAATGTACGATTTCACCAAGATATTAAGGAGATGGAAAAAAGATAACGGGGAAGATGGAGCATCTCAATGATTGCAGACTACTGTTGGACGCTTCGGAGAGGCCTTCCAGTTGCTTCCTACAAGCGATGTACCAAAAGGAGTCTCACTGGGAAAAAGAAAGGTGTTTAGTGCTTACTAATCAATGTATTTTAGATTAAAAAAATAAGATTTGTTAAGCAATTATAAATAAATAAAAATATTTTTTAGTCTTTTATCTTTTATTTTAAGATGATAACTTGTTTAACATAGATACCTACATTGTCAGAAAACGTGACGCTCTGTGACAAAAAGTCATTTTCGGATTCAGCACACCCAAAAACACAAGAATTACGCAAAAAAACCAAAACAGCTCTCAATTTTTATTTTTTTGTAGACTTGCGTAATTCATACATTGAACATAAAACTTAAAAATATTGGATAAACGGTGGAATCTAGTTCATTGAATTTAAACCGCAGCTAGCAGCTCATTTATTTCTGCATTGATATTTGAAGGTATGATATTAATTCAATCGAATGGCCGAATCATATACCGAACACCCGGAAATTTTCATCGCTCTAGTGTTTTTACACTCGTAAAGAAAAATGATGATAGTGAAATACAAGTTAATTTTTAATTCCCCTTGAATGTCAGGAGACTATATTTGTCCCTAACTCATATAGGTCTCATATAAATCGCTGTAACTCCCTTACTATCGGAATGAAAAATACGTTCTAAACGGCGTTAGAAAGGCAGAGCACCACGCTTTATATTCTAATCTAAAAAATAACCACAAAAAAAGTAAAATGTACACCTTTATGAAGCCAAAGTTTTGAGAATTTTATATTTATAATTTTTATATAAAAAGACAAAGAAGTAAGGCTACATAACGATTATAATACATTTGTCTAATAAAATATGCATGATTTTTTTTTTGTTATCAGTAATTCTGTAGTTAGAAAAAACATGAGGTGAGTCATTTTTAAAACTTTTTTATGTATGAATGCAAAATTTTTAAATTTCAAAAATAATATTTTTATTTTGAAATATAAAATTTGAAAGATTATTTCATCACCTTTCAAAAACAGTTTTCAGTTCTGGGAAATGTTCAGAAATATTCCATTTATTTGTATTTTATTAAAAAGCGATAATATTTTGACCATCTGAAAAATACGCCAAATTTATGAAGGGTTAAAAGAATAGGGAAGACCGGGGTTAGTTGACTATAGGCCTTAGTAGACTCAGCGGTAAAAACTTGAACGGTTCTCAAGAGAGGGCGCTCTAAGTCCTTCCCATCATGAAAATAGCCGGTGCGGATTAGTATTTAAGTTCCTTTGGATCCCTACGCACGTGTCGGTTTATATAGTTCTGATTTTCGATATTTTGCTTTGGTGAGTAACTTTTTTACTGCAATTTATTTTATTACTAGCTATTTCCCGCGGCTTCGCTCGCATGGCATTTGGGGACTTCCACTCAGCCTCCTCCACCTTCCCTCTCCCCACTCCACTCCCCCCATCAATCCCCCGCCCCCTCCACCCACCTCTCTCCCCACTCCACTCCCCCCCATCAACCTCCTTCCCCCCACCCCCTACCCCTCCCCATAACCTCCTCCATCCTTCCCCTTTCCCCTTCCTTCCCTCCCCCCTCTCCCTCCCCCCTCTCCCTCCCCTAACCCCCTCACCCCCTCCATCCTCCCTCTCCACTACCCCATCCCCACTCCCCCCACTCACCTCTCGCATTCCACACATTCATTCCCGATACATTCAGTTTTTCAAACTGCTCGCATGCCACCTGTTATAATTTCTTATACAAAATTCATAATGCCAGAACTCAACGCTAGTTTTATACAAAAAAAAAGAATTATCCAATTTGGTTCAGTCGTTCGGGTTTATGCCCATACATACATTTTGGTGATTCATTTTTATAGATAGTTATTAAGTACGAATTATTATTCTTCTTTTTATATTCTACCAAAAAATCCAGTACGGCAGTTTTATACTTAAAAATGCGATACCTGTCTATCCAATTAAAACAATAACTGTTGTGTGACATTATGTCAAAATTTGAGAATGACATTTTGCAAAACAAAGATTCTTAAATAAAAATTCTATTTTAGAAAATATTTAAGCGAATTTATTTGAAGTACCTACTTCCCTAATAATTTGAATCGATTAAGGAATTATAGATATCTTACTAATCGGGCCACCTATTGCGATTTTTTCATACAAATTTCGTAATGCCAGAGTTCTGCGCTATAGCCTATATGTTCATATTATTGTAAAGTTTCATTAAAATCCATTCTGTAAAGTAGGAATTAGTATTTTATACATATTTAAATTTTAACATCAAAGGGATGTCCCTAATTTAAAAAAAACATCGTTTCCAAGGCGACATTTTTGGCGTTTGCAATAAATCGATTTTGTAAGCGACAGAAAACGTATGATAAATAATTTCATAACGCCAGAGATTATTCATAACGCCAGAGCTTACCAATATATATAACCCATAGATCTCACAAATAATGTAGCTTTCTATTAGTGAAAGAATTTTTAAAATCTATTCAGTAGTTTTTGCGTGAAAAGTAACAAACATACATCCATACAAACATTCACCTTTATAATATTAGTAGGATTGCTTGCCCTAATTAATCAAGATCATATAAACATATACTGGGTGCTAATTGTGCTTCTTTTGTGAGTGAATAGCGATAGTTGTGTTTTTTGTGGGACTGATCGTTTACTGAAAATAATGCTTTAAAATTAAAAATGGCGACTTGGGCTAGTCGACTCAGTGGGAAGAATGGGTGAAGTCTGCCAATTATGGGCTCACAAAAAATGTGTATCTGGCAAAGCTACCTACTACCAATACATCAACTGTAATTCAGATGACATATGTAATGTTTATAATGTGTAATAAATTTTCATGTGTAAATTTTGACTGTATTCTTTTTCCATTCGATATTGACTCATTTGAGTCAACTGGCCACTACAACACGGGCATGTGCCTAGTGTGATGTCCAAAAAATTATCCATTTACTGTAATGTATAAACTTTACTGAATAAAGAACATTAAAAAAAAAAAATTAAAAAAAACTAACCCACCACTATGAGTCAAATAGCCCCACACCCGGGGTTTGTTGACTCAGCGGGAGGGTTTTTTTGTAAACATAATTGCAAACCTACTACTAACATAATTGCTAACAAAACTACTAACATTAAGAAAACTATATGAATACAATACATGTCTCCTTATATACAAAATAAACAATAAACTCGTACACACAAACACAGAATTCATTAAAACGTCCCAAGTACACAAACACTTTACGAGACAACACGATAACATACATTTAAACACCATCCACACTAACTATTGTAAACAATCCATTGGTTACGAGGGAGGCAACTTATATAATTGCCTCCCAAACGACATTAAAAACGAAAAGAAGCTGGGTAAATTTAAAAAAAATATATTAATATTTATTCTTGATAAACAAAATAATGATGTTGAATAGCGCTGTATTGAAATATTTACTGAATTTTAATTTGTATAATTATTTCTAGTTAAATGAGTGAAAATGTAATTTTCTTTTAACTGGAATAAAAAAAAAAAAAAACCTGTAGCTGGATGTTTTAACTTGTTTTATCAAATGATAATATAGTCAAATGAATATGTTACATTATCAGATTAACAGTCCATGGTGACGTGCCTTCATTTTTTTTTTAATCACGAAGCGAAAAGTGGGTCAACTAGCCCCGGTCTCCCCTATAACGTTAGCGAAATTGAATCAAAAATATGAAAACAGAAAAATATAGTCACATCTGAGACTCGAACCCAGGAGCTGCGCCTTGCCGGGGCGCAACTCTACCAACTGAGCTAATGAGTCCCTATCCCATTCGGTCATATTTAACTGTATCAAACTTCGAATAAAAACTACCAACATTATCTTCATTTTCTTAACGCATATTTTTATTGGCTGCTATCTTTATGTAAGATTGCAAGATTCAAACCCGAACTAAATGCTATCTAGATAGTGTCTTGGATAAATTTTTATCCATTTTTATTTTTAATATGTGGCATAAATTTGGGAGGCGGGTATGGGTACCGCCGCCCGGGAACCATTTATTGGACAACCAACAACCCTGCCACAGGTGGTTCGCTACGTTTAGTGACTTAGCAGTGGTGCCAAGGTTCATGGGATGACGTTTGTCTAGGTCTTGGTGGCAGATACGTTTGCCCAACCACTGCGTGATGTTGGGCTGGATAGGAGGAGAATGATTAAGGGAGGCCTTTTGACCTCTTCAGCCGGGTTCTCCCGACCCATTGCCTTGCACCGCAGTGTGAGGAATAGATTCATATTTCCGTCACTCCTGGCCACACTGACCCCCAGATTCCTACCCACCCCTCATACTTTTTTCCTTCCCATATCTTCTTCTCCTTTCTTTCCCTTAAAAAACCCTCCACACAGCATCCTCGAAGATGACATAGGCCCCTAGGGATAGCACAGAATGAATATTTTAAAATTTTAGTTTTAATTTAATGCGTAAAACCTCAAATTATTATACTTAATTAAATAGTACAATTTGAGGTTACGCGAGTTAATTGATTCAGAAAAAACAAAATTATACTATTTACTTATTATACTAATGGTGATATTAAAGAATAATTCTTACGTACAATATCGGCGAATATTGTCATAAACTGATGATACCTCAAGTAATAAATAACGTGAAAGTACGGCAACACACTTAACTTTTGAGACGGCAAAAGGAGAAACTAGAGAACGAAGGAACCATAATTTAAAACGACGCTTTTTTTCAATCTACACCTGCGACGCCAGTACAATCATATTTATGTCAAGCTGTACTTTATTTTAAATTGATTTTGACTGTTTAAATCACTGATGATCAACCTTTTCATCCGTTGGACCAATTTATCAGTTTTCAATTAGGTAGGGTACCTTTTGCCTACCCCTTGACATCGTTAAATTTGATGTCCCAAATCTATTTGTATTTTTAATTAAATGAAGATAATATTAGCGAAACTCAATCGAAAATCTAGAGACAGAAAAATCAGAAAAAGATATTGGCTCCACTGGGACTCGAACCCAAGACCCTTGACATACATGACAAGAGCTCTACCAACTCAGCAACGGAACCTATATCCAATTCTGTCACTTTTAACTGTATCATACTTCGACTAAAAACAACAAACATTTTTTTTCATTTTCTTAACGCACATATTATTGGCTGCTATCTTTATATAGATTTTCGATTGAGTTTCGCTAATATTTTCTTCATTTAATTAAATATTATAATTTTATATTTTACTCATAAATTTAAAAATAAAAATAAATATTATTTGTATATTCTAAAACGACATTTTTTAATAGAACACTTTTAGAATGCAAGAAACGTAGCTCCAAATCTGAAAGTCCAAACAATAAATGCTCTCGATTTTTATCAATCTGAAATACGAGTATTAAAAAAAAAATTAATAGCACCTAGGCAGGTGCAATTTTGGACATCTGTTGATTTTCATCGTTCGGAAGGTTAAACAAAATTTAGCCAAGAAAACCTTTGGTATTTTATAAAACCGAAACCTATAAAATGCGTCAAACGTAGATCTCACGAAGGTGGTTTTTTTTCAAATTGAATTTTTCAAGCTGAATCTTAAAATTTTGTCTTTTTAACGAAACGTAAGAAAAATAGTATTATTTAGAGTGGCTTATTAAAAATTTTGAAGAAATTCTTAAGTTTTCCGCTAAACCCTTTTACAAAACAGAACTGAACCCGTTGAATATTTTATTTAGCTGTGTTGCAAGCACGAAACGCACGCGGGCCACACGAAATGGGCTCGCGGGCCGCGGATGGCTCACCACTGGACTAATTTATTTTATTTGTATTTTAGTTGGTACTAGCTAATTACTAGAAAGAACAATGCAAAGAAGATAAAATATTCTCATACAGAAAATGATTAGTATGTTTTAAATGTAATAGGAACTTACCATTTTTGCTTTTTTGGCCGTTGATCTAGAGGGACAGATCTTCTTCCTGAAAAGGAGTGCTATAGCTCCCACGATCAGAAATATGGCGCATACTGAAGCCACTGGCACTATAGTAGCAGTCAGATCTGGTACAGACTTCACAGCTCCTTCTGTAGCGTTGGCTATGTTGCCATCAACGTCTATTTCGTTCGTCAACAAGTGGTTGTCTTTATCCACATTATTCTTCTTCAAGTCTGGTCTGGTCCCTGGAGGGTACTCGAATTTAGGTATCAGAGGGTTTGTAGGTTGTAGTTGAGTTGTTTTGGCTTGAGTATTTGTTTCTGTTTCATTACTAACATCTACATCAGGTTCTAGGTAGGTTTTTGTTTGTACTTTTCGGTTTTTGTTGTTAGTTTGGCTTGTTTGTTCGTCTGGTCTGTAGTTTCCGACTGTCGGTTGGTTGTACAAGTTCAGGTTTGGTGGTGGTGGCGGCAACTGGGGCCTGGAATTGAATCCTGGAAGATTTAGGAAAGGCGGTCTGACTCTTGGTTGACCATTAGCAATTCCTCCTCCAGGGTAGTAGTTGAGCCCTGGTCCATCACGACCAGTTGCATTGACCACGTTCACCCAAACTTCGTTCTTTGCCGTTAGTTTACCATCTGTTACGGTAACGTAAAGAAATATATTTTGGCCAGCCTGGAAGAAAAAATAAAAACTAATATGAAGACATTATAATTTTTAAGAAAGTTTTTTTTACTAACAATTCTACGTAAAATATTTGCTCGATTAATAGATTATCATAATTTATTTTTTAATCAATTGATTTATTTATAAATAAAATTGGTAAGTAATCTGGTGACGACTGTTTTCCGTGGTAGGTAAATGACATCGGAAGACTTTTACATATTTTATTGAAAAAATCGCCTTTAGGGGAAATAATGGATGTCAAATTGCTCGTGTTTTAATCTAGAAATTGGAAGATGCCCAGACAACGGAAAATTCAGTTTATCTATCTCGTTTAAAATTTTCATTCACCCTTCAAACAATGTTTTACATCTTTTTTGTTTAAAGACCTTGTTTGCTCATTTATTCACATAAATTAATATTTCGTTTACAACATCCCTGAAGGACAAATGTCACATTATTATGATAAGAACACTTTTCAGATTCATTTACTTAAGACTGGCTATATTAGAAGGCCGTTCAATATTATCAATGTAAAAAATCACATAAATAAACTGCAATTATAATGCCATAAAGAAAGTTGTGTTCTATTAGTTAACTACCTACTAGGTGTGATAGTATTCCTTTGATAGAAATGCCGTGGAAAATCAATTAAAATTTTTTAGACCAACCCTTTCTGTTAAAACGATGCTAAATGCTCACAGTACAAGAGTATTCAGTATACGCTTAATACAGTGGGAAATATTAATATTTCATTGAAGAAGAAGATAACAATGATAATCTAAACGAAAATATGAAAGAGAAGAAGTGGAGGTTATCCACCACTTACCCGCCCTAGTATAAGTAACAGATGGTTACTCCTTCAAGGCTCTCGCAAGATTCTAATTTTTTTGTTAAACGACGCTACATTTATTTATTTTGAACGAATAGACCTCCAGTGTCCCTGCATACATTGTTAGAAAGCAGTTAGCAAGTACTTAACAGGTGCAAGTGCATACAACAAATCAGGTTAGTAATACAAGCAAAATAATATTTAAAGCAAAATAAAATTAGTTTAAGAAGCTCATGAGGCAGCATTGCATCATGTGAAAAACCTCGGAAGCATCTGTATAAATTTATAGAGAATAAATGGAAAGAAATAAATATAAATAGAAAAAACAAGGCACAGAAGAAGATAGTGGTCGCAACTGGGACTCGAACCCAGACTTCTCGTCTAACCGGGATGTGCACGTTTACCAATTCCGCCATTGCCACCTTCTGTCAAACGTCCCGGTTAGACAAGAGGTTCTGGGTTCGAGTACCAGTTGCGACCATTATCTTTTTTCTGTTTTTACGTGTCTTGTTCTCTTTCATGTTTTCGTTTAGATTATTATGGTTATCTTCTTCTTCAATGATATATTACATTGATGGGAATAACTTTTCAAAAGTTTTGAAAAGAGAGTATATCTTAATTGAATTTTACCAATTACCGTCTCACATGTTTGGCACACGTTTACCGCTTCTTTATCGATGATGCAACGCATCATATTACTCTTCTGTTTATTCTAACTCGGACCCAACCTAAGTATTTGATTCACTTGGTCGTACCGTGTTGTCCTCATTTCAAATTCTCGTGCAATCTATCCTCCTTGTGCTCCATTATCCATTCATTCGCTCTAAACGTTTAAACCAACTAAGCGTCTCTTTCTTAATCTGAACCGTTACATTGCGTTGCGATCTTTCCAGATATTTACGGATCTAATTTCTAAATTCATCCTTCCTCTGCGAGTTCCATGCCTCGTTGCCATACATCAGAGTTGTTGATATCAACCATCCGTGGTGGATGGTTGATGGTGTTTCGCTTATTTGTACATTTTCCATTTTTAATTTTCGCCAATCGCGTACAATCCTCTGAAGTTAATAGAGTTTTCTGCATTTGAACTTCTTTCGATATCCCTAATAGCCATTCCATCTCTTGCAAACATTCTTAATAAATACTCAAACTCATCCACCTGCTTCAAGTATTCATCATTCACAATTGAATAATATTGCACATTGAACTCGTAGTCTCTCTCTTAAAAATAATGCCTTTTGACCTGTTTAGATTCATTATTAAATAATTCAGCATACTATAAAAAAAAATATATTATTTACACCATATTTCTGATCAGTGAGTTGCTAGTAGCTTGGCAACCTAATTAATGCACACATGACGCGATGAGCTACTTTATCGGTCGTGTTACAGGTAAATCATCGAAACAGACTCCTTCCTATGATACAAGCAATATTCTCCGTATTGGGTATGTGTATACACCGCCACTATACTGTTTGTATGGATAAAGGAAATAAAGGTAAATTACCTTATCTCTCAGGCTTTCGTTCAGATAAACCACCCCGGTGCTGTTATCGATGGTGAAGGGTAGTGAAGGCAGCCCGACGGGGGCGGGTCCGTGATGCAGGGGCTCCAGGCCGAAGATCAGGGGGTCCCCCTCCATATCGTTGGCTCGCACCCTCGTCACCACGGCCCCGACAGCCTCCGTGGCGGGGATCCTCCAGTTGCGGTCCAGATACATGACCGGAGGGGTGTTTTCGCTGCTCTGGGAGAATGCTGGAAGAAAGAGATGACTTTATTAATAAAACTATTGTGTATATGTGCGAGAGTATGTGTGTGTGAGGCACTATGTTGTGTGAGTGTGTGCTTTCTCTATGAGTATGTGGTAATATTTTTGTTATTTAGACTGTTATTTATTGGTGTAGGCGTATGATGAGTTCTTGCAAATCTCAATAAAACGCGCGTGGACGAGTTGGTTATTTATTTGCACAATAATGACACGTCTGTGTTGTAAAGCTACATTAGCTAATAGAGCTGTCGGAGATTAAGGAGAGCGAGCAGTAACATCTGTCACCTTTTATACCCTGTTTCTGCCGTCTTCGTATGAAAAGTAGGAGTACCACCAAAAACATTCTCACATTCTTAATTGAAATTTTCTTTTTATAAAAATAATGATTTTGGTAGTATGTCACTGTGTCTATGTATAACTCAGGTGCAATATAAATAGCTTGCGAAATGAAGTGAGCATTATGACTAATTTAATTTATCACATATTTTCAATTTTATATTTTTGTACTAAATATATGTGATTTTATGAAAATATTTTTTTCACTTATTTTATTAACATGTCTATACGAAACTAAAAATCGAAAGGTTTGATGCAATTGCAACCACTGATTTGATACCAACTTTCGGGGTCATCCACCCCATTGTGCGGCGGTACACAATCTTAACAATTTTTGTTTGCTCAAAACTCACATTTTAATCATTTCCGGCGAATTCGTAAATATAACAACGTTTTTATTTCCATATCGCACAAGGAATGCGAGTTATTTGTATTTTAGATTAATAAAAACAGTACTTTATCATTAATATATTTTAAGTACAACGATTTTAAAACTTAATAACCCGCTTTTCAACAATAAAGTTAGCGGTAATCACCAGATTTTATTTTTCTAGGCGATGAATTAATAATTTTGTGAGGACAACATGGAGACACATTTTAAATATTTGTAACACGTTGTTCAGAATTAATTAAAATGAACGCGGCAGAAAGGTCGAGTCTTCAGGCCTGCTAAGGTGAATTCGACCGTACGTTCGTTCAATACGCCATGCCGCGGCGTACATTCGTTTACTCGCTTTCTTCACTTACGTCGTTAAGATTCCTGCATTATTCGTCTTCTTCTTTTCTTTGATAGGGCAAATTCGGCAGTAGGTCCGTCAAATATACGGGATGCGAGTTGCAATTTGTATCCACGGCTTCTTTACTTACGTCGTTAAGATTCTGAATATATTTTAAGGTATATTGTCTTAAAAAACCCTTTAAACAGGAGCCCCAAAGATAGCGTATGTCCTGAGGGAAATGATTTTCATGAGTGCCTCCTGCGTGAAGCAAATTAAAAAAAAACATAGATTCTTTTTTAAGGCTGTATTTTTTAACCAATATTGAGCGCAATCGTATGGCGCAAGACACAGTATTTTAAACCGCATTTACTCTTTCTGATATATTTCTAACCCGCATAATAATGTTTTCTGCGCCCTTTTGATTTACTCAAGTATTTATTTTAAAGCACTTTTCACTGATATATTGATTTACTTTTTCAGATTAAAATAATAACCCCATTGCTATAACTGATACCCGAAATAAAAAAAGTTAAAAACAAAAAACAAAAACGAATTTCCATCGGGTCGACAGGAAAATTTTCCGGGTTTACCTTACCCTGATACACGTGGCGTTTCCCAGGAGTTTGATGAAATAATAACATTTAATCAATAGAAAATATAAAAGGGCTACAGAGAATAATTTTTTTTAAATTTTGTGTTTGAATTTAACCCTTTACAAAAGTTAGGGAATATTATTTAGTATAGGAAACGAAAATGGTACCTATGCTAAAAAATATAAATTTTTATAAGAATGAAATTATGCAATTAGCTCGAAGAAAATCTCGTTTGTTGTTACGTAAAATTAATGTCAATTGCAAATGCAGTAAATAAGCTGGAAGTTTTTTTTTTTCAAATGTTACTGCCTTTTGCCCTTCACGGGTATTCTAGGCAATCATTTAAAATTATGGAGAGAGGAAAGGTGAATTTATAATTAATTTTATTTAAATGGGCAATTTTATAAATTATATGGATGATTGAAGTCGAGTTCAGACTTAGAAGAGCTGAGATGTTGAATGGGGGAGGCAATTTTACATAAGGCTGGATATTTTTTTAGAGAGGGACAACCAAAAAATATGTGATTTAAAGTTCCCACTTTTAGATCACAGAATGTACAATGTGGGGAGTCAACGACGTGAATTTTAAAAAGGTAAGGAATAGAACAATGCCCAATTCTTATTCGAATAAGTGCAGAAATTTATTTTTTGGAAAAACGGGGGAGTTTTTAAAACTACGGTATTGATGGGATAGTCCTTTTATTTTGGAGGTGAAACAGGTTTCCTTAGATTGACTGGCAATGTGCTAATACTCTGCCCAAATATTGGATATCTATCTTGGAAAAAATATTCTGTTATTAGAGTCATTGTGGTAACTTTCAGAAGAGTTAGGAGAGTTCGGAGATTCGGAGCTATCAGTAAATTAAAAAAATTAAAAATTGGGCCGTTTAATAATGAAATAATGTCATTGAACATATTATTTAGTGTTATTATTAGTACAGGCCGTGAGATTGGAATGACTTAGATGCCGATCCCTTCTAAAATTTGAGAGAAAAGGTTGATGAGACGCCTTTAATTTGTAAATGGAAGAATTTTATTTTGGATAATTTGAAGCTCTGAGAGAGATTGAAAATTTTTACAGATGGCAGGAAGAGGTTTGGTTTGAGCTCTGATTTTAGTACATGAATACGTTGAGTTGTTGAAGAAGCTAGGGAATAACCTGATGATACTTAGAATGCGAACACTTAAGAACAAACTTGTCTGCAAATACTTGACGTTTAAATAAAGGAGGAGATCAGAACATTCTCTTCGAGTGAATTGACGGGCGACGATTGAATCGCTCAAGTAAGATTGAATATGTCAAATAATTAAATGCTATCGAAGCTTTGACGTAGATATTATTCTACGAAAATGTTTTTTTTTTACATTTATTCCACACAGGAGGCCCTGAGGAAAATAATTTTCCTCAGGGATTATGATATTTTTTATTTTTTACAGTGAATACCGCACCAGAATCTCAACTGCTCCCGTCTGGAGCCAGTGAGACTATGGCATCCCCAATTGGGGTATCTTGTGAGGCTGAAGGTAGTGGAGAGGGGAAGGAGGTGGGGAAGAGGAAGATTGGGAAGTATCTGGCTATTCAAATCTGGTCACTAAACACGGCTAAAGCCATTTTCAAGCAACGTTTCAGTTCTGAATGATGGTCTTAAACCAGGGCAATACTGATAGTATCTTCCACTCTGGAACATGCCGCAAATATACTATATATTATTTTTAATGAATGAATTGTGAAATAACACAAATTAATCAAAAAAAAATTATTTGCGCATGCCGGGTTCGAACCCGCGACCTCTGGATTGTGAGTCAAGAGTCTTACCCACTGGACTACGGAAGTCGTGCTGTGTGGAGGGTCTTTTTGAGGAGAGGAAGGAATGAACATTGGTCTCGAAGAGAAAAATAGGGCGATCATTGAAAGTCGGATCTTTGTGTACTCAACATGTTATCATTATATCTGATCACTATTTTAAAGTCTTAAGTTATGCTTAAAACACTTTAACAATTAAAGTCTGATTCAAAAACTAAATAGACTATTTGATAAAAATTGACCAGGTTTTGTACAGCTATAGGTTTGCCTAGTGTATTCCATACCAATATACAGTTACACAACGCAAACTATTTTTACAGAATTGTTTTCGGTAAACGTTTCGATGAAATTTCTGCACGAACAAATTGGATACGAGTCTCGTCCCATGTAATTTTAAAGGGTTTAGTTCGGTACTAATAATAATCGTCAGCATTGTAATAAATCATGATTTTGTGTTATCGGAGCGAAGTTGTCGGGAACAGTGTAACATTGTATGACATAAATAGAGACATGAAATAAATAAATTTAAAAATTAAAACAATGTGCTTTGACGAAAAATTCATGCGAGAATAAATAAAATAAAATAGTGAACAACCTGTTACCAAAATATTTATCAAATAAAATTATGTACAACAAGGACATTCACGACCATAACACAAGGACTTGCAAAGAAATCAGGCAACAATAAAGGACAGGAATAGTGCAAAGGGATGAAGTTTTTTAACATGCCAATAGAAACTTTGCAAGTCGGCATCAGTTGGAAGTTTCAAGATGTATTGGAGAAGCTACATAAAACCGGACAAAATATGGTATGAAATATGAAGTTTAAATTTATTAGCAATTTGTTAACTTCAATGTACGAATGGGTAAAATAAAATTAATGAATAAATAAATAAAACTCGGCATTGAAAACCATTTAACAGTAAAGTGCTTTTACTCCAAATCCTAATTTTCAAGAGATTCCGTGATATAAAGCTATGGTATTTATTTAGTTAGTATTTAAGCAAGAATTCATGGAAGAGACAATTATAGTTATTAGTATCGTCGTTTTAAGTACTGGAGATTGAAAAAAAAATGTTTTTGAAGACGGTAAAGTGGATAAGTTTGAACTTTACACTTTTGCTTACTCCGGGTCCTATGCTGTTTTCTTCCATATTTCACCACACCGGTAACCCTTTTACCAACCTCCACAAGCTATTTCCTACCGGTAATTAGCACTTTGTATGCCAGAATAGAATTTTGCTGTGGCGTAAAATGTTAGCACAATGCCCAGTGGAAATTGATGGATTTTACACAATGTAATTGTAATTTAAAAAGAAAGCTTAGAAATAGCAGGTTCAAAGGAGTATTGTATTTATCGGGTACAAGATTATTATTAATCGTATGTCAGATCGTCTTCTTAAATCAGTTCTTCATTGCTGGGGATCGCGATCCATACTCACTCCACTCCAGCGCATCGGTGACATTCCTCTACTTCTTCTGCGTTCCACTCATAGCCCAGGCAACGAAGGAAAAATAGGGGAAATAATTCATGTAGAAGCCAATTTTGGCACAGTTGTAGTGGAAGGTGTCCTTAACAAAATAATAAAAGTACTGGTGGGTGGGGGCGGATTAGCTCCGTGGATGGGTGGGGGGGTCTAAAGGTCCCTTTTTCAGTTTTTCATTAATAACTCGAAAACTACTGCCTCTAGCGAAAAAGTGTGTAGGTACTAAAATATTCACATAAAATTCTCTCCAAAAAAGATTCAATAAACTTTTTTGTTAGGATCAATGCTTAAGGAGATAGGGAGGGGGGAAAATGTAAAATTAAAAAAATACTAATTATTATTTTTTAATTTATAAACTACGTTTAGACAAGATTTTTATGCATAGCACAAAGGGTAACAATTATTATAAGCAATAATTGTCAGCCTGAAACACTCATTTACATTGAAAAATCTTCCGAGAAAAGATACTTGCCGCCAACGGGACTTGAACCGGTATCCTTCTGATTGCCGGTCGGATGCTCTGACCACTGAGCTATGGGGTAAAAAATTAAACAGTTAAAAATTAAACAGTAAAAAATTAAACAGTATTAAAAAAATACTGTTTAATTTTTAAAAATGAAATGTTTGTCGGTCAAAATGAAATGCTTATTGTTAAAAAATCAAATAATTAGTGCTTAAGGATGTACCTTGAACATTAAATTTCGTCGAAATCTAAGCCAGTGACTGAGTTTGTCCACATTCGAGTCCTTAATTTAGCGAGCAACTATCTTAAAGTATCTTATTTTATTTATTTATTTATTTATTTATTTACGGACTTACGTCCAATTTAAAACAAAGTATCACGAAGTATAGAAATGAACAATGTAAGGATTCGGATGGTTCATGAAAGCAAAGACAAACAGTGAAAATAGAAGAAAAATAAGTGTCAAGTCACGTCAAGACCTTGCAAAAATTAGGGTGAATATTACATATCTTCATTTGTTTCAAGAGCGACAGAAATCATTTAAGCTAATACCAAAAAAATCAAGGTCTTGACGTGAGTTGACCAGTCTACACATTCTGGACAGTGGTGAGTTATAACCATAGTTAGTCGAGTGCTGATTGAGGAAAAGCAGGTCTTTATTTCTGAGTCTACGAGAAGGTATATTAAATGTGATGAGTTGTAGTAATGTAGGCGAGTCGATTAAACAGTTAATAATTTTGAAGAAACAAATGAGATCAGATTTAATCCGACGGTCTTCTAAAGGAGAAAGGTTTAGAGTTTGTTCAATTTCAGCATACGAGTAATTGCCTCGCTCTAATCCTAGCCTCCAAGCAATTCCCTTTAGGAACCGATGTTGAACGGATTCAATATGACGAATATGGACAGCATAAAAAGGAGACCATATAATACAAGCATATTCAAGATTGGGGCGAACCAAGGAGCAGTAAAGAGTTCTTAGGGTATTTATGTTTTTGAAGTCAGAAGTGGTTCTAGTGATAAAACCAAGTAGTTTGAGAGATTTATTAACAATCGTATTTATATGTTCCCGGAAAGAAAGCTTGCTATCAAGAGAGACACCAAGATCTTTAATAGATTGAACAGTTGTTAGGCAATTATTATTTAATTTGTATTCGAAAACAATCGGATTTTTAGATCTGTAGAAGGACATAATTTTGCACTTATCGACATTTAGTTCCAAGCAATTAATTTTACACCAGTCATTGAAAGAGTCAGTATCTGATTGGAAAAGAAGGCAGTCATGGTAGTTTTTGATTATTTTTAGGATCTTATTGTCATCAGCAAAAAGCCAAAAGCGTGTGTGAGAGAAAATACGAATAATGTCATTTATAAACAAGTTGAAGAGAAGCGGGGCTAAATGTGCTCCTTGCGGTACGCCGGATGTTACTTCAATAATAATAGACTCAATGTTATTTATTTTAACTCTTTGTTTTCTATTGCTTAAATAAGAATTAAAGAAAGATAGCAATGGGTTTCGTATACCTATAGCATATAGCTTGGCCATGAGGATAGCGTGTTTTACTTTGTCAAAAGCTTTAGAAAAGTCGGTATATAGAACATCTACTTGTGATTTATCTTCTAGGCCATTGACTACGGTGTTGGTGAAGGAGAGTAAGTTTGTAGTGGTAGATTTAGCAGATCTAAAGCCATGCTGTTCCTCAATCAGCACATTTTTGAAAAAAGGTGTTATTTTTTTTGTGATTATAGATTCAAAGATTTTAGGAATATAAGATAACATCGATATAGGTCTATAGTTTTCTACGTTCGACCTATTACCCGATTTAAAAATAGGTCGTATATAGGAAACCTTCCAGGAATCCGGAAAAGTGGCAGATGATAATGATAAGTTATATAATAAACAAATTGGCTTAGATACAACAGATTTACATTCTCTCAATAATATTTCAGGTATACCATCAGGACCAGTGCTTGTTTTGCTGGGAAGATTTTTTAAGTAATTGAAAACATCTACAAGTGTGATTTCGCAATTATTAAGGTCAATAGTATTAGCATATTTAAGTGGAGGGATGGTGCATATGTTATCAGTATAGACAGAGGAGAAATGTTCAGCAAAAAGGTTGGCAATATCGAAATCGTTGGTGGCGTGAGTATCATTAAAAAATAAACTTGAAGGGAGATCGTTATCAATACGTTTTTGTTTAATAAATTTCCAAAATTGTTTAGGGTTAAGATTTAATTTTGTCTCAGTGAGTTCAATATAAGATTTATAACACAAGTTAGATTCAATTTTGGATAATTCTCTTAACTGAGAAAATTTTTGATAAAGCGCTAAGTTGTTCGTTAATTTGAATAACTTGTGTGTTTTCTTTTTTTCCATAATCAAATGCTTTAGTTTCATACTGAACCAAATAGGAAATTTAGGCTGGGAAAAAGTTCCCCTTGGAACGAACAAATCTATAGCATGAGTTATACATTCGTTGAATTTAAATACAGCATCGTTAATATTGTTGTTTGATAACATACCTGCCCAGTCATATTGGGCAAGGTACCTATTCATGCCAGTATAATCACCTTTGTTAAATTTGTAGTGGAATGTAACTGCTGATTTCAGAGTGTCACTTTTGAAAGGATTAGTGAAGTTAATATCGAGTGGTGGATGATATTTATCTATTGGTAATATTGAGTCAGTAGCTTCACATACACAAACGCTAGGCATATTGGTAAATATTAGATCAAGACAGTAACCTCCACAGTTATTGATCGAGTTTAATTGGTACATATTCAGGAAGGCAAAGAAATTTACTATTATGGAAGCATGAAGGGAAACATTATTAAGGAAGGTTATAATCACCACAAATAAGTAAGGAATCGGCCTTTATGGAAACACGCTCAACTAGTATTAAAGTATCTTAGAATGCGTTATAGGCAGAGAGTTGAAAGTCTACTGAGGATGCCTAGCACTTGCAGAAAGGACAAATTTGTGCGTCTGGCTTTCCATGGAATCCTGAGCATTTTTCTCCAATACCACATTTCAGGGGGCGTCTACCCGCTTCCTTTCACTGGCACTATTTTTAAAATTTTTAAATTTATTTATTTATCTATAATAAAATATATTTACAATGGTTTTATTTTACTAGGGTATACTTGTGTCGATACATTATTTATTATTGTTGATACATTCACTCACTCACTGGGTTGTTTACCCGTGTTGAGGCCCCCATTTTATAATATAAGAATTTGTACATAATACAGTTTGAAAAAATAAGAAATATTTAATGTTGGTGATGAAAAAAAAATTAAAATAAAGATAAATTTAAACTAAAAATAATTATTAAAAATTATAATAAAATTAACAAACTAAAAAAAATTAAATTAAATGAATATCGGCATACATTATGATTTATGTGTTTGTGAGTGTTGCGTGTTTTATATTGGTTTGCGTATTGCGTGTATATGTTTTATTATTTCTTGGGGCTGTGCCAGTAAAAAATACATTAATACACTGTTTAAAGCTAAGAGAACGCTAATAAAAGTAATACTTGAGTTATCAATACTAACACCCACTTCAATCATATTCGAAAAATTCCCAGAGCTGAAAATTCAAAAAGCATATTCAAAACAAATACTTACTTTCCTTTACAAGAACTTATTCACATTTAACACTTCACAAAATTCTCGCAATACTAGAACAAGACATGCTCACCAACTACAAATACCAAAAACAAACACATCCTTTGGACAAAAACACTACAGATACAAGGCTATAAAACTATACAAATCTCTTCCTACACAATATAAAACAACTAATATTATTGAATACACAAAAAACATAAGAAACTGGCTACAATCTTTTAAACTTATACAACCTTACTAAAAAACCCAGTGAAAATTTTATTCAATTGACAAACGGCCGCGGATGTGAAAACATTACTAAATTTGTTCTTTGAAAGAAATACACGTTGTTTACACGGCCTGAGAGGGTAGTTTGTCTCTGTTTTAACGATTGATGTCCGAACGATATTTGTAATTTTTCCATATATTTCTTATTTGTTCTATATATTTCTTATTTTTGAAGGTGTTGTAAAAAAAATACCATTTATGAAAACTAGATAAAATTACCTTTCAGATTTGTGTATTTGATTACTCTTTAGTTTTTAAAAACTGACATATTTTAAGATTCAAACTCGGAAAAAAATGTAAAAAAAAATACTTACCAAAACATGTTTGACCAAAATGTAGAGAAATTAAAAAAAAATCTAAATTTAAAAAACACAGTCCTTTAATGTAATAAATTTGAAAGAAAACTATCACCTCTCTTTTTCCTCGTGCATACAATAAAAAAATAATAAAAAATTTCTAAGTTTTTTTAATGCCAAAAAAATAACTTAGAAATAATACTGATATTTAAAACACATTTCTTGCATCTCTAAAGACGTTAATTTCTTTGATGCGTTTACGAACACATGTATTACATATTAATATTATAAAAAATTATCATTTTTAAGAAGTTCTCTTAAAATAAAGATCTTAAAATGTAAATTTTATCTTTTATGTAACTTATAAAACAATATTCTGACAGTTCAACTTTGAAAGTACGGCGTTTGTACAATAACTTGATTAAACTGATGTAAACTACACAAATAACACGGCAAATATATCAATTATATGAAAAGAAATTATTAAGTAAAATCACAACATCTAACAAAATTTTTGACATCCCGCCTGATCCCGCCATAAACACACCAAGCCCACCAAGCTGTGTTTTCATTGCGGGCCGTTGATGCACACGCGCGCCAATAATGCCCCTGGCGGAGAATAATTAAAACAACATTTTTTCCTAGTAAACTATAACCATATACGACGTTGTCAGATCTTTAATGCATTTTAACAGCGTGACCAAGTAAGAAAGCTTATTGGTAATGAAACGTGTTTTAGTGTAAACGGGGTTTATTTATGTTATTGCAATAACACAGATTATCGGCCGTGAAAAGTTTTTTTTTAGCAAGGCTGTTAGTTTATAATTTTTGTCGAATTGAAGTCGATTTTATATTTTGATTTTTACTGTTTCTCTTTTTATATTAGCTATTAACACTCTTTTGTTTTACTATTCACAATTTATACTTTTGAACTGAAAAATGTCCTCTATAATACAGGTGAACTCCTAGTGTGGAGGACAATATATTATACCTTTGTAATGTAAATCTACTAAGAATAAATAAATAAAATAAATTATTTTATGTTATAAAATTTTGGTAATATTGTCTTTTTTGTAATTTCATCCATTTTTGTTTATTTTGTGTCTGAATTCTTGAAGACGACACAGTTTGCAAGAAGAATTTTTGTTTTTACCTTATACAACACCGGTCACATTTTCTAAATTATTTAGCACAGGGGAGTTATAAAAAATAACGAAAAACCGGCCACTGTACTCTAACTAACTAACTAACTAACCATCACGCCGTTTCCCCGCAGGGGTAGGCAGAGAGGACGGACCGCCAAACAACTCGGTCTTGGCACACACTTTTTGCCTCACTCACATTCATACATCGTCTCATACATTCTCTTCTATTATTCTGACTTTTGACATGACCCGACTCAAGTATCTGATTCACTTGATCGTGCCATGTCTTCCTCGGGCGTCCCCGACTTCTTCTACCATTCACATTCGCGTCGTATATTCTTCTTACACTACTTCCTTCGTTCATTCGCCACTGTACTCAACAACAAAAAAAGTGTTTAATGTTTTTATAATCAGATAATGGACGACGTTGGTTGACAACACTATCCACCAGACGTGGGCAGAATGATTCCCAGGAGTGAATCGATTCAGTCTAATTCCCCTGGCCTTTTGAATTGATTCCTTTTATTCATTCCTTTAATTCAATTAATTCCCAAAAAAAATGAGACTCGAAAAAATACCGCAGAGGAGATCGGGAGGCCATGGAGCACCGCACAAAGATGAGACGTATAGGCTACCAAGCACCGCACAAAGAGGAGTCCGATTATTCTATCTCATTATCTCGCAGGCTAAAACCAATAGATTAATGTGTTTGTCTCTTTTTATTGTCGCTTTTTCGTTTCATCGAATTTCAAATCACAGTGAATGAGGAGGCTACGAAGTACCGCACAAAGAGGAGACCAATAGGCTACGAAACACCGCACAAAGAGGAGACCGATTATCTCGCAGACTAAATCCTATAGATGTATGTGTTTGCCTTTTTTTAGTGTCGTTATTTTTCGTACGTAAAACGTATTTAAAGCTAGCAATTAAATCTTGAAATTAAACAGGTTTTTGTTTTACCCTTAAAGTTTTATTAATTTTATTTTATTTATTAAACTTAAAATTGTTCCACTTCACTAATCTAATATAAACATACATTTTAACATTAATATGAGTATTTTATAACAGCTAACCACAGCTAATTGGCCTTATAATATCTGAAAATTTACATATTATATTTACTTGTATTCCGATATCTTTCATGCGTACCAAAAAACCGATAATAAGTGCATCATTTTAGCTTCTCACTTTTCTAGCTGATGTTCGGATTCAAAGTCGAAAGTTTTCGACTAACTATGTAATGAAATTGACGGCTTGGCGCGCGGAGAAATGAATGAACCGCACGGACGGATTAAGGGCTAGCATTGAGGAATGAATTAGTAATTTTTGACTTGTGTTTTGTGTCTTACCTCGCAGTGACTTGATTAACTCGCGAGCTGCGGACCTAGTAAAGACTGGGATGTGTTTCGGACAGATCTGAGATTTTCGTGGTAGGATGACGTCTGACGTCATTTCTGGGTCTGAGATTTACGAGGAACGATGACGTCACAAGTGAAAAAAGACTTTGGTTTTAATTCCTGAATAAAGCGCTTCGGACAATCTCGGTAGCAACAGGCTAGATACCTGGGAAGCGGACATGGGACGCGGGCCTGGAACCTTAGGACCTCTCAGGACTATTGATTAGGATAAATGATTAATTCCTTGCGTAAAAGAGACGCTCGGACAACTCGGCTGAATCGCGGCCGCGTTTTGGGATGGGGATTTTGATGATTTTCGGGTGTTTTTAGAATGGCGACGGTAGCGGGTTACGAGTCGTTCACAATACCGTCGACAACTTCGCGGCGCGCCGCCCATGGAATAATATTTAAATGCCTATGAAACATTTTAATATTTAAATCGTTTTCGGAACACATTATTCATTGAAATAATTTAACAGTTAAATAAATGGAAATTAAAAATGTATGGTGGCGTTAAAAATCGTAGGCTGCAAGGCTAAAGGTAAAATCAAATGAAGAATCAATTCCTTTTGAAATTGAGAATTAGATCGAGTTTGTCACAAGATTGAATTAATGAATTTAATTCGGTCATTCAATTTTGCTCACGTCTACTTTCCACCCTTTCAAAATCAAAGAGTAAAGTTTTGTACTTTGACCAAAGACATAATATCTAATCTGAGGACATCCGACCTTAAAAATTTATTCATAAAATGTTCAGTTGAACAATTATTGTTTTCATACCAATGCATTACCCAAAAAAGAAAAGTGGAATTTTTCTAATTTCTGAGTTAATTCTTCTTTCGTATGGTGGGGGGGTCAGAGGGGGACATCTAGGTCTGAAAGCCAGTCTAAGGACTCAGGCGTTTCCCTGTGGACCTCATCAATCCCACCGGGGAATGAATGGAGCCGGCATTCGTTGACCACATGTTCGGTGGTCTGCACCGCACCGCATTCACACATCGCCGACTCTTTAAGGCCCCATCTATACATCATATTATGGGCACAAAGGCTATTGGAGCACCTTATTCTATTGATGGTTGAACAGAGTTTGCGAAGCATTGAGAACCCAGGCTGTCTCCATACAGCCTGGGTTCTAAGTAAATTAGGTACTATAATTTGTAACTTCGATTTCTTTATAAAAACTTTTATTAGGTATTTTTAAAACACGTATTTTATTTTAGGGAAATAAGGGAAAACAGTTTACGTTTTGATATAATGATAGTTGGCCAAAACGTGTGCAATTTACTTAACTAAGAAACCAATTATAGATATGTGTATGTGTAAACATTTACCCTATATCATATATGAAAAAAACACTATATCTTATTGACCCACGGCGACATCTTCAGGTGGCGTGGTAAACCTTAAAATTTCATAAAACTTTTTTTACATTTTACTATAGTTCGGCGCAAAGCACAATTTAAGTAACTTTTATTTTTAATATTGATGGTGCCAAGTGTTAGACTATTGTTTCTCGCCTTTGAAACTCTTTCTAGTAAATAAACCCTTGCAATTTTTTCTTCGAATTTAAAATCACTCTCGCGCATCGATTTTTTGATGTCACACTTATTCACTAAGAAATGCCCAACACAAGAAAAAGATTTTGGTGTCCAGTGTGTTTGGTAAGCCAAAACAATTTACCTACAACATGTTACCGACTTACTGTGGTAATATAATAATATACCATTTGAAGGTGAAAACGATTTTTTATTTTTGAATAACGTAATGGAATGCTGGTACCTACCCTGATGTACGGCAGTGAGGCATGGAACTGGCAGAGGAAGGATGAAAGTAGATTGAATGCCATAGAAATGTAACAACTGAGGCGTATGTGTGGTAAAATCATGTGTGATCGTGCGAGAAACGTGGAGATCCGCGATAAATGCAAAGCTGATGTAAGCGTAATGAGTAAGATTAAGAAAGGGACGCTCAGATGGTTTGGACATGTAGAGCTAATGAACGAGAAAAGGAGTGTAAGGAGAATATAATATAAATATAAAATGTCAATGGCAGAAGAAGTCGGGGACGCCCGAGGAAGACATGGCACGACCAAGAGAATCATATTCTTGAGTCGGGTCATGACCAGTGGCGGCCGCTGCCCTGAGAATGTGGTGGTTCACTGACAAATGATAAGCCGTACCACAAATTATTAATTAAGAATTTTTTTTTTTTTCAAACAAACTGTTATTTCATTTTATATTCAACACTAGCTGCACTCATTTTGCTAATTAGTATTTAACACAATCAATTCAAAAATAAAACAATGACAATTATCACGTCACGGGTCAATTATAACGCCGCTCCGCTAGACGCAAGTGGACGCAAGCTAGACTGATCTACATAATTGTGTGATCGTCGCCGAAATTCGATTGTATTCGTGTCACCTCGGGTCATGGGTTCATGGTCAATCGGTAAACTTCGACAAGAATCAGATTATGTCGGTCGCGGGTTGCACACGGATTCGAGCCAAATTCTGGTACAAATAGCGAAATCGACGCGCTTCGAGTGTTTTAAATATCCCATACAAAAACATGATTCGATCCGCTTGCAAACGAATGCACACCGCCGATACGAGGGCGCTCGGCGGCCGCGCTACGTACAAGCTATTCAAAGCATTATTCATATTGGTAATTAATATTTTGAAATGATTAAATTATAGAATTAAAATTAGAGATTTAATAAATTTAAATTCGAGATTTTATAGTCTTCGGTTAGCAAATAACGTAAAATTTAGCCATTATAATTGGCCAGTGCTGCACACAAACACACTGTGCGACCAGTCGCCCTTGACCATGACAAGAGTCAGAATAATAGAAGAGCATCTATGAAACGATGTACGAATGTGAACGAGACAAGGAATCAATACTGAGTTGTTTGGCCGTCCGTCCTCTCTGCCTGCCCCTGCAGAAATGGGGTGATGGTTTATCAGTTAAAACAAAAAAGTCTATTTTTGGATAGAAAATTCGGTGAAGAAACCTCTTTTCGCCAAACCATCGTAAAACATATACGTTCGAAACTAAACATAATATTTAAAAAATAATAATGTACATTAATTTTTTTTAAATAAATTAGTTACGATTTGCTTTTATTTTATAATTTATGTACTAGGTAACTTTTCTTTAACCCGGCGAGTGTAAGGTTCAAATTTGTAACATCAATCGTAAGGTTGGGTAATTTTCACCCAAAATTCTTACTTAGTTATTTTTTATTTTCTCGACTTTGTTACATAAAAAATAATGTAACAAGTGAATTATCTGTGTATGGGTACTTTTGGTGTGAAGTTTGTTAACATTCAACATCTTTATATTGGTAGCATTGAAATGTTTACCTTTGCTCAGTTGGTGATACTGAGCAAAGGTAAACATTTCAAAGAAAAACGAGCTCAAGGCCAGTTCTGGCTAGTGAACCCCTCTGTGCAGATCCTCAGTATCACCAACTGAGCAAAGGTATACATTTCAATGCTACCAATATAAAGATGTTGAATGTTAACAAACTTCACACCAAAAGTACCCATACACAGATAATTCACTTGTTACATTATTTTTTATGTAACAACTTATTAGTATTTTTAATTCGATTTTATAATTATTATACCTGTTTTCTAAGTAATTATTATCATTAGGCATAAAAGTTATTACTAATTATTTTTTCAAGAGTATTCAACCTATGGCACATAATTGTCAATTTTTATATAAAGCTAAATGAAATCACAAAAAAAACTAACATCTTCTAAGGTTGTCATCATAACAAAAATATTTTTTTTCTTCTGCAACTAATCTTAATACTTGTGAAAAATAGTAAAACCGAGCTCTAGGTGAGTAAAACTCGCCCGCCGATGACTTTGACGTCGTCTAACAGCTTCATTGACCAATGGTTGACTAAATCCTGGTTTCTTGTCGCTTCCTCACCTCCCCTCGCGTAGCCACTGAATGGGGGCACAGAACAATTGAGATCGGCAAACTAAAATTATGGAGCAACATAAATTGCCTCGGGTAAATTTTACCCAACTTTACGCTCGTAGGGTTAACATTGAGAATTTTGGTTTTCTATTCCCATTTTCTTTCTCAATTAACCTCAAACTCGATTTTGAAAGAAAAAAAATCTCTACTCGGTTAACCGAATCCTCGGATTGTTTTATCGGTGGTAATTGATCTATTTATCAGCTTGAGTGTCCGGTAATTCATTTAATTAAGACAGATTTACGGTTGGGCAGATGCCTGCTATCTGGTATTAATGGGGAAAATAAACAAAGCACTTCGAAAAGGTATTATCTCTTAGTGAGAGATTTTTGTTATTTTTAACACACGCCTTAACACGTATACGTCGTTACGAAATAAACCGAATGGATTCTTAGGAGTCGGAATTTTTTTTTAGTACACAATGTTATATGAAGAGCTCTGAGGTTTTCCTCGCGTTTCTTTTTTATTTTTTTATGTAAGATTCTTTTTTATTTTTTTTATGCTTCACAAGAGTCCCAACTGCTCCCGTCTGAAGCCAGTCAGACTATGGCATCCCCAATCGGGGTATGTTGCGCCGTGTTGCGGGGCTGAAGGAAAGTGGAAAGGGTCAGGCGATGGGGAGGAGGAAGGTGGGGAAGTGCCTGGCTATTCAGATGTGGTCACCAAACACGGCTAAAGCCATTTCAAGCATCATTCAATTCTGAATGGTTGTCTTACGCCAGGGCGATACTGAGAGTATTTTTCACTCTAGAACGTGCCGCAAATATGCTTCATATTTTAAATGAATAAAATTGTTTTATGACACAAAACAATCAAATACAATTTACTCGCGAACGCCGCGATTTGAAAAAGCGACCTTCGGTTTGATAGTCGAGAGCCTTACCCCTCGACAATGGAGGCCGTCAATGGCCTTCTCCTAAATACTTTTCTGTTATTCTGACTCTTGACAAGGTCGGACTTAGTATTTGGTTTACAATTTGGGAGGCTGGTATGGGTACCGCCGCCCCGGGAAAAATTTATTAGATAGCCCACACCCATAAGATAAGTCACCCCAACTGGTTCGCTATGTTTGGTGACACATCAGGGGTGCCCAGGTTCATAGGGTGAGGTTTGTCCGGGTCTTGGTGGCGGATACGTCTGGCCACCAGCTGCCTATGGCAGGACGTATCGGGAGAGAGTGTTGAGGGAGTCCCTTTGACTTGTCCAGCCGTACTATCTCTGAACATGAAGTGAACCTCTCTGCTCTGCAGTGGGAGGGATGGATTCATACATGGACACACTGACCTCCAGATTCCTACCCACCCCTAACACCCTTTTCCTTCCCAGAACATCCTCTGATTCCTTTCCTAAAAATACCCTCCACAAAGCATCCCCAAAGATGACAAAACCCTGAGGGGAATTATTTTCCTCGGGGCCTTCTGTCGGGAGCTAATTAAAAAAAAAACTTATTAGTTTCATGTCGTTCTCAGGCATCCCGGACTTATTTTACGGAGGCGTCTACTAATATCTACAGGAATTCCAAAAACTGAGGTGAGAACTGAAGTGAGGACGAATATCTTCAGCTCAAACTGCTGACTAATATCTATGAGAACCGAAGTGAGGACGAATATCTACAGCACTGGCAGAGGTTGGGTTAGGTTAGGTTAGGTTAGGTAAGGTTAGTTTAGTTATTACGTAATTGAAGTAATTTATGCTTTTCAGTACAACCGGACGGCCGGCGTAGTCCAGTGGTAAGGTTCTTGTCTGGCACTCCGAAGGTCGCGGGATCGAATCCCGGCGGGCAAATTAATTTTATTTGATTAATTTGTGTTATTTCACAATTATTCATTTAAAAAAATTAAATAGTATATTTGCTGCACGTTCCAGAGTGGAAGATACTCTCAGTATCGCCCTGGTGTGAGACCACCATTCAGAATTGAAACGTTGCTTGAAATGGCTTTAGCCGTGTTTGGTGACCAGATCTGAATAGCCAGGTACTTCCTCACCTTCCTCTTCCCCATCTCCTTCCCCTCCCCACTACCATCAGCCTCACAACATACCCCAATGGGGATGCCATAGTCCCACTGGCTCCAGACGGGAGCAGTTGGGACTCTTGTGCGGTATTTATGTAAAAAAAAAAAAAAAATAACCTCTTGCTCAGCTGCCCTCTGTAGATATTAGTCCAACCTACGCTCCATAGATATTAGTCACCACTGGGACCGTCATAGATATTCGTACGACCTTAGCTCTGTAGATATTAGTCCTCACTCTGAAGTTCATAGATATTAGTCCGACATACAGGCTGTAGATATTATCTGGAGTCTATTTTACCCAAAACGCCTTTCTTCTTCAATGTTGTTATAGTTTTAGTCTAATTTTCCGACCGATAACTTTGGCATGAATATAATTCCGTATTCAGTCAAATATTAATTAATAATTTCAATTATGATTATAATAATGATGATAAACATTTTACTTCCTGAACTTGGTCCGTTGAGCACAATTGAATCTGTTAAATATTATTGTGTATGTTGGTTCCAGCTGGCACCACTATTCAATTTCGAGCTTAACTTGAGAATTATGTAGTCAGCGCATGCAGTTAGTTAAATAATTTCCCGAGTTTGTTGAACGTGCAAACCAACGGAGAGCAGTAATTTAATATTTCACACCAGATTTAATCAGATTTCACGTGAGGTTTGAAAATAAAGGTTTGTGAAAAGGAACATAATTAACCGTGTTTTTAATATAGAAGCAGTATGTTTCTATTGAAAATTACACTGAAATTACTGCTTCTAATTTAAGAACACGGTTTATTACGTTCCTTTTCACAAATCATTTTTTTCAAACCTCACGTGAAATCTGATTAAATCTTGTGTGAAATATTTAATTAGTGCTCTCCGTTGGTTTGCACGTTCAACAAACTCGGGAAATTATTTAACTAAATCGAACGTAATCAACCGTATTCTTAATATAGAAGCAGTAATTTCAGTGTGATTTTCAATAAAAAAAAATACTGCTTCTAAATTAAAAACACGGTTGATTACGTTCCTTTTCACAAAGCTTTTCTTAAAAACCTCACGTGATATCTGATTAAATCTGGTGTGAAATATTTAATTACTGCAACCCAAGGTCGCGGGATCGAATTCCGGCGTGGAAAAATAAAGTTAATTTGATTAATTAATTTTAATTTTAGTTTAAATAAAATCATTAAAAAATATATATACACGTGTTTCTTGACGAAAATTGGTCCGTTTGTGTATTTATTTGCGCACTTATAAAATAATTTTTTTCAGATTTTTTTTTACATTCTTATATAACTTAGACATTATTGAAAAATAATCAATACTTACAATAAAAAAATAATTACAAAAAGTTCATAATCATAATAGTTTTATCATCACGCCTTTCAGCATTTTTGGAGGTAGGTATAAATTAAAGCAAATTTGGAATGAAATAAAATCGATATCCTGTTATTAACATTATAAAGGTGAAAGTTTGTATGGATGTATGTTTGTTGCTCTTTCACACAAAAACCACTGAATGGACTTTAAAAATTCTTTCACTAATAGAAAGCTTCATTATTTGCGAGTACTATTATTATATTATATGGCGTTATGAAATTATTTAACATACTTTTTCTGTCCCTAACAAAATCGAGTTATTGCAAACGTCAGAAGAAAAGCAAACAAATTGTTGCGTTGGAAAATATATATATATTTTTTTTATCTGCACCAAATTGGATAAATTTTTTTTGTTCGTTAATTTGTATAAAACTACCGTTGAGCTCTGCCATTATGAAATTTGTATACAAAATTGTAATAGGTGGCCCGCGAGCAGTTTGAAAACTGAATGTACCGGGAATACCTATAGCAATATTTTGTGACCAGATCTCAATATTGTCAAATTCTTCCGATCTACTTTCCCTCCCCATTATTGGATTGGCTCATTAGCTTCAACGGTTGATAGCAGTTGGGACTTTTGTGCGATACTCATATAAAAAGTCAATTATTATTTTTTTTTAATAAAAAAAACTTCACTTTAAAAGGGTGGTTGCAACTCATCGCACTTTTACTTAATTACTCCTAATCTTCCGATACCCTTCGCCATTTTTTAAAATTTCCTGGATTTCACAGGGATCTTGTGACTATTTGATGCTAAAGGGCTAACATAGTTTATTTACTGACAAAAAAAGGTTTTGAAAAAATCCAAAAACTTAGAACTACCGTATCCAATAACTAATAGCAGACACCGTTCAAATATGTCACCGTAAAAATCGAAAGAAAATTTAAAGTTTTACTTCTTAGACAAAAACTCTTAAAATGTGTTTTAGCCTTTAAGTACCGACGTGTGGCCTGACAGACACTGTCTGTCAGACCGATCGTTATTTATGTAACTTTTTTTAATACGACTTTTTTCAGATTATATGGTTTTCCTCTTTTATTTTCAGTCAAATATTACAATGAATCAGTCAGGCTTCGGACATGAAACAGGCAACATAGTTTGAAAACAGCAGTGTTCCTGTGACTAGGAAGAGATATGAAACACAGCCTCATTCCAAGGGAATTACGCTCGTCGATAACAAGAATTATTCTTAGGCCAGATGCGCCTAAGAATTCTTGATTGATTGATTGCACGAAATATGTGCGCCTTCAATGCAGCGAGCTTGTGTGCAAAGACTGTTTGTAATATTTGATAGTTCTTACAACTTGATGCCTTGGATACATGATTTTTCAGAAACATGCTGATTTTTAAGTTTTCTGATTATTTTTATTTTCATAGTTTGCTTAGTTTATATAACTTTAAGAATAATTTGTTTTTAAGAAAAAAAAAATAATTGAAGGATTAAAGTAAAAGTCCAATTTTTTCAGAACAAAATCGACGTCTGTGATTAAATGCTAATGATTATAAATAAATGTGTAAATCTTTATTTTTTAATTTACTTAAGCAATTATAAACAATAATATCAACAATATTTAGAAGCATTATTTTTAGAAAAATACAGTAATTTTTTTATATTAAAACTATGGTGGTCTAGCAAATGTCACATCGGTACTTAAAGGTTAAAATATACTAGTTATTAAGTTAATGATCCAAACTTCGATTAATAAATATAAAATATTATTACGGTTGCTAATCACAAAATAAAAATAAAAAAATAGTTCGGCCTAGGGGCATACTTTAATAGGCCACTTGCATCACATTTTTTTAAATTTTTTCCCGGTTTAGGCAAATATTCTAAGATATTCTGTTTTTTTTTAAATCGTATATTTGAAACCCTGGCGATTTTTCTAAAATTTCAATCTGAAGAATCAGACCATTTTTTATAAACCGGAAAGACGGGACATAATTTTATAGGTGCGAAAAAACGATAATTACATAGCCGAAAATAACTTTTAAAAAAAGAACGTCTTCCACACGAATGACACAGGAGAATAACGAGGCATACCAAAAATATTAAATCTCATATATATATATATTTTTTTTTTCCTTTATCCATCTTATTGATCATAAATCATTATAATGTTCAACGTCTATATTACTAAAACAAATGTAATATACTTGTACTTGTAAATTATAATAATAATAAGAATATTATAAAATTAGATTTTGTTAAAATCCGCACCATTATCATTATACCTCTAAAACACGTACGGACAACGTAAAATGTACGGGGTTCTCTTCATAACATCTGTCAAAAAATCAAACCAAATGATTCGTTCGCAGAAAACAAACAATAAATCTAGTGAACGTTAAATGTCAAATTCAAAAATTCGCCTGAAATCAAAGTGATGCCATAAAAAAAAAATCAGTGTGGAATTTCATAAAATTAATAGGAAAATTTTCGGAGACGGGACATTTTCATGTAGTGACGTCACGTCGATTTTTTTCCAAGTCGTTATGAAGTCCATGCAAGTGGCCTATTACGTGAGCAGTTTTTCTTCCAATCTTGACCCCCTTGGTGAGATAAATTTAGGCTACTTTTTATATTCTTAAGTAACGTGATAAGCCCTCCTATGGTTCATGAATTTCAGGCATTCGAAAATGTAACAAACAATTTCCTTTTTAAAAATGTTCTTTTGGTTCGTTTCGATATGGTGAACAAAGTTATTAGTGGAAAAATATATCTTTTCGGTGAAATTTTCGCAAGAGAAACAAAAGTTCCGAGATTTTGTAAAATGTACTTAAAGTTTTTCCAACGCAGGCTCTAAAATAAAAAGTCGCCAGTCGATGCTCCCCGATCAGTGTTAAAAAATATCTATCCTTTTGCCGAATCCCAAACTTTCGCAATTAACTTTTTCACGTCTCAGAACCGATTCATGAAAAAGGTGGTTGTTATACTGTTAAAGTAATTTTATTGGTATTCCTTCTAAAGCACCATAATGGATTTTAAAAGTAATTTACAATTTGAAATAATTATAATCTAAGGTATTACCTACAAGCGTTTTAAATATTCAAATTGTTATAATCAAAGTCTTCTGTAAATTTCAGAGCACAGTGTTAGTCGTGATTAATTATTTTTTCTCGCGTTACGTCGGGAGTCGTTAAAAAGGTTTCTTTGAAACCTTGTACCATCATTAAATAGTAACGTTGGCTAAAGAAGGAGGTAGCGCAACACGGCATAACACCCCAAAAACAAACAACGAAAACATTAGACATTAGTAGTTCGTTAACACATTTTGTTATAAAACTGGTACACTTGAAAAAAAGCAATTACAATTATTCACAATTACACACTTGTTCTAAGAAACAGCGTTTTGTTGAACCTGTTAATGTGGTTAAAAAATATGTATTGTCTACATGAGATGATTTTTCACAAAAAATTCTCGATTCTCTTATTTTTACTTGGCACAGACTTTTCTCGTTTTTTGTTGTCGTTGTTACACATTTACCCCCTTGTTAATTATGATTAACAACCATTTACTATTCATTAACCCTAGAACCGAACAGGTAAATGACAGTACCTAAGAGTACAGACGTCCTCTGTGAAATAAACTAATTGTTTGCAAAATTAACATCGATTACAAATTAAAAAAATTATTACAATGTATCTTATAGACATATTTAATAGCCTTCGAAAAGTACATCTTGTATGTCGGTTTCTCTCTTATTTACTTGTACTTTACTTACTTATCAGTGGTTAAAGACATTATTTGGAATAAAAAATGATAAGGAAATGTTTGAACTAGAAACTTTATAAATTGTGTAGGAATTCAGAAAGGGTCAGGTGCGGGTTTGAGAGATTATTCGGCTGAGTAACCGTGAGTAAAGTGATGATGAAGTATTTTTTTTATAGTCACCGGAGACCGAAATTTCATTTACATTTTTTACTCCAAATAAAGTCTTGAATGTTATAATGAATAATAAAATGTCAATAGTAAACAATAACGTCAATAGTAAACAATACCGGAGAACAATCACGTGTTATGTATAGGTACTTTAAACGCTGTAAACTGATGCATCTCCATCTCCTTTTTATAGAGTTTTAAAATGATCACCTATTTATAAAAAAACGTGATTTAAATTCGTTCACCGGAAACTAGCAAAATTGCCTCACTATTATTGTAATTTCTTTTAATTAATTTTGTGAATTTATACTAACGGTGGTGGTTGTTAGTGTAGGTGGTGTAGTCTAGTTTTAACGGGTACTAGAAAATATTGCTTTTTTGCTCTTCTTATTTGAACGCCGGCCGCGCCGCTTTAATTTGATCTCAAAGAAAAGAATAGGATTTTTTGCAGTCGGTCGCCGTTTATAATCTCGTTGGTGGTAGGTTGGATCTACCTACATTGAACAAGGGTAAGTACTGTAGTGAAGTTTTCTAACAAAAATGTTCTATACCCTGAAGTGTACTTGCTATAACTCACTAACTTGGTTGCTAGTTAAAGGTTCAAAAACAAATATTTCACATTTCAGTTCATCCAAAACAGTTTCATCAGTTTTTATATTTATACTGTATCTTTAAAATTTCGCGAAGCCTCTGGATACCTACGATAAAATATGAGTTCAATTCAAAATCTACTGCCACTTTCAGTTTTGCATTTTCGCTCTCAAATCCATACAACAGGTATGATTTTATTTATTATAATGAACATATTATAAGCAGATATAATTCGTTTATGTCGGAAAAGAGCGTCTTTGCAATTAACTTTAAATAAAATTATACTCATAATTTAGAGTTTTCACGAAAGTTTATTGAATTAGCAGATAGTTGGCTCCGACCTTTAACTTTATTTCCTAAGTAATTTAATAACTTTTAATTTACATCTGAGATGTCTATCGTAACAAATTACGATGTGAATGGATTTTCTCTGTCATCTACAAGAGCTCCAAAGTGAGCTTTAGGAATGAGATTTAAAATCCTGTGATAATAATATTCGCTTACGCAGGCGCCAGCTAATCGGAATAAGTTAAACACTAATTTAATTTATTTTTGTATTTATTTATTACTTTATGCCAAATTCAACAGTATTTTATGGCTTGAAAAATATTAATTCTTATTTAATATCCCCTAATCTCTTTCAAATGAAAACAAAAATCGCTTAAAATTATTTATTTTGACAAACGTGTTTTGTAAAAAAAATAATTATGATTTTACACTTATTTAGTTAATTACCTAAGTCAGTTTTAAAATTTAATTTACAGCTTTATGTTTATACGCATTTTACGATGCAATTTATTTTGAGTTGTGCCATTTTCATGGTATATTCATTTTATACTTTTATTTATTTAAAAAAAAAAAAAAAAAAAATATATAAATTTGGTTCTCGATCACATTTTTATTCATACGCCAGTATTTGTTTTCTGGTTGGTGTGCTTTCAATACTTAAAAAAGTGATGTACACGAATACATAAGTGTATTATTATATTGATACGTAGTTATAAAAATGTTCTCATTTTAACGTCTCCCGTTTCAGAATTGGTGAGTTTTCGGGTAATGAAATTAAACGCGATGAAAGCATTGATGACAAAAAAATATTTGTTTTTCAGTTACATTTCTAAGTTATTATGATTCATTTTGACAATGGTAAAGGCTTCCAACGATAAACACCCAACTCAACTACGTATTTTTGTAAGTCAATATTTTAAGGAAATTAAAACAAATCAACGAAACTAAAAGGAAATGTAATGATGTCAATTAATCTCTAGTAAATTCCTAAGTATTCAAAAAAAATACCACAGTCAGAGAGAACTGTAATATTTATGGACTAGCTTTAAGTTAATTGTATGTGTAGGCATTTGTATACGCTTCTAAAATAGGCAATCTTAGTATTTCCCGGGTGAGAGATCGACATTCATAATCAAAACGTTGCAACTAGTCCCAGCTGCGTTTAGTGACAAAACCCCAAAAGACAGGTATATACCCGTAATTTCCGCTCTGGGGTCGCCCATGAATCACGTGAGGCTTGAAAGGGGGGGGGGGGGAATTCGGAAAAAATTACGATATATCACAAGGGGGGGGGGGGGGGGGTATAATGAGATATCACGTGTATTTATTTTTCATGAAAATATTCTGAAAATTTCAAAATTCTTTGTACAAAAAAAAAATACACGAGAGGGGGGGGGGGGGGGGGTTAAAAAGTTGCAAAAAAACATCACTTGATTAATGGACGACCTCTTTTTGTTTTCTTTTTTAATTCTTTCAGCTTTATGAAATTCTTTAAATTAATTAATTAATTCTTTAGATTCAACCGAATCTGGGCAGTTGGGGCTGTACTGTCATGATAAAAAAACTCCATTTATTTCAATTTCGTAATCCAAAAGCAGATAGTTACCGACACACAATGACTGTATAATCGGCAAAATGCAATCTAGTCATTGTACTGTTAGCGTTTATTTATTTTTTATATTTGATTTACTTGCCTTGCAAAAGTGACGAAACTGGATGAATACTGACATACTCAATAATAATTTATAAAGAACAAAATACATACTACATTATTGAACAGATTTTTTTAAATGAAACCGCTTGTAATAATGGCTCAAAAGTAGTTAGGTACCTAAATGGACGACGCTTAAATCTAAAGAACCTCATCTAGATAGGCACGAGAGTAAAGTAAGACAACATTTGTCAAAGACATAAGAGCTAGAGATGAAATTGGATGATAGACGAGCATATCAACTGATGAGACAAAGGCGTAGACAGTTTTCTCAAAGCAGACTCTAATACAATCCTAAACGAGGACCCGATGAACGTGCTCCGGCAGATAAAGACCAGATTGCATTATACCGAATAGATACATTCTTACTACAAACCCCGTGAAAATTTTAATCAATTGATAAAGGGCCGTGGATGTGAAAACATTACTAATTAAAAAATGTTCATGGAAACATATATAACCTAACCTAACTATTGTATACAACTGAATTTTTCTAACGTATATTTCTTATTTTTGAAGATGTCGTAAAATCATAGACCTTTATAGAAACTAGTTAAATTACGTTTTAGATTTTTGTATTTGAAATATACTTATGCGTTTAAAAATTGCAGTATTTTAAAGAAGAAAAAAGTTAAAAAAAAACAGGTTACCGTAAGCATATTGTATTAAATGATCAAAAAATTGCGGAAAATTCAAAATATAAAAAAACACAGTCTTCTTATTTAATAAATTTGGAAGAAAACTGTCACCTCACTTTTTTCTGTTTCATACAATAAAAAAAAAATTATGTTTGGTTTTAATTCCAAAAAATTAACAATAAAAAAACTGAAATTCTAATGCACTGCTTGCACAACTTAAGACGTTAATTTCTTTGATACGTTTACCAATACATATTTTAGATGTTTAAGTTATATCAAAAAATATAACTTTGAATAAATTCTCAAAATATAAAGACCATACAATGTAAATTAAATTTTTTATGTAACCTATAAAACTATTTCCTGACAGTTCGACTTTCAGAGTACGATTAATTTGTTATTAACTTGATTAAAACTGATGTAAAACCACACAAAGACACTAAATACATTAATTATATGAATATAAGAGTGAAGTCGTCATTATAATATAAATTATAATCACATTTAAATAAAATTAAAACCCTTATCCTCGGAGCCAAATTTTTTTCGCGGCTCTAATTTTTTCAGCGCGAACGACAAATGCGCGTGTGTACTAACCGTCGCCACCTAGCGGATAAGAATTAAAACAAACAATTTAATAAGTAGACTCTAAGAAATTACAATGTTGTCAGATCTGTAATACATTGAAGCGTGATCAAGGAAGAAAGCTTATTAGTAATATATCGTGTTTTAGAGTACACGGGGTTTAATTATGTTATTGCAATAATACAGGTTATCGGCTGTGATTTTTTTTTTAGTAAGGCTGAAAGTCTTTATGTGACGGTAACTATCCGCTTTTGAAATACAATTGAGAAGCAGATTACAATTGGGAAAAAATAAGTTTTTTTTTGTCGTCACAACAATATAGTCCCAACTGCCCAGATTTAGTTGAACTATTGAATTTATGAAATCTCATGAAGCTGGAATAATTAAGGAGGGGAAACAGATAGGAAGGTCAAATATTGTGAAGTAATTGTTATTGGGATTATGTCACTAAACACAGCTAGAACCAGTTTAACCAACGTTTTGATTGTGAACGAGGATCTCTCATTCGAGCAATACTAATGGTATTGGCTATTTTTGAAGCATTTCCCAATACGTTTACAATTTAAAAACGGGACCATATATACTACAGTTCTCTCCGTCTACGAGAAATTATTTGAATAAGTAATGAATTTATGAGATATTAATTAACATAAAAACATTTCCTTCGTTCAGTTTTGTTGATTTATTTTAATTTCTTGTCTAAAAACATTGACTTACAAAAATACGTATTTGAGTTGGGTGTTTATCTTTGGAAGAATTCACCATTGTGAAAATTAATCGAAATCATATAGTAAAGTAACTGAAAACAAATATTTTTTGGCATTAATGCTTTTAATACCCTTGTTTGGTTGTGGAAATAGAGTAAAACATATTTTTTTATAATGAAAATCAAATCACTTTGTTTAAACCATTTTATTATTAACAATGTGAACATATTTTAATAAAAACGTTATCTTCATCAGGACGAGATATTAATTTTAAAAAAAGAAGAAAAACAAGTATAGACAAATTAGAACAAATTATAACAAAGACAAAAAATTTAAAAGTAGAGGTGATTATTTACTTTTTCATTTTCTTTTCTTTGTTATAATTTGTTTTAATTTGTCCTATTGTTGTTCATTTTTTTTTTAAATTAACATCTCGTCCTGATGAAAATAATGTTGTTATTTAAACATGTTGACATTGTTAATTATGTAGTGGTTTAAACAAAGTGATTTGATTTTCATTATATTATAATGATGCCACAAAGTATGTTTGCTAAGTTTGGAGAAATATATTTTTTATTTTCTTTGAAGATCGCACGTTCGTGAAAATAAGCCTCGGAGCTTGAACTAAGACCTAAGTCACAATGTAAAACCTCTTCTGAGAGTCAAATTCGAAAAAATTTCATCAAAAAAGAATTCATGGAAAAAAAGTCTATAAATAATAAATATATTAATTTGAAATGGAAAAGCTAAAAATAGATTTTTTTATATGCCGGAAATATTTCTTTCTTGAAATGTTTATTGTGTATGAAAAATAATGATAAGGTGTGCGTGTATTGGAAAAAGCACTGAAAACTCTTTCATGCGATAAAAAAAGGATGTTTACTTTTTCGGAAACTGAAAAAAAATTAAAAGAGGAGTAGGGTACGGATGTATCATCTGTTCATTGCGAAAAATAGACAACTTAGAAAAAAACGTTAACCCCAGAGCGGTGTATGCTCTCAGCATCGCCGTGGTGAAAGACGACAATTCAGAATCGAGAAGTGAATTGAAATGATCAGAAGAGTCAAGCAATATTAAAGTGCCTCGAAACTTTCATATTGCCCATCTCCTTCTCTTCCCCTCACAATATATCCCGATTGGCGACACAGAAGTCACTGGCTTCGGGAAGAATTAAGTTAGGTTAGATAATAGAAGGATTTTTTTACATTGACTCCACACAAAAGGCCCTGAAGAAAATAATTTCCCTGAGGGTCAAGTAACTGAAAACAAATATTTTTTGGCATTAATGCTTTTAATACCCTTGTTTGGTTGTGGAAATAGAGTAAAACATATTTTTTTATAATGAAAATCAAATCACTTTGTTTAAACCATTTTATTATTAACAATGTGAACATATTTTAATAAAAACGTTATCTTCATCAGGACGAGATATTAATTTTAAAAAAAGAAGAAAAACAAGTATAGACAAATTAGAACAAATTATAACAAAGACAAAAAATTTAAAAGTAGAGGTGATTATTTACTTTTTCATTTTCTTTTCTTTGTTATAATTTGTTTTAATTTGTCCTATTGTTGTTCATTTTTTTTTTAAATTAACATCTCGTCCTGATGAAAATAATGTTGTTATTTAAACATGTTGACATTGTTAATTATGTAGTGGTTTAAACAAAGTGATTTGATTTTCATTATATTATAATGATGCCACAAAGTATGTTTGCTAAGTTTGGAGAAATATATTTTTTATTTTCTTTGAAGATCGCACGTTCGTGAAAATAAGCCTCGGAGCTTGAACTAAGACCTAAGTCACAATGTAAAACCTCTTCTGAGAGTCAAATTCGAAAAAATTTCATCAAAAAAGAATTCATGGAAAAAAAGTCTATAAATAATAAATATATTAATTTGAAATGGAAAAGCTAAAAATAGATTTTTTTATATGCCGGAAATATTTCTTTCTTGAAATGTTTATTGTGTATGAAAAATAATGATAAGGTGTGCGTGTATTGGAAAAAGCACTGAAAACTCTTTCATGCGATAAAAAAAGGATGTTTACTTTTTCGGAAACTGAAAAAAAATTAAAAGAGGAGTAGGGTACGGATGTATCATCTGTTCATTGCGAAAAATAGACAACTTAGAAAAAAACGTTAACCCCAGAGCGGTGTATGCTCTCAGCATCGCCGTGGTGAAAGACGACAATTCAGAATCGAGAAGTGAATTGAAATGATCAGAAGAGTCAAGCAATATTAAAGTGCCTCGAAACTTTCATATTGCCCATCTCCTTCTCTTCCCCTCACAATATATCCCGATTGGCGACACAGAAGTCACTGGCTTCGGGAAGAATTAAGTTAGGTTAGATAATAGAAGGATTTTTTTACATTGACTCCACACAAAAGGCCCTGAAGAAAATAATTTCCCTGAGGGTCTATGGCATCTGAGATGATGTGTGAGCTATTTTTGAGGAGAGGAAGGAATGAACAATATGAACATTGGTCTTGAAGAGGCGCATATTGTAGGAAGGAGGAAACGCAGAGGGGTGCCGAGGGGTTTAATGACGCTAGTTCCTCGAAGTATCTTCATTGAAATACCGGTAGAACAAGGATAGCATTCCCACCCGACGCCTGTGCTCTAAATATAAAACCAAACCAGGTTTTGAATGATACAATTTAAGCAATTAGCCTGAAACACTCATCTATATTGAAAAAAATCTCCCGAGAAAAGATACATGCCGCCGACGGGACTCGAACCCGCGTCCTTCTGATATCCGGTCTACCGCTCATTAACCACTGAGCTACGTCGGCTTATCTTCTACCCACCAAATAATTCAATACATACTAAATTGTTACCCTTTGTGCTATGCATAAAAATCTTGTCTTAAACATTAGTTTATCAATTAAAAAATAATAAGAAACAATATAATTTTTAATAACCAATTATTAACGAAGATTTGAATTAATTACAAATTTTCTCACCTTCGTTAATATGCAGTTCTTGGTTTTGATCTCCAAATCGTAAAATTTTTAAAGTTGTATTATTTTGTGGCTTACTACAAAGCAGTCCCATGAATTATAAAACAATTATTTTGCTATAGACAGAGGAAAAAGGTTATTATAAAGGATAAAAACTGATATTGCTGAAATCATGCCTTCCTGTTTAGTTTATAGTCATTACTGATGGATGGCGGTCCGCTTCCGAAACCAAAGGGCCCTTTCATATTTTGATCACTTTGTCCGAGGGTTCAAAACAAATAAATTAAAATCTCAAAACTTAATTATTCCTTCACGAAACAAAGGATCATCCATTTGAATGCAGGGTGTAAAAGGACATACTTGGCAGAAAATGTAGATGGCATTTTGGTTTCCGGTGATTTTTTCAATTTAAAATCTTAATTTCTTTCACATCACTGCTTATGAAAACCTAATGCCTACACGCTTATGTCAATTTATATGCACCGTTCCCAACTGGCCGATGCTATTTTTATGCGATTATTTAAAACGAGTGACTTTTAATTGAAAAAAAAAATCAGCAAAGCGCCATCTGCTTTATCTACTCCAAACTCAGTAATCCCTGTTAAAGTCTGTCGAGTGCGTCCTGATACAACCTGTAAAAATCTCTCAAGTATACGGAGATATATAATATACTCGTACAATCAGACCAAAATTTCATTACTCCAATTAAGGTCAGGGATTCAGTATTCAGTATTCATTCAATATTCAGGTACATCAGTTAACACCCAGTGTCTTAACTCTAGAAAGATAATCTACGTCTTTGCGACATAAGCGAGACTCGCGTATTGCTGTCTTTTCTTATTTCTCAAAGTAGCGCGTGGTCTATCTCAAGTCAGCTCAGCTGCCGAGCAGTCACCACGGTAACTACAATTATGACGTATGATTATCTTTTGTGTAACTTTTGGACTTCTAAACGAAAAATGTTATTATTTTTAAGTATAACGACTGATTAGCATTTAACTTTCATAGCATATGAAAAAACGATTTAGAAATAAAATAAAACATAATTTTTCGTTAAAAAAGACTTAATAGTTTGTAGATGAATTGTAAGATGTGTACAGCATTTTGTTATTTTTTTTAATTTACAATATATTTTTTATAATTATTTTGGTTTTCTCTGAAGTACAAAACCCAAAACTACTTACTCAACTAACTTTGAACTGAGTTAGTATAATAATGTGTCAAAAATACACTTTTAAATTTCAGTACGTTTCTAAGACGTAGGTAAAAATAAGATTATATTTCTAGAGTTAAAAGTGGCTAAGAACTGATGCTTTCATATCTCATTATTACCAATCTCACTTACCTATTATTACAAAGTATTTACATTGGAATGAGATTTTAATGGCGTGTTGTCAAAGAATAAAGTATATGACAGTCGAAGTGCCTTCCATACAAATTTAAATGGAAACAAATTTAATGTGAAACTGACTTAGTACCTTTTGGATATAGACCATTTAACCCTCGGGCTGTCTCCCATACGCTTGCTTGATTGTATATCACCATCCCTTTGGATTTCGTAATCATGGTGAAAAACAGTTTTATATAGAATTATTGGCCGAATTAGACCTATAATCGAATCAAGAAATACGCCTATAAGATACTTCTTGTATTATCCATTATTCTGTGCGTAGCGTAGATGCGTGCAAAATTTCAAGGGTTAAAAACGTTTTCATATTATTAAATTTAAAACACCATCCTACCTTAATTTCCGCTGTATACAGTTGACATGGGACAGATGTCTCCAAAATAACTATATTTAGGATTCTAGCCCGTATTGTTAATATTTCTTCTGCATAGTAAAAATGAACATAATATTAATGTTTTTTATGTTAATACCTCCCAAGTGGACCAAAAGCTCACAACTGTCCAGTGCCAGCGGAACAATGGCATCCCAAATTGGGGTAGTTTCTGAGGCTGGAGGGAGCGACAAGGAAAGTATACGAAGGTTGGGAAGTACGTGGCTATTCAGTTCTAGTTACAAACACGGCTAAATACATTTGAAGCAACGTTTCGACTCTTAATGCGCAATGGGCTTTGTGTCTTTTGCCCTAGTGTTTTGATTTTTGGCTTAACTGGGGAACAAGCAAATGAAGGCACCCATTACCTAAGCATACAGCGTGGTATTAATTAACCTTAAAATAATCTTGTAAGCGTATTCCATGGAAGGGATATTTGACGCCTTATGTCGACCCTCTGAGATTAAAACAAAATCTTTCTTGTTAAAGATTCCAAACAAGGAGACCGTCGCTAAAATACAAAAAAGTAGGCTAAAGAAGGAGGAGGTAGAGTAACACGGCATAACACCCCAAAAACAAACAACCAAAATACTTTTGGCCGTGAAAATCTAAAATCATATCTACAAAAAAAGTGTTTGCGAAACCCTACCACTGAGCCATTTCCTTGTATCACAACAACCCAAAATATTTCCTGGAATGATGGTAGCATGTCATTTTGAATGTAAAGAATACATTCTTGCTAGATACCTTTTGCTTAAAATAAATAAAATATCCCATGTTAACTCAAAACACATATACAAAGAATTATTTTTACAGCCCAAAATCAAAGAAAAAATTATTGGAAAAAAACTTCAACAACTTTATGCATAAATTATACAATAACTAAACTTAGTCAACAAAACAGGACAAATAACAAGTAAAATTACCACCAAATAACGGTTAATCTATAATGGTAGTGCAATAACCAGTGAACTCACCCAAGTTTAACTTTTGAATTTTTAAGTGCATTTCCAATAACTTACCAATCCAATCCATTTTTCTTACCATCATTCTCATTTATCCTCTTAAAATATTTAAGATTATCATCTGTAATGTTGTACAAGCTGCAAATATATACTGTAATTTATTATCTTTTATTTAAAAAAAAAAATCAGTATACTTCAGCACACAATATATTCAGATGATAAACCTAATAAATAAGTTTATTGATATTTATAGCAAATTGTTGCTAATTTAGATACAAACTTTCTAACTAATCAGAGAAACCTTTTCGACGAATGAAGCGTGTCTAATAATAATTTACGAGTTGATGTATAGAACATCGCAAAGTAAAGCAATTACTTCAAAGTTCAGAGTGGCTTCCGTTTAACTTCAGTCAAGTAGTAGGTAGCTAATAGCGTTAACGTACCGCCCTCAGTAATTCCGAAAATCAAATTAGTTAACTTCTATTTGCTCGCTAGAGCGGCAAATTGACCTCCCTTTTGAATTTTTCTGCATATCCTTCTCCAGAGTGCCTGGGGAGCGATGGTGGGACATATTTTCTCTATTTACACTCTTTTCTACTAGTTCGGGATCCCGTCCTGTCCGGTTAAATCGTAGAATTGCCATCTTGACAGATTTCCCGTCATGTCTAGTGGATTTGAGTGCATCGAAACGGGAAATTTTTTTGTCAAACGGTATTTGAAATTTTAAAATATTTTGAAGAAAAGACGCCCGGAATCAATATTCAAGGTTACAATCTTAGAAAAACTTATATTATAAGCAATAATTATCAGCCTGAAACACTCATCCACATTGAAAAATCTTCCGAGAAAAGATACATGACGCCAACGGGACTTGAACCCGTGCCCTTCTGATTGCCGGTCAGCTGCTCTCCCAATTGAGCTATGGCGGCTTATCTTATACCCGCCAAATGATTCAATATATACTAGTGTTTCATTCAACAATTACTGCTTATTATTTTTTTTTTCCACCTGAAAACAACCAACTTTATTTTTGCGAGAGAGACACTGTTAGTGTTAAATCCCTCGCTAGGTGGCGTTATGTCTTCATTTATTGGGGAAATACTTAAACTTGTCAAATATTAATTTTTTTTTAATTGTTAAACTAACGTTTAAGACAAGATTTGTATGCATAGCACAAAGGGAAACAATTATTATAAGCAATAATTATCAGCCTGAAACACTCATCCACATTGAAAAATCTTCCGAGAAAAGATACATGACGCCAACGGGACTTGAACCCGTGCAATTGTAATTGTTGAATGAAACACTAGTATATATTTAATCATTTGGTGGGTATAAGATAAGCCGCCATAGCTCAATTGGGAGAGCAGCTGACCAGCAATCAGAAGAGAACGGGTTCAAGTCCCGTTGGCGTCATGTATCTTTTCTCGGAAGATTTTTCAATGTGGATGAGTGTTTCAGGCTGATAATTATTGCTTATAATAATTGTTTCCCTTTGTGCTATGCATAAAAATCTTGTTTTAAACGTTAGTTTAACAATTAAAAAAAAAAAAAAATTAGAAAAACTTGTTAAAAATGCAAATAAAAAGGACCGTACTCTTCTTTTTTGCATTTCTTACAAGTTTTTATCTTTTCTTGTGATAAGTTTTTTTTAATCACACTATTTTGTACTGAAAGCTAATGATTGGTTATTCATTCTTGTTCAGGAATCGACTGTACCTATACCACCACTGAAGAAAAAACTCTAGTCCATAGAAGAACATTTAATAGTAAAAGAAGATTTTGCAGAATTCAGAGAATTTTTTCTGATATATTAACATTTTGAATTTTTTTAATAAAGATTTTAAACCAAAAATTTATTTGAAATATTGCGTCAGAGTTGATTTATAATTATTTAAAAAAATGCACATTTAAACATGAAGAACCCATGAAAATCATATAAAATCATGGGCGGTCAAATTCCCACCCAGCGAGCGGAATTGTTTGACTTTAGTAGACGCCAGCGGATGAAGGTTAAATTTTGACGTTAGCTCTGTTCCTTGAGAACAGAAATGTGTAACTACAAGTTTTCAAAAAACATTTTGTTTTTAGAAAACTTTCTTTTCCTTCACGACCTTGTTTGTTTTTAATCTGTTTTTTTTTTATATTAGGATTTATTATTTTATGGATTACTGGCTGAAGTCCCTGCATTACCAGGATTTACAGCAGAGTTTTCAAAACCAGATGTGAACAGTACCTAACAATTTTTCTTTGTACGTGAAGTATGCAAAATTTTATGAAGAAGTAGGAATCAAAATTCTGATTTAAGAGGTGAGAAAAGGGGGTCTAAAAGTCTCGCGAAGACAGTGAACTTTTTATTGTTTTGAAAGTCAAGTGCTCAAAATTTCATCAATCTCAAATAAAAATGTGGATTTGTATAAAACTCAAAATTACACCGCATCAGACACTCTTCTTAATACAATTAGGATTCTTGATCATCAATTCATCTACTATTCATATACTGTAGGTATATCTACTTTAGTATATATACCTACTATTATATACTTCCGTACTTGTATACTTTTCACATTTTTTTCAATAATTTTAATTTTCCAAGTTAAGCATGTAATTTCAGCTGCATGTTTTCATTGGCAACGTGGTCTGCCCATTCCCATTTAAGTTGGGCCAATCTTCCAACAATGTGATTAGTGAACAGTTTCTCACACCCCAAAAACAAATAACGAAAAAAGTTTCTAAGCTATTTTAATATTTTATGAATAATAGTGGATTATATTCTTACCTCAATGCAATTACGCATTTGACGAAACAGATTTCTAAATTGAATTTTATTAAAACTTTATACCTATATTGTGATTGTTACAGAATGAAAACATAAGTTGCTTAAAACCGTTTTATTGATGACAATAAAATATTATTTTATCTTATCCGTAGATGCTTAAACATCAACCATTTTTTGTTGTTTTATAATTTGATTATTCTAAATACATATTTTTTTAATATTCTAGAAACATATCGTTAAATTCAGTATTCAATACATTGATCAAATACTGTATAAAGATAAGAAGCACGCTCGGGAAAAATAAAAATTATTTTTGCCTGGAATAAAGGAAAATACATATATATTATATCGATAGAATTACAGAAAAATAAAACAATAAAATACATGCATATAAAAAAAGAAAATACATACATATTGTAAACCATAAAATTAGATTGGAAAATATCTATTAAACTGTAATCTTATTTTTCCAAGGAAACAATAACAATAAAAAGTTGATCAGACATTTCAGATGATACCGAAATCAAAAATTATCTTTAAATGTTTATTGTAACCGTTTTGAGAGGTCTGCCTCTAGTTATTGATATTTTCAATAAATTTAGAACAATGGAACAAAGCTCCATGTCTGATCAAAGTACCCTTATCTACTACAATGAATTTCAGTGGTTTATCCATCAATATAACCCAATTCAATCGTTTCCAATAAGAAATCCTCATTGTATTTTCTGTCGAAATCGCGGTCTCCAATTTTTTTTTTAATTAACTCCTCACAGAAGGCCTTGAGGAAAATAATTTCACTCAGGGCCTTTTTGTTCGTTCCACAGCCGAGCTGTTGAACACAAGAACGAGTCGAAGAAGCGACCCGTTCTCACGTGACAAATGTTAACCGTGTACATATGCTGAGCAAGGTGCTTGGCGCGTTTCCCAACTATACACCGGTGCCGAAGGGATCAATGAGCTAGTTCCTCGGAGCATCTTTCGTTGAAATACCGGTAGAACAAGGATAGCATTCCCACTCAACGCCTTTGCTCTAAAGATTGCAATCCGTTTGTTAACTTAGGAGAATCTATCAAACGGACCGCCATTTCTGCACGGAGTTTTTCAGTTACTTTGGGGCTCCAGATCAGAGGTGGCTGCCAAATTCAACCGTGGGGCGCACTTGTGCTTTGTACAGGATTAGCAGTTATGTACTATTAAAGTATTTGCGGGCCCTGTTACAGTACGCCTAGTTTTTGAGAGGCTAACTTAACTCTGGTTGCGATGGAGCCCCTATATCTGAGCTGGTCACTTAGAGTTAAACCAAGCATATCAATGGAGGGCCTGTTCGGAAGATTGCTTCTATTGAAGGAGACTAGATTTTCATTTCGATCCCTTTTAGACGTAATCAGACATGATTGAGTCTTTGAAAATAAGAACAATAAAACCTACCTGTGTCGGAATTGCTGGCGTTCACTTTGAATACATTTTCAATTTTATGTATAGGCTTGAAAATTGAAATTATGGCTGTTTTCCACAGAATTTCACTCAATTAATATTCCTGTACAAAATTTAGGCTCAGTCAGGTGGTTGTGTTTGAGTGAAATATTGGCAAAGCGGTTGACAAGGCCTAATGGCAAAATATATCGTGTGCTAATTTCAATGTCGTTTTAAGAGGAGCTTAAAATTGAAATAGAAATAATATTAAACGGAAAAGCCGAAATCCTTGTGCCACAATAAGGTGGAATCGATATAAATAGTACATAAGTATCTAAAGTAAGTAATAGGCTTACTATTTTCTTACTTCTTTGCTTGTTACAATGCAAAAAACATTTTAAGATTTTAATATTTTAAGATTTTAATGAGAAAGACGAAAGAAAATATCACCGTATTCACGATAAAACATAAATTCAAAATTTCCTTAACCCGTGATTATTTGAGTACCGCAAATGAGTCCAAACTGATTTTAACCGTCTAGAGCTGGTGATATTATGGTATCCCCAATTATTGGAATATTGTGAGGTTGAAGGTAGTGGGAGGGGAGGGGAAGGAGATGGGGTAAAAGGGGGTGGGAAAGTACCAGGCTATAATACGGCCAGGCCATTCAAGCAACGTTTTGATTCTGATTTGGGGTATTCATCAGGGTGATGCTGAGAGTAGTACACTGTGCAACGTGCCATACTGGTACAGATACGTGAAAAATTATAATTATTTAAAGTATTGTGAAGTATAAAAAAAATATACTTTTTCCTGAAAATCATTGTCAAGAAGAAATTTAGTTTTCGATTGTTAGTAAAGTTGAAAAGTTACGACAACTTTCTACTGACATTATAAAAATACAAGTCACATTATATTCATACTAATCGAACAAAAAAAGTTGTACCGCTTATGAAAATGATAACCAATCAAAGAATATTTTTTTAATGAACGGGTCGCTTAAGAATGTCGCTTTTTTATATGGCTATGGTGGAGATATTTGTTATCCAATAAATGGGTCCCGGGCGGCAGTATCCGAACCCGCCTCCCAAATAAACATTTCAGAAATCACGTGTGTTTTGTAACGAATCACTCAACCCTTTTTATTCACAACTCAAATTTATTCATCTAATCTTCAAAAGAAATGTGCATTCCAAAAATAAATCCTGAAATAATTTTGGTACCTACTTAATCGCTGGTCTGATATTATGATAATGGTTCGAGTAACTAACTAACGAAAGGGTAGGCAACTCGGTCTTAGCGTACACTCTTAGCCTCACTCACATTCATACATCGTCTTATAAATACTCTTCTATTATTCTGACTTTTGACATGGCCCGATTCAAGAATCTGATTCACTTATATATCCACATTTTTTCACACGATCATACATGGTTTTACCACACGTACGCCTCAGGGATCTCATTTCAACAGCATTCAGTTTACTTTCATCCTTCCTCTGCCAGTTCTATGCCTCACTACCATACATCGGGGTAGGTACCAGGACTCCATTATGGACTACTCGCTTCGCTTCTTTTGACAGTTTTTTTTTATTAGCGCCAACGGCATACAGTCCTCCATTAATGGAGTTACCTGCATTTACCCTTCTTTCAATATCTCTACCAGCCTTTCTATCTCTTGTAAATATACCTACTACCCATATACATAAACTCATCCACCTGCCCCAAGTATTCATCATCCACAACTATATTACACGCTGTTTTCGTATTCTCTCTTTCAATCACCATTACTTACTTACATAAATCATTAACTCTTCTTCATACATACTTCGGTCGTCCACAGGAGACTGTAGATCTTCCGTAGTATTAGAAATCAGCACAGCATTATCAGGATAATGGTGACATTACGCAGCCTTACTTAACACCTTTTGTGATGTCAAACCACCCCGTAAAAACCACCAATCACCCTAACATACGCAACGCTCCCCTTGTACAGAGACGCAATTGCCTGTATGAGATTTGTATTCTCTCCATACTTGAACAACGCCTTCCATAGCCTTTTCCTGTCGACTCGGTCGTACGCTTTTTGTAGATCTACAAAGGCGCAGAAGAGTTTTTGGCTTTTTGCCAGAAACTTCTCAGTACCCAAGGAGAAAATATGGTCCATGCATCCTCTTCCACTCATAAAGGCACTTTACACATCCCATGTTTTATCCTTTGTTTCCATTCTTACCCTTTTAATCAATATTCTTCCGTACAGCTTGCCGACTGAACTAAGCAGGCTAATAGCCCTATGATTCCCATATTCCATTCCCTTTACCTTTGTATAATGGTATGATTACAGCCCTTCTCCAATCTTATGGCGTGTAACCCTCCTCTAAACACTGGTTAAAAAGTTTGCACAATCATGTGAGACTAATATGGATATCTCCTTTAAAGCATTCAGCAGCAATATTGTTACAACCAACAGCCTTATCCTTCTTCATGCATTGAATCGATTTTTTTATTTCATCCATGCTGATTTTCTAGTAAGTACTTCCAATTAATAAAACACAACTCACCCACAAAACACAAGAGCAAAATCATATAATCAACTTCTAGTGCCAAAAATTAAATCAACCTTTGCCAAAAAGCACGAATGCTACCTCACACCTCTCATTTTCAACACCTTCCTAAAAGAAATCACTTATTGCAATACTAAAAAAAAACAAAAAAGGTTATATAAACATTTCAACACATGTTTTTTTTTACATGAGCTCCACATAGGAGGCCCTGAGGAAAATAATTTCCCTCAGGGCCTATGTCATCTTTGGGGATGCTGTGTGGAGGGTTTTTTTAAAGGAAAGGAAGGAGAGGAGAGTTCTGGGAAGGAAAAGGGTTTAAGGGGTGGGTAGGAATGTGAGGTTCAGTATGTCCTGGTCACCCGCCTCCAAGACCTAGACAAACCTCACCCCATGAACCCGGGCACCCCTGCAAACGTAGCGAACCACGTGGGGTGACCTATGGCAGAGGTGTTGGTTATCCAATAAAGGTTCCCGGGGCGGCGGTACCCATTCCCGCCTCCCAAATTGAATACTACTCAAAAAAGGGCATGCATCACCAAGCTACTTTTGATACCATCCTAATCTAATCTTCATTCTCTATGTACATTAGGGTGGTCACAAGGTATAAAGTGAAAAAATATTTTCGTCCGAATGCCGGCGGGACCCCCCTAATATTTGCTATATGTCTAGAAAATAAGAATTGGAAAGTTTTAGCTCAATTGGATAATGTTAATCCGTGCCTCATCGAGATTATATTTGAAAAACGATTTTTTTGCAAAAAAAATCGCCGTTTTATCCTCATAAAATGAAAATTATTTGTCTTAGAAATTTGATTCTTATTTTATTTCATATAAAATGTTGCTATCTTCAAGTTTTATTCTAATCACTTTTTTGTTAAAACGTTTATATTTGAAGATAGCTATTATTTTCCAAGACCGGACATGATCCGAATCCTCAAAGTCGCCTTTAAGTCGTCTATCCCTTAAAAGGTCGGATTTGTTACAAAAGAGCTATTGCCAAGGACCCTTTCTTCAGAGAATCCCTATCTGGAGTGTCATAAACCACACTCTTCCTTTTGTGTTCCTTGTTTGGGTTTCCTGGGGTTTTCCCACTCTTTCAAAAGTGTAAGGGATAGGTCAGAGGGCTTTAGTTAACGTTTGCTTTTCAAACAGTGAACAAGTGAACATTCTGAATATTATTGAACAACGTTCTTCTAGTGAGTTTTTTTGTGAGGTTTGTGGGACTATGTCTTCTACAGCGTTAACGAGCCATGCTCGTGCAGGTTCGAGTTCAAGGCCGAAAAAAATGATGTATTTAATTGGCCACACGTCTCATCAAATCACTGGCAGTAAATTACCATCTAATTGTCAAGTTTTACGCAGCTTATTTTATAATATACGGCAAGTGAAATTGAACACCAGAGAAGCTGCAAGACATACAATACAGGAAGTTATAATTTTTTGGGAGAAAGCTAGATACCAACCAGACACTGTTGACAACAACAACAACAACAACACAACCAGATTGTGTTGTTGCCTGAAAAACTGTACGAAGAGTGGAGAAAACTACAAAAAAACGCTAACAGATCTAAAAACACAGCTCAAAATAAAAAAAGTAGAAGCTTTCAAGTCAGCCCTTGATGACCTTTTTGATATTGCTCATCAGATGAAAATTTAGAAAAAAGTGTCAACACAAGCATGGCTGTAAAAAGTCTACAATTAATTCCAATTGAAGAAAAAACATGTGATGATAGGGATGTGAAATCAAAATTCAGTCTCCATCAAGTGGATAATTTATTGGACAAAGATATTGATTTTTTTGTTTCTGATCAAACTCTAATTTTTTTCAAAGGATTTGAAATTGATACAGAATTTTAAATACGGATCCTGATATATGGTGTGAAAATGCACATCATTTAAAAGCAAAAAATATTGTGAGCGGTTTCAAAGTTGTCAATGACACAGCTGAAAGAGGGGTAAAATTAATCCGAGACTTTCATTCCTTTTTGACAAAAGACGAAGAACAACGACAGTTTCTGTTACAAGTTGTATCGGAATGTCGAATTTTTTTTCCTAACTCTTCAAAAGCCACGTTATCTCTAAGCCGTTACCACCTTAATCTAATAATATTAATTGTAAATGTAAATAATAATAATAATAACATCTTTCCTTTATAATGCTTTCTTTTTTATATTTTAAATAAAAAGATTTTAAACTTTATTTCTTCTTGTTTTTATAACTTTTTGCTTTTCTTTTCTCCTAAATCCATCATTTTCAATTTGGATTGTGCTGTATTTACTTTGAAAACAGTTTTAACTACAACATTTTTATGTACCAATTAAGAAAATAATTAAAGCAAAATCTGGACAGCATATGTAATTAAATCTTGCAATATTGTTAGATATTTTATAAAAAAAAAAGTTTTTATAATAGTTAAAACTTCAACCTTGATGAGGCACGGGTTAACCTTATCCAATTGAGCTGAAACTTCACCAATTTCATTTCTTAGCCTAATGGCAACTTTTAGGGGGGTCCCCCCAAAAAAATTCGAACATTGATTTCTTGTGACCACCCTAATGTACATATATATGTGTTATTTTATTTATAGAGATTTATTCTTTCTTTTGCTGCTAATGTTTATTATTACCTCGTACGTTTATTTGTATTATTTTGCTGAATTGTTCTTATGTTTAGATTTAGATGTTGGCATTACTATGTGTTTTTAAAGTTTTAACGAAATTCTTGATTTTATTAAACTATGTATAAACACTCCATGAAAAACTTATAATAATGTCCATTAATTCTGTCAAGATTTTTGGTTTTTGACGTTGTGTACATTCCATGATAACCTTACAACTATATTCAATAATTCTTTTTATATTTTTGGTTTTATGACATTATGTACATCCCACTATAGCCATCATCAATTTACAATAATTTTAACTAGATTCTGTATACTAATGTTTTTATGATTATGTGCATGCACGCGTATACATATGTATATGTGTGTATGTCTGTGTATATGTATGCATTTATATGTACCGGTCTCAGAACAGAACTTGCCTAGTGAGGCGGGTTACTTACTTGTTTATATATGTTAATGTTATTTCAATAAACGCCCGGATTGCCGGCAATTAAAAAAAAAAATTAATTGAAAGTTAAATGAACTTAAATAAAGTTACGCCTTACGCAGGAATACATCACATTACTTACTAAATTACCCATGCACCAACAACCGAATGCTTAATATTATTATTTTATTTGTCAATTTTGATATAAAACAAATTAATCAAATATAGGTAACTTGCGCACGCCGGGATTTGAACCCGCGTCCTCCGGATTCGTGGCCACGGATTCCATTAGCACAATAAAGACGTGTAACGTGGGTCCAAAAAGGTTTTTCACTTACTCAATTTGATGCAAGAACATTAGGACTTCAACTCCAGAATAAAATATTCTTGAAATATGTATTACCTGAAACAAAAAACAAAATATTAGTTTTTGAAAAATAAAATTTTTAACTTGTCATCATGATATATTTTTCTGTGGATGAAATCTGTATTATTTTTAAGCTCTTTACAAAACCGATCATGGTCGGGATGTTTAAAAAATATTTAAGTATTCATAAATTTTTTTAGGTTAATTTTTAAGTTCTGTATTCTGTTATTAGGTATATCATCATAGGCCAGTTGCTTCATAAAATTGACATTCCCAGAACTTGAATAGAACTTTCACGGAACGTAAAAATTAACTTTAAAATGTGATCTAATTTTTTTATACTACCCATCCTATATATATTTTTAATCTCGAAATATTGTTTTTTTAAATTCGATCTTGTAGCGCGCCGTTTTGACGCTTGCCACTACACCATCTCTTTCCCCCGTACAGCGCCATCCTGCTCACCCAAAACTAGGAGAACTAGGCTGCGCAGACGCCTTCTGCGCATTTCCTACTCTCGAGTCGCTACATAAACCACGCCCCGCAACAAGGAATGGCCTATATAAAGAGCTGCGAGCCCTAAATTAAACCAGTTCGTCTGTAGCTCGCTCTTGACTAGTACGCTCTCTTAGTTGCGCTTCGTCCTTTGGCACGACCCTCTAAGGAGTATTCTACTACCATAAGTGAAGCACCAACCAGACCCCGACTGCTGCCTTAGTTGCGCTTCGTCCTATGGTACGACCCTCTAAGCAGAACCACAGTCAGTTTTGTTGTTCCCAAAGACTAAACAGCAAGGTTCCCTCCGATCCCTTGCTCAGTTAATTATTATTATTGTGAATTGATACATTGTGACTATTTTTACTTTATGTGATCTGTGAACTTACTTTAAATAAATAACATTTTACCAACAATTGTGTTATAATCTTCAAATACAGCAAACTTTTGTGGCACCATTTTAATTAAAAACTAATAGTTTTAACCACGTTTATTGTTTAAAAAGCAAGTTATCTTACTTCATCAGGGTTTACTTCAAACTCAATTTTGCTTCATCAGGATTTTAAGAAATCTCTGATCAAGTAAGCGTTGCTTACGAAATATTATGATATTTTAAATAATACACGTGGTATTTTTTAAATAATACACATACTAAATATTATAATAATTTTTTAAGTAAATTAGATGTATAAATAAATAAAAAGTTTAACGACTTAACAACCCATTTTCCATAGGTTTAAAACTTATTAATTTAAACCTTTGTGAGTAACCGAACACACAATAAGAAATTTATTTCTAAGGCATTGATCGATGGTCGAATTTTGCAGAAATTCCATATGGAAATGTGCATTATTTAGGAATTGTGTGCGCAGTGGACTGCTTTTGCCAAAACCATTAATTTGCCATCACGGGCTTCTATTGTTACGAAATATTCTCTTTGGGTCTGAATTTAAAATGTACATTCTAATACGGCAATTCATGTTTTGCAGTCAAAAGGCGAGAAAAATTTCAAAGAATTATTTTCGTAGTCCGGTTTTAATGGTTTGAAAGAATATTGTTTATTTTACGAGTGCATAAAAATCTTTATAATTCAGTCCTAATTTGAATCTGTCTACGTTGCGTTTTTTAAAATCAGATTTCGGGAAAATTAGGTTTAAGAAAACTATAAAATAGTAATTAAAACCACCGAAGGCAGTGGAAATGTTGATGTTTATAAGAGCTAGTTTTATTATCGGCTTCCCTTGATATTAAACTCCTGTTTATTTATGGTTTCTTTTTTCATCACATTAAAAATATGGGTTGTTAATAAAATGGTTAAAATTTAATCATAGAAGTAGTCAGAGATGAGGAGAGGACACGGTACTATCAAGTGAATCAAATACATAATTGAATCGGATCATGTCAGGAATCAGAATAATGGAGGAGCGTGTGGGATAAAATGCATCAATGTGATTGAAGCAAGGAGTGTGCGCTAAGACAGAGTTGTGTGGCCCTTCATCTCCTCTGCCTACTTTCGCTGAGAACCGGCGTGATAATTCATTTGAACGAGCAATACTTCGTATCTGCTGTCTAATTTTTGGCCAAATGAAGTTGAAAATTGTTAAGTTGATGTAAATAGGTGCCTATCCAGGTTTTTTTTAAGTCGTTTCCTAAATTTTGGATTTGACGTCCAAATATTTAACCGATATGAATAACTTATTTTTTAATACAAATGTATAGAAAATATCTAGTTAGGATATGATATATTTTATTTATGTGGCTTTGTGCTTAAAATTATAAAATATAGGCCATTAAATAATTCAATGTTTCACAAAGGCCGATATTTTATATTATAATCATCTTCCTAGGTGTTAAGACTGTTAAAATGAGAAAATTGTACAGTAATTGGATAAAAATCTATTGTACAATTTAAAAAATATATAAAATAAAATAAAAAAGTAAGAAATAAAAAAAATTAATAAAATTCAAATAATAAAATAACTCGAATTCGTACCTACTAGATAATTGCTATGTATTTTGATTTTAAAGGTCAGTTTGGTTGAGTTGGCGTCAAATCCAAAATTAGGTTTTGTGTGAAAAAGATCACGCAGTTCTATAATACTCTGTAGAGTGATTTTTTAGGTATTAGAAAATTTCTTTGCTTAAAAACCGGTATGACATTGAATTTATCTAAAAAAAATATAATGAAATTCGAAATTAATTTTTCGAAAAAAAATTCTTGCGTTATTATTGTCCATTCAATAACTGCCACTAGACACATGGCTATTTATTTTTTCAGATTTTTTAAAAATCAAATAAGGCATCAGAACTTTGCTGTAATAATAAATTGTCCTCAGTCATGGTAAATATTGTTTATTCCGAGAATCAAAGTCAAAAACATTCAGAAGTTTAACTTAATGTTGTTTATAATGGGGCTGTACTTTTAGCATAAGGATTATAGTAAGTCGTTTGTAATTATTTTTTATCTCGACGTATAATGTTATGAGAAGAAATTACCCGTAAAAAACCCAAACTGCCGAGGCTTTTGTACTAAGTGATGTATGTTCGTAATGATTAGCAGTGGCGTCACTAAGGGTGGGGGGGGGGCGGCCCGCCCTGGGTGCCACCCGACCGTGGAAAAAAATTGAAAAGCAACAGGAAGCATCGCGGCCAAATACAGGACCGCAGCAGAGGCGATACCCCATTCCATCACACGGAGAGGCGAAATGGGATACCATCGTATGCATAGATGTTAGAACCTAACCCATTACGCCCCCCCCCCCCTCCCCGTGGTATCCGCCCCGAGTGCCACCCATGCTATCTTCGCCACTGTTGATTAGTGCTAGTCAACCTTGGACGAAGAAAATATTTTTCAGAATTTATTTTTAAAAATTTCCACTAGGTGAGGAAAGTTAAGGAAGGCTTCGATAAGGATAGCAATTTTTTAAAAGGCATAGGAAACATAATTGGAAACATATTTTTCGATCTTCAGGCATTTTTGCATGTCTTCCTGGTAACATTTTTACATTACCAAACCTACTAATGTCTACAGGTGGTTTATAATGTTTCAAAACGATCGCATACAATCGAATACTTGGTAATATCAATAGATATATATTTAAAAAAAAAATAACTCTCAAACACCACTCCGTTTCTCGGTAGAGGTAGGTAGAAAGGATATACCGCCACATTACTCGCCATAGTAAGAAAGTACTCTACAGCATGTCAGGGTTCGTCGCTAATCCTAAATACATTTTGGTAAATGTAAACTGGTAAATGTTATATATTGCACACTGTTCCACATCTCTCATTTTCCTTTTTTTTATTTTCATGCATCATTGTACCTATTATAAGGTTTCTTAATTTATTTTTCATTTTCCTTATTTTTTATCTCTTTTTTTGTCGTGTATCCATTTTGTGTCTCTTTTAAGTATTGTGTGTCTTTTAACCGAGTTTTGGTAATTGAATTAATATAAATAATCATCTCATTTACAAAATTGTATCCACCTCTAATTAAGTGTGAGAAAATTGTCTTTGTTTTGTAGTAAATACATGTAATAACTATAATTTAATTAAATTTTAATTTAGAATAAGCATTGCCTTTTCTTTTTTTTAAAAGTGTTTTACCGACGAGAAGCAAGAATGCAAACACGTATCATAATAGAATTATAAAATATACATTTATATTGTTTAAATCGATTCCTGTATCTTAATATTTCACTTTGTAAAACACCACTTTTTATTTGTATTAATATTTAACAGCCAACCAAGTTTCGCTTTTCCCAAGCTTTGTCAGGGCTTATTATATAAACTTAAGATAATTACATACAGACACATATATAAAAGAATGAGTGAAAGAGATTGAAATAGAATATACGACACCCCATTGGTGCCAGAAAGAGATACAAACAAAAAAGAGGGAGACAAAATTATTACGGATGGGTAGGTAGGGGGGGGGGAGGAGGGAGGAAACAGTTTCAGGAGAGGTTACCGGAATAAATTAAATACAGTACTGTCAGTTAAATTTATTTGGTTATTAATTACGTTTTATTTTTTATCGGCGGATTTTTTAATTTCGAGGGCTTTTAGATCTAGATTGCTTAACCTTATTCCGATTCCATTTTTATTCTAGTTTTATCGAATCAGTGGTTAGTTTCTAGTAGATGGTTCGCGAATTCTTAAAATACATTATTAGATACTTAAACATCTTACAGTTTGAGGAACCTGGTTGGATGTTAAATATAAATTCAAATAAAAAGTGGTGTTTTAAAAAGTGCGTTTTTTCATTATATATAATGTCACACCACAAAATATTTTGCTTCCTTCGATAAAATCTTAATGTTTCGATTAATTGCGTTTTTAATTTCAAGTTTTTAACGTAGATAATCACACATTAAATTAAAGAAAAATAATGCATAATATGCAAGGAGAGCATTTTTATTAGAAAGAACGAGATTTTTTCGCACACGTACTAATGGCATGCATCAGCTGATATTTAATTACCACTTAAAGCGATACAACCGGGTTCATTCTGCAGTATTCGAAACGGGTTCATTCAGCAGTATTCTTTCAATTCACTTCGACTCAAATACTCAAGCCAAGCTCAACAGAGAAACAGAGCCTCCGATGGTGCAAGGTTATACACGCTGCCACTGGGGAAACACGTTTCTATGTAAGTAGTATATCTACTAAACACTCACATATCAGCAGTCTAAAGAAATATCTACACGTTACTATAGAACAAACTTATACACAACTCTAACTTGTTATAAATGTACACCTATACATTTTAGGTATAAAATCATCGTCAGCATACCTAGGTCCATTGAATAAGTTACTTGGACGTTGGCTCGCGATCCTAAGCAAATAATTATGTATGGAAAAATAAGTTTTCTGCAATATATGTTTAATGTGTGCACCGTATACGATTAGCGATGTCTAATGTTTGTTAGATCGTTGATGTGTGTTGAGTGGAATACCCGATTTCCTTCCAGCGAGCATTAGACGATGTTAGAAAGCACCAGGAGCGCAGAATGACCGAGTAGGTATCAGACTCGGTGTTCAGCTTTGCCCGCTTCGCGCCTGGTAACTCGTTTGCCGCGAAAACTTGTTTTCTATGCCCATAGACCAACACATGTGGGACGCACACATTCCTACCGCGCGCTCACCTCTCTAGGAAGGCCCGCAGTCACCTGTCTGGCCTCTCGCGTTTTCGTATTCCTCCTAGAAAGTGAGTGAGACGGACACACGTACGTATCGTCTTCCAGACCAAGTTGGTCCGTCAAACGAAATCGGATTCAGCCAGGTTTACACGGCGACTGCAGAAAACACGCACCTATCAAAATGTTAAATCAATATCATACAATCTACGAGCCCGCTTAGATTCTCGTCAAACTTTGCGACTCCGTTGCATGTCGTCGTTAGTAAAGTTGGTATCATACTAATCTAATAGAAATCGTTGTTTCAAATTTGAATCAGCATGCTTCCCGATTTGGTCACGTGGTATTGGGGACAGAAACTAGTTAGTGACGCTTATAATCTGCATATATCTACTAGTTTACTTTCTATTTTATCTACGTTGTAGATATCTATAACAGGAGACAAATTAAATTCAATACTGGTTTTGATGTCCAATAAGCAAAGCATTTCACGACCAATCCAATGTTAAGGTAACATTCTTCGGCGAGGTTTTACATAAAATAACAATTTGAAAAATCTACTGACGTAACAGCGTTTCTATTGATGTTTGCAATCGAACAACTTCGAACCCCAAAGACGTATCATTTGTATAATTTTTTTTCATAATTTTGGTAATAGATTGTATACCTTTCACCCCCTCACTTTTAATTGCAGCAGAATGCCTGTCTCTTTGCACTCTGTCAAATGGCAAAAAAATTCTACATACCTAATATGTATTGAAGAATTACGGTGGGCCTTAGATTACGCCCGTAAAAGTTATGATTTTCACACAAATCTTTATTTTTCCAGACTTTTTGATGAATTCTTATAAAGACTATAGATTATGGTACGAACCCAAAATTTCAGTCGGTTCGGCCTCATAAGACCTGAGAAAACTTCATTTAAAGTTCGACCACAAGCCTTAAGTTTCCGGAGCGAAAAGTTGCGAGTCATATTTTCAAAACAAAAACATCGAATACTCCATCACAATCAGGTCTTATCAATTCTATGCGCAAAATCATACGAGAAAACATTGACCGAAAGACCACCAAGGCCATAACTAGGTGCTTGAAACTAAGTTACGAAAAAGTGTGTTATTGTTTGTTCCGTTCAAATGAAATTATCACGATTGCGAAGAAAAAATTTGTAAATATTTTTATTACAACAGATGTTTCTCATTAATATCTTTTTCTCTTTTAATACAACTGGATACTTTTTTACCTTGAATTAAATCCACACAGAAGGCCCCGAGGTAAATAATTTCCCTCGGGACCCAAGTCATCTATAGGGAGAAAAAAGGTACGAGGAGTGAATAAGAATCTGGGTTCAGTGGGTCTAGGAGTGACGTATGAATCCATCACCAGCAGGAGGCATGGATTCATACGTCGCTTCTGCGTACGTCACTGTCCATCTATTTGGTGGGCAGATTTATTCACCACCACAACCTAAACATCGCCCCCCCATGAACTCGGGCACCCCTGCTAATACATCAAAGGTAGAGAACCATTTGGAGTGATATTATGACGGCAGCGGTGTCGGTTATCCAATGAATCCAACGGTACCGCCTCCCAAGTTGAAAACACATACATAAGAAATGCATAAATAACACAGGTTTGAAAATCGATGCAAAGAAAACGCTGGAAATTAACAAGTTTCTCATTGCCCCTCCTCTCGACATTGCGATATCTATATATGTATGAATCGAAATATGCTTATATTTATTTATTTTTTCAGTTTCTCCATAAAACAGTTATACACCAAATTATTACGGAGAAGATTATAAAATTTAAAAAATTAAATCCATGAGGGCAGTTTCACGTGTTGTGGCGTAGGTCAAAAGATAGGTACTGGACTCTCTATAGGAAACATTGAAGATGTCAATGCTCAATCGTTAAGCAATTGAATTGCTATATTTAATGGGGCATTCTGAAAGGAAGAAGTTCTCGCTTTCGGAGCATTAAACAAGTCCGTGGGATCTCCCACGAGTATACGCGGAAGGGACATATAGGTTAATCTCCTTCAACATAGGTGGATTCAGTACAGTACCGGAGATCAACTTAAAAAAATGTTTCCCCAAAAATATTTTTCTGCGGGCTTCTAATGGAACCCAAAACCAAAATTACGTGACCAACTTTTTGCAATTTTTATATAGAAATGAACTCAAATTATTACAAAGCACTCTTTTTAGGGTGAATTGCCTATTTCAAAACAAAGAAAAAAATAAATGATCCACGCTTAATCGTCACCTTCAGAATTCGTCACATATCATTAGCAAGTCGTTATTATAAATTGTTAATACTGTCAGCAATTGTCGTAATTACATAAATTTTCCATCTGATTTCTATTTATTGTTTCAGATATCTGATAAGCGTAAATTTCTATTATCTTCGTTGGCTATTGTTTGAAAAGCTGATGCAAAACTCCATCAACAGACTTCTCATCTGTAGGTTGTTTGCTTTCTGCCTTTGACAGAAAAGGTCCTTTGAAAAGCAAACTTGCAGAAGTCTTACACGATATTCATTATAGAGTCATTGTCATCATACAAATGTCAACATCGCATGATTCTTATTTAAGTGCAGGCGACAAGGGACGCATCTAGAACGAGGTGAACAGAACTGAACACCGTACCTAAATCATGCAACGTCAATTAACGGATCTCTTCACTAAACTTAACTAGTTAGCGATATTCTTCATTCACGGATTCTTATAAGTTTTATAAAATCTGGGAATTTATCAAACCACACTTGCATCGCAAAAATTGCAAAATGCAATTCTGCTATAGGTACTAAAGTAACTACGTATTTCAAAGGCTCTATTCTAATTTTAAAAAAAACGGGGAAAATTATATTAATTGTTTATGTAATTTCACTAGATTCACGCGCAACGACGGGTTAATAGTTCCGAAATTTAATAATAAGTACGGACAAAGAACGTTTGAATACAACATATCGAAGATATTTAATTTATTACCTGACACTATAAAGCAATATAGTTCTATGAATAAGGTTAAATATATGGTTAAAAATTGGCAATCGGAAAAAAAATATTTATATTGATATGTATGAAAAAATGTTGAATCTGTAGATATAAGATGTAAATTATAACTTTTAAAATGTATATGTAACTAAACTAAAGCACCTATATAAGCACCTGTTGACAAGCCAATTCGATTGGTTTAGGGGGACTTGTTTGTTGATATTTATTTTATTGTAATTTTTTTTAAATTAAAAAAATAATTTATAAAAAAACTTCTCTCTTATTTTCGTTCTAGCCGAAGTCCTTAGCATTGTCCAGGCTTGCCGCTGAATTTTTCGAAATTTCATTTAGATAGTAACCTCTTGCTTTGAAGGTTAAGAGTGTAAAATTTCAGCAATCTCGAAATGAACTTGGAGATTTGTTTTTTAGTTACTTAGTTTCACTCGGGAAGCCTTGAGGGAAATAATTCCCCTGAGGGCCTATGTCATTTTTGGAAAATAAGAAGATGAAATTATGGGAACGAAAAAGGTAAAAAGGGTAGGTTGGAAACTGGGGGTCAGCAGGTCCAGGAGGGACGGACGTATAAATCCATCCGTCCCAGTGCCATGATCCGTGAGAATTCGACTGGAGAGGTCAAAGGGACTCACTCAACCATTCTCTCTCGATCCGGCCTGTTGTAAAGCTAGTGAATCCGGGCTCCCCTGCTAAGTCACCAAACGTAGCGATACACTTGGGGTGACCTATGGCAAAGATGTCGGTTATCTAATAAATGGTTTCAGAGGCACGGGATCCATCCACCTCCGAAATTGAGTCGATGTATAATAATAAATCCACACCAACTATTCGCTACAATTTACAGACACTCTTTCTTATAATGTAATGGATAGATTATATAGTACGTGAAATTAATCATTTTTATTTTTCTTTAAATCCCATTCGTGAATTGTACATTCCTCCATCCCAAAATTAGATTAAATCGGGATTGCCTCTTGCAAGAAAAAAAATAATAATGAAAAATCAATAAAAGATTGTGTTAAACGATCGATGGCAAAAAACTAGATGTGCGAAATATTTATCACAAATATGAGAGTGATGCTCCGTCCAAATAAAAAACATTGTGTGTTATTATTATTTCGTCTTTTAATTTATATTTTAATCAGCTTAATTATTTTTCGAGTGTCATTTCGTACCTTTAGCCTATCTTATTCGTAAGAGGGAAGAAGACAAAATGCTTTATGTTTATACTATAATAAGTATAAACAAGTCTATCCTTTCGTAGATGCGTAGGTAGATACTACAATAATATTAAGGATGTAGGTATATTTCAGACGTAACTTTTCATCAGCTGAAAGTTAACGCAGTTTTTTTCAGTCATTTAATTAAATACTTTGCACATCAAAGATAAGGAAAATGTTTGCCAAATAATTACCTAAAAAATTACCTAAATAATTAATATTTTTTACATGAGCTCCACACATGACGCCCTGAGAAAAATAGAATCCCTCAGGGCCTATGTCATCTTTCGGGAAGCTGTGTAGAGGGTTTTTTTAAGGAAAGGAAGGAGAAGAGAGTTCTGGGAATGAAAATGGTGTAAAGGGTGGGTAGGAACCTGGGGTTCAGTGTGCCCTGGTCAACCGCCACCAAGACCTAGACAAACCTCACCCCATGAGCCCGGGTATCCTGCTAAATCACCAAACTAGCGAACCACTTGGGGTTACTTGCGGTACCCATTCCCGCCTCCCAAATTGAAATAATGCTAATAAAATACATATTTATAAATTTCACATTATTCATTTACAAGAGCCATTATCTAGTTTTAGTAATATCACGTAGGAGTGAAAACTTTTATTTTAGGTTTGTTTAATTTCTACAAAGTAATTAGTTTTCTTAATAGTTGATTACGGTAGAATCTCACTCTATTTCACCATAATAAATATAATGGTGAGCACTATTAAATTTGTATGAACAAATTACAATGCGTGGCGTAAGAGCTTTTGCAGAAAGCATGAGATTCATTGCTCATTGGCGAAACTCATAGGCACATATGAACTAAATGATGGCACAATGAACTAAACGATGTATCAAGATGGCTAAAAATAAATAAGCTTAAATTTAATACAAAAAAAAAACAAATGCATGGTGATCGGATACAAGAAGACATCCTGTGAAAGCAAAATTAAAATTGATGGTGAAATTATTGAAAATGTTACTGAAATGAAATACTTAGGAGTTATATTAGATTCCAAACTAAACTTCAATAGACATGCTGAATACACCCAAAAGAAAATTGGCAAAAAGATATCTTTTTTTGGAAGAATTCTGCCAAAAATTTCTAGAAAAACTGCAATCACCATTTACAATTCAATTATTTCTCCACACTTCAACTACTGCTCGAGTATACTTTACCTATGTAACGAAAGAGAAAGTTACAAATTCTCCAAAGCAGGGCAATGAGAATAATACTTCAACGAAATACAAATGAAATTATATACAACAAGGACATTCACAGATATAACACAAGGATGTGGAAGCAAATTAGGCTACAAAAAAAGGACAAAGCGAATACGCAGAACAGTTTACTGTACAAGGGAATGAAGTTATTTAACACACTTTTTACCAGAATCTTTAAAATCCACGCCAATTGGAAAGTTCAAGATGTATTGTAAGAGCTACATAAAACTTGAAAAAAATATAGTGAATATGAAATATTATAATTAATTAGAAATTTGTAAACTTAAATGTACAAATTACTAAAAAAAAATTATTGTTTTTATTAAAAAATAATCTTTGTTGAATATAAATAAGACAGTCGCCGAAGTTTCACCCACTTTGATTTCATAAAGCTTTTGAACAAGTGTAAACATTTCAAACTCTTGAAACTATAACTACTTACTGTCATTTTAATTAGTAGAAAATGTGTATTTAGTACTTGCCCTTACTTACACGAATACTCCGAAATAATGCGGAATGATTTCAACAAACAGGCTGATGTATTTGCGTAGAAGGTTTCTCTACATTTGAATATGAGAATATAGACTAAATGTGATGAAGAATTGATATATTCTAACATATGCAAGAAACCTTCATACATTGTTGATAGGACGACAGCTAGTTTATATAAAACAGTGCATTTCTTGTGGAATTTCGAACCTTAATAATATATCTGCCCCAGGCTTCTGGTGGATGACAGAAATTGTATTTTTTTTATTTTTATATGAATACCTCACAAGAGTCCCAGCTGCTCCCGTCTGAAGCCAGTGAGTCTATGGCATCCCCAATTGGGGTATGTTGTGAAGCTGAAGGTAGTGAGGAAGGAAAGAAAATTGGGAAGAGGAAGGTAGGAAAGTACCTGGATATTCAGATCTGGTCACCAAACACGGCTAATGCCATTTCAAGCAACGTTTCATTCTGAATGGTGGTCTTACACTAGGGCGATACTAAGAGTATCTTCCACTCTGAAACGTGCTGCAAATATACAAAATATAATTTTAAATGAATTAGTCATGAAATAACACAAATTAATCATATAAAATTTATTTGCCCACGCCGGGATTCGATTCGACCGAATCGACCTTCGGATTGCGAGTCAAAAGCCTTACCGCTTGACCACGCCGGCCGTACATAGAAAGTTGTACGATAGAAACATAGAAAGAAATTAAACACATTCCAATTGATTAGCCTTACTGTAAAAAAAACTTTTCATTATGTAATTGTAATTGAGTAGATATATACAAATCTCAAAAAATATATATATTTATCCTAAATTGTGTAGAGCTAACCACCAACCGTTTACATTTACAAATTGTTATATTTATAATTAGTGTCCGACCGAAACAGGAATATCTACTTAAACCGAAACCGAAACCGAATCTTCGGTATCTGTCTCAGTTTCGGCCAAAACCGAAACCGAAACTTTTTTTAGTGATGTTACAAATCTATTGTTCTAATCTATTTCAGTTATTTTTTACACTAATACAGACAGTTATCAGGTGTTAAATTAAATAAAATTAACAGTAATTGAAGTATGTTAAAAAAAGTAGATATATATTCAATTTGGGAGGCTGCAACGGGAACCTTAATTGGATAACCAACACTTGTGCCATAAGTCACCCCAAGTGGTTAGCTACGTTTGGTGATTTTGCAAGGGTGACCGGGTTCATGGGGTGAGGTTTGTCTAGGTCTTGAAGGCGGATGAACAGGTCACACTGAACCCCAGATTCCTACCCACCCCTTAAACCAATTTCCTTTCCTTTCCTCTCCTCTCTTTCCTTTCCTTAAAAAACCCTCCACACATCATCTCCAAAGATGACATAGGCCCTGAGGGAAATTATTTTCCTCAGGGCCTCCTGAGCGGAGCTCATGTAAATAAATATATATATTTTACTGCTATAAAACAAACAAAAATTATAAATATTAAGAAAACACGTAAACTACTTCTTGGAACAAAAATTTGTCAATAAACAACACTTACATTATAAAGGAAGAACCTCATTATTTGATTATTTTAACCGGATGATGCAGTATTTTAAGCGGCTGATGCGAACTTAGCTGATGATGGCGGGTGACAAACGAGCCACGAACTCACCCGAAGTCAGCCGAACGACGCGCGATAATTCACGAACGCAGTGTTTCGGTGCAGCCGAAGGTTCGGCAGATATTTTGCCAAACTGATACCGAAACTCGATGCCGAAACTCGATTTTTTTGCCGAAACTTGCCGAAACCGAAACCGAAACCGAACCTTCGGTTGGTCACTATTTATAATATTACATGCAAAGCATGAAATTCATGTTTATATTAGGTCCTTACACATGAAATTGGCGTTTTGCCGTACTGGCAACTTTGATCTCAAATATCTTCTCTTTGGTTAGGAATTCCAAATTCAATTTTATACAGCTATTTACTCATGTATTTGTGTTTTGAAAATTATAATTCATTTGTTTTTTCGGTAATTGTTTTTTTTCTTTCGGTCACTTAGTTTACAAAATGTAAAACTTGAAATATCGCGTTATTTACGAGTACGAGTTCCACCGTGGCACCAATGCTGCAGAAACGGCTCGAAGGATTAATGATGTGTATGGCGACGGTGCCGCAAAAGAAAACACAGTGCGTTTTTGGTTCCAACGTTTTCGTTCTGGAAATTTCCTGCAGAACAAGCCCCGCGGACGGCCGGAGACCAAAGTTGATAATGAAGAATTGAAGGCTATTGTGGAAGCGGATCCAACGCAAACCACGTCCGAGTTAGCTGCAGGCTGCGGTGTTAGTGATAAAACTATTTAAATCCACTTGAAGCAAATTGGGAAGGTGAAAAGGCTTGAAAGGTAGGTACCTCACGAATTGAGTGAAGCAAATCAACAAACGCGCGTTAGAACGCTAGACCACACAGTGCACAACAGACGGCTACCAAATTAGAGGAGCTTCAATTGGAATGTCTAAGACATCCACCGTACTTTCCGGACCTTGCCCCAACAGATTACCATTCTTTTCGAAATTTGGAAAACTTCTTCCAAGGGAAAAAATTCAACTCCGATGGGGCAGTCCAATCCGCCTTCAAAGATTTTATTGATTCTCGTCCGAATGGTTTTTTTAGTAAAGGGATCGATGAACTACCTATGAGATGGCAAAAGTGCACAGATAGCAATGGTACATACTTTGATTAAATAAATATATTATTTTAAAAAAAATCGACTTTATGTTCCTTCCATACAAAACGCCAATTTCATATGTAAGGACCTATTATATACCTGTGATTTGCAGGAAGAAATTATGATTCTTTGTTTTTCAAGTACTAATAAAATATCTAGAATTAGTAATCTATTATGAATTTAATTTATTCATAATTCCGAAAAACAAGTAGAAAGCCAAAATAATTACCTATCATTAGTGCGTTTAACGTGATCTAACACGCAAAGCACTATATGATCAAGGAGATTTAAGTGTTAAGTCAGATAGCTTTGTACAACTGCATCTGCAAAAGTTATCATTATGTATATTGAGCATTTACACAGGTCAACCGTATAAAAACCTTTTTCAATTATCAGTTTATTGCGACGAGATAAAGTAGTTAACAGCTCTCCATAATAGAAAAAAAATCTCATCGAAGCATATAAATTCTAATATTCAATAAGTCGCATTCAAACTAAAATGCTGCTCTGTTGTCCAGTGTGTTTCAATTTCGATTTTTTACTTGCTAATTACCATACTATAAAAAGCATTAATTCTGACGGTTTTTTAAGGTACTTAAGTCCGGTAAGCTTATGAATCAAATTTAAACCTAGACACGTAAAAATATTCTCTGCTAGTTAAATACGAACCGTCTATGACAATTTATAAATTTGCGTCATATTTCACCAAAAGAGAATTTGATCCACCATCTAAAGTCTAAGGAACCATTCTTGCATAATGGGAAATTCCCTGCATTTTCAAATTTATTATTTCGCCCGCTTCAGGCTTCCTACCCTTTGAAGTCCGAAATCAATCGAGTTTAAATTTATTTGCCCTACCCTTGGGTCATATTGAAGAGGAAATAAAATGATCGTGAAGAATGCACTTGCTTTAAAATTATGTAATCAAATGTTATAAGCACTCTTTGATAAATTCAACATCTAATGCATGGGTAGATTTTTAAAAAAGTACCAATCCCTTCACTACATAATAAATATTTTTTTTGGGACAATAACGGAGACGGATGCTTTATGCGATTTATTAATTTCCAGAGAATATCCAAAAAATCTGACATTTTGGATTCACCATTGAGCAAAATAAACTGTTTTTTTTTTCTGAATTTGTATTACCTACACATGCAGAAGGCATGCATGTTATTAAAAAAAACATCACTTTCATCGAGGTGTTATACAATTTATGCGGTAAAGTCAATTAAAAAGTAATTATCCAAGATATAACCTCGCTTTTTCCGAAAACATTTAATTTAATTCACAACACGACATTATGAATGGATTAAAACTGACAAAAATAACACAAATAATGTTAAATGTATTTAAATTACAGTAATACAATCGTGAATTCGTCATTATAGGTGACCCGACATTCGATCCGGTGACATTTGGTCCGGCGACAGTTGGTCCGGCGACATTTTGATCCGGCCGACATTTGATCCGGCCGACACTTGATCCGGCGGACAGTTGATCCGGCGACAATTGGTCCGGCCTGAGTGTAGTTTATGATCAGACCGAAAGCCATTCACATTTTTTGTTGGTACTTGCCAATTGATTTGAGATTTATTGTATTACTTATGTTCTCTATTTTATGCAGGTGCTTGCGGGTTTTTACAGATGCAATGTCGCCTCATGGAGCCTCATGAATGAGTTTTTCTTTTGCCCTGTTTAATTTATCTTTGTCTTACTAACCTATTTTTTGCATTTTGTTTTTCCTGTTAAGCACTTGCATACTGCTTACTAACAACATATGCATGGACACTGGAGGTCTAGATTCGTTCAAAATAAATAAATGTAGCTTCGTTTAACAAAAAAAATTAGAATCTTGCGAGAGCCTTGAAGGAGTAACCATCAGTTACTTATACCAAGGCGGGTAAGAGGTGGATTACCTCCACTGGTCCGGCCTGATTCTTTTAGAAGAATTTTACTTCAAGTAAGTATGTAAAGAGGATATACGGCCGTACAACCAAAGTCGATGTACTTATATCTGAAGGCATCTTGAGTGAAAATCCGCTGTAAAAATATTTTTACTAACAATAATTTCAACTCTTCGAAGAAGCATGCGGCGATACAAAATACGACATACTGATACGACAAACAAAAAAACCGTAAAAGATTTCTACTTGCGAATAACTTTTTTATCTGAAAATTACACTAGAGTCCCAACTGCTCTCAACCGTATCGAGCCAGTGAGTGCCAATGGCATCCCCAATTTTTGTATGGTGTGATACTGAGGGTAGTGGGGAGGGGAAGGAGATGTAGAAAACGTACCTGGCTATTCAGATCTAGTCACGTAATTTCAAGTAATCCGACTAAACCTACATACACTCTACACCAGAGAACAAATTACAAAAATCATATGATATAATTTTTTTAATATTTTTATTTTTTAGAACTTTTATCATAACACAAGAGTCCCAACTGCTCCCAACCGTCTGGAGCCAGTGAGACTATGGCATTCCTTATTTTGATATGTCGTGAGGCTGAAGATAGTGGGGAGGAGAAGGATATGTGAAAAAAAATTCTGGCTATTCAGATCTAGTCACCAAACACGCCTAAAGCCATTTCAAGTAAGCTAGAGAGGTCCTGATTATGTCTGCCTCAAGCAATCTCTCCAGATCAACTGTCCGCCAGATAAAGTGTCGGCCGGATCAAATGTCGGCCAGATCAAATGTCGCCGGAACAACTGTCGCCGGACCAAATGTCGCCTGATCAACTGTCATGGAACCGTCATTATAATAGAAATCATGAAAAAAACATTATTAAATCACACATCATAAACTACAAATCAAAGTTGTCATTTTGCCGAGAAACTCACGTGAAATGTGAAGTGGCTTTTTTATTAGTAAGGCTATAAGTATGTAGGTATTACAAAGGGCGCAGGCTATACTTATCCAAGTTCAGGGAATTAACATTAAAATTAAGTAAACAAAGGTAGATACAGCACATTTTTTAATATTCATAATCGAATTGGCTTTAAAATCATAATAAATACTTGACACGGAAAAAATCATTTGTGTAGTAATTTCTTCAGGCTATCATTAGAAACTTTTTTTTGTTTAACAATTTTGCATGTAATAATGTTTTAGATAACAACACTGAAATGCGAGAATGTTAATATTAACTGAAGTTAAAGGACGAAAAAAGCAATTTGTAAATTTGTGCACATGTGCATAAATTTGTATGAGGCAGGAAATGATTCATTTAAAAACTGTTTACGATTTTGCAATGAACAAAAAAAAATATCATTAAAATTTCATGTCGGTAAATTTACAAAGGAAAAACAGTAATAAAATATTGCTGGAATTTTACAATAATAATATGAGTGATAACGATTTTAAAGATGCGAGGGCAGAACTGTTATAATATAAGCTTGCATGATAGACGCATTAACATAGCAGAAATTAAGAAGAAAACATTATTTTTTTGTAATCTAACATGATATGAAACATGATATTATGATGTTAAGGTAGTAATAACATGATATTATTACCTTAGCATCTGCGTGTGGTTGAATTTCAGAACCCACCCACGAGTGCATGTCGGACGCCACGTTTAACGGCCGCCCCTCAAATAACATATGTGTACGTGGAATTTCACACAAAGCTACTGCTATAGTTCGGTTTCAAATTCAAGAATGACACAAGATGTCACTACTTCCGTCAACAGCTCGCGTGTGGATATTTCCCCCTAGGTATAAGTGCTACTTTTTTTTAAATTTAAAGTATCCTTCCGGATTTGGAAAGATTGATGGCAATACTTGACGGAGTTGTTATAAATTACATATAACGTCATTGCGTGTCTCGGTGAGTCACCGACGGTGTCTAGCTACTAGCTGTCACTGGATCACAGTGGATCCGAGGAACTGGCTAGTTTAGGAACCAGTTCCTATCGGATTTATAAAATGGTCACAAACACTCAAACCGGGCGATGCCGAACTAAAAGCCGCCCGCAGAGTCTTACTAGTAATTACATAATACGCAAAAATGGTAACCTTCCAATTATTGTATGTATGTATGTATGTATGCATGTATGTATGTATGAGTGTATGTATATATGTATGTATGCATGTATGCATGTGTGCATGTATCCATGTGTATGTGTATATGTGTATAAGTATAAATGTGTGTTTGTATATATATATATATATATATATATATATATATATATATACATGTATAGATATATGGAAAAGAAAATGTACATGTATGAATGTTCATGTATGTACTTATAGGTATATATCTTCATAGTTTTTATTTTTTATCTTTCATATATATTTCTTTATCATATAAGCATAGTAGGCATAGGAATAGGCAAAGTGCATATAGGCATATAATTTCACTTTTGTTTTTTGTCTTTTTATACTTCTTTTTTTATCATTATTATGTTTTATCATTTTTAATATCACATCATTTTTTAATCTTTTTATACTACTATTTATCTTTTTATAATATTATATCTAGTCTGATTCATATCCTTTTTAATAAATATAAAATGTTATTTACCTACCTCGGAACAGACTATGTCTAGTGAGGTGGGTAAAATAAAACTTTGTAAATAAATGAAAAATAAATAAACGCCCGGGTTGCCGGCATTGAAATTGAAATTGATTGTTAGCGCAAAATACAAAGATCGCCGATTTATTTAATATGTCACTTAACAATTGTTTTGTTCTTTGAAGATATTGTAATATTGTATTTGTCGTACTTACTACAAAATGTATCTCTCTTCTCAAATAATATAATTAGGTTTCGGTTGAAAAAACATGATTCACGAAAACCGCAGAATCCGGAAAGATCAGATTTCTGTTGAATAACTCACTTTGTAGTTACACTTGAAGTCAAAACCGTCGAGTTTTACAACCATGCCTCGCGGGTTTGTTCATTTGCTAGCTACAAAGTCCTCACTCTACTAGCAATAGGAATTTTCCGCTTATTAGGAGGAGGAGGAATTCTGCTATTATCAGGTTATTCGTAACCCGGAAACATTTATTTCTCTTGAAAAGACATTTTTAAAAATTATTATCAAATTTGAGAAGATCATCGCTACAAGGAATGAGCAGCAGCTGGGTAAATTGAGGTAAAAAGTACCTTTATTGACAGTAGTTTAGTTTTGAAATGTTGTCTTTGGTCCCCACTCACCACAGTAGCACCTGCAGGACTGGGTGATTGTATTGTTAATTCCTGGCTTATGTCATTTGCGGTGTGACGTGAGGTAAATACATGTACAATTAACATTATGTGAGGTAAATAACCTCAGAGCGGTTGCATTGGAGTTGGTGAGATGCAAATAGACAAATAGACAGACTTCTTAGCAGCATTCAAGTTGTATAGTATCATTCTGGGCAGGTTCTAAATATGGTCGTTATATATTTTATTGTGAAAACATAATTCAATTGTATTATTTTTGTATTTAGCTGTAGGCTGGTATTTCCATGATGTTTTTCTTTTATGTCACTTGAACCTCATTTAGATGTGGGACTCTTTGCCAATCAATTTTATTGTTTTTTTTTTCAGAAGTCGCGTATATGTTAGTGCTGTATTTACAAAAAGTAAAACTATGCTTTGGAACGAGATGCATGTTTGATTTTTTTTTATCGAAAAATTACTCTGTCTCGCCATTAGTTTCCTTTTAGGTATTTGATTTTATCCAATAAAGTTATTTAAAGTTATATTTTTTCGGTCAAAATAAGTTGGAAGTTGGGATAAAATATTAAAAGAATTACTAATGGTTTTTTACGAATGATTGTTACAAATCTACCGCGGGGCTCCATATACCTCACTTATTAGTGGGTCTCCACTGAATAATTTTTTTAAATGTGTTCGTATGAAGTAGATACTTTCTGATGTGACATTATAATTTAAATTCAATAATATTTTTAAAGGTATCAATTATTAACTAATAATTTTTGTTCATGTGATTTAATGCGAGTTCTGAATTTCCAAGCTAGTGACCCTAAACGAAGTAGATAATGAAAGAAAATCGATAAGAGAAAAGTTGAGAAGAACCTGACTGGACAAAACGTTTTCCAGCAATTTTTCTCACGGGGGGACGCTGTAAAACTCTTTCACTCAGTAAATAATCAAAATTATTAACTGTATTTGGCATCGTCCTCTTCTAGTATTGAAACTTAAAGAACCTCACGTAACCAATCTAGTAAGCAGATTGTCCAAAATTAAATCAAAGTCACGAACTATTATGAACACTATACAGAGAGCATATTAAGTGTTGTCTACTTCACTTGTAATTTTTTTTATTTTACATTAGCTCCACACAGGAGGCACCCAGGAAAACAATTTCCCTAGGGGCCTATGTCATCTTTGAGGATGCTGTGAGGAGGGTTTTTTAAGGGAAAGGAAGGAGAAAAAGATATGAGAAGGAAAAAAAGTATGAGGGGTGGGTAGGAATCTGGGGGTCAGTGTGGCCAGGAGTGACGGACGTATGAATCTTTTCCTCACGCTGCGGTGCAAGGCGAAGGGTCGGGAGAATCCGGTTGGAGAGGTCAAAAGTCCTCCCTCAATCAGTCTCCTCCGATCCAGCCCGCCACACAGTGGTTGGGCAAACGTATCCGCCACCAAGACCTAGACAAACCTCATCCCATGAACCCGGGCACCCCTGCTAAGTCACCAAACGTAGCGAACCACTAGGGGTGACCTGTGGCAGGGGTGTTGGTTGTCCAATAAATGATTCCCGGGGCGGCGGTCCCATACCCGCCTCCCAAATTGAATATGCTTTGTCCATCACTAGCTGAATTCAATATATTCCTAAAATATAACCTTACACAGATTCTCGAATAATACTCCTTATTGCCTTCATTATAATTCACTAAAGATGATAGATAGATGATAGATAGATAGATATAGATGATAGATTCACTATAGATTCAAGATAGATGCATTTAAGTAACTAGTTTAATTTATGTAAAGAAAGGCATAATAATCCATACTTCTCAAAATATAATAATAATCAATGAGAACAATTCTGTGGCACAGAATTATTTATTTTATTTTCAGCACATAAATAACAGCACACAGCAGATAAACAGGATGGAACACAACCATAATACTCATTTTAACTTTAATGAAGGATTAATTTGTACCTAAGCATACAAATAAATATGGACAAAGAACATTACGTTTCATGATCCCCAGTTGTTTAAATATGTTACCTGCTAAAATTAAAAACTGTGCCCAAAACAAACAATTGGTGAATTTACTGAAAACTTGCCTTACTGAAAGAATTAATTTGTATTAGCTTACAATGACATATTATTCTAAAGACTTTAAAATTGTTATTTATGTTTTCGTAATTTTTGTTTTCTCTATAATTCTGCAAAATTATTAATTTTTATTTTATATAATTGTAAAAATGTAAATACTAACTCACTATAATAAGATCTTTAATGTAAAGAATCAATTAGACAAACTGCTTAAAAGTAGTTAATCGGGACTTTTTTGTCTTATATTTTTAAAGTGGGTAAAATAAATAAATAAAAAATTTTTTAAATAAAAATAAGTTACCAACTGCCCTTGTTGAAAATCCAACATGCAGAGAACCTGGTATTAAATTCTTCGCCACTTTCACGTGTATTATCAACGGAATTCGGCAATTTCCAAAATATAACCTTACTCAGCCTCCAGAACAATAATCCATATTGCCTTACTTGATTAAATCTTCCATCTTTATTACAATTCACAATAGCTACAGAAACACACATTTAGCTTATTTGTTGCGTTGGAGAGTAATATGTATGGAACAGGATTTGGGGTCAAGAAGTTAGTTTTTTTTATTTATTTATTTTTCTATATAAGGTATGTTTGCATTACATTATTCGATGACTGTCTCGCAAGGGTATACCTGTGTTGAGACAGGCGTAGAGGTACATAAATGAGTATCATACATAAGAATATTTAATTATAACATAAGAATATTTAAGGTAAGATACATACTGATTTATACAATTCAAACAGAAATATGATTTAAATTGAGAGTTAATACCATAAAGAGAGCATTATATAGGTGAAGGATGAGATGAATAGAGTAGTAAATCCTGTCAAATTTATATTATACATATAGGATTTTACTATTTTAAGTTCTTTAATAAGGGTAAGGACATACGTGAGATGACATAGTGTGATCGTGCTCCTAATTTTCTAAAGTGAGCATTATTTGGCGGATCCAACATTTCAATGCACTCTGCAATATGTTTGATTAAAGTTAGTTATTATATAAATCTATTAACACACATACGTGGATGATACATATAATTCAAACATATCGACAACTTTGAAATATATCGCACGTCTTAAAAAAAGGAAAAGTTGCTATCTAAAGTCGTTATCAACTTTTCTGTTTTGCAAAACTTTGCGTGATAAATTGTTGAATTTGGTATCGGATTTGTGTTCGTTGCCAAGAATCGGCATAACTAAAGACTTTGTGTAGGTATGTAAAGTATGTATACGTATTTTGAAAATTTTATTTAGTAGAATTTATCATTAAGTTGGTAGATTTTTCAATAAAATTTTAATTGGATACATTATTTGTAGAAAGTTTCTGTCGATATCTGAACGCCAGAAGGTTTATGTAGAAGATTTCTCTCTGAATAACGAATAAAATAATATAATGATTTGATCGCCAATATTTCGCCTTTTTAAATGCTTAGGTATTATTGGATAGTACTTAACTATGTATGAGTATATCTTAAAATATTATTGGATAGTACTTACCTATGTATGAGTATATCTTAAAATATTATTGGATAGTACTTACCTATGTATGAGTATATCTTAAAATATTATTGGATAGTACTTACCTATGTATGAGTATATCTTAAAATATTATTGGATAGTACTTACCTATGTATGAGTATATCTTAAAATATTATTGGATAGTACTTACCTATGTATGAGTATATCTTAAAATATTATTGGATAGTACTTACCTATGTATGAGTATATCTTAAAATATTATTGGATAGTACTTACCTATGTATGAGTATATCTTAAAATATTATTGGATAGTACTTACCTATGTATGAGTATATCTTAAAATATTATTGGATAGTACTTACCTATCTATGAGAATATCTTAAAATTATATTTGTGAAAAACTAGTAGGGAGTTATGGAACGATCGGATGTTAGTGGTATTTTTCCTCATCGACAGTTGAGAAGGATGGGGCAAACTCAAAATGATTTATTTTTGGTTAAGTTCAATTTTTTACACCAATTTCACATAGGAGGCTTAGAGAAATTATTTCCCTGCGGGCTTATGTCAAGTCGTAGAAACGACATGTTCTCGTGTGACAAATTTAAAAGTGTACAAATTTTGGGCTCGTGTTTTCCAACTATGCAACGGTGCCGAAGGGACCAGTGGCGCTGGTTTCTTTGAAAATCTTCCATTGAAGTTCCGGTATAATAAGGACAGCGTTCTCACCCAACGTCTGCGCTCTACTTACAATTCGTTTTTTAAGATAGGGAATCTATGAAATTGTCAATAAAAAATGCAAATTCGGACAGTGGAACGTTCTTGTGATTTTTACAGGGTTAGCATTTGTGTACTGTTAAAGCATTTGCGGGCCCTGTGCAGTGCGCAGAGCTATTAAGGGGCTTATTTGACACGGCTTCGATAGTCGATAGGGTTCCGTGACTTTTCATCCCGCCTCAAAATACCCCCCCGACAAACTATCCTACGGACAAAACATCCTCAGACAAACTATCCTTCGGACAAAACATCCTCAGACAAAATATCCTACGGACAAAACATCCCCCAACAAAATATTTAATAAAACCTAACCTAACCTAACACGGCATAACACCCCAACAAATAACGAAAATACTTTTGGCCGTGAAAATCTTAAAACATGATAAGTTATTATTATAAGGTATTAAGAATAGTAAAATGGGACAAAAATAATACAAACATCCTGTAAAGACAATAAATTAGTGTTCAAAAATAGTAAAATGGGACAAAAATAATGCAGACATCCTTTAAAATTAGGCTAGTTATGTTAGGTTAGGTTTTAGTAGATATTTTGTTGGAGGATGTTTTGTTAGTAGGATATTTTGTCATTGGGTTATTATGTCGAGGGATATTTTGTCGGAGTATATTGTGCCGGGTATATTTTGTCGGAGTATATTGTGCCGGGGGTATTTTGTCGGAGTATATTGTGCCGGGTATATTTTGTATGAGTATATTGTGCCGGGGATATTTTGTCGGAGTATACTGTGCCGGGGATATTTTGTCGAAGTATATTGTGCCTGGGATATTTTGTCGGAGTATATTATGCCGGGGATATTTTGTCGGAGTATATTGTGCCGGGGATATTTTGTCGGAGTATATTGTGCCGGAGATATTTTGTCGGAGTATATTGTGACTGGGATATTTTGTCGGAGTATATTGTGCCGGGGATATTTTGTCGGAATATGTTGTGCCGGGGATATTTTGTCGGAGTATATTGTGCCGGGGATATTTTGTCGGAGTATATTGTGCCGGGGATATTTTGTCGAAGTATATTGTGCCTGGGATATTTTGTCAGAGTATATTGTGCCGGGGATATTTTGTCGGAGTATATTGTGCCGGGGATATTTTGTCGGAGTATATTGTGCCTGGGATATTTTGTCGGAGTATATTGTGCCGGGGATATTTTGTCGGAGTATATTGTGCCTGGGATATTTTGTCGGAGTATATTGTGCCGGGGATATTTTGTCGGAGTGTATTGTGCCGGGGATATTTTGTCGGAGTATATTGTGCCTGGGATATTTTGTCGGAGTATATTGTGCCGGAGATATTTTGTCGCGAGATAAAAACGCGCGGTACCAGTCGATATCCCCCATGCCTGAGCTGATCACCCCAATCATAATGACATTATCGAAATAAATTTGAGGTAAAAACTGTTTTTTTCGTGTTATTTTGCAGGTTTTATAATAATTGAATATGAATAGGTTTTAAATGAATATGCTAACATCGGCGACATTTATTTCTTAAAATTAGCGCAATATAAACATGCACTCAAAAATTATTTTTCCATAATGTAACTTTATATACGCAATATGGACATGTTGAAATGAAATGATGATATTTCTCATTGTTCTTTTTTGTTATTTTTTTGTTGTGATACACAAAATAATTGTATGTTATTTTTAAGTTTAAAACTACTATTATGTAATGATATTATTTTTCTTACTTTTGTACTCTATTATATGTTTATTTATAAAAGGCAGTATAGCCTTGTATGTATTTAAAATAAAATAAAATTATTTTTGGCACTATTCAGATTAGCATTTTTTAATGAGACAGATACAATGTTTTTTTTTTCTCAAATCTGTCGGAAAACGGATCACACTTGTGTATGATGGAAATAATTTATTATACCATTCTCATCACAGAAACTCCGAGATTTAATAATTACGTTAAAAACGAGCAGAATGTTGTAGAAAACTGAGGCTCCCGTTGGTTAATGATACCCGGAGGGCAGAAAAGCGTTGGGTAAAGTTGTGGCAATGGGTACTCTTGGAGGAATATTCGTAAAGAGTCTCGGCTATACTTACAGTTAAAAAAACATTATTTCCTCGGCAGCAAAAACTTTTTTTTTTTTTTTACAGTGAATACCGCACAAGAATCTCAACTGCTCCCGTCTGGAGCCAGTGAGACTATGGCATCCCCAATTGGGGTATGTTGTGAGGCTGGAGGTAGTGGGGAGGGGAAGGAGGTGGGGAAGAGGAAGGTTGGGAAGTACCTGGCTATTCAGATCTGGTCACTAAACACGGCTAAAGCCATTTTCAAGCAACGTTTCAATTCTGAATGGTGGTCTTACACCAGGGCGATACTGATAGTATCTTCCACTCTGGAACATGCCGCAAATATGCTATATATTGTTTTAAATGAGTTAATTGTGAAATAACACAAATTAATCAAATAAAATGTATTTGCGCATGCCGGGTTCGAACCCGCGACCTCCGGATTGTGAGTCAAGAGTCTTACCCACTGTACTACGGAGGTCGTCTTTGGAAGTGTGATAAAATGTTTATGTTTATTATTGCCTATAGCGGAGTTTAGGTAAATAAGGCAGTCGCTGGGATTGAAAAAATATTCATAAAATCAGCATTTTATATTTTTTAAAGTTTTAAAGTATGCGTCAAGTAGTCCTGGGTCGATCGATCGTTTTACACGACCCGGGTCGCTCACGACACACTGGCGTCGTGAGCGGGTTGCGAAGACCCGCTCTTTTCGTTACACAAAATATGAAACTCGATTACGCTTCACCCAGCTACTTTCTACTACCTGAGTCGAGAGAGAAGGTGGCGAAACTCGGGTGTTGACAACCCGCTCGCTCTCTCATATTACATCTATATATCGTTGCTCGCCCCGCCACTTCCGCACCCGAAACCCAGGTAGCAGTAGTAGAGCGGTTGCGAGACCCGGGTGCTGATGAAAAAATGACCGGCTCACTCTTTTGTGGTCCGTGAGCGGGTTTCAATGAGCGGGTTATTCACGACCGACCCAGGACTAGCGTCAAGTAATGAAGACAACTCGGAGGTTAGTTGCTTAAAAATCGGGTTAAGCATTTTCCGGATCTCCGATGAATAAATCATTTCTAAGGCATTCATCGAAAATTTGCACTGGCGTAACAGAAATTTTCAGAACTAAAATCATAATTCTACCTCCAGTGATTGCCGATATCAAAATTTCTAGCGTTAATGTCAATCCGATGTGATAGATCGTCTTGTTGATAGTTAACATTTTTTTCTTAATCCCTAATTATTATATCATTTGCATTTAAAACTACGTTTTACCATAGTGTCTATCCCATGATATCGCGGTTCAATATTTCTACTATACATTTAAGTACAGGGTGGGGCGGGGTCGTCTAACAAGGTTTACGGGGTTGTAAGTAAAGAACGGTACAATTTAGAGAAAAGAGGTTTATTTTGAAGAGAAAACTTCTTTAGCACCGTTGTGATTTGAAATCCAATGAAAAGAAAAATAACGACACTAAAAAGAGACAAACACATACTAGTCCTGGGTCGGTCGTGAATAACCCGCTCATTGAAACCCGCTCACGGACCACAAAAGAGTGAGCGGGTCATTTTTTCATCAGCAACCCGGTCTCGCGACCCACTTCTCGCAATCGCTCTACTACTGCAACCTGGGTTCCGGGTGCGGAAGTGGCGGGGCGAGCGACGATAGATAGATGTAATATGAGAGAGCGAGCGGGTTGTCAACACCCGGGTTTCGCCACCTTCTCTCTCGACTCATGTAGTAGAAAGTAGCTGGGTGAAGCGTAATCGAGTTTCATATTTTGTAACGCCAGTGTGACGCCAGTGTGTCGTGAGCGACCCGGGTCGTGTAAAACGATCGATCGACCCAGGACTAACACATACATATATAGAATTTAGCCTGCGAGAGAATGGGATAGTATAATCGGCCTTCTATTTGTGCGGTGCTTTGTAGCTTATGGGTCTCACGGTGATCACAATGAGACCAGTCGTTCCTGTCTACCCCTTGTTATGAAGCGATTGTATTAATCGTAAGTTAGGTACTATTTTTTAAATGCATTTTTATTGGTTAGGTTGGCAAAGCTGGGGGAGTTTCGTTCAACGCGTCGGTAGGCGGCGTTTGTTTTTTTTTCCGTTTCCGTACTCTGGTTTTGACGGCGTAATGTGCGGTACGCCGTGAAAACAACGGTCACTTAATTATTAAGTTTTAAATACGATGTGATTGAAATCCAAGTTTTGGGCATCTGCATCCGGGGGAAGGAAACACGTTGTGTTTTTTTTAAAAAAGAAAATATATTAATTTCGAAGATTATTCACGTAAAATGTGAGTTTTCGCGCGGGTCCCCAAAAGTGAACACGAGTTAATGGCGGTGTTCGATTGTTATGTTTAAAGTACCTCTTTATCCGAGAGATCGGTGAAAATAATTACCCGCCGCGCCTGTCGTTGAATGCAGGGCAAACATCGAATTCCCACCGGGGGTTTATTTATGGAACAAACCCGAGATTACCGCAGGGTTGAACGATACTCCGCCTTCGATTGCTGACGAGCCTTCCTATACAATTTGGAGGAGTGTTTGGGTACTCCTCCCTTTCTCTGAGGGTCCCGGTCCATCATCCCTTCCGGGCGACCGCCGTGAAGGTCGCAGGCACATGCTGGGCCGCAGAGGTTGGGACCTCCCTTGCCACCAGGAGGTGGTGTTGGTTCACGCGACATCGGGGGAACGGCGGCAGTAAAACTTAATTAGTGTAGCTAGGAATAGCATAGATTACGACATTGGTCCCGGGGTGAGTCCATCCAATTTGTTTTATTATATTTTATAATTTCAATACAGTGTACCGATTGTCAACTCTACTCTGTGTTTTATTATGTAGAATTCCTTGTGCAGCCTTTTCAGGAATGTTATAAAACCATGACCCACACTCTGAGAATTGAGTACCGTGATCTCCGCTAGTTGACATACCCAGACATTAGACTGGGTTTGGCGTCCAAGATTTCCTGAGAAGAAATCAAGTTGACTGGCAGAATACACCCGAGCCCGACCAAGGCTCAACGTTACTTTTCCCTTTAAAATATAACACACGCACATAACAATATGTCATTACAAACATAACTCATAACACCCTACCCATGCCCGAGCTGTGATACCTCGACGTGCTATGAAAATCGTCAGTCGACTCCTCCCACCCTGTATAATCATTAAACTGTTAAGAGTTTATAACATATATTTTTTCTTTTTTTTCCAAAGAATGACAAATACTCCAGGGATATGATTACCGCTTACTCTGTACAAATTGCAAGCGCACCCCACGGTTGAATTCAGAAACCACCTCGGGTCTGGATCCTCAAAATATCTGAAAAATCCTCGACTCCGTGCACAAACGTGCGGTCTGGTTGATAGATTCACCTGCCTTAACAAACGTTTTGCAATATTTAGAGCACATGCATCGGGTAGGAACGTTATCTTTGTTCTACCGGTATTTCAATGGAAAATACTCTGAGGAACTAGCGTCGTTGATCCCATCGGCACCAGTGCACAGTCGGGAAATAAGCCAAACGCGCGTCCAACATATGTACACGGTTGACTGGAAGTCCTTCCTAAAACATGTACACTTCTTCCTCTCCACAAATATACCCTCCTCACAGCATCTTCAAAGATGACATAGGTCCATGGGAAATTATTTTCCTACGTACCTCCTGTGTGGAGTTTGTAAAAACAATGACAACATTTCAAAATCACTACACCGCTAATCATAGTTAGGGTAAAAATGTTGCTTGCGACGCGATGGATATGTCGGCGGCCAATCGTAAAATCAGGCAGATCATTATGCGCCTAGCTCCTTCGTGAAGTGCTTCAGGTACATCATGATCGGCCTGGTTATCAGCAGGGGAATTGAACACACGACACCTAGGTGAGAACCGGTTGCGATGCCAATTCATCCACTGACGGGTCATATATAAGCAAACAAACAATATAACTACTCGAAAACAGTACAAAAACTCTGGGTAAAAAATACATTGTAGAGGGGTAATTAAATAAAATAAATCCACACTTTTCTTCTGTAAACACAATGAGTCTTTATTGGATGGGTACAATCAATTTACATAAGTAGACAGTTCAATAATCGTAAAAACAGTAGTTGAAAAGTAAAACTATAACAGTAGCTTTATGGTTATTTATTAATTTATTTATTTATCTATAAAAAGTGTATTTACATTGCAGCGGTTTGAGCCAGTACTTGCTTAATTTAAATGAAGGTTTACAGCCACGCGTGTGCCTAAGAGAATCTACAGCCGTCTGTTAAAAAAGTACAGGCGCCGGTAGGAGGGTATTTGCTAGAAATTTCGTTGGCGTTTGTCAGTTGGTTTTTGTGAGGACATTGCGCAACAGCTGTTATTCAAGCCGTCGAAGGTCATGGCCCCGATACGCGTGAGCGAACTTAATTTAATTAAATCAACACGAGATAGTTTAACCATTAGTTTAACGATCATTAGCGGTTGATTAGGATCCCTTATAAATATGTATTGTTAATCTTTACGGGCGCCCTTCAGGGTTTCCTTATAATGCAACCATTTTGTTTGATAACCACATGTTTCCGAGATAACTAGTTTAACATTAATTGATAACCTGATGTAATCAACCACCCCTGTAGATTTTATAATATAATTATCATGCTCTACCTTTTAATGATGAGTCTTTGAGAATAAATCTCCATCCTTGTTACTGTTCATTCCCGTCTTTTCCCTGTTATGGATTAATGTTTTATTATAATATGAGTGGTAATAATTATATAGAAGGGATGGCGGTGATGCGGAGATAGCAAATAGGGGAGTTACACCGTGACAACATTGGGTTTGTTTGATGCCTGTCTCACTAGGATATACCTGTGTTGAGACAGGCGTACTAGTATGTAAATGAATATATTATTTAACAAGAGTATTTAAGGTAAAATACATATTAATTTGAATCGAAATTGAAACAGAAAGGTGATGGGAAGGGTTGGTAAATCTTTTAAAGAGAGTTATCTTATATTTGTTGGAGGAGATGAAGTAAAGAAGTAAATTCTGTCTAATCTATTCATGGAGTTAAATTTGACCAGATTCTATTATTTTCATTTATTTTATATGGGTTATATTGATTTCTGTCTAAATGTGATTTATTTTACAGATGTTTGTAATAGTGTGGCGTCCAGTACTTTATTTATTTATTTAGTACAAGATTATACATTTATATACATAATTTATTAAATTTTTTGACTGCCCAACTAGGAGTATTCCCGTTTAAGGACAGTCAAGTTATTATTTGTATGAACATATGGAACATCATTTGTACAAAAAAAGATAGAAAATTGATGAAATAAGAAGAGGAAATAAAAAGAAGAAAAAGAAAATACAATAAAATAATTTTAAAAAGTTTAAAATATAGTAACTGTTATTTGTTTAGCATAGTTATAAAAATAATATTAATTTAAAAAAGAAAAGGTAAATAGGTACAAATAGGTAATATATAGGTAACTTAAGGGGAATTAAGAGGATTAAAACTAAAATCCATTTTTTAATTCCATTTTTTCCTGCCATCTCGGAACAGGCTCAGCCTAGTGAGGTGGCATATACCAAAAAAAATATATATATACAGGGTGTTAAGGGACGTACTTGACTTACTTAAACCAGTGATTCCTGAAATTATTTGGAGTTAAAAAATGTAAACGAAATTTTGGTCTCCGGTGACTTTTTTTGACGACTTTTTTTTTTTCAAAATTTTTTTCTTCAAAATCAAACAAAAAAAAAATCCGCATGTCGTCACTGGTCAAGCGGCCGGGTGTCCGACGAACCCCTTGCCCCGCCTCCAACTGTTCAACAACTACCATTTTTTTATGTTTTTGTAGAAAAAAAAACATTAAAAACGTCACCGGAGACCAAAATTTCATTTACATTTTTTACTCCAAATAATGTCAGGAATCACTGGTTAAAGTAAGTCAAGTACGTCCCTTAACACCCTGTATGTATTTGTAGGTATATTGTATATATTGTAATGTTATTCTTGGTTAATAAATAATTTTTAAAAAATAATATATATATATGTCTTCTTTGAATTTTGTCAAGGAGTCAAAAGTATTACATTAATAACTCCAAAATACACTAATTATCCCCTAATTACTCGTCATTTTAACAAAAGATTCACGAGTATCTTGAAGCTGCGCGAGAGCCCTCGGGAGGCAGACTTAACATTTTACGATCACCCATGACCTTTTATGGGTCGATCCATATGAGAAAAAAAACCTAGCGGCTGGGTGCAAACTCTGGCCAATAGAAAAACTCGTCTCTAAGAGACAGCAATGCTAGACAAAGTATTCGAGCGTGAACACTTCTCAGCTACGCTCAAAATAATTATATTTGTTACAACATCGAATTGCGAAAAAAATATAAAAATGATTTTTCAGATTATTTCCTTCTGTTCATAATTTACTTGTTTTAATAAAAATTCGTTTTTTCCATCTGTGTTCCTGATACAAAACATTTTCCAGTGAATATTTAAGAATATAAAATTTTCAGGTTGTAATTATTTTCAAGGGTTGTTTTATTTTACATTTCATCACGTGCGGAAATTCTTTAATATCACCATAAAAATGTTTTTTAAACATTTGAATATATTCGGTCTGAAAAAAACACTGTTTTGATATGCTGATTTCCATGGAACGTGATGCAAATGAGAAACGTGTTGTCGGTTCATGAAAAATCATTTCACGAATGCAAATATTTCCAACCATACGCGGCTTTAAAATATGAAATATTTTTCTAGCTGGGTTTTATTTAAAAATTTATTTGAAATGTTTTTTCAATCATTAATGTGAAAATAGCGAATTATTATTTGAAAAATATTGAAAGTTTTTTTATTACAGTTCACGGTCCAACCTCAAAAAAAACTTTTTTTTGAGGTTGGACCTCATTAATTAATTAATTAATTTTTCCATTTTCACCATTATAAACCATCTTCTCCGTATTTATAAGCAGCATCAGAATACACCGAAGTAGCTTTTACGCAAATTTTATAGTTATTCATACTTAACTAAAATTCCTACTTTCATTGAACAGGTTATTTTTATATTTTATTCCTTTATTTTTTACAATTTTTACATTTAGTTTAAACAGTATTATAAAATCATAAGAATATTGGGAACCCGCCAAGGCGCAGCCTGTACCTTGGTAATGTAGTTAAATACATTATATTATTTTACCTGGAAATAGATTAAACCTACATACTATAATATATACTTGTACCTATATTAAACGGCCTTGTACTATATTTGACGGACGGCATAGTCCAGCGGTAAGGCTCTTGACTAGCACTCCGAAGGTCGCGGGATCGAATCCCGGCGCGCGTGGCAAATAAATTTTATTTGATTAATTTGTGTTATTTCACAATTTATGCATTTAAAATAATATATAGTATATTTGCGGCACGTTCCAGAGTGGAAGATACTCTCAGTATCGCCCTGGTGCAAGACCACCATTCAGAATTGAAACGTTGCTTGAAATGGCTTTAGCCGTGTTTGGTAACCAGATCTGAATAGCCAGGTACTTCCCCACCTTCCTCTTCCCTATCTCATTCCCCTCCCCACTACCTTCAGCCTCACAACAATACCCCAATTGGGGATGCCACAGTCCCACAATGGCTCCAGATAGGAGCAGTTGGGACTCTTGTGCGGTATTCATGTAAAAAAAAACGTGTTTTGGATTATTTTAAGAGGTTCGAGAAATAAGATCGTTTATTGTATGTGTGGTAACTCGGCATTGGTAAAACCGAAATGTCGAATTACAAATCACATTTGACGTCATCAGTAATGCGGCGCCTTTTACCTCAATTGAAACAAGACATCTACTGTAAGAAGTCTATTTTTGAATAATTTTATCGAAGAAAATAAACATCGCTGTTTAAATTTTCATTTCATGCACCTACACCTTTTGGTGTTTTATTATGATAAGTGTTAGTTATTACATCAAAAAACTCGGCTAAAATGAACGTAGGTGCCCTAGAATGATTCATTTCCTGGACGAAGTCATAATAATCACGAATAACATCGCATCAGTTTCAAATTCTGAGCCACCAAACATTTTTACCAAACCACAAGAGAAGAAGAATACTATTAATAGGCCACTTGCATCACATTTTTAAAAAAAATTTCCGGTTAAGGCAAATATACTAGGACATCCTGTATTTTTTTTATCGTATTTTTGAAACCCTGGCGATTTTTTGAAAATTTCAATCCGAAAAATCAGACCTTATTTTATAAACCGGAAAGACGGGACATAATTTTATGGGTTCGAAAAAACGATAATTACATAGCCGAAAATCATTTAAAAAAAGAACAAGAAAGGGCACAGGAGAATTACGAGGCATACCAAAAATATTACATCTCATAAACATTTTTTTCTTTATTTTATTTTTATTTTTAACTTTATGAGTAAAACCTCAAATTGTAACATTTAATTAAATGAAGACAATGTAAGCGAAACTCAATCGAAAATCTGGAAACAGAAAAATCAGAAAAATATATTGACACCTCTGGGACTCGAACCCAGGAACCTCATACATAAAGATAGTAGCCGAAAATGAAGATAATGTGGGTGGTTCTTAGTCGAAGTATGATACAGTTAAAATGACCGAAATCGATATCGACACCGTGGCGCAGTGGTTAGCGCGTTTGCCTGGAAAGCAAGAGATCCTGGGTTCGAGTGTCAGAGGTGTCAATATCTTTTTCTGATTTTTCTGTTTCCAGATATTCGATTGAGTTTTGCTTACATTGTCTTCATTTAATTAAATATTTTTTTCCTTTATCCATCTTATTGATCATAAATCATTATAATGTTCAACGTCTGTATTACTAAATCCAATGAAATATACTTGTATTTGTAAATAATAACAATAATAAGAATTTTATAAAATTTAATTTTGTTAAAATCAACACAATTACCATTATACCTCTAAAAAAATGCAGACAACATAAATGTACGGGGTTCTCTTCACAACATCTGTCAAAAATTCAAACCAAATGATAAGTTCGCAGAGAACAAACAATAAATCTAGCGAACGTTAAATGTCAAATTCAAAAATTCGTATGAAATCAAAGTGTTGCCATATTAATAAAATAAATCAGTATGGAATTTTACAAAATTAATAGGAACATTTTCGGAGACGGGACATTTTCATGTAGTGACGTCACAAGCCCAAATAATGGATTTATTTATTTAAAAAGAAAAAAAACTGTACATTTCTAAAAAAATTTACCAAAATTTTCGTAATCTTAGTAAAAACATCTATCCACACGATTTTTTCCAAGTCGTTATGAAATCCATGCAAGTGGCCTATTATGCGCTTACACGAACAACGAAAGAAAATGACTCATAAACGCAATAAGTCGTTGAACTTTGAATAAATCCATGAAAGTGTGCACCTATCTATGTTTTAATTCAATACGGAGATTTCTAAAACTCATAACACATTACACAGAAAGAGCTGTGTGGTTAATAATCTTCAGCTAAATGTGATCAACTAAAAAGTATTACAATAGATGTCAATTTTAACTGGTCAAATCATATTGAAAATGTATGTAATCGATTAAGATCCATATTAGGGAAATTTTACCACCTAAAAAAATTTATTAATAAAAATATATTATACTGTATATGTAACGCATTGGCAGAATCAATTATAGGATACGGAGTAAATAGTTGGAGAAAATCTTTGGAGACCGACTACTACGTGAAGGGAGAGGTGAGAGAAATTTTGGCTGCGAAGTTCCACGATAAGGTAATCAAGGACCTAGTGCCACGGCTCACCAAGTGCATCAATCGTAACGGGGACTGTGTCAAAAAATAGTGAGGATATGTACCTAAAATATTAAGACTTTTTTTTGTAAACATAAATTTTTTCTGATATTTTAAATTAGAACGGTCTTTAATTCGTGGGTAACGCTCGTATATTTATTTATTTATGGATGCATTTACATCAGTCGTTTACCATTGTAATAATAGAAATAGAAACAATAAAATACCAATTATTATTTCTCTTTCTTTACACTAATAGAAAGGAAGCAGAATTAAAAAGAAATAACCACAAAAACAATATATGAAGAATAATAATAAAATTTAGATCAGAATTTGTTAAATTTCTGAAATAAATTTAGGTAAGGAATAAATGAAAACATCAACGGAACTGAATTTATTTCCAAGCCTATGTAGTCTTTGGATTGGGGAGTTTAGTTAGTTTTAGACGGATAAACAAAGAACAGCTCTGAAAGTCTCGTGTCACGATTTGGTACTCGGAATGTTATTAGTTAAGTCAGGTGCGTCAAGTGATCCTTTAACCAATTTTAATAAAATAACCAAATCGCTCTCGGTTCTTCTACACCAGGGGTGCTCATAATTGAACTGCTGGCGATCTACCTCAATATTATTAAACTCCGATCGATCGACTCTCCACAGATTTTCAAGTGCCGGGGGGGGGGAGGGGGGGTAGAAATCAATTTTTTTTATTGCGACCTCATTTTATGCCGATTTTTATATCACAAGTGACGAGTATTCGTACAATACAACATTCTCAGAATTTTGTAGCACATGACATGCAACTCAAATGCAAAGCTTTACTCGGTACATGAAGAATCGGCAACTTGTTAGTTAATTTTTCGCTATTTTGTGAACAAAAAACTGGTTTAAATTAAATCTGTATCCGGTGAATTAAAACAACACTCAGAACATGAAAATGATTTTTCTTTGATTCTGGCAGTAGGTACATGAATAGTCTGAAATAATAATGAATTTATAATGATTTTCTTTCGAAATGTGTCAGCAGATGAATCCACAACTGGAATTTTACATTCTGAACACAAAACTGGTTTAAATTAAATCTGTGTGCGGTGAATTAATAAATTAAAACTCAGAACATGAAAATGAATTCTCTTTGATTATGGCTTCACATACATAGTCTGCAACTAGAATTTTATAGCTGTACTTCGAATAAGAGAATGTTTTTCTTCGAAATGTGTTAGCTGATGAATCCACAACTGAACACAAAACTGGTTTAAATTAAATCTGTATAAAACTACTCGCAGATGAAATTGGTTTTTCTTTATTCTGGCAGCATATAAATGGTGTGCAACTAAAATTTTACAACTGCACGTCAAATAAGATAATGTTTTTCTTCGAAATGTGTCAGCAGATAAAGCCGCAACTGAAATTTTACATTCTGATCACAAAACTTTTTTTTTTTTTTTTTATTATTTCATACAATTTTTGAAAATACACTTTTATGTTTTTTTTTCTTGATTACCATACTAGGCTAATGCCCGTGTTAAGGTAATCATACGTGATTAAAGTTATACAGTGTATGAACTAGAACAAAATATAGATTTGAAATAGAAATTATAAGATATTAGAAACAAGATAAAGAAAAAAGATAAAAATATTTAAGGTAAAATATAACAAGATATATGTATACGTATGCACATACATAAACATATGCACATACATACACAAATACATATAAATACATACAAACACACATATATAAATATATATATACATATACATATATATATAAATATATAAAGGATTATAAAAAAGAAAATGTTTTAAAGAAGTTAAAAATAAAATACTATATAAAAAATAAAATACTAAAATATAACTATATAAAATACTAAGAAGTAGGATTTACATATGTTTATCTATAATTTTTTTTTTTTTTTTATGAAAGCTAAAATTTTTACTGGAGGTTTGTCAAGTATGATATTTTATTTAGTTGATATAATTATTTTCTTTTCTTGGTTAGGAAGTCATATATTCTTTAAAAAAATCTCGTCCTCTTTCGAATATCCAATTTTGAACACGAATAGTAAAAAGAGGTATGGTAATATTTGATTTTATATCGGTGCTCAATGCATTGTATATTTTGGGGGCAATGAACCAAAATTGTCGGTGAGCGAATGTGGTTCTAGTTTTTGGGACCACGCATCCCAGATTTGATGAAAAGCGGGTTTTGGCTTGATGTTGTGGAGCCACCAGTAGGTTATTTTTCCGTATGTAGAATAGGCTTGTCTTAGTGAATAGTTGGCGAATATCTAAGACCTTAAATTTAGTAAATAGCACATTAGAGGGGTGGGTAGGTTGGCATTTAAATATGATTCTCAGTATTAGTTTTTGAACTGTAATTATTGGATTAATGGCGGATTCTGTGCAACCACCCCATCCCAAAATACCGTATGTTGCAATGGATTGAAAAAGGGAAAAATATACGCTTCAGAGTGTTTTTAGGTCTAAGATGGATCTAAGAGAGCAGAATATATGGCAGAGCTTACGGAGTCTTTTAACTGTGCCACTTATGTGTGCTTCCCAACGTAATTGGTCATCTATGATTATGCCCAGATATTTAACTTCCTTAGATGATTTAAGGGTAGGACACGTGCAATTTGTAATAGGTGGGGTTCCGGGTGGGTGTGGGTGCATGTTTAGTGAACACGAGTGAATTATTGGTTTAGGGCAGTTGATGGGAAAATTATGTTTGCGTATGGAAAACGTCATATATTGTGTTTTGTCAATATTGAGTGTAAGGAGATTTGTGTCAAGCCAATGCCTCACTTTTATTAGGCCATTATTAGTTTTGTTTATAACTGCTTGCCATGTTTCATCTTCGAATATTAAGACTGTATCGTCAGCAAATGATAATATCTTACCTCCAATATCCATGGTACATAGTGTGTTGATGTATAAAAGAAATAGGATTGGTCCTAGTACACTGCCTTGCGGTACACCGTAAGACATGGATAATTTTTTGCTTTTATTTATTTTGTCAGAGTGGATAAGAGTTTGTTGAGTTCGGTTTGTTAGGTAGTTTTCGAACCATGTGTAGGGTATCCCAGTTATTCCGATCTGTTGAAGTTTTTTAAGCAGTAAGGGATGAGAGACCGTATCAAATGCTTTTGAGAGATCGAGGAAAACAGCAAGCGGTTTTCGACCAAGGTCGAGATTAAAGGAAACTATTTTTGTGAGGGCGGCTATTGCATCTGAGGTACTCCTACCTTTGCGGAAACCATATTGGTTGTCCGATAATATTTTGTTATCTTCAAGGAACTTGTAGAGTCTATTCTTCACCGCTTTTTCTATGATTTTAGATATTGTGCTAAGTAAAGATATCGGTCGATAGTTATTTACAGATAGTTTGTCTCCTGATTTGAATATTGGGATTATTGTGGCCTGTTTTAAGGAGTTAGGAAATACACCAGTTTTAAAGCTTAGATTGATTATATGTTTCAGAGGTGAGGCTATATATTTTTGGATATGTTTGATGATTTTTGTTGAAATGTGATCTATACCTACAGAGTTACTGTTTTTAAGGGATGAAATTAGTTCTAAAATTTCTGCGTCAGTAGTGGGAGTGAAGTGGAAAGGGTTATAGCTAAGATTAGTGAGGGGTATATTGTTTGCAAGATCTTTGTCTGAGACGTTGTGTCTGTCTAAAATATTTTTTGCTAAGTTAGATCCAATATTGGAGAAAAATTGATTGAAATGGTCGAAAATTTTTTCGGGGTCGGAATTGACATGTAATATTTGGTCTTCGATGTTAATCTTAACAATGGGTGTATTGGTTTTATTAATATTGGCTATATCTTTAACGATATTCCAATTTTTTTTATTATCACCGTTAGCTTCACTGATTTGTTTATGGTAGTAATCTCTTTTAACATTGTCAATTATTTTTTTGCAGTTATTTCTATAACGTTTGTAGAATAAGAGAGATGCATAATCGTGGGGATTTTTTCTACAGAAGTTATGAATCTTATCGCGCTTTCTGATACAGTAGAGAATTCTTGCAGTGATCCATGGTTTGAGTTTTGTGTCAGATCGTTTTTTTCTACTTTTTGTGTATGATGTAGCATCGGTTAAGTGGTTACGTAAGGTATTTATAAATAATTCACATGCAGAGGTGACGTCGGTACAAGAATAGATAAGTTCCCAGTTTTCTTTAGAGACACTGTTTAGGAGAGTTTCATATGAGATCTTTTCTTGGGGGGAAGTATTTTGTGGTGATTTGTGATTTTTATGCGAGAGAGAAGTGATGATTGAATAGTGATCTGTAACAGTTGATTGATAGACAATGGATTTGGTGTCTAGTTCACTCTTAACAAATACATGATCTATACAACTGCTAGTGTTTGAATCTGATTCTCTAGTTGGTGCTGTAACGGCTGGAAAATATCCTAATAAAGTTAGTGCGTTTAGGTAATCATTTGCTTGAGGGTGCATTTTATTAATTATATTTATGTTAAGATCACCAATTATAAAGGTGTTTTGGCAGCGTTCAATGTTTGATAAAATTTCATGCAGTGAATGTATGAATGGGGTTATATTATGTGTATTCGGAGATCTGTACATTGTAAGAAGTGTTATATGATTATCAAGTTGAATTTGTAGACAGTTTGCATATTTAATTTTGATCTCTTTTACTGAGTGTGAGATGTGATTTTTAATGTATACAATGACTCCATCGTTCTGAGTTTGGTTGTGTAGAGTATTATAGTGATTGTAGTTTCTTATCGTTTTAGGGATGAAATTTTCTTGAATCCAGCATTCACTCAAGACAATTATATCAAAATCTGAGACAAGGTCAGTGAGGAGAATTAGGAGTTCATCAAAATTTTTGTTTATACTTCTTATGTTCATAGAGAATATCGAAAGGGTTGAATTAAATAATAGTTGACGTACTACTTCGGAATCATTGGTAGATATACATGGGATTGGTGTTGTGTTATCTATTAAATCTGCTATGTCTTCCATTTTCTGGTTTTTTGTTTCGCATAAATTATTAACAACCAAGTTGTAGTGACATTAGTACGTTTATGAGATAAAGATTTAGTTGATATAAATATATAACATATGCATAAATATATAAACTGTAAATAAAGTTGTTGTGAATATATAATATAAGCACATAATGAATATATGACATAAGCATATAGTGTTAGCTTTGTGAAATAAGAATTTCGTTGTTGTGAATTTATAATATAAGAATATATAGTATATGTAATACAAACATAGATATATAAGGTATACAAATAGTTGTTGCGAAAATATAGTATAAGCGTATAGATAATATATAATACGAGCGTATATAGAATATAAAAATGCTTTTAAATTAAGATTAAATCTTGTTGCTCCCCAGCTTTAATTACTATTACTCTCATAACACGCGTATGGTTTTCCAATGAATTACTAATTTTACAGAATGGTTTGAAATAAAATTTAACTCTAAATATTATAACGATTTTCTTCGAAATGCGTCAGCAGATTAATCCGCTACTGGAATTTTAACAAATCATTCGTAACATGAAACTGGTTTTAACGTAAGACTTTATCTGCACGCGAATCCTCGGCTTTAATTTATATTACACTCAATTTAATTGATACTCAACTTACAACACGAAAATGGTTTTTCCTGCAATTTTTGTACTCGGAACTCATGGACGGTTTAACACATGGTAATTTCCAAATAAAGTTTCGCCCGCTTCAATAATTGCTCCCTTCACAACCATTCAATCTTCAAACAGTTTATTGTGTTTCGCCAATATATGAGATATTTTAAAAGACGCGATCGTTGCAGCTTTTGATTGTTTCGCTGGTCTTATGAACAAGGTTTGTTTTTTTTTAAACAAATCATCAAAGCAAATACTTTTCGTTTTCTTAATTCACTCTGTGGCGGGAAATGCTTTTCATAGTTTTTATGAATGGGTTTATAAAGCCTCTCTAAGTTCACATGCATAGATATTGCAACTGACGCACGGCAAATGAGACAAGTGCACTTATCTTCACCATACAAAATAAGAATTCTTCCTAACAATCGTTATTAAAATGATACGTTTTACTTCTATTCACCGCACTCATTTTGTATTATTTATTAATAAACTTCGTATCGCCTTCAAGTTACAACTCGGACTGACTGACTCATAAATAAACCGAACCACACACTAGAAACTAGATCGATAACTTCGGGTTTTTGAAGGGGGCAATTTTTGACAGTATTTCACCATAAATATGCAATAATTTGACAATTTTTTTTCTACGTGGACTTGTGACGTCAAATACCAAAGGCATGAAAATGGCGGTCTTATTATCTTAGGCCTAATTGAGGATCAACTAAAACAAAAACTGTGAATAGATCTATTTATATCGGCAAATTTTTCTCGAGATCGACTCAAAAAGCTCTCGCGATCGACCGTTTGGGCACCACTGTTCTACACGATAGTCAGTTATTTTCTTTAAGTTAACATAATTAATATTAATTAATATTAATATTAATTAATAAGTGGTGTACAATAAGTAATAAGATAAAAATAGCTTTTTCTGAAAATGACAACATTTTATTAAAAAACTTAAAATTGCTGTAAATATTTACTGGTTGGAGATTAATTTGCATAATATGTATACATATTCTAAAAGGGAATTAAATTCTTTACAACTTCTTTCAAATAAATTTCTTTCTTTGATTAATATTTTAGACCGTATGAAGGAATGTTTGATGAAAAATGTGAGGTAAAATTATTTTTTTCGAAAATATCTACATTTGTGGAGCGTGTAACTCAAAAACGGCTGAGATTTCGAAAATTATATACATAATAAAAGTTGTATATAATTTTATGAGCTTTAACGTTTTTAAAAAAAAAATTAGAGATATAAGCGGAAACCCGAAATTTGGGACCTTCTCCCCACCTCCCCCCTCCCCCCCCCCCTAGCTCACCACCTAGACGTCAGGACTTTTAGTATGTTCACACCCTCAGCACCTTAAACAAGTATCTGAAGGAATCGCTTGGGTTCCTGCTCACGCAATCTGCACCTCCTTTTGGACCATTCATTGACTGGACTATTTAAAAAAAATTACAATATTAAATTAGAACACTTGGTAATAAGCGGCAACTTTCTCGAATGGCTTAGAAGCTACTTATCATATAGAAAAGTATCTGTAAAAATTAACTCCACAACCTCATACACTTTTTTTGCCATAAGTGGGGTCCCCCAAGGTTCCCACCTAGGACCAATTCTTTTCCTACTATTTATTAACGACATTTCATTAATTTTCGATAATATTCACTTTCTTCTATTTGCCGACGATCTAAAGATGTATAAATCGATTGAAAATTCTTTCGATTGTTTAACTCTACAAATGAACTTAAATAAACTTTATGAATGGTGCATCGCAAACAAATTATATCTTAATATCAACAAATGCCAAACGATCAGTTTTCATAGATCTAAAACTCCTTTACTATTCGACTATACAATTAACAATGCCACCCTAAAAAGAGTCTTTGAATTCAACGACCTTGGCGTTATCTTTGACTCCAAATTACGCTTCTTGAATCACATTATTAGCATTACCAGTAAGGGATTACAAATGCTTGGATTTATCCTCAGAATCGCTAAAGACTTTAATAACATAAAAAACCATTTTTTTTTTTTTTTTTTTTTTTTTTTTTTTTTTTTTTTTTTTTTTTTTTTTTTTTTTTTTTATTCTTCATTTTAAGCACCCGCTAAACTGCCAAAGCAGTTTGTCAGCAGGTCAATTTAACAATATTAATATAACATTAAATCACAAATATAAAATGAAACCACAATACACAAAATAGATACATAAAATTACTATACACGTCTTTGGTTAGAAGTCAGGTTGAATACAATTCAAGCATTTGGTGTCCTCATTTCAACTCTCATTGTTTACAAATTGAAAATCATCAAAATAAATTTTTACGTTTTATTAATTTCAAAATTGGTGTTCCTATTATTGAAATCAATTATTTCAATTTACGCAGTAAACTTAACTTATCTAAATTATCTGAAAGGCGAAAAATATTTGATCTCCTTTTATTGTATAAAATTGTTCATTCAAGGTTGGACTGCCCTGACGCTATAAACTTGTTATCCTTACATATACCTCCAAAATATACTAGACGAAATATTTTATTTTACAACATTAACTTCGCTACGAATTCTGTGATGGAAAGAATACACAGGTTGGACAATGAACTAACTGATGTCGCTGACATTTTTAATTTAAATTTCGATTCATTTAAAGCCAAATTAGTCTACCACTTTTTAGATGTAAATAATGAATGAGAAATCATTTTATTTTATTTCAATTTTCTTTTGTTTATTGTTTTTTTATTGTTCTTATTTCAAAAGCATACAACGAGTAATTAAGTAAAAATTAATGTGTTTTGATTATTTTTAATGTTTTTGTTGCTCGTAGGTATGTACATATGTAGATACGAGTTCTCTAAAGTCATCCATGTGGATGTATTCCTATTATTTCACATTGAGTTTATGCTTTATTTGTATATTTTGTAATCTTTTTAATTTTGTATTATACTGTTGTTATAAATGAAATTTGTATTTTATATGTAAAAGCCCAATAGGGCGTCAATATATAAATAAATATCATTGATAAATTTAAAAATAATACAGGTCGTAAATGAGAACCTTGTGGAACTCTACTGGAAGCCACAAATTGCCTTGAAATGCAATCTAAAATTTTTACAGAAAGTTTTCTACATGACAAGTAACTTATGAACCAGTCATACTACCGGAGATTCCAAGAACTTTTAGTTTATGCATTAAAATTTCATGAGATACCTTGTCGAATGCCTTGCTAAAGTCTGTATACACCGTATCAATTTGAGATCGTTTATTCAATGTTTCAATTATTTGATGTTGATAAATCATAAGAATTGTAATATGTAATTATTCTAAAAGAAACAAGTTTAAATATTTTTAAAAACCTTTGTGTTTATTACAAGGCCAATAAAATTATTATCACTCAAGAATAAATTTTAGTAATGCCTAATTCGTTGTAACTCCCACCTACATTTTATTAAACTTTTTCTAGAGACATCAGAAATTCAAAGAAATTCTTTAAGAGATTTAGAAACGGCTAAACCATATTATTTATTTTACTGCTTTGAGAAGAATCTCATTTATTTTTAGCGAGTAATACAGAACATTTAGATGTTCAGCATTAGGTTCATGTAAAATTATCATTTTCATACTTTTTTAATAGTTTAGTCTGTAAGTGTTTTTGAAATTTGATAATTTTATAAATTCGCCTACGAAAATAGGCGCCTTTAACTTAGTATGTAATTTTTATTTGATGTATGCCAGTATTTGATTTTTTTTTAAATATTTGATTCCATGTCAGTTTAGCCCCCGACATTTGACCCTCTTTACTAATAATAATGAGTTATCTTTATTGTATAATATATTTTATCGCACTTTGGATAACAACAATAAACGAAATATTTTATTTTTTACGGTACTTACCTTTTAACAATATTTTAAAGTTTCACAATTGGTGGTCGAAAGGTCTGTGCGATTTCACAGCTTAGGTATGAATATTGCCGGTCTGGCGGAGTAAGCCTTTACACTTGCTCATTGCTCATATCAGTTTCATTAAAATTAAAATAAACTGTTACATGAGGGAAAGTTGATTCTTTTATCCCAATGCATTATGTCCAGAAGTTTTCTGAAAAATTCAACATCCCTGATTTAGAATCCTGTTTTCAAACATCACTTCTTCTTCTTCAATGGCGCTACAGCCCATTTCGAGCCTTGGCCTCCTTCAAAATAAGCCTCCACCGCCCTCTGTCCTCGGCCGTCGTCCTCCAATCTGCAACATGGAGTAATCCTCTTGCATCCTTCCTGACATCATCCTCCCATCTCAGTCTAGGTCTGCCCGCCTTTCGTTTACCTCCCGGGTGTCCTGCAAGAACCTTCTTCGGTACTCCTGTGCTTGGCATTTGGTGCACATATCTGGCCTATCTTAATCTTTGGAGTCTTAAATGGGTGGAGAGTCTGGGAGCTTGGTAAATATCATAGAGCTCATTATTGTGGCGGATTCTCCATGCCTCTCCCTCTCGCAACGCTCCTAAGATTCTTCGAAGTACCTTTCTTTCGATGATGTCCAGCTGTTCCACTGACTTTGTTATCAGTGTTCCCGCCTCACATTAATAGGCCAAGACCGTTCTGATAATTGTTTTATATAAGGTTATTTTGGTTTTCCTATGGACGTTTCGGGATTTGAACACTGGCAGCAACGCAAAGTAAGTTTTGTTAGCGGCTGTAATGCGCTTTCATACTTCTACTGGGTATTCATTGTCCTGCGTTATGATGGAGCCCAGCCTCAAAAACGCCAGTCAAAGTTAGCCATATAGTCAAAGTAAGCCTGTCTAGAATAATAAATTAAATGCAGCAGATTCAGAAACCAGAAACGTACAAACAAATTTACAGCCGGGTGAAATTCCAAACGGTCAACTTTAAATAGGACTTCGCTAGGCTCAGTCAATAATTATAAACTTTGTCTAAGAACAGGATTGGTGTTTTTATGAGAACTGGTGATCATGCTTTTGATTGATTCAAGCCTTAGTAAGTTTCTACTGAAGACAGATTGCATCTAAACTCGATTAAGTAGGTGAATTTGATCACACTGCAGGATGATTCGTTGGAATTGAATTCATTGCATTGAAATATGTTCAATGCCGTCATGTAAATAGAAACAGCAATTTGCTAAAGTAGATACCATAAAAAAATTGAACTGGAGTATTGAGAAACGAGCTTGAATAACCAGATAAGCCTATCGAAGTGAGATTTTAATAAAGGCTTCATGAAGAAGTAAATAAATTCAGTTGAAACTTTTCTCGAATTCTATCTTAAATTAACTTTTTACCTTACTTCCTTTCCATAGCTAATTGCTTACCTAAAATCATAATTTATCTCCTTTTTTTGAAATGGACGTTCGAGAAGCCTGTCTGAATTAATAACATTTTGTGTCAAGTTTAATTATTTTGAACACTTCATGATTTTTTTTTATGTTTACTTTTATTGTTTTATATTCGTTTATAAAACAATAAAAAGTATTTGAGAGTTGTTTTTTACTTGTTGATTTCATAAAGACCTGCTAAAAACATTCCTTGCAAAATGCACTCCTTTCTTACGCATTATTTATAATAACAAGGAAATTTAAAATCTATTTTACGGAAACAAGCGACGTAAAGTCTTGGGACATCCGGGTTGGAAAAGCAGAAGATGGAGAGATATTATATTACGAATGTTAGAGGAGCGCTTACATTTACAGCGACAAAATCGATGCAAAAATTGCGAAAATGTTTAATAAAACACGACTTGTTTAAAATAGAGCAAAAATCTCACGGGCATTGTCTTAAACAGCATTTAAAGAAACACTGTGATTTTTTTCATATATATAACTTGTAAAATAACTGAAACAAACGTCTTTATAATAATTTTTGGAGAAAACTTTGCGATTTTTTTCTATCGAGGGAATTTTATATAATTTGCGTTTCGGCGTGGGCAATGTCTAGATATTATCTTCAACAATAACACATTTTTGAAGAGCTTTAAAACTTAACCAGCCTTACAAAAAAACAACTTTTCACGGCCGATAACCATGATAATACATGTGTTCGTAAACAAATCAAAGAAATTATCGTCTTTAGAGATGCAAGAAATTTGTTTTAAATATCGGTATTATTTTAAGTTATTTTTTTCGCAATAAAAAAAACTTTAAATTTTTTTATTATTTTTTTCTTGTACGCACGAGGAAAAAGTGAGGTGATAGTTTCCTTAAAAATTTATTACATAAAAGGACTGTGTTTTTGAAATTTTGATTTTTTTTAAATTTCTCTACATTTTGGTCAAAAATGTTGTGGGAGGAAATTTTTTTCCATTTTTTTTCCGAGTTTTATTCTTAAAAATGGCAGTTTTTGAAAACTAAAGTGTATTTCAAATACACAAATCTAAAAGGTAATTTTATCTAGTTTTCATAAATGATATTTGTTTTTACGACACCTTCAAAAATAAGAAATATATAGAACATTCAAAATACTTTGGAGAAATATTCCAAATTTCGTTCAGACATCATTAATAAAATAGAGATAAACTACCCTCTCAGGCTGTGTAAACCATTTGTATTTTTTTCCATGAACAATTTTTTAATTAGTAATGTTTTCACATCCGCAGCCGTTTGTCAATTGAATAAAATTTTCACTTGGTTTTTTAGTAAGGCTGAACGTGTTTAAGGGAGATATGTAATAAATCGGTAGAAATTCGGGTTGCGGGCCCTTAAGTGTCAATTTCAAAATTGGAACTAATTGTATGAACAATTCAGATAAACCTTAAAGAAAGTATCTAGACAAATTATTTTATTCCAATGAAATCCATACCATCCATAAATTCTAAAGTGCGTGTGTTTGTTTGTTACGCTTTCATGCCAAAACCCCTAAACCGATTTTAAAAATTCCTTCACCCTTAGAAAGCAATAGCGCGTAACAAAGGCTGTATATAATGCTAAGCTCTGGCGTTATGAAATTTGTATAAATGAAAATGTGTGTTTTTCATATATTTTAGTGGCAGGGAGGAAAGACAGGGGGGAGGTGGGGTTTGTTTTTGTTTTTGTAACTTTATTTAGATGTAAGCAAATTTTTTCATACATCTAGTATTAAAAAAACATATAAAATACATAATAAAATAAATATAGTCATAAAATTATAACGGAAAGAATACAGTTTAAAAAAGAAATACATTTACTCCAGTTAGAAATACAAACAATAGGGTTTAAGACATACAGTTAATACAAATAAATACAATTCATAAATTTTTCTTAATGTATGTAGCACATGTTTTACGAAAAGTGCCAAGACTTGAGGCTTCCTTTATGGAATTTGGTAGGCTATTATAAAGTTTTTGACCTTTATAAAACACGCTGTTCTGTGTACACGTAAGTTTAGTTTTGGGAAGCCTGAAGTCTCGGCAACTCCTCGTAGGATAATTGTGAATATTTTCATGGTACATAATATTAGTTTGCAGATATTTAGGGAGCATGTTATTTTTAAGCTTGTACATCATTGTTAACGTATTATATATTATATGTTGTTTAGTTGTCATCATATTTAAGTTTTGTAACATAGTTTTAACTCTAGTAAAGATATTACATTTCAGAATCATCCTCATTCCCCTATTTTGTATAACCTGTAGTTTATTATTTTGGGTCTCGTTACATAAGAATAGAACACTAGAACAATAATTTAAATGAGGAGTTACAATAGAATTATATACAAGGTGCGTTGTCTTGAGATCCAAGTTATTCCTAATCCTTTTTAAGAAGCCAACTTTTTTAGCAATTTTCTTAGATATGTAATCGAAGCGTTTGTGGAATTTTAATTTATCGTCTAATATTACACCCAGATATTTAATATTGTTAACCCTTTCTATATTTATGTTATCAATGGTTAGTATTGCATGTTCAGTTCCACCTTGACTATCAATAATCAAAAATTTAGTTTTCATAACATTCAGTTTTAGTTTGTTTATGTTTAACCAAAGCGTTACATTATTTAAGTCATTTTGTATCTCTTCAATGGCATCCTGTAAATTTTTTCTGGCTATATATAACAATGTATCATCAGCAAATAATTTAATGGCACAATGCTTTAAAACTTTAACAATATCATTTATATATATAATGAATAACAATGGACCTAGGACAGATCCCTGTGGAACGCCTTTGCTAGTATGACGTGGATCCGATGTTATTCCACCATATTTTGTTACTTGCGTTCTTTCTGATAGATAATCAACAAACCAATTAATTTCTTTACCGTTAATTCCAATATTTCTTAATTTTTTTATTAATCTGTCTCTATCGATTGTTTCAAATGCCCTTTTTAAGTCTAAAAATACTGCAATAATTTTACTGTTTTTATCTCTATAATTTTTCCATTCTTGTATTACATAGTTAATAGCGGTTTCACAGGAAAATTTATTTCTAAAACCCGATTGTTGTCGAACTAATATCTGCTTTGTCTCAATATAATCAGTTACTTTACAATGTATTCAAGTATTTGTTCATATTTGGGAAAGCAATTTATCGGTCGGAATTCGTCAAATTTTTTTGGGTTATCGATTTTCGGAATAGGAGTTATTACAGATGTCTTCCAAGTTTTGGGAAATACTCCACTATTCAGAGATTCATTGATAATTTGGACCATCGATTCACCAATAATATTAATTATTATTAGTTTGCGGTGAGAGAAGAGGAAGGCGGGGAAGGTGCAAAGTAACGGGAAAGGGTATGCAGGGAGAATCAATTTATTTCTTTGAATGGCCTTGCAACGCCTGCCGGGTACCAGCTAGTAATTAGTATTTCTTTTCTTAAAACGTTTGTAAGATTTTGTAACTTTTTAACTTTACTAACGGTGTTTTTTTCAAAAGGTAAATATTTGTTCTGTAAACTTGACAACGTTTGTGTTTGAAGGCAATGATCCTTAAGCAAATATTTTATTCATCTTAGACTTAGGTATCTTATCTTAAAAATAATTATTTTTATAACAGTCCTGATGATGGTTCGGATGTACCGAAACCGGTTAGACATTGAAGATGTATCAATAAAGTGACAAAACCAAGTATTATCTTTTCATTTACTTAAAATATCAAGTCACAGTGTGTTTGCTTCTTTTGAAAAAATTGAAATAAAAATAGTAAGTTAACCCAAATACAAAAATTCCATTGCCGAAAGTAAACGATATAAATAAATGGGGACAATATGAAAGAGAACTTTTCTAGTATAGAAATAGGTATGTTGAAGAGGTTGTAACAAAGTATTAGGATAAAGTGACGAAAGACGGGTATTACGAAGAGTTAATAGGACATTTTTGGTTTGAAAAGTTTTAATTTTCGATGTACATTTGTTACTTTAATTTTTTTTTGCGACCGGTTTTGATACGTCCCACAATAGTTTTACTAGTATGGGATCGTCGGAAACAATTCGAAATTTCAAATTTGCAAGGATCGCTAAATTTGGTTTCTATATCTTGACACCACATCTTTCCTCATTCCACAAAATGTTTCTCATCACTCATCAGCAAAACGTTTCGTAACTGCGAAACACGTCAGCAAAGATTGACTTCCCGTGCAGTCAGGACATTTGTGTGTAAATGCAACGTTTATTATATAACATTTAGGGACTGATAACTTTTTACACCGCTTGCTGGCAAATTTTTTTAAACATGGATGCAATATCTTCAGGTGTTTACTAAAGATATTAAGTTTATTTTTTTTATTTTCTAATGCGACAAATTTGGGATATTTTTTTTAAAAAACATCACGTGAATTAAAAAAAAAAATAAGAAGGATTCTGGAATACTTAAGGTTAAAGTTAGATATTCAGTAATATTCAGTAAATGTGCTGATGTAGGTAATTTTGTAGCTGAACTATTTACGTACAATATGTAAAAAAAAATCTTGCGCATTTTTGCAGTTCTACAGCCCAGGAATTTTTACGTAATTTAGTTACTGTAAAATTTGAGTGCTTCATAAATATTATTTTTGTCACAGGTTTCGGTTTCAAAGGATTTGTTCTTAAGACAAAAGGAGTTATTTGGCATAATGATGAACTCGAAGTATCAAAAGATGGAAAAAGATTTTAATATTTGAAAAAAATATATATAAACCTCACCAATTGCCTCAAAGAGAGGTTGGTTAAATTCAGTAAAAAAATTGCGGGCTTCAAATTTCGCATTAATACAAGATGGACTATTGCTCGTCGAGATGATGCTAGATTTGTGATGGAAAATAAAAAAAAATGACTTGAGACTCCGATTGGTTTTATATTGTATGCGATTTATCCGGAAAACGGCACGTGATGATCGTAAATACAATTTGAATGTAGCTCAGACCAATCCAAACGCTTGAAAACCAAAGATCTTTGGAAAAGTGCACCCCTTTCTCATTTGGTGTTTGAGAAAGAGGTATAGTTTTTGGTCAATCGGTAACATCAAAATTATTAGAAGACATTATTCTAGGCGCTCATCTATTAACAGACAAGTGTACAAGATATTTGATGATAATCGCTCTTCTTAATAACAGGTGTTCATTGGAACGCGAGAGGATGCGCATTATTCTAGTATTTTTAAATCTTCAATTGTACCTACCTTTGCGATTAGTTCGCGGGAAGTCTGACAATATAAACGTAGTGTGGCAGAATCCTTGCCCATCGTCCATCAGATATTGCCACCCGATTAAGATTATCAGAAGAGGCTCAGGAAGCTCGGAAGAAAGATTTTTTTTAATATCGCGAGAACTATTCTAGAAAACGTTCTCGTGAGAAATTTTATGAAGGTGTTTTTAATTTAATGTTAGTTACATCTGATCCTATCATAACTAGTTACAGGCAACCCCCAAAGAAACCATTAAATCGTTTTCCTAAGGAAGTTTTCGATTTCATAATTCCTCCGGATATTCATTCTTCAAATATCTTTAGCACCGACGATGATGATGATTGTTCATCGTCTGCCTCAGAATGTTAAAAAGTAAAATTAAACATTACTCAACCTTTATTTTCACATGGATATGGACATAAATAATATCAATTTTAAGAAAAAAAAAATATTTTTTCGTTGATAAAAATATAATAAAATCCAGAAATCGTTAATAAAATCCAGTAAAACTTACTAAAACCGAATAATATAATTTTTTTTTAACCATACCGAAAAATAATATCACTTTTATTCCCCCGTTAATCCTCCCTGTGAATTGTTTCCAACTTTTGGGGTATTTGGAACCACTGTGGCGTCCGTATCATTAACGAGCAAACTTAAAACTAACTTAAAAATTCTATACAAGTACACAATTAATTAGGTGGGGGTAGTGGGAGGGGGGAATTTGGTGGAGGGGGAGGACGGTGAGAGGAGTCAAAATTACATGGAAACATCGTAAGCAGAGGTGATTTACATGGTGCTATTATTTTATTAAGTAAATTAATTTTCGATTTAAAGTGTCTAAAGCGCACAAATTAAAATATGATATGGACGTATCGAAACCGGTCGCCAAAAAATTTTTTAATTAAAGTAACAAATGTACATCAAAAATTCAAACTTTTCAAAACAAAAATGTCTAGAAATTGTTACATAGTCAGTGCCCAAGAAATACAAAAAAAAGAGTTAATAGGAACCTATTTCGAATCAATAAATGCTCTTACATAGACAAATTTTCTTACGTAATAAAAATCTCTATGGATTTCAAAAGCATTCACGTTATGATAATTAGGAATGCATATACATAATATGTCTTGATTCCTAAAGTAACTAAGTATAAAGTACCTGCTTTCAAAGGATTATTTCTTCAATTGCGGGCATTGGCAGAAAATGAGGAAGTTATTAAAGTATTATATTTTTTGTGAAATATTTATAATAAAATATGACTTCAGATGTGAAATCTTTATAATAAAATATAATCAGTAATATCTATTATTTTAGGTTGAATCGTTTCCTCCTAAATAAAAAATATAAAAATGAATAATTATTGTATTTTGTTAACCAAAATGAACATAAATCGCGAAGAGATCGCTGGGTACTTTTATCTTGGATTAAATATTCTCTTTGATACAGAAACATCTAGGTATGTAAGTTTATTATTTTTTATTCCTGTCATTGTTAGGAAGAAGTTCGCTTGAAAAATCTTCGATTTATGTGGTGGATGGTCGGGAAATTGGCAAAAAAACTATTATCTTCTTTCGCCTCGTTCAATATCAAACTCGTTCAAAGCTAAGAATCAAATCGGGCGTACACTCTTTTCTAGTCCATTCCATTTAAAATTTGTCTTTTTTTATGAAATGAAAGGAAATTATTGAACCTTTTTTAATACACGGTTTATCTCAAACTCAAAAAGAAAGTATTTCTGGACATACATTTTGGAGACCAAGAAAAACCTTTGAAAATTTTGCAGACTATGTACTTACGTAAAAAAAAATATGTGCAGTTCCCACGTAGTGGAAATGAAACCTTCAAAAAACTAAACTAGACAAGAGTGGGGAGGCTACGAAGCACCGCACTAAGACTAGACCGATTATTCTATCTCATTCTCTCGCAGGCTAAATCATATAGATTTACGAGTTTGTCTCTTTTCAGTGTCGTTTTTCGTCTCATTGAGTTTCAAATCAAAACGGTGCTAAAGAAATTATCACTTAAAAAAAAGTTTATGTTTACAGCTTTGCTGAATAATCCTTGGCCCCGATCCAAATGGCTGTGGGTTTAAATTCGGTGGTGGGGAAAAAACGTAATATTTTGTTTGTATCTTTGGTTGTATTACATATAAAAATGGTGAAAGATGCTTTGTTAACAGCCTAATTTTAAACCACCCGCCGCACCGGTCATAATCGAAGCAAAGCTTGAAATCAGATCTATTTAGCCAAATATTTACTTCTCAACCTACCATTTTCACCCATCTCTTTTGATCTTTAAATTTGATATTATTCTGCTATCTACAAGCAGTTGAAACTCTTGCCTTGAAGTATTTTTGGTTATTATGTTAAAATGAAAATCTTCTTTGAAATCATTTATATATATTTATTTACATGGATTCAATTCCTAATGTAATATGAATTAAATTATTAAATAATTCCTGAAATAAAATAATATGAAAGTTAATAAAATCAGACAAAAACAAATTTAATTTCACTTCTGATTTTAACTGTTAGGTACGAATTTACGTTTAAGCTGTCTGTTCAAGAAACGAAGAAGCATTAAACAATCGTTCCTTTCACTTAACCTTAAAATTCTTAAAAAAACCCAGCGCGTTTTGTCTCCATATCTCGATTATTTACTGCTCGACTTGAAATCTGTTCAGAGAATCACGGACGCGATTGAATGGTGTGCGGCACGGTAGATCCGGTTTAACCAAAGTGAAAGTGTGTTGTCTTTCTTCTTACTCCGAGCAGAGAACTAACACAGACAGAGTTTGAATTCCAAGTGGGACAGATCCTTGTGCTGGTCATTGATTCACACGTCTCACGTTATGCAACCCAGGTATTTCGCTGACTGTTCGGTTTAAAACCTTGCGTGTCGGAAGTGTCTTGTAACTTGTCAAGGATATTAGGTATATAAGTTTTTTTTAATTAATAAATAAATGGTTTTCAGTTATTATTATCATTTTTTTCTCTGTTCTAAGAAATGGTTATGAAGTTAAAAACAATGAAATTAACAACTCAAACGTTAAATAAATAAATTTTTAAGACCCGGCTTCCCGCATTTCTAGCGATTTATTACAAATTTTCCTTAAGCACTTTAAGGTTTTAAAGCTATTAAAAAAATTCATGTTATTTTTGACGATAATACCTATCTATGCATTCCCCATGCCGAAACGGCAATTATATAAAATTCCCTCGATAGAAAAAAATCGCGAAGTATGCTCCGAAAACGATTATAAACACTTTTTTTTCAGTTATTTACAAGTCATAGGAAAGAAAAAATTCACTGTGTTTCGATAAATGCAATTTAGACATTCCCCACGAGATTTTTGCTTTATTTTAAATGAGTCGTGTTTCATTAAGCATTTTCACAATTTTCGCTCAAATATTATCGATTTTAATAATAGCACGCTCCCTCCAACAATCGTATTGACATATCTCTTCTTCTTCTTCCTTTTGATTGTGAACTACCGAGCCTTAAGTACTATTCGTCATGAAAGCTCAAACAGTACTTTCGAAAGTTATTTAATTTTATTTGTTTAGTTCATTATCAGTATTTGCGGTAAAGTAAATGATTTTGGTGGAGTAATGTAATTTTTTTCCATCATTTGACCTTCCAAACCCCCGGTTATTGTCCAAAAGCATTTTTTTTTAATGTGTTTAATTTTGTAATAATTCCTTATTATTTTACAAAACTGAAACAATCGATATTTGCGACAAAACATTAAACTTTCGAAAAATTATCTAGGTAATAAACATTTTATTACCAATTTTTGCGCCATTACTTTTATGAAAAATCACCTTAATTACGTTTTTATAGCTAGAAAAAACTTTATAAACCACACGTGAATTAACTTTTCAATATACAATAGATGTAATGAGGCATTAAACTTTAAGAAAAACTGGATTGAACATATTTATAGATTTTGCAAAACACTCGCACGAAATGATTCTCTGTTATAAATGCGAAAATGTTTACTTTAGCATTTCGCATCTGTGATCAAACAATTGAACGTAGTTATGCAGAAAGCAGCCAGCTTAAAAAAAAATCAAACTGAGATAAAAGCACTTTTGTTTAAAGAATAATCATATCATCAGACTGTAGAACAGAATAATCAGACACCTCGAAAGTTTTTTATACAGGGTGTTAAGGGACGTACTGGGCTTAGGTTAACTAGTGAATCCTGACATTATTTGGAGTTAAAAATGTTAATGAAATTTTGGTCTCCTGCGTCTTTTTCAATGCCTTTTTTCCAAATTTTTTTTGATCATGACACAAAAAAAATGTTCCGCATGTCGTCACTCAGTTAAGTAACCACCCCTTACCCCCGCCTCCCAACTCTCCAACACCTACTATTTTTTTAATGTTTTTGTAGACAAAAAAAAAAACCTAAAAAATGATTAAAGCAAGTCAAATACGTCCCTTAACACCTTGTATGAAGATACCAGTTTATTATTACTTTAAAGTTGATTTAAGTTTATATTTTTGGAGATAATGTTTTTTTTTTCAGATATTTCTTTTCTGGAGAATTCGTTTTAGTGAATGTAAGCTCTGCACTGCAAGCAACTTTCTCGTTATACTATGTAAAAAATACATTTTTCAGAAAACAGAGCCACTAAAAACACTAAACACTAAAAGAGCCACTAAACACAGTAATTACAATAATGATTTCTGCTGATTAGGTAAATGTTTGTTCGAATGTTACATTGCTGAATCGACCAGTCTGACTATGGCTGTTTTCTGTAAAATAGTCACATGAGGGCCGTGTGCGCTTTCTGCACTTTATTAAATGTTATTTTTAGCGATCAACAAATATTATACGGCGATTACTATTAAATTTTCTAAGAAAGTAGCATGACTGGTTTTAGAAAAACATAGAATCGGCCTTACTCCATCGGGTGAGAACAACATATTATTTTTGCAAAAATTGTGGCTTGACTGACTGCTTTTTGAATAACTACGTGCCATTGATATTTGCATCAGTTTTCGTATTCATTTCTACTAGAAGCAACATTATTTGTAAATATGTATGGTTGTTTTGATTTTATCTTTATTTACCTTAAGATTTCCCAGTGGAAGGAACCCAGCGGCTGATCGAGGAAAAGCTAGACGAACTGTACGGTACATGACTGGAGTTACTCTTAATGAATATACGCCATACTCGTGTAAATACATGTCCGTGAAAAGTGGATTTTTTAGGTCGCTACCGACCAAATACTCTGATGGCGGATGTGGTTTTAAGTTAGTTATGATGTAATATTTTTGATGCTTCATTCAAATAGCGATCTAAAATACTTAAGGAACGGTTCAGTACATAATTATGACGATGTGAGAAGATGTTGCCATTTATGTATTACGAAAATTCCGTGCCATTTAACTGTGTGGATGTGAAATGAGTCACGACATGACGATGCATATTCCAGGAAACAAAACAATTGTTTTTTCAAGTTAATAGATAAAGTTCCATAAAAATCAGTAACTTTTATTGTAAATGGGATTAACAAAGTGCATAATAATGAATCATTGAAGAAGAATGACTTAATAACAAAACACATAAAGAAAAGAAATGATAATCTAACTCTAAAATCTAACATCGCAACTGGACATCTAACCTAGGACCTTCGAACTTACCGATTCACCACTCTAACCACTGAGTTATTGATTATTTTCCGTCATTGTATGATACTCATATTTCAATATTAGAGAATCGAATTTACTAATTTCGGTTGTCTTTGCGTCTTCCTGCTAATCTGATTCAATGAAATCAAATTTGCTTTGAATTTAAGAATCATTTTCAAAAGTAGAACTGAGTGTATGAAGAATTCAGTCAGGCGACGAAGTACCTATGTTTTATGTGGTATTTTTAACAGAAAATTATTTTAAATTTCGTTATCAAAATTGACACCGATTTTCCAAGTGTTCAGTCTACTGTGATTTTTCACGGCTCTGCGCTAGGTAGGTACTAACATATTTCCGACCGTTATCTGTTTATTTTCTGTGTTGTTTTTCATATTTCGTTCATTTTTTAAATTATCAATATTATCTTATTCTTCTATGATTAAATATTAGGTAAATTGATGTGATATGTTCATTGTAATGATTTTACTTTTCTCTCTTGTAACATACATCTGATCTGTTGTTTAAAGCCCATATCAATATTCTATTTAAATGATAAGATTGATAAGTATCAATAATTTATGACTCATTTTAAATGCGAAGGTTTAAAGGTTTTCATTTTAGCGAAATACTCGAAAAAAACTCCGATTTTGTAGGTGATAAGATATGTTTATAATTTTTTGTTTCCTGAATAAAAAATATCATTGTCGTGAGTTAGCATTGTAATATCCATTTCACAAGCAATATTTACAATTCGGTAAAACGAATGACCTTAAGAGGATCACATAGAAGGTAAAGAAACAGCGTTGGATGCTGCACTCACTTAGATCATCTTCCGCGTGGTGTTTCAAACAAGTTAACATTTTAAACATCAGTTTAAATGTCAAGGTAATGTTTTTTCGTTTTCTTGATTGTTTTGAGATCTTCCATTGTATTGCTACGATTACACTTTGATGGCAATGCTACTCTAATGCCCAGAAAAAAAGGTATATCGCCAATTTTTCATGGAATTGATTACAAAATCTGATTGAAAAACTTTATTGTACATAGTTTCTAGTATATCAATATATTTTTTTTATTAATAGAGAACTCCAGTCCAATTTTTTTTAATGAAAACCTTCTAACTTAAATAACTGCATTTTTATTTTTATTTTTAGAGTTAGATTTAACAGTTCAAATAATTGTCAAAGTTTTAATTTTTCAAGATCCCCCTAAAACCACCGTATGTACGGTGAATCGTGTGACGTCATCACTCCTGAAAAATCACTATAGTATCGGGCAGTCAGCTGATCAAGTGCCGCCATTTTGAATTTCGTTGTTCGAAGCATTCTCCCTAGAAGTAGCATTGGTTACTATTTTTTTGTGCAGTAGTTTTTGAATATTTTCAATAATAGAGATAAACTTATAAGAGATACCTTTATTTTTGAAACATTATTTAGGCATAAATTATGTTTCAATAAACACAACAACTAAATCTCTATAAACAGTATGAAAATAAACGCATAAATTAATACAATGGCTTGTGTCATATCATACATTTCCATTCAATGACTTAACGGTGACGTCACAACACGTCGAACAGTGACGTCACCACTAAAATTTCAATAATGCCAACTTGACGGTGTGTTTTCACGAACCGATGAAAAATGGACTTCTTAATATTTAAATAAATAAAAACTGTGCGTTTATATTATTAAATAAAACTTATATATTCAGAATCAGCGTTTATTGGTCTTTGTCTACATGAACATATTTTTTTAAAGCACCTGCTAACGGACACGGCTCACCAAAAAAGACAAAAAATGTCACTTCTTAGTTAGATTACAGTACCTACCCACGTTAATTTTAATTTTTTTGTTAAAATGGAGCAAATTTGAAAAAAAAAAACATTTTCGATAATGAATGTATTTCCTCAAGAACCAATCCAATGCCACCAAAATAGTTGACTCTGTTCAGAAACGGGCGGTCCGTTGCCGTCTTTGGAGTACAGGCGTCAGGTAGGAATGCTGATCTTGTTCTACCGGTATTACAATGAAAGATGTTTCGAGGAACTTGCTAAACGAAACTCGTCAAAAGTGCGTCCAAAATATGCACTTACACGATTGAGTTATGTAACATGAGAACGGATAGTTTCTATGGTTCGTTCTTTAGTTAATGTATGTTTGTACGTATAATACCCATAAATGGCCTAAATGATTGTATTAAATTGCAAGATGATTTAAATAGCATAGCTTTATATTGCGAGAATAACCAGTTATGTTTAAACGGTTTAAAGTGTCATCACTTCATATTCACAAGAAATGACAAAAAAATTATACATCAATATCTGTTAAATGAAAACAAAATTGAAACCTGCTCCAATATTCGTGATCTGGGTGTGATTCTTGGTAGTAAGTTACAATATCAATGTCATATCAATCATATAACAAATAAAGCAGCTAAAATGCTTGGTTTCATCGTAAGAAATACAAAAGAATTCACAAACACTGTAATTATCAAACAACTATACTTTGCACATGTACGAAGCCATTTAGAGTTTGCTTCAACTGTGTGGTCTCCATTTTATGCTGTACATGTAAACAAAATTGAATCGATTCAGAAAAAAATCATAAAATACCTTTCTTACAAATCGCACAATCGATTTAACAATTATCGTGATGCAACTTTTTTTTTCAAAATTGATGCATTGAGTGTACGCAGACAATTCTCTGATGCGATGTTGCTATATAAAATCGTAAATAACATAACTGACTGTCCTGAATTATTGAACAGAATAGATTTTAATGTACCTACACGGCACACACGTTCGTGTAATATTTTTAAAGAGAAACACTCTAAAACAAATTCTAACCAAAATGCTTGCCTTACAAGACTGTGTTCAACATGTAATAACATTTTCTCTGATATAGATATCTTCAATTGTGACGAAAGTAAATATTAAAATTATTAAATGAGTACAAAAATGCATAAATGTAATGATATATTATGTAATGACATATATTATATCTACCTACCTCCTGTTATATGTAATATATTTTAGGTGTGTTAATTATTAATTTGAGTTAGTTGGAGTTAATTATTAATTTCTAGATACACAAAGTAATAGTATAATGAGGAAATCTATAATTAATTTTTCGAAGAAAACTTCTTCTAAAAGGTTTTTACTTTGTGATGTCATTATTTATTTATTAAAAGAAAATAACTTAGTTTACATCACTTTATTTTTTATATTTTATAATATCAACATGTTTCGTGAACCAAGTTCACTTCTTCAGGAATAAAAGTATACTTTTATTCCTGAAGAAGTGAACTTGGTTCACGAAACATGTTGATATAATAAAATATAAAAAATAAAGTGATGTAAACTAAGTTATTTTCTTTTAATAAATAAATCTATAATTGGTTTCTCAGTAAGGTAAATTAAACATGTATAAATTAGTCACATTGTAAACGGTTGATTTCCCTAAAATAAAATAAATAAATAATAATAATAATAATTTATACATAATTTTTAAAAATTTCAAAAACTTCTATTTTTCAGGACGCCATATTAGCTTTCATCTAACTATACAATCTACACTTTCGAGTCATTGGATTGAAATAGAAAATATTTTTATTAAAACTCGTGATGATTTTTTATGACTCCTTATGTAATGTCCATTAGGAACTGTAATATGAAAATTACTTAGATGTTTGAGTGGTTTCAAGCTTGTTGTGAATAATTTTGTACAAGCCCATAATATTTTGAGTAGATTGTCTTCTTTGGGAATAATAACAAAACTTGAATGGGTCTTTCGCAGAACTTAAATATTATTAAAATTCTGTAAAACAATCCATTCTAAGGCTAAGGCATTTGTCGCTAAAATAAACAAGTATCTGAAATCCCGTTAGGGCAATGCCCATTGCCTTGGAAGTTTTATTCGAAATTGAAAATAGAATCTTCTAAAAGAAATCGTCTTTACTACGTAATACTTTCAATTCCCGAGAGATGTATTTTTCCATACAACGTTAAAATGAAACTGTCAGAAACCCTTCGATAAAACCGCTTTTTAAAGACGTTTTTTATAAAAACCGGATACCTGGTGAAATAAATAATAATGATGTTTCCATCGAACGGAAGAAAGCTGCCATTAAAACTACCCAATTTAAGAAGACAAAGATGTTTAGACACTTCAAAAGAAATAAAATAAATGCTGAATCGGATTCTCTCAGTAATGCGCTGGTGAAAGACTACTATCCAGAAACTAAAAGTGGTTGAAATAGCTTTAGCCGCGTTTAGTGATCAGATTTGAATAGCTTCTTCCTCTCCTCAGTCATTTTAGTATCACGAAGTAGTATTACAATCACACAACAGAACAGATGTTTTAGCATACCACAGCAAAAGGAAAGGTGACATTGAATTAAAATTCTAAATCAGTAGATATACTTAATTACATTTTCCTTTAAAATTATGCACTTCCGCACTTCCTAATTTTATTTTATTTTTTACATTAACTCCAAACAGGATGAGTTAAAGTAAAAAAAAAAATTGAAAGTGCATAATTTTAAAGGAAAGTGTAATTGATGAGAAAATGTTGAGAATGTTAAAATAAGAAATCTTGTATTGCAAATGATTAATCTCTTATACAGTAATAAAAAATTAGGTTCCCACTGGCTCATAAAAAATATACACATCACACTTTTATTTTAAACTAGCGAGTTCCCGGCATGCGTTGCTATGCCACTTAATAAAGAAATTGTTGACCGCTTCCCCTCCCGAGTTCCCCTCCCCCTTCCCGGGTTCCATACATTCAGTTTTCAGCAGCTAGCGTGCCACCAAAGTCAATTTTTTTTACAAATTTCATAATTCAAGAGTGCTCCAATATATATAGAAACCTACGCGGGCGTGCTCACAACAACACACCAAGGTTTCCTCACAACTGGATGAACGGTCATAAATACATTCATGGACAGAAATAAACATATTTTCATTTATATTTATATATATATATATTGACAAGCATCTAAGTTTTCAAGTTTGACGATTTATTTATTTTTAAGAATATACTTATTTATTTTTTATTTCATATTAATTTCACATTTCAATATTCATTTGCATTATTACGACCATCTTACTAGACGCAAGCCCGTACCTTGGCGGTCGAATAAAGGCTATATTACGAAGAAATATGAATAGTTAATGTAAACAAAAAAATAAAACAATATTTTAAAAACAAAAAAAAATATTTAAAACGTAACAAAAATCAAAACTAAAATTAAGCTTATTATAAACAATAATTATCAGCCTGAAACACTCATCCACATTGAAAAATCTTCCGAGAAAAGATACATGACGCCAACGGGACTTGAACCCGTGCCCTTCTGATTGCCGGTCACCTGCTCTCCCAATTGAGCTATGGCGGCTTATCTTATACACGCCAAATGATTCAATATATACTAGTGTTTCATTCAACAATTACTGCTTATTATATTTTTTCCACCTGAAAACAACCGACTTTATTTTTGCGAGAGAGACACTGTTAGTGTTAAATCCGTCGCTAGGTGGCGTCGAGACAAATTATGTCTTCATTTATTGGGGTATCTGATAATTATTTGTGTATAATAATTGTTACCCTTTGTGCTATGCATAAAAATCTTGTCTTAAACGTTGGTTTAACAATTAAAAATAATAATTGAAACTAAGCTGTTTGAAAAAAAAGACATTTCAAAGAAATAGAGATAAATTATTCAAACAATTGTTAAAAGGAAGATTAAAAAATAGACAAATACAAAAATGACAAGTAGTACGAATTTATTATTACGATGCATAAATAAAACACAATTTACCATTAAAATTTAACATGACAACATCATCATTAAGAAAAAACAATTCTAGACTAAATAAATATCTATCATGAGTGTAATCAAAACATAATGTCATATAAATCTTAATCGTATATACATTACTGATCGTATTTGTATATGTTGATGTATTTGTATATATGTGATCGTGTTCGTATTTGTTGTAATATTGATGATGGTTATTTCTTACTAATTGAGTAATTAGATTATTACTGTAATATCCAATGTTTGCAGGCAATACTGGGCCCTTTATCTCCAGTATTCCTCTAGGATGTTTTCAAGGTTATTATTTAAACACGTAGTACTTTGATACACGAAAACTGTTTAATAGAATATAATAGTACAATGTTGGCTGTAAGCCGTCTGACGAGAAAGAGGGCGCGCAAGATCTCCGCTCGCTATTATATCGTACCGATGTTAGGTCGCTTCGGCTAGGTTCGGTATTTCCGAACCTACCCGACAGATTAACATATTACCAACACTACAATTACAAAAAAATGTTTTAGAATGACATTATTTATTTCGGTAAATCCAAATCATTTATCATTTTATCCGTGTCATTTTATTTGAAAGCTTGAGGAGGCAGACAGCACGGCAGTTATTAATGTTGACTGGAAACTGGAACGTTCTGCAGAAGTTATATCGTACAGGCATACTGAAATGTCAGCAGCAGCCTGCATTTTCTCTTAACAAAAGCAAAGAATTTGAGAGGAAACTATTGACAAAGAACACGTCCACAAATACTTTATCCGTAGAACTTTTGCAAACACAATACATACACGTAAAACAATAATCAGGTAAACTAGGAATTCCTATATTACTTCATAAATATAACCAAAATAATAATAAATAGTTTATATTAAAGAAATACATGTCAGCTATTTTCCTCAGTGAAATATATTATGGCTTTAAAAAAATTTGTTCATACAGACCAATAAACGCTGATTCTGAATATTTAAGTTTTATTTGATGATATTAAACGCAGAGTTTTTAAAAAATTATTAAAAAGTCCATTTTTAATCGGCTCGTAGAAACACGCCGTCAAGGTGGTATTATTGAAATGTTTAGTGGTGACGTCACTGTTCCTCGTGGCGTGACGTCATTGTATGGGAAATGTATGGAATGTAGGAATGACCCAAGCCATCGTATTAATTTATTTGTTTATTTTCAGACTGTTTATAGAGATTTAGTTGTTGTGTTTATTGAAACATTATTTAGGCCTAAATAATGTTTCAAAAATAAAGGTATCTCTTGTTAGTTTATCTCTACTATTGAAAATATTCAAAAACTACTGCACAAAAAAAATAGTAATGCTACTTCTAGGGAGAATACTTCGAACACCGAATTCAAAATGGCGGCAGTTGATCAGCTGATGCCCGATCCTATAGTAACTTTTCAGGGGTGATGACGTCACACGATTCACTATGCATACGGTGGTTTTCGGGGGATCTTGAAAAATTAAAACTTTGACAATTATTTTAACTATTAAAACTAACTCTAAAAATAAAATAAAATATGCAGTTATTTAAGTTAGAAGGTCATTTATCCATTAAAAAAAAATTGGACTGGAGTTCTCTGTTGTTAATGTTTGATTTAATGCAGGGCGGAGAAGTTTTGAGTATGTCGATAGGGTCTTCGGGTTTGTCAATCATTTGTTGAAGACGAATCACTCTTTTGACTTTTGACTTTTGACTTCTGTCCTACTGAGTTATAATATTTTAATTTTAATGGTGTTCATTTGGACAACTTGGAAATCTTAGAAATTAGAAAGAGCGTAAATATGAATTTAAATACCTTAAATAATAAAAAATATTTATAAATGACCCATTATTAAACTTGTTCCCTTTTGTAAATTATGCCCCATTACGCCCTTCATTTTCCACCTTACAATTGACACATGTCTATTGATGTAATTAGTTTTAAATTATCTCTAATGAAGTAAGCGTTTTTTATAAACATTAACGCAGTTAAAACTTAGTAATTTATTAATTTTGAATTAAATTGGTGGAATAAAATAAGTTTTCTGTGTTCGAAAAAAAGTCTATATCTACTTATATGTACATATGGAGGTACTGTCGGTCCATTGACAACGCGCTAGTGGTGAGTTATAATATTCTGAATTGTTTGTGTTATGGTTGTTAAGTGGAAAATATGGTGTAAGTTAGTTAACGGGTCGACTGAATTTTTCTTTTACATTAACTCCATACAGGTGGCACTAAGGAAAACAATTTCTCAAACAGTCTCTCCAAATCCGGCCCGCCACACAAACCTGGACAATACTCACCCCATGAATCCAGGCACCCTTGCTAAAACTCCAGGGTAGCGAATTACTAGGGGTGTCCTATGGCAGACGTATTGGATATCCAATTAATGGTTCCCGGGATGGCGGCACCCATATCAGCCTGCCGAAATAACGATTTCTAAGTACTGTAATCCTTTGTGTAACTGATATGTAAATAACAATCATTTTCGATAAAATTAAATTCTATACATTCCACTAATTTTTAGTTTTAAACTTATATTCTATTTTTAAACGCTAAAAGCAATGCAATTTTTCTCTTAAACTCTTCTGTACACTGAAAGAAAGATTGAACTAAATATAAATACCGACATTTCTTAAGCAATTTGGTTCAGAAAACTATTGATTGTATTTGGGCATTGGAACAGTTCAACGGCTTCAATATTTTTTTCTTCTGCGAACTACACAATTCACCTTGAGGCGTAATTCTAAAGAATGCGCCGCAAATACTTATTTGTTTACAAGGATAAACAACGAGGTCATTGCATTCGTAATCTTGAAATTATACTCACAAATTATATCCGCAGTAAGAAATATTTTTTGTTTACAATATTTTTTGCTTATCAGATAATCAATTCGGTAATGATTAGATATTCAAACAATTCATACATTTTATGCAATGTTAACAGAACTGAACATATTGCAAACTATTTATGTTTTACTATTCGCGCTAACCACTCCGCATAACAAACACTCCAGGATTTCTAGCACAAGCACATCCATATCTTTTACATCGACAATTTCGATTATTTGTCAAAGTTCCCAAAAACGACTGCAGATCGCCAATAATCACTTCGATGCACGTAGATTAAATTAAGCACAGATGTTTAATATTGTTTGTTCGTTGGCGATATGCGATTGTGCTCGGAAGTGTTAACAAATAAACGATATTATCGTTAAAACTTTTGTCGATGTGTTGGTTCTAGGTAGGGTTGCCATCCGTCCGGATTTCCCCGGATTTGTCCTTGTTTAGAGGGCGTCCGGGGAGCGTCCGGGCGGGGTTTTATCTGATGTCCGGGTTTAAAAAAAAATTTAAAGTCTTAAAAATTAAAGTCAAAAGTATACGTTTGCCCTGAGGAAGAAACGGTCCTTCTGAAACCGGTCGGCTTTAAACAAATATAAAAGTGAATCAAACAATGCAATATTGTTTCATTTATCTTTAATTAAAATTAAATTCAATTTCCAAGAATACAGCTGTATTGATTTTTACAAATTCCTTTTAAAAAGAGAAGATATTCTAAAAGCTATCGGAAAGAGTGATAAATACAAAAAAAAAACTGAATAGTAAAAAAGGCGAGAGGCTGAGGAAAAAGCTTTAATAGCTAGATAATCAAATAATGTAGGTACTTTGGAGTGCAAAGTTATGATTGTTTTTATTACGTAAAAGAAATTTACAATACGGAAAAAAACTTTAAGGTAACATAAATGAGTAGAGTTTTTAGTTATTTTATGCTTAAAAAAATTAATAATGTAACTTACATTACAGTAAATCTAAACTTTAAAAAGGTTCAGTTTTGTTGCAAGATTTAAGAAGACTGAATTTAGTTCATATTATGTTAAGAGATATTTTGTTGTTTAAATGGCTGCTGATAAAAATTTAAAGATATAATTATTATTGAGTTAAAGAGTTACCACAAAAATTGTAAGACTGAATACTAAAATGGTCTCAGTACTTTTAAGATTTTTTTAAAAAATTTAATTGAATTTTGTTGGGCTTAATATTTTAATAAGGTTATGTTTTCATAACAGAGTGTATTAATAATTTGTGTTTTATTTTAAGAATAAAAAAATTCTAACTGATTATTAAAACAATTTGTAACAAACTGTAATAAGATTCTGTTTTGTTAGGTACATTTATAATGATGATAAAAGATGACTAAATTCAATTTTGAAAATAAATAAAAAGGTGATTTATGAAATTTTCAACTGTTTTTTATTACACTGACTATATTTAAAAAAAATCTGTTGACATGTCCGGGTTCTGGGCTCTAAAATCCGGGGTTTTCACGAGTCTTGTCCTGGTTGCCAAATTTAAGATATGGCAACCCTAGTTCTAGGGGTCCTGGGTGATTTTTTAATCCAGTCAGGAATCCAAATAATACGACTTTAAATTAAAATTGGTACCTTTTTCTTCTGAAAAGGTTTGTAGGAACCGGTCTAAAGGTAAATAGAAGATTGTAAACAAATGCAGAAACTTAACAATAAACCATCATGCCGTTTCCATCTTAGGGCAGGCAGAGAGATTAGATCTCCACACAACTTCTCTTCACAAATTTTAACTCTCCTTGCTTCATCTTCATTGATAAATCGTCTCAAACAACCTCTTTTGTTATTCTTACGTTTAAAATGTCCCAACTCCAGTATTTTATTCACTTGATATTGCCATGTCTTCCTCTTGCGTTTTCGATTTCTTCTACAATTCATAATATGTTATTCACTTTACAAACTTCTTTTCTTGATTTCTTCGTTCATCCGCTCGATAAGTCCAAACTATTTAACAAATTAATTTGATTAATTATTATGCTTAGGAATCGGCATTGAAGTCTCTCCAGATCTTTGTAACGCATTCATACATGTTTTATCATACACACGCCTCAGGAAACTCATTCAGCAAATTATTATTTCTTTTTTCAACCCGCCATTTAATCCTTTGCGTTTTCTCCTCGGCGAGAACTACCAGGCCCACAGAACCCGTGAGAGGTCTTCGTTACTCTGTTTTTCTCCACACAGACGGCGTTCCCGCGCTAACTGTAGATTGTATAACCGGTCTACAAATACTCCCGCATGTGCGCGACAGTCTATGATGCCTAGTGCTGTATTAGTTCGCAAGATAGCTTACTACACAATACACACACACTGATAAAATAATCGTATGAGGATGTGTGTGCATAGTTCTGCTACACAAAGGCCGGTTGGAACATGCTGAAGCAATGTTGATTTTAATGTCTCAAAGTATAGGTTTGTTGTTAGCGGTGTGAGTGTATAGAAGCGACGGATATGTCTTCACGAAGCTTTCATCCGTGGCGTTTTCTGTGCTCCGGGGAGCTTTCGCTTCTGTTGTGAGGGAGTCCCGCCTCAGTAGGCGCGCGTATTCACTCCCACTAACGTAGAAAAGCTCCGCATTCTAAAGGCACTATTAATTGTGCGTGTACTGGTTACGAACGCTCACTGCACACACTAGTCTGAGGTACGTTCATACCGGATACAAGTATTCGTATCAACTTTTTTTCAACAGATAAAGATTTTGCAGACTAGGTACTTGTTTCATTCTAGGTTTTTGTTACGGTGATCAACATTCGTTTATTTATAACGCCATAAAATGTACACAGGGTGTTAAGGGACGTACATAACTTACTTTAACTAGTGATTCCTGACACTTGCAGTAAAAAAATATAAACGAAAGTTTGGTCTCCGGTGACTTTTTTATGCCTCTATTTGTTCACTGGTTTGACCGCAAGTGGCCGAGCATTGTGTCCCAACCAGGCTTTGTGTGTTATGACTCAATTTGGGAGACGGGTATGGGTACCGCCGCCCCGGGAACCATTTATTGGATAACCAACACCTCTACCATAGGTCACCCTAATGGTTCGCTATGTTCGGTGACTTAGCCGGGGTGTCCGGGTTCATGGGGATGAGGTTTGTCCGGCTCTTGGCGGCGGTTGCGACTGCCCACCAGTTACATGGCACATCGGATCGGGAGAGAATGGTTGAGGGAGTCCCTTTGACTTCTCTCGGAACATCGCCATGCACAGCACTGGGAGGGGTGGATTCATGCATCCGTTACTCCTGATCACACTGACCCCCAGATTCCTATCCACCCCTAAAACCCTTTTTCTTACCAGAATTTCATTTCCTTTCTTTCCTAAAAATACCCTCCACACGGCGCCCCCAAAGATGACATAGGCCCTGAGGGGAATTATTTTCCTCAGATCCTCTTGTGTGGGGCTATTATAAAAAAGGAATATTTTCCGCTTACTGTGGTGGTAGTCGAAGATTTTTAAATATTGTCAGGTTATTTGTGAATAAAAAATAAATAAATAAGTGTCAAAAGATTTGCAAAATGTTCATAAATGTTCGGAATATGTTCATAAATATCCCGAATATGTTCATCAATATTCCGAATATGTTCGTGAATATTCCGAATATGTTCATAAATATTCCGAATATGTTCGTAAATATTCCGAATATGTTAATAAATATTCCAAATGCTCAAAATATTCTCCAAATGAAAATCACAATTGTTCAAATGAGTAGTAATATTTTGTATTGTTCATGGACATATGAATATATCTGGACCTGCCCTACGTGATAAAAGCGTAATATTTCCCCCTCCCCATAACGGTTCCATGGAGAAGGCTCGGCTTACGAGAGCCTTACTTGAATCTAAAAAATGTGACGTCATCATTCTTGTCCTGACCAGCGCCGAGTTCACATCTTACATTTTACGAACAAATATGAGAGCTTGTGCTACACATTATACCCTAGTATATGTGGATATAGCGAATGAGGGCGTTTCTCCAGTGAGCTCGTTGCTGGTTACAGGGGTTAGTAAATTATGAAACATTTGTAAATACGGCAAAAAAAATATTCATCTGTGAAAAAGGGCGAACTTTACTTTGCCGCATTTGGACTACGCAAATATGTTAATAACGTGGCGGGCAATTCGCGCTCCTACGTAAAAAGGTCTATTCATTCAAAGGCAGATTTTGCTTTTATGAACTAAATGGTGATTTTATAATGCGAGATGCCTATATACTGTCAGATTGATTTTTTAACGAATCACAGTCATCTTTCCCCTCTTCGCCCCTCATATTTTGGTTTTACCCCTCAACCATTTGGATGTCTATGGTATTGTTAATGTTAATATTATGGTAAAACATGGTTAGTAAGTCGTGGTGAGAGAATGTTGAAATATGGCTAAAATATAGTAAAACAAATACGTATTATGAAAAATTTGCTAAAATATTGTCCGACTTAAAATATATGTGTACAAAAATGTGCGCACAATTATCCAAATGGATAAAATATTGTCTTTATTGTGAGCTAGCTGTATTTGCCAAATCAAAAAAAAATATATTTGATATGTTCCTACTCTTGATCAAAATTAAAACATTTTTCATTTGAATTTAACTGCGATGGCTTTAATCAAGAAGAAGCAGACAAGAAACCGGTAATATTTCAAGTTTCCATAATGTACTCCAGGCGTTGACAGCAAATTGCAAGAACTCAATTACGTTTTGCTCCTGAATTTCGGAGAATATTTTGGAAAGTTATACCTATTTGCCTATTTCGCAGTGAAAGCCTTAAGAAGACGTAGATGGTTTTGCATACTAAGCCTGAAACTCGCTTATGCCTGGATCACAAGGACCGAGTCGAGTGGCGAGACAGTAAATGACACTAGGCCGAGACAGTTGGATGGGCGAGTAGGTGTTTACAAGTAATTTTTAATTTGGCACCGAGTCAGTCAGTCAGTTCAGTTGCTCCGCTGCAGACTAGCGTGACAATGGATCGCAAAAAGATAATTAAAAAAAAAATTCGAAAATTCTCATACCGCTCCTAGCAACGAGAATTAAGGGAAATGTTACAGGAAAGGGAAAATTACATTTGGAAGAGACCATGGATTTTGAGGAGACCTGATTTTGGTGCCACAAACACTGTTTTTAATGAATTACAGTATAAGTCGATCGCATATTTTTAATTTTATTTTTTGCTTCTTGTATCGCAAATCCGGTCATATCCATTTCCCACGCTTTGGTTTTAATCTTTAGTCTGTAGACTGAAAGTCCCATAAACATGGGTGAGATTTAACTCAAAGTCCCATTTCAAATTAGCCATGGTAGCAAACACAAACACAAAAACTTGATGAAAATACAATCACAAAAAACGCGCGAAAAGCTAGCGTTATGCTACCGACAGTGGCGAGTACGAGGCAAGTGCATGTTTATACCAGCCGAGTGGTCCAGCGAGTCAGTGCGGGGAAGTGCGGGGGTGTGCACTCGGCCTTGTAAGTAGAACAGTGGAGGTAATCCACCTCTTACCCGCCCTGGTATAAGTAACTGATGGTTACTCCTTCAAGGCTCTCGCAAGATTCTAATTTTTTTGATTAAACGAAGCTACATTTATTTATTTTGAACGAATCTAGACCTCCAGTGTCCATGCATACGTTGTTAGTAGGCAGTATGCAAGTGCTTAACAGGAAAAACAAAATGCAAAAAAATATGTTAGTAAGACAAAGATAAATTAAACATAAATTATAAATTGTAAGTAGAACAGGGTCTGAGTGACTGTCTCGCCCTTTTACTCGGCCGAGCGCTGGGCCGAGTACTCGGTGATGTATTTACACGTACCGAGGACTCGGCCGAGAGCACTGTCTCGCCCATCTATTCGGTTTGTGTGATCCACGCTTTATGGCAAATAATAGCGTGCTATATACTACATATCGTACTACGCTGTTCACTGTAGTACACGTACCTGTTCCTGTTCACTGTAGTACACGTACGTATGTTATCGCTAGACTTGAACAATAACAGAGTAAATGTTTTGTGTTTATAGTGATTTGTTTGCTTAATATTAATAACAACTTGTTCGTCGTGAAAATTGTGTATAGTCATGATTACGAGAAATTTAGTAAAATTACAAAAATAAAAGAAAATTAATATCTTGAGTTTTTCAAACATTTTCTCAAATTACAAACTCTCAATTTGGGAGGTGGGTACGGGTACTGCCGCCCTGGGAACCATTTTTTGGATAACCAAAACCTACCCCGAGTGGTTCGCTATGTTTGGTGACTTAGCATGGGTGCCCGGGTTCATGGGGTAAGGTTTATCAAGGTCTTGGCGGCCAACGTGTCTGCCCACCTACTGCGTGGCGAGCCGGATAGAGAGAGACTGGTTGAGGAGGTCTTTTGACTTCTCCAGCCAGAATCCCCCGCCTTGCACTGCAGTTGAAGGGATGGATTCCACAGATTCCTACCCTCTTCTTCCTTTCCTTAAAAAAAACATCCACACAGCATCCCCTAAGATGACATAGGCTTGAGGGCAATCATTTTCCTCAGGGCCTCCTATGTGGAACTAATGTAAAAAAAAAACATTAATAAATTTAAAAAAATATAAAAAAACATGGAAATTTTAGTCCCAGCTTTAGTCCTGCTTGGTGGCAGGTTTGAATAGCCAGGTACTTACCATCCCAAACATCTTCTACCCCATCTCCTTCCGTTTGCCCCTCTTTTCAGCTTGACAACATACCCCAACTGGCGTATATTTACGTTAAAAAAGCAAGAGTTTCTTAAAAGTCATACTCGTAGTGTTGTTAGCAGCACTGTTTAGTAATTTCTGTTATATTCCGTGCACACAAAAATATCCGCAAGTTGATCGTATTTCACACATTTTACGCTTTATCACATCAAAGTTACCTTTAGGTACTTACGAATCATGGACTTTGGCAGTACAAACGCAATCTATATTTTCACACAAAACTTGTAGATACTGTGCTGGTTTCGATGGAATATTTTCCTAGTACTATTATATTCAGTTTGGCGTGAAATGTACGTTTTATCTCACCTGAGCAGTATTCGGGAAAACAGTTTAAAATGTGCGACTGTGCGTGTTTTTTTATTATCATTACATAGAATAAAATAAAGTCGCTCAAAATGTATGTGCGCGTTAGTCTTTTAAACTACGCAACGGATTTTCATACGGTTTTCTCCAATAGATAGAGTGATTGAAGAGGAATGTTTATATGTATAATACATAATTATATTAGAGAAAAGCCGAGAAATTCAAAGAAAACATATTTTTGTGCGATTTAAAACGGCTGGCGGGCCGTACTATAGTCACTTTTGAAATTCGTTCTACGAAAGAAATTGGAAAATAGATGTCCTAGAGCAGGGATGCTCAAACGGTCGATCGCGAGTGCTTTTTGAGTCGATCTCGAGAAAAAATTTCCGATGTAAATAGATCTATTCACAGTTCTTGTTTTAGTTGACCCTAAATTAATAAGACCGCCCATTTTTTAAATTTATTTGTAACTTATATTGTCAATGGTCGCGCATTTTGTTTGTGGTATACTCTATCTTCATCTGTGGTGTGTGACGTCACAAGTCCCCATAGAAAAAAATCGTAAAATTATTGCATATTCATGGTGAAATATTGTTGTAAATTGCCTCCTTCAAAGGCCCGAAGTTATCGACCTAGTTTCTAGTGTGTGGTTTGGTTTATTTATGAGTCAGTCAGTCCGAGTTGTAACTTGAAGGTGATACGAAGTTTATTAATAAATAATTCAAAATGAGGGTGGTGAATAGATTCACTCTTAATTCAAAACCAGTTATGTGATCAAAATGTAAAATTCCAGTTCTCGATTCATCTGCTGACATATTTCGAAGGAAAACATTCTCTTATTCGACGTATAAAATTCTAGTTGCAGACTCTGTATGTGCTGACAGAATAAAGAAAAATCATTTTGATCAGTGTGTAGTTTTAATTCGCCGCATACAGTTTTAATTTAATCCAGTTCATAATGTAAAAAAATTCTGTTGTAATATTTCGAAGGTAAACATTCTCTTATTCGAAGTGCAGTCATAAAATTAAAGTTGCAGATGTATGTGCTGCCAGAATCAAAGAGAAGCCATTTTCATGTTCTGGGTGTGTTTTTAATTTGCCGCACACAGATTTAATTTATTTATTTATTTATTGCTTCTTCACAATTTATATACATATATTTTTAGCATGTAATTATTAACCCCACTAGGGTTCGCCTGTATCGGGGTTAATAATTTCACAATTTAATAAAAATAACACACGCAAATATCGGTCATGCAAAACAGTTAATTTAAACCAGTTTAGTGTTTAAAATGTAAAATTCCAGTTGTGGATTCATCTGCTGAAAATTTTCGAAGGAAAACATTATCTTATTCGAGGTGCAGTAATGAAAATTTTGTTGCAGACTATGCATGTGATGCTAGAATAAAAAAAATAATAGATGTGGATTCATCTGCTGACACATTTCGAAGGAAAACCTTCTCTAATTCGAAGTGCTGTTATAAAATTCTAGTTGCAGACTATTTATGTACTGATTCAAAGAAAAACCTTTTTTTTTCTTAAATTTTTTATTAGTTACAGATATTTGTTTTTTTTTGGCTGCCACACTGGGCTCATGCCCGTGTTATGGTAGTCGTATATTTAATATTTATTTAAATTAATACAAATACTATTTAATTAAAACAGATGATTAAATATACTAAATAAAAATTATGAAATATTTAAAAGTAAGTGAAAAATAAAGAGAAAAAAGATCATATTTTAAAGAAAATTAGAAATAAAAATGAAAATTCAAATTTTGAAATACAAAAATTAATAATAAAGATTAAATGTTAAGAACTCAAGTGTTCTATACAAATATATAAATTAAAACATATAAGTAAATAAATTAAAATTAAAAAATAAATAAAATTTAGTGAAAAAATTAAGAGAAAAAAAATAACATTTTAAAGAAAAATAGAAATAAAAATGGAAATGGAAATAAAAATTTTGAAATGCAAAAATTAATAATTAAAATGTAGTGTTAAGAACTCAGGAATTCTTTAAAGTACGCTCGTCCACTTTCGAAAATCCAATGTTGTACACGTGTTATAAAAAGAGAATTAGAATTACTTGACTTTATGTCAGTACTCAAAGCATTATATATTTTAGGAGCGATGAACCAGAATTGTCGTTGAGCGAATGAGGTTTTAGTTTTTGGGACCACGCAACCCAGGTTTGATGAAAAGCGGGTGTGTGCTTGATGTTGTGGAGCAATTAGTAGATTATTGTTTCGTATATAACAAATGCTTGTTTGAGTAAATAGCTGTAGAATATCTAAGACCCTGATTTTTGCAAAGAGTTCATTTGAGTGATGAGTAGGTTGACATTTAAATATAATTCTCAGAATTAGTTTTTGAACTAAAATAATTGGTCTAATAATGGTTTCAGCACAACCACTCCATCCCACTATACCGTATGTTGCTATGGATTGGAAAAAGGCAAATTATACGCTTCTTAGAGTCTGTAAATCTAAGATAGACCTAAGGGAGCAGAATATATGGCAGAGTTTACGAAGTTTTTTTACTGTGTCACCGATGTGAGCTTCCCAACGTAGTTGGTTGTCTATGATTATTCCCAAATATTTAACTACATATTCTGAGTGTAGTTTTAGTTCACCGTAAAAAGATTTAATTTAAACCAGTTTTATGTTCAGAATGTAAAATTCCAGCTGTGGATTCATCTGCTGACACATTTCGAAAGAAAAACATTCTCTTATTTGAAGTGCAGTTATAAAATTCTAGTCGCAGACTATTTATGTACTACCAGAATCATAGAATAATCATTTTTATGTTCTGAGTGTAGTTATAATTAACCACACATAAAATTTAATCTAAACCAGTTTTGTATTCAAAATGTAGTGTAATTCCAGTTGTGAATTCATCTGCTGACACATTTTGGTGAAACTTCAATTCGAATTTACGCTATTACCTGGAGGCAATGGCAGGTCAAATATTATTAGCATTACAAAAATAGTCACAAGTGATGAAAAAGTGTTTACAATACCAGAAATGCTACAATCCGCCAGCCATTACGAGGAGATAATGAAAAATGGTGCTTTTGGAAAAATAAAAAATAGTTTGAAAAAAAGATACCAGGTTAGAAGAATCTGGCTAACCATGACAGAAGAACTAAAAAAAAACATATGTAGACGAAGATAGAAACCTACAGTTCGGAGACCAATACCTCGAAGAATTGGACGAAAAAAGTTTACTAGTACATCAAAAAGAAGATGCATTAGGAAAATTGATTGAAAAGTTAATGGAAGATAAGCAACAGAGCTTAAAAAACATTGCTGAGAAGTTTGTTATAGAAAAATTCTGTACTAAAAATACAAATGCTTGCCAGTGGATAGAAGTGTCACATACGCACTATCATTTAGATACAAAGATGGTTCTCTGTTGGATTATGCTATGAGAAAAGAAAAACTTCTATTGAATATGAGAAGATCAATCGACACCGGTACTTTGATAGATGTTGTTGCTTCCGGACTACCAGAATTCATACTTAACAAGATCGATAGAGAAGGATTACAAGATTCTGTAGATTTGTTTAATGAAGTAAACAAGTATGAACATATGGTCAACAAAAAAAGATTTATGAATAAGAGAACATTTGGAAATGCAGAAAATAATAAAAATGGGAGTAAAAATCCATGTCAAATTTGTGAAAAATTGAAAAAGGGCATTCGTTACCACCCTGAAGCTATATGCTGGTTCAAAACAAAAGAGGATGAAAAATTTAAGAGAAATGCCATTAAACACGTAAACAATTCAGTGATAGAGACTGAGTTAAATGAAAATGAAAAAAACATGACAAACAATATAAAGAGAACCTGCGAAAGTTGTGCAGTATGTTTAAAGAACAAATCAAGAAGTCAAAATAAATATGGATTGATGTCCTAATTGGGTCCCGCAACAAAACCTTTTGAAACATGTTCCATTGCTACGATAGGCGGTTTTGGACGTTCACGGTCAACAAAGAAATACTTGCACCTGCTATCAGATCATTTCACGAGGTTTGCATATATTTTGACATCAAAAACTCAAAATACCAATGATTTCATCAAACTCTTAAACTCCACAGAAAGTAATGACATTGGCATGATACTCTCAGACCAATACCCGGGTCTTAATTCCAGAGAATTCAAAAAAATTTTGGATGAAAAAAATATTACAATAATTTTTACTGCAGTAAACTCACCTTTCTCAAATGGATTAGATGAAAGATTAAATCAAACGCTGGTCAATAAAATTAGATGCAAAATCAATGAAAATGACTCAAAAGTGGCTTGGACAACTATAGCGCGTAATTTTGTAAAAAAGTATAATGAAACGGAGCACACCATCACTGAATATGCGCCACAGTACCTACTTAACGGCACAGATGTTACGTTTTTGCCAAATGAGTTAAAAGTTAAGAAGATCGACATCGATTTAATTCAAGACAGAAAAAAAGCTCTGGAAAATACTATAAAGTCACATAATTACAACAAGATAATTTACGATAAAACCAGGAGACACATTAACTTCAAAGTTGGTGATACTGTTTTTGTGGAGAATGGAAACAAACTAAATAAGAAGAAGCTCGACGAATTGAGAATTGGACCCTACAAAATCATAGAAAAATTATCAAACTCAATTTACAAGATAAACACTGGTCGACAAAAATTAGAATCAAATTTTTTCCACATCTCGAAGTTAATTCCAGCACCTGCATTGATGAACCATGAAGAGGATATCGAAGATGATTGAAAAATTTTGCAATAATTTTCTTTCCCGGGGGGGGGGGGAGATGTAAAGGAAATATATTCCATTTAAATTTGAATCCTGTAGTGTCAGTTAGAATGCAATTATCAATTTCACTTGTTTTATTTTTGCTATTATTTCATTGTTAGAAGAAACCATTCAAAGAAAAGTGATATAAATAAACATAAATGTCGTTTCTTTGTTAAAAAACTTTGCAACACAAGTGTTTTATTTATAAATTAATAGAAAGGAATTAAACCTCTGAACTTATTAGTTTTATATTTTTTTTATTTTATACACTTTACAAATATAAGACAAAAAATCCTGATAAACTACTTTTTAGCATTTTTAGAAATTTAATTAAAATTAAATTTGATAATGTTATTATCGAGTTCTGCAAGTTTTTTGGTTAGTGTTTTAGTTACAGCTATTTCGACTTGTAAGGTCATTTTCAAACTGTGGTGAAGCCACGTACGGACGACTTATTTATAAGATTTTAAATGTCAATTTTTGAAGGTGTCTAAGTTGATTTATTACCGGTTAAACCAATTTGTAGAGACACTAATTGAGAGAGTGCTAATGTGGGATTCGGAGTATTTCCCTTTGGTTTGCCTTGCACTAAGTATAAGGGTTTTCTTAATTGATTTAGAATGGCGTTATTGCTATGACTCATTTAAGTGCATTATATTTTTTAGGTTTGGTAAACATACTAAGTAGTGGGGAGCAAACATACTAAGTAGGAAACAGCTGTAACTAAAACACTAACCAAAAAACTTGCAGAACTCGATAATAACATTATCAAATTTAATTTTAATTATATTTATAAAAATTAAAATGGAGTTCTACGAATTAAACACAAAAACAATTAATACTTTTTAGCAGTTTTTGAAAGGTTAAGATTTTCACGGCCAAAAGCATTTTCTTTACTTTTTAGCAGTTTGTCTAACGGGTTCTTTACATTATAGATCTTATTATAGTGAGAAAATAGTAAAATTTTTACAATTTTATTATATAAAATAAAATAAAAATTTTACAGAAATAAAGAGAAAAGAAAAATTATGAAAACATAAATAACAATTTTAAAGTCTTTAGAATAATATGTCATTGTAAGCTAATACAAATTAATTCTTTCCATAAGCCAAGTCGTAAATTCACCAATTGTTGATTTTGGGCACAGTTTTTAATTTCAGCAGGTAACATATTTAAACAACTGTGTCAGAACGGGAACCATTTATTGGATAACCAACACCTATAAGTCATCCCAAATGGTTCGCATCATTTGGTGACTTAGCAGGGGTAACCGGGTTCATGGGGTGAGGTTTGTCCAGGTCTTGACGGCGGATGCATCTGCTCACTGGATGAGGGTCTGCTCGAGTCTAGATGAGGGAGGCCTTTTTACCTTTCTATCTGGACTCTCTCGACGCATTGCTTTGCTCTGCAAGAGGGATGGATTCACACGTCCGTCACTCCTGGACACACTGACCCCCCTTCACACCTTTTTCCTTCCCAGAACTTCCTATACTTCCCTTCCTTAAAAAGACCCTCCACACAGCATCCTCTAAGATGACTTAGGCCCGGAGGGAAATTATTTTTATCAGGGCCTCCTGTGTGGAGTTAATGTAAAAAAAGAGCCTTCGTTTGTTAAATTTCTCAGATTAGGTTTATTCTCCGCCAAATGGTCATAATAGATTATACTTATATCCAAGAATTTAAATATTTTTTTAAAATTTGATATATTATTTTAGACTTTATAGTATAATCGAATAATTTTGGCCTTACTGGGTGGGTTACCCGTGCTGAGGCCCCTCTTGTTATTGCTACTTCAACAATCTTAAAACTTTTTTGAATAAATCTATTCCCAAATACAAATAATGTCAAAATAAGAAATCTTATACTGTAACTGGATAAATCTTCAGCGGGACAATAGTTGAAATTAAAAAAAAAATAAAAAAGCAAAGGTAGAAAATCTTTTTCCAACATTTTGTCCAAAATAGAAGTTTGTGTGTTATCCGCAACGGGGGTCGTAAAGAAACTTGTGGACCGTCGTTCTTTGTTTCCACTATAAAGGTGGGGCTCGTGTCAGAAAACTTTGCAAATTGACAGTTGACGTGGATCAAAATGGGATGCTATCCAGTCCTCATACCTCTCCTGTTTTTCCTCTATAAAACTGATCGAGTTATTATCCAAGGATACATATCTACCCGTAATATAAAATGAAGTCTGCCGGGTATTAACTTAACTATTCGATCAATTTCAATAAACCTATCAAGGGTACGATTTCCTAAATGCATCAAGATTAAAGAGCCTCTGCTAAAAAGTCGTTGGGTAGTTTCACTCGATGGGCTAGTAAAATATCCAATCAGTTAGAGCAAAATAATTCACGTTCTTTGTAAAAGTGTAGAGTTAATCAATGAGTTTTATAGCCAAACAAGGGTGTGTTCTTCCTCTAGCAAACATCTTTCTTGTTATGTGTGCTGGCATATCATTATCGTTTAGTTTAATTGTGATACCACCACTCTTGGCTCAACACCCCTGGTGGGTCTTGGCCTCCTCAAGAGTCTTCCTCCACTCATTTCGGTTTTGGGCCAGCTCTCTCCAGTTTAGAAGCTCCAATGTAGATATATCTTTGAGGACTTATCTTAATCTTGGTCTTCCCAGGCTCCTTCGCCCTATCGGTCTTGAGTTCAGCGGGGACTTTGGTGCTTGGTGCTTGGTGCTTGGTGCTTGGTGCTTGGTGCTTGGTGCTTTGTGCTTGGTGCTTGGTCATTCTCTCTACATGACCCAGCCGCCGGAGTCTTCCCAGTTTTATAAATTTTATATATTGTCTGGCGTTTAGATTAACACAAATCTTTTTTTATATATTTTTTATATGAATACCGTACAAGAGTCGCAATTGCTCCCAACTGCCTGTAGCCAATGATACTATGACATCCCCTTTCGGGGTACGTTATGAGGCTAAAGGTAAGTGGTGAAGGGGGGAGGGGAGATAGGGAAAAGGAAGGTAGGCAAGTATCTGCCTATTTATATCTAGTCACCAAACCTAGCTAAAGCCATTTCACGTAACGTTACGATTCTGAATAGTGGTCTTTCGCCGGGCGATACTGAAATTATCTACATTTAGTCATCATCATGTCATTTAACGTTCTTTGTCCATATTTATTTGTATGCGTAGGTACAATTAGTCCTTCATTAAAGTTAAAATGAGTATTGTGATTGTGTTCCAGCCTGTTTATATATAAAGGGTTATTTATGTGCTGAAATATAATTTTGTACCACGGAATTGCTCGCACTGAAAGAATTTTGAGACTCTGATAAAAGTTTGGAAAATTATGACTTTCTTTGTATAATTTTTTTTCAGCTAATAATTTAACCAATGAATTTTATTTATACATACGTTTATCCAAACAATATTTCCTGGAGGGTTTGACAATAACATTTTCAGTTTACCAATGTACCAATATTGTATTTTATAAAACACATTTCACGTGTTTAGAACCTCCGTCAACATCAGCCTTTCTTTTTTTATCGCATACTTCCACGAAAAACCTTTCACGTGTCATTCAAGTCAAAGCTGAGAACAAATATGTAGCGGTGAATACAAAAAGATGCGGAAGGCTAAATTAGAGTACTCAGACCCAAAATATAAAATATAGGGAAGAGAGAAGAAGGAGGTACAAGCAGACCTTTAGTTATTACTCAGTAATGCTTAATTCAGGAATACATTTAATTAGGCCTGTGAGCAGCAGATATTTAATATGTGTAAACGTAAAAAGTTTTCCTGGAATAGCACCAGCTTGCGATAATTAAAATTTTAAGGAAAAACTTGTGGGGTTGACCAACAGTGAAATCGATTTTCTTAGAATCACAAAGTGTTTAAGAACGTCTTATGGTTTGTGTACAAATATTTATATGAAACTAAATTATAAATTGACCGCAATGAAAATAAAAAATATTTTAATTATATGAGAGATATTGAAATCATTTTCTACGAACACACAATGTAAATTATGTGATGTAGAACGAGTATCATTGATCCAATTGTATTTAGGAATATCTTCGGAATTATTAGTGCCTATTTTTGTGGCTGTACATTGTACATGTATTAATATTAACAATATTTTGATTACAACAAGCTTCCGATAATAATACAAAGAGGCTAAGTCAAAGGCAGAATACAAAGGGGCTAAGTGAAAATTACGCAGTAAAATGTCGGTAATGATATGTGATAGATATAACAAGTATTAACTTGGCAAGATGTTAAGCTCAATGGAATATTAATTATTTTACATTATTTTCGACTTATTTTCAACGTATTCAAATCTATTTTCGTGCAAACATATTTAACAATAATCTTACTCATGTAATTAAAATAATTTGCAATATTCGCTTACACATTCTACTTTTATTTATTTATTTTTTCAGGTTCTCCATAAAACAGTTATACACCAAATTATTACGGAGAAGATTACAAAATATAAGAGAAAAAAAAGCCAAGGGGGCAGCTTCACTATGTTGAGACGTATGTCAAAAGATAGTTACTGAACTCTCTATAGGTAACATTGAAGATGTCAATGCTCAATGTAGAATAGTTAAGCAGTTGAATTGCTCTATTTAATGGGGCATTCTGAAAGGAAGAAGTTCTCGCTTTCACAGAACACAGTTCGGTTCTAAAAGTATAGAACTCAGTTCATGTTTCTTGACTAAAAACCTATCTTATGTCAAATATTGATACTATCGATTTGTATGGATATGGTCTAATTGGAATCAGCATGAATAAAAGCATAATAAACGAAACCTCGCTCGACCTACTTTGTAAACATTTTAACAACAATCTTTCCTTCCCTAAGAGGGGTTTTCCACCAATTTTTTATTCTGTTAAGAAGAATGTATGGGCAAAGTTTCATGATTACACGAATTTTGTTATTTATTTTGTGCATTATGGTACAATTTTACGTGTACTAAAACATTGAAATAAAACCCTCATTACTGAGATATATCGATTCTTTTAAGGTATAAAAATATTGTTAAAACTTATCACCACGCACATTTAACAGATTCAACCTGGTCGTTTCACCAAACTGAGTTATTCAACTGCATTTCTTTCAATACATACTTAAATTATGTACCTTTCTTATTTCTGTTTCTATAATAATGTTATCCACAAATATGCATACCGAATCATCTGTTTCTCTATTTTATTTTCCACTTTGAACCAAGACAACAAAACACAAATTGAACCAGATTTCATGCAGATCTAGGGCACATCACGTACAATCGAAATTAGAGTGTTTCATTTTGCCATTTGTTTAACATAATAACATAACTACATATAAGGCTGGTCGCAGACACATGTTTTCCGTGTTCGATTTCCGAATTCGTTTTCCGTATTCGGACATCTGAATGCATGGAATCAGTAGAAAATACATTAAGGCCAAGTGTAATCATTTATTAATTTTAAATAATGATAATATTATTACGCAAATCGATAAACATAAAGTTTTTAATATGAAAAATATTTTTTATAAATTTTTAAAATTTACATGGGCTTAGCATTTATCAAAACCAAATCAGAAATCCGACCTTATTCTGACCGTTTTTCGTAAATTTTACAAAATATTTTTAACTGCTGAATATCCTCAAAGTATACCTTTAGGGGTTTTCTTTAAAACCTCGAAAAGAAATTTAAAATAAATAGATAAATAAGTTTTTAGTTAAATTTTTTCATAAACACCAATTTTCGTGTTTTTCTAAACGCTGAGTACAAAACTTTGGATTCGTTTATTTACCAAAACGTTACGAGAAATTGTTGGTATTATATTTCTTCAATTTTTAAAGACAATTTTAAAATTTTAATCTTCAAATTAAGAATGAAATATAGGATTTTTAATTACTAGCAAAAGCCCTCTGTCGTGTGGCGCCCATTTATCTTTCTTTACACGCTACAATTTTGAACTAAAACCCTTTTTCAAAATTTTTCAAAAGATGGCAGTAATCAATCACTGTGAGAATCTAAGATACTATTATATTTATTTTTGGAAACGATGATACTTATATCATCTATCTACCTATACATTGTAGGTACCTATTCGTTTTAATATAATAACCTGACTACTGTTTTATGTCGACGTCAAGCTAGTAGAGTGCAGCTGTGCCTAATTTTAAATGGTTATTATATTATTAAAATAATACTTACGTAAATACAATAAAATAACACGGAAGTGAGTGGTAGAAGAACTCCGTGATGCCCGGTGGGTAAGAACTTGGGTCACCCAACACGGCTGACGCCTTTTTTTAAATATATTTCTTATCTATTTTTTTTAAATAGAAGCACTGATAATCTAAACGAAATTATTTAAAAATAATATATTGTGGAATAACACAAATTAATCGCATAAAATGTTGATAGGTACTTGCGCACGCCGGAATTTTAACTCGCGACCTCCGGATTCGTCTCCTTCCACAATGAAGCACAAAACATAGGTACGACTGCCATGTGTCATGTTTTGTGCATGGTGAGCCAGCGTCATCACGAAACGTCCATGTGGATAGGTAGGTAGGTATTATGCATGTGTTTGTGAGTTAAAGACTGCGTTTGTCAAAAAATGAAGCGAAGGAGATGGGGAAGAGGAAGGTGGGTAAGTACCTGGCTATTCAGATCCGGTCACCCAAAACGGCTAAAGCCATTTCGCGCAACGTTCCGATTTTTTTTCAAATATATTTCTTTAAAAAATATGTAGTTACCAATTTTCAATTTTTTACAAGAATAACGCTCTTTTTATAACTTTTGAAGTTTGTTCCCACCAATGTTATATATCATTAAAAAAGAAGATAGCACTAATAATCTAAACGAAATAATTTAAAAATAATATATTGTGGGATAACACAAATTAATCGCATAAAATGTTGATGGGTACTTGCGCACGCCGGAATTTTAACTCGTGACCTCCGGATTCGTAGCTAACGATCGTAACCGTTCAACCACCGAGATCTGGAATATCGATGCGCTTTCAAATGTTCTAGTATTATTATTATTCGTGATTACGGTTGCTTACCCTTGGTCGGAATCTGCCACGTGTAGACATGTATACTTGTATGCAATACGTCTCAATGGAAACATCAAATGTTTTTATGGTGGTTTTTTATTTCAGTTATCTGCTAGTAGAAGTGTCGACTGGCGTTCAAATTTGAGCGAGAGGTTCAAATCCCAGGCCATCCAATTTCTTTTCTAAGTTTTTAAACGTTTTTGAAAGTAGATGGTAAAAACCTTTTTTACGGTTTTTTGTAGGTTTTAACATCAAAGAAAAAAAATATTTTGTGGACTGATTTTATAAAGTTTCTTGAAATGTAATTTATTTATTTACGCCTTGAAGGCTTTTGCATGTAACATCGGTAAGTTGTACAGTAGCATCATAACATAACAGTTTTTCTCTAAAACGATGTTCGTAACTTTTTTTTTAAATTTGAATCAATCACATATGTTGGTAAATGAGAGTTAAATTTATTTACATTTTCTCGTAATTTTATTTGCTTTGGTATAATAAAAATAGTGATGAACGGGACGTAGTAGGTAGTTACTCTCATTATCGTCCTGGTGTAAGACCACCAAACACAATTATTGAAACGTTACTTGAAATAGCTTTAGCCGTGTTCGGTTACCAGAACTAAATCACTAGGTACTTCCCCACCTTCCTTTTTCCCATCTCCTTCCCTTCCCCGCTACCTTTAGCCTCACAACATACCCCAAATACCAAACACACAACATACCAAAATATAAAACTATTATAATGACTTCAGGCATTGAGCTTCAGGTAGTTTTTCTGAAAACATTGCATAGTGGACACGTGCGTGCATGGCACCCCCTGAGGGCACCCCTAGCCGGCCGAATTTCGACAAACGACCAGATGCGACATTGTCATGTTGAAATAAATAAACATAATATTTATTTTTCTAGTGGCATCTTTCGGATTTTAACGAAACTTTTTGAAAACAAAATAATCTCAAAATGAATGATAGAGACCATTTTGTCCGCCAGAGTGCTCTGATGCTGTTTTGTACTAATATTATACCTATTCCTCTTCGCGTTAACTGACGCACATGTTCGCTTTTTTTCCGAACGGAACAAATTCCGTACGTACGTTTCGAATGCAAGCCGGCTCGTTCGGAGAAACCTAGTGAAAAAACCTAATGACGCCATGCGGAACGCAGCGCTTGCGTACATTTTGTTTGTGCCGGCGCACACTTCGGAAATTTCTATTCAGTATCGCACCCACACCGCGTGCATCGGACGTATTCTTTATATTTGTTACGCACAGAATCGCAACACGATAATGTGTGAGGTAGAAACTTTCATTATTAATTCATTATTTTTCATTATTTTTTCTTCTTCATTATTAACAGAAATGCAATTGCTAATAAATCGTCGTCCTCCATCGTCGTGCGTTCACCACGCTATCACTATCTGTACTGACGTGTATATATTCCGAATGAAGAAAAACGAACGTTTGCGCTAGTCTCACGGAATTCCGAATCAAAATTCAGCATTAGGAAATCGAATACGGAAAACGTGCATTTGCGCCCAGCCTTAATCTCTAGTAGGTAATCTACCAGAGATTTCTGCAGGTTATTTGCAGGGCAGCTGTGAAAAGTGACAATGCAATACGATTCAGAAAAAACAACAAATTTATCGCTATGGGTAAATACTTGTATCATTAATTAGTTGTCACGCATTTTATTTCAATAAATACAATAAGAGGTGATAAAAACAAATGCAATATGTGAAGTACTTATTGCATTTTGCGATCGATAAAGAAAATAGTATCTTCGAACATGGTAGCTATATATATGGGACGTGTGATAAATAATTTGGTTTTCTTACAGTTCCTTAAATATTTATTCGTCTTTATATCAAAAAAATTTACCCCTGTTTATCTCAAAATTGAAAAATCGTAGGATGGACAAGACTGGCTCCCACCTACACGATAATCGTTAAATTGTAGTAACTACCAATCTCATATTATAATATTAAATAGACCCAATAATTTTGAAATCATCCCGTTGGTAATTACCTGTATTATACATATAATAATAATGATTTGAAATTAATGAGATACGCCTCGAGGTAATGGCAAGAAATTTATTTAAGTTCTTTGTACAAAATGCAAATATTATTGAAGGTAAACGATATTATGGTACATATTATATTTTGTATTGTATGAAATTCTTATCGTTATTTTAGCACAAACGTTATGTACGTACTTCGTGAAATCGATTTATTGACTAATATTAAAATAAATTTAACGATATACGTGAACCTTCTAGAATACCTAGTAGTGTTCTGGAAAATTGTAATATTTTATCATGAACCTAATATGTTATCACAACCATAAGCCCCCAGGTTGGTAGATATTCTCAGTATCGCCGTGGTAAAAGACCTATTTGAGCAGCAAAATACTTCCAATCATTCCCCATCTCCTTCCCTTTTCAACTCCTTTTAGCCCCCCCAAAATAATACCCTAATTAGGGAAGTCACAGTCCCACTGTCTCCAAATATTTGGAACATGTGTGCGATCACATTAAAGTTTTTTACGTGAGTTCCGCACAAGAGTTCCAACTGCTCCCAATCATGAGACTATGGCATCCCCAACATTAAGGTGTTGGGCTGAAAATAGTGTGGGCTAGAAAAGAGAAAGGTAGGGAAGTGCCTGGTTATTCCGTTATAGTCACTAAACACGGTTAAAGCCATTTTAGAGAACATTTTGATTCTGAGTGCTAATTTTTCACCAGGGCGATAATGAAAGTATCTTACTAAGTGTAGAGTTTGGAACGATCGTGCCCCGCGACACTTCAGGCCGCCCGCGCCACCGCGCCGAAAAGTAAAGACCAAAAGTAAGAAAATGGTTTACAGTGCAGTTCACTGAGAGACTTTTCTGCGCGGCGGCCTGAAGTGGTGCGGAGCACGTTCGCTCCGGACTCTACGTGTGGGTTGCTTGTCACTTCACAACATTTCCAAATTTTGGGTAACTTGATACCAACTAAACTGATTTAGTCGCAATAGTGAGATGGTTCTCTTGATTGGTATTAATTTTAATTATGTTCAAGTAGATTCGTACTTATCAAAACAAACAAGCAATTAACATTGGTATACTTTCCTATCGATTTAGAATCGATAGTATAACCTTAATTTATTTATTATCCGGTTGATCCAAAAATCGAATAAATTTAAAGCTTTTGTAAACGTGTGGACTACGTGACGAACGGCCAATTGAAATATTGGATTTAAATGGGAATGTATAATTGGAAAAAAAGGAAAAAAATAGAAAAGATTATTTTCCAACAAAAATTTGCGTAGTTTTGGAACTTACTTTTATTTGTTGTGGGATAATGTATTTCTAGAATATAGAATCAAAGTATTTTTTAAGGTACTTACCTACTACTCAAAATAAAATAAATCTGTGTGGGTACATGTTATTATCTGATTTGTTTTCTGATACGCTAGCTGAAGTGAACGCGCCGTTGTTCAGGGATATGAGTGGTTTTGAAGTAAAGTTTCGAGGTTGTGAATCGCTATTGATTCGCTTGATCGTGCTACGTCTTCCTCGAGCGTCCTCGACTTTTTCAACCATTCAAACCACTCTCTATACTTTCCTGGCCAAATAAGATCAAACTTTTAAAATTTTAACTCAATCGGTTGAGTCTACAGAGCACATACTGGCTTTGATTTTGTTTATATAAATAGATTAAATAGTGGGTGAATGGTATTTATGTTGTGAGAGTGGATTTATGTGTTTGTGTCAAAGAATGACTGGCGAAGGACCTTGATTTTTGTGTTACTATCACTGCTTAAAAATGATAAAAACATATATTGCATAGAAAGGAGAGGACTCACCGGAAAAGGATAAAACTTGTAGGCTGGCAATGCACTTGTATGATTTCTTTCCCATCCAAGAGGCACAATCACAATAAGAGTGAATGTTCGTTATTTTTATAGTACACAGCGGAGTTATTTATAGCGGATTAACGGAGAGCGGAAGCACAAAAATGGCTTTATGCGGCGGGAGTATATTGCAGACTGAATAATATTGGCGGGTTGGCAAAAAGGGATGGGTAGGAAAAGGAACTTGCAACAATATTAATACCAATTCCAAACAGAGACAGTATGTATGCGTGCTATGTAAGTGTGTGTATGTGTAGGTATGTGTATGGGCGTAACCAGTGGGAACCTACTAAACATACGTTCAGGTAAATCAAGATAATTTTATTACCAAATTTGCTCCGAGTCTGGGAACTTTGAAGGTAATAATCTCACATGAAATTTCGAGTTGGATACGGCAATAATGTTAAGAAAATAATGTTCTTGCGTTAAATCACTTAATTATTCGTGTGTCATCCATGTTTACCAAATTAGTTATGGACAGATACCTACTAAAGTAGTTTTACGAGTAATTCGAATTAGTTTCTTGTTTTGAACTAGCTGACCCTGTCACGCGTTGCTGTGGCTGACGAAATACAATGCCATCTAATGGATGGTTATCCAACCTTTATAACCACCGCATTCTGTTAAATTGCATACAAATCAAACCCACACCGCCCGCTTGCCAGCTCGCTCGTTCACCACATACATACATTCTCCTTTATAGGTATATTATACATTTCAACCAATTTACACAAAACCTTGACAAATTATATACCTAAACCTTCCTCATGAATCACTCTATCTATTGGTGAAAACTGTACGAAAATCCGTTCAGTAGTTTTTGAGTTTATCGCGAACAGACAAACAGACAGACGCGACTGAGGACTTTAATTTATAATATGTAGAGATGTAGAGAAGAGCATTAGACTTGTGACGACAAAAATGGTGTAGTATCTACCTACACGGTGAGAAAATTTATCAAAAATGAAAATTCAGTAGCTTGTTGAGAAAAATTATCAAAAAAGTCACTATCCAAATTGCCCTAAGTCTGTGGGACAATTACAATCCAAATAGGGGTGTTTTTATGTTGTAGGCTTGAAGGGTGGTGGAAGGTTGGTAAAAACCTGATTCGTCAAATCTGGTCACCAAACACGGCTAAAGCTATTTCAAGTGGAGTTTTAATTCTGAATGCGGGATTGTCTTCAACTCCTCCTGTGAGCAAGCAAGAATTCGAGTGAGAACGATGATATAAACGTGCACTAGGGCAATTCTAGGTAAAATACCACTCCTTTTCATCTCCAGATTCGACGTTTCTAGACCAAAAATCATGTGCTCACCTCCCACCGCCCTAACCAGGACATATTATTTTTCAAGTTTATTGAAGTGAAATTTTGGAATATGGAATTCGGATGAAACGGAAATGACGTATTACAGCACCTACGAACCATCAAATTTGTATTGGTATCAAGGCTTGTATTGGTTGAGATATAAAACGGAAATGACGCTAGGCCTGCGCTCATTGACTGCTTTGATTATGACCTCACTTTTCAAGGCTCCTTGGTTCTTCATTGGTTGTGATTGTTTTGGTAAAGTTTCGCGTGTTTTTTATCTTTTTAAAGTTCGAACTACGGAAAAATCGTGAAAGTAGAAAAAAAATTAAATAAACATGTTCGGTTTTCAAGAATAGAAAGAAATCGGTAAATCTGAGTGGAAAAGACAAACGAACCGCCTGTTGCAAAATAACCCAAGTACAATGTCGTCATTCATGCTCCACTGAGCGGAACGTTCTGAAGATATGTTTTATCAGATAGACGTCTTTGATGGGTTTCATTGAAAAGATATATTTTTAATTTCTGCACCTAATTATTTTAATAAATATTTTTGATGTTTTCTGGGGTAATGTTTAGTAAATGCCTAGATAAATATTCTACATACATCACGCATATTTTATTGCACAGGCTGTAGGATAGAAAATAGAATGAACATGAACCATAATTAGTATGTATTTATATTAATATAAGCCATCTAGTCTCTTTCAACGGAAGCAATCTTCCGAACAGGCCCTCCATTGATATGCTTGGTGTAACCCTAAGTGACCAGCTCAGGTATGGGGGCTCCATCGAAGCCAGAGTAAAGTTAGCCTCCCAAAATCTGGGCGTACTGTACAGGGCCCGCAGATTCTTTAATAGTACACAACTGCTAACCTTGTACAAATCACAAGTACGCCCCACGGTTGAATTTGGCAGCCATCTCTGGTCTGGAGCTCCAAAATACCTGAAAAATACCCTCGACTCTGTGCAGAAACGGGCGGTCCGTTTGATAGATTCTCCCATCTTAACAAACGAATTGCAATCTTTAGAGCACAGGCGTCGGGTGGGAATGTTATCCTTGTTCTACCGGTATTACAATGGAAGATGCTCCGAGGAACTAGCATCATTGATCCCTTTGGCACCGGTGCATAGTCGGGAAACACGCCAAACGCGTGCCCAACATTTGTACATGGTTGACATTTGTCACATGAGAACGGGTCGTTTCTTCGACTCGTTCTCATGTTCAACAGCTCGGCTGTGGAATGATTTGCCGGCCTCTGTGTTTCCTCCTTCCTACAACATGGGTCTCTTCAAGAACAATGTTCATTCCTTCCTCTCCTCAAAAAGACCCTCCACACAGCATCCCAGATGACATAGGCCCTGAGGGAAATTATTTTCCTCAGGGCCTCCTGTGTGGAGTTGATGTAAAAAAAAGCCTACAAGGGTATTTACAAAATATGTAATATTAATAATAATTTTGTGGAACTTTAATCATGAGATAAATTATGCTAATTAAATTATATAGAAAGCGTGCAGAAAAATAGTAGGTACATAGACAGGTACTATTACTATTCTTGATTTTTTTAGGTATGTTATTATAGCTTGTTTATAATTATGTGGACTTAAACACATCTGCGACTTCAGTGAAAAAGTATCGCCAACATCGTTCACCCTTGATAACAGGTCCTGCAAATCCACTTTTGTTTCTATCTATATTTCTAATGGATGCAATATTTTCATTGGTAATTTCGCTTTGGTAGTCCGTTCAGTTTGGTCGTAGCTTGGTGATGGTCAGCACACTTTTATTCCATCACTGGAATCATCGCACCATATTGCCAATTTTTTAAATGTAATTATTTATTCCTTCAAATTTTGCAAATTCACTTTGTGGTACCATTTTATTAATGAAATAATTAAACACACTTTGTTTTTACCACGATAATCTTTATTTAAAAAATCAACATGTTTCGAGAACGATGTTCTCTTCATCAGGACATTATATGTACTAAAACTAAATGATCAAATATAAAAAGACAGGCGTGGGTAGAACGAAGTGTTTCTAATTATTTCATTAGTAATTATTTAAGTTTTGGACATTGAGAAAGACAGAAATACTATTGGCAACCTACCTAAAATTATGGATTGTTGGAGATGGCATTGATATCTATGATTTATTTTATCAGAGAGGACAGATTGACCAGCAAATACTTTTGATTTTTTTAATAAAACAATTTTCATTGACGTTACCTTCACCGCTACTTCATGTCTTCAGTATTATAGAAAAAGTAGGTAGTAAAAAGATAATAACTGCAATCATTTTTAATGGTGCCATCCCACCTGATCTAATCTATGATCTATTTCATAGAATCGATAAAATGGATCAGTGAGAACAAGTTTTTAATAGAATAAAAAACCAAAGTTGAATTGACTTCATCTTTGATTCTATAAATTATTGACTATATATCAGATACCAAACAAGCATAGTCAGATACAAAACATTTCTAGTTCGTAAAGCATTCGAAATTCTAAATAGAAAAATATTTAGATAAGCATTCTTATTTTAAATTACCTGGATTGTAAATCATCTCAAATCTCAAATGTATATTTGAAACCGTTTCCCGCCACCGCAATTCGAATAAAGAACGCCGACAATTTAAACGGCAGATGCCCGCCAATGGCTAACTTTCTCCTGCAGTCGACTAATGGGAGCCGAGCAAAGTAGGTGACCTTGTAGCGGTCAGCCAATCACGGCTCAGCACACTTCTCTTTTGATGCTCGCTTTCACAATAAATAATGGCCGAGGAACGCTTTTGGAGTACAATCTGGTTATGGACGATCCGATTGTGGCGTATTCGAAGCGGTAATGCTCGTTGTGAATAACAAATCTTCTAACATAATCATAAAACCGTTCTTTGTTCGGGCAGTTGCTTTTATGACAGCCCCGTTGAATTTGTTAGATTGATTCAAATTGAATTTGTCATGGGTTTATTTCTTAGTTCGAAGAATTAGTTATATAGCTTCAATAAATTTAACGTAGATAATGCAGATTTCAAAATAAATCTGTAATGGTACCTACCTACTTCCCATAAGTAATGGCAAAACAGCAGCGCTGTTTGTGCAAAGATGTGCCACGGAAAGAAATTAGTTACTAATATTTAACTGTCTATTGATTCTAGGCACATAGCTGAAGCAAAATCAAGCAGTGTTTTGCCTCTGAATGGTGGTCAAGACCAGGGCGATACTGAGAGTAGCTTTCAATTTGAAACGTAGTGCAAAAAAACTACACTATTATTACCTAATTTTATACCTAGATACTCATTACCAAATTTTATTTAATTATTTGGTAAATATTTAGTCCAATCCGCGCAATAAATTATTTTTTTTTAATTAAATTAAAATTAGATAAGATAGGGAATTCGGGAGGCCGGTATGGGTAACGCCGCTCCGGGAACCATTTATTGGATAACCAACACCTCTGCCATAGGTCACCCCAAGTGGTTCGCTACTTTCGTGCTGAGCAGGGGTGCCCGGGTTCATTGGTTGAGGTTTCTCCGGGTCTTGGCGGCAGATGCGTCTGCTCACCAGCTGCATGGCAGGCCTGATGGGGAGAGAATGGTTGAGGGAGTCCCTTTGACTTCTCCAGTTGTACTCTCTCGGAATATCGCCTTGCACCGCACCAAAAATTGAGTTCCCAATGTTATTTCTCATCATTATATATTTTTTTATAAATCAGAAAATTTTTATATATTTTTTTTAAATGTATTTATTTAAAGTAGGTAAATAATAATTTGCTTGAGGTAATTAATAGTTTAAATGGCAAGACACATTGTTGTTTGTAGTTTTAAGAAAAAAAAAAATTTTAAGAAAAATTGAAATTCCTGTTTTAGCCTGATATCACGATTTTTATCCCAAGAGATCCAGTTGATCTACTTTTAAAAAGTCTGAAAACATTCTTCAAATCTCTAAACGTCGAAATTGATTGATGATATAATTTAGGGGAATAAAGAAAATTAATACCTTTATGTCTTAAACCTCCAAAATAATGCAAATTGAAAAAGTTAGGTTGACTTCGAATTTTGACGTTGATTGATTTATGCAGATTTATCTTAGGAAAGCATTATGTTTGATGAAATACACGTTGTTTAAATAAATCATCAAATTTCAAAGGTAAAGTTCTGTGAAAGATCAATTCAAGTTCCGTTATTATTTAATCATGGACCGGTTGTTTCACAGTACTTGGATAATAACAGAACTTTAATTTTAACTTTGAATTATGAATTGTTTATATTCTTAAAACAACCCGTCCTCCGAAATTAATTTAGAAAATAGGTAGGTACTGGTAAATCATTTTAAAGAATCGTGAAAACGAACTAGTCCCCTCTTACACTGAAAATGTCCGAAGACACTGATACCGGGTGTGTTAATTTAAATCTGAACTCGCGATCCAGTTCATCAATGTACTTTTTTTTGTTTGTTTTTTGTTTCATTCTTCGGCTTTCTAACTAAAACAAAATTATTATTGCATACATGAGCGAGGGCCTATTTAAATTAAGTTTTAAACTATTTATATTAAATTTCAACCTGTACCTACTTTGTCAAGTTATTTGAAAATGATGTCCATAAAAAGTGTTGAAAAAATTATACTTTCAAAAGGTGTTCTGCTTTGTCGCTGTTTGGTATTGTCCAGTTACCAAAGCATCAAAACCGCGCGCAAAACAGAGACAAAACATCTCAATTCTCGAAACTCGCTTCGGAAATTCTCTTGCATTCCACAGGTGTGAGTAAGCCAGTAATTAATTTAACAGTCAGAGGTCTGCGTTTCACTTTTTATTTGCATTGACTGTAGCGACGCCATTTTTGTAATGCCCGAATAATACAAAACAAACTTTGTGCCAGGCAGTCGTGACGTCATGCAAGAAAATTGAATTCGCCAATATTGAGAGAGTTCACACACACGCGCAGTCAACTCTAGTGATGGAGTTACTGGTAAGTAGCCTTTTCTTACGATAGATGTTTAATTTTTATTGAAGTGATAATCTCACATTAATATTATGCTGATGGTTAGGGTGGCCGAACAATTGTCAAATGACTGTCATAATTAACGGTACAAGTTATCTCGAGTAGCATATTAGGATGAAAATGAGACATGTCGTATGTATACGACTAACGGTTACACTCTTCGAGGCATCTCTTTCATACTGATCGTCGAGTAGGCCACACTGTCGGTCGGGAACTTCAATTTGGGAGGCGGTTATGAATACCGCCGCCCTGGGAACGATTTATTGGATAACCAAAAACTCTGCCATAGGTCCCCTTACAAGGTGAAGATTTGTGACTTAGCAGGGGTGCCCGGGTCATGCATCCATCCACCTTCTTCGTGGCGGGCTAGATCGAGAGAGGCTGACTCTCTGGACCCATCCCCTTACACGGCAATTGGAGGAATGCATTCATGCATCCGTCAATCCTGGATACGCTGAACCCCAGATTTCCACACCTTTTTCTTTTCCAGAACTTCTCCCCTTTCCTTAAAGATCCTCCATACACCATCCCCTAAGATAAATAGGCCCTGAAGGAAATTATTTTCCTCGGTGTCTCCTGTGTGGAGCTAATATAAAGAAGTGATTTTTCAAATTCCTAGGTTAGTTCCCTCTAAAGTGCATCTAGGTTTGCATGCTCATGTATTGTAATCACCAGCATGCTAGAAGCTAGTGTTATATCACTTTATCTTATTCCATTATTTATAAAATACTAACAGACCCGCTAACACGTTGCTGTGGCTAACTAAACCTTTATAACCAATGCCATCTGTTAAAGCAAATCCACACCAGGCTGCCCGCTGCCGCTTGGCCAGATATATTATCTTTTTCAACCAATTTACACAAAACCTCACAAAATCACTCTTTTAAATGGTGAAAATCGCATGAAAATCCGTTGCGTAGTTTAACCCTTCAAAAATTAGGCTTTTTTTTCGGATGGTCAAAATATTTTCGCTTTAAAATAAAATGCAAATATTTGGAATATTTCTGAACACATTTAAAAACCAAAAACTGTTTTAGAAAGGTGATGAAATACGCTTTCAAATTAAAGAATTCAAAAAAAAATTTTTGCATACAAACATAAAAAAGTTTTCAAAATGGCTCACCTTACGTTTTTTCTAACTAAAGTTACTGATAATAATAAAAAATAAAAACATATGCATATTTTATTAGACAAATGTATAAAAAACACATATTGTAACCTCAATTTTTGGTCGCTCTATGAAATTTTTTTAAAAAAATTCCCGAAGTTTCAAATTCTTTTTTCAATTCGCGATTCAAAACTTTGTGTACATAAAAGTGTACATTTTACTTTTTTGGTGGCTATTTTTTAGATTGGAATATAAAGCATGATGTTTTTCCTTTCTAACACCGATTAGAACATATTTCTAACTATAATAGTAAGGGAGTTACGGCGTCTTATGTGAGACCTATGTGCGTTGGGACAAATCTGGTCTCCTGTGATTAAACGGGTTAATACAGATATGATTTTAGATTTTCACGGCCAAAAGTATTTTTGTTATTTGTTTATGGGGTGTTATGCCGTGTTGCGCTACCTCCTCCTTAACACATCTGCCCATCTGCCTTGATAATGGACACTGTAACGCTGTCCGAAACTTTGGCTAAAGGAGGAGGTAACGTAACACGACATAACACCCCCAAAACAAATAAAAAACAAGCTTAAATGCATACATTAGCAGGATTTTAAAGTTAATAATGCCTTCTAATGTGGTATGCTTCTCCCTCTAATTTAATCCTCGTATTTGATCAATCAATTTATTTTCATCGCTACTTTTGGTACGAAAAAAATGCTTCACCGTAATGAAAATGAAATTAATCTTGCTATCACTCCCATCTCTAGTCAATGCAGTCAAGATAAAAAGTCGACAAAATGATTTCAGTCTGGGATTTATAATAATATATTATTTTGAATATTGCCTGAAATGGTTGGCACAGAATTTCGAGGTTGGTACATACGAAATTAGACCATGAATGAATGAATCCTTGAATGAATGAATCCTGGAATGAATGAATCCTTGCCAAGATTTTGCTACTATTGTATACCAGTATTTAGGAACCCGCTTAAAATCTTAGCGAATTGTGAATTTTGTATGAATATGTCTCTCGTAATGTCTTGCTCTACGCTCAAATCTCATCGTCTTTTGAAAGCCGATGAAACAGAGATATTGTTCAGTGAAATAGAAGATTCAGCAATCTCAATTTACATGCGTTAAGTACTATTGTAGCCATGGCAACAATTATTGTTTATTCCGGTGTGAAATAACGGAATGTACATCACGAGGTGTAGACATCCTCAGTGGAATTATTATGATCTGTATGCATTTGGCTTTCATTTGGGAGGCGGGTATGAGTACCGCCACCCCGGACACCACTTATTAGATAACCACTGATTTGCTAACTTAGCAGAAGTGCCCGCGTTCATGGGCGGAGGTTTGTCCAGGTCTTGGCGGCTGATGTGTCTGCACAACTGCGTGGTAGAACGGATTGGGAGAGACTGGTTAAGGGAGACCTTTTGATCTCTCCAGCAGGATTCTCTCAGAATACCGCCTTACACCGCGATGGGAGGGAAATTAGTTAGAACCTAAGCTTTCCTAATAAATTGTATAGCGCCCTTAAGGTGATTTTTCACAAAAACGGCGCTTTATAAATTATCAAATTGTTATTATTATTATTATTATTATGGGTTTCTGTTTCCGTCACGCCTGGAAACTCTGACCCCAGATTCCTAACCACCCCTCATAACTTTTTCTTTCCCAAAACTTCCTCTCCTCCTTTTCTAAAAAATACCCTCCACACAGCATCCCCAAAAATGACATAGTCCCTGAGGTGACTTATTTTTCTTAGGGCCTCTTTTGTGTAGTTAATATTAAAATAAAAGACGGCTACCTATATATTTACACTGGGTTTTTCGCGCTTGCAATCCCAGTTAAAACAATCCAGTTACAAAAAAGTTATGTGTACATAAAACAGAAAACATCAAATGCATAATAAGTAAGGATACTGAATATATCTACGCTAAAATTATTACAAAAAAATAACTCACTCAAAGTAATAACACAATCCCGTTACAAAAACCCAGTCACATAAACATATTATAAACATAAAACTTCAAAAACCTGATAAGTTAGGATATATACTTAATACATCTGCATGAAATTATTAAAAAAGATTCAAATTAAAAATAAAACCAGATGCGAAAGCGACTTGCAATAATATTATTTTATTTTGTTTTTAGTTACAACAAAAGGTCATGACCATTTTTTTCTCCGAATAGATTCTGGAATCCCTGGCTAGAAGTCTGTGGGGAACGTGATGTTATATTACACGCCAAACTTTAATACCGGCCTGACGTTGATGCAGAAACTGTCACAATAGGCGAGTTTAAGGTCAGAAAATGTCTCACCGCCCACGCCTTTCTCTGTCGCGCGTATGATTTACGCACCTTTCTATTTCGCTTACGTCCATTCTGAAGTCAGTAAATGTGCGAGAATAGATCAGGCCGGCATCAAAGTTTCGCGTATACTATACATAATTTTACTATAGATACATCACTGTATACCTACAAAAATGTATTTTTAATATGAATTTTGGGCCAACTATTGTAGTTTCAATACTGACCACTCCGTACATTATGAATTATGATGATAAAATAATACAAACAGTAATCTTAATAATCACATTAAAACGATAGTTCAGTATTGTGATAATTAAAAATTATAAGTGTGCAATTAACACGCGGTAGAAGTGAAACCTTCAGAAAACCATATTAGACAAAAGAGTGGGGAGTTTAAATAGCACCACACAAAGAAGATACCGATTATTCTATCTCATTCTCTCGCAGGATAAATCCCATAGATACGTAGGTATGTGTTTATTTCTTTTTAGTGTCGCTTTTTCGTTTCATCGAGTTTTAAATCATAACGTACTAAAGAAGTTTTCACTTCTTCTTCCTACCTAGGCGTCGTGTGTTCAATTTTTTTTTTAAATATGAAATTTATTGTGTACCCACGTAGACAAAGACACTCTTGAATTTAAACATACTTACCAAAAAAAAGTTTTTTGACATTTGTAATTCCAAAACTTTAAGTGTAGGTATTGCTTGAATTGATAAGCATCCGGATTCCACTATGTTATCCTAGAGGTAAGGATTTATTTCAGTACAGAAATTCTAGGACTAACTACCACATGTATTCCTCTGTGCCCAGAATACTAATGGAGGGAAACAATTATACCAAGTCAGTGGACATCTTCAATTTATCTATAAACAAATATAAAATATTGTTACTTAGGCAGTTAAGTTATTTATTTATTTATTTATTAACGGTATAAATATACCATAAATACATATAACATGTCACAAAATATTAGTTGTAGGTACATAAGAAATAATTTTAAAAAAAAGAGTTAAGTTAATTGTGGCATTTGATTAAGAAATGACCCAAAGGGCTAAAATTACATTCAATACTATAGTATAAATAAAATTAATATTGATTGAAGATATATTGTAGAATAGCCTTCTTGTACCTAGCTTCCGTGCAGTTAAATAGATCCGCCACATCTGCGTATCTATTAATTACTAACTTCATGTAAACTAGGTAAAAGCGAGTGTTTCGTGTACTCAGTCCTGTTGTTGTTACATTGAAACAAGATTTTGGAGCGAGTTGCTCTAGTGGGTATATGAAATTCGATGAGCTTAGTTAAATCAGGAGACTGTCTATTCTACCATTTACAATTTTGAACATAAATATTAATTCGGATATAATTCTTCGATCTGAGAGTTTTAATAAATTTAATTCTTTCATCAAGTAATTATAATTTATGTTTTCAATGGGAATACCGAGTTTAAAATTTATGTGTTTTAGGAATTTGTGTTGAATTTTTTCGATTGTATCTGAATGTAATTTAAAATGGGGGGACCAGATCGAGGAGTTATATTCGACTTGACTACGTACTAAGGATGTATACAAAAATTTTGTTTAATAAATACTGTATATTTCTCACCATAGGTATGTAAATTTAATAAATAAATAAATAAGTAAATAAATAAATAAAATTAATTTGGGAAGGCGTAAATTGTGTAGGTGTAATTCTCTCGGCGTTTAATTTATTCCGTGGGTAGTTCCGTTCGTGTGCAAATCGGATAGTGTAATTGGTGAAATTCACGCCTCTATAATTTCGTCCTGACATCCTTCTAAATAAATATATCACATTATATCAACTGAGATCTCGATTCCGAGAAGTGAAATGTATATTCAAAACAAAGGTTGGTGCTAAACATTATTATATTAGGCAAGCTCGGCAGAAAGGCTTCGCACTGACTAATTTTGCTAGGCCCGAGTATTTAAATTCAAAGTAGGCATGTAGTATACTGCATGTCAACACAACTGTTAATAATTTATCTTCTGAACACGGAGATGTTTTGTTAATGTAAATATCCTGAGAAGACACCTTTTTTCCATATATATTTTTTTTATTTATATTACTCAAAATAATTTCCCTCGAGGCCAATGTCATCTTTGGAGATACAGTGTGGATGATATTTTTAAGGAGAACATTTATCTTGGATAGTTTGAGCATGTTTTAGGAGGGAGGAAATACAGGGGTCAGCAAATCATTCAACAGCCGAGCTGTTGAACTCAAGAACGAGTCGAAGCGCGACCTGTTCTCATGTGTCAAATCGACCCTTTGGTATGGCATAACAATGTTCCATCTGTCGCGGTAAAATCATGCGATAATGAAATCTAAAGCAGCTTACTATAGACCGCACTATCGCATGACATTACTGCCACAGGTGGAACCTTGTTATTCCAAAGCCAAAGGGATGATGGTGCTACTTCCTCGGAGCAACTTAACTTCCAATGTAATACCGGTAGAACAAGGACAGCATATCTACCTGACATCTGTTTTTTTGTGTTTTAATATGAATACCTCACAAGAGTCCCAGCTGCTCCCATCTGGAGCCAGTGATACTATGATCAGTGATCTGGTCACCAAACACGGCTAAAGCCATTTCAAGCAACGTTTCGATTCTGAATGCCAGGGAGATACTGAGAGTATCTTCCACTCTGGAGCGTGCCGCAAATATACTGTATAATGTTTTTAATGGATTAATTATAAAATAATTTATTTGCACGCGCCGGGATTCGATCCTGCGACCTTCGGATTGCGAGTCAAGAGCCTTACCGCTCGAGCACGCCTGTGCTCTAAGATTGCAATCCGCTTGTTAGGATAGTCAAAACTATCAAACGGATCGTCCTATTCTGTACAGAGTCAAAGGCGTGTTTTAGGAATATAAGGGTTCCAGACCAGAGGTGGCTGCCAAATACACTTGCGATTTTGTTTGAATTTTCAAATTAGATGATATACGGAAGCTAGGGGATTGCTGTGATATTGATATTGGGATTGATGGGGATGATGATTGATATAATATGATTGATTGATATTGTTTTTTAATCTCTTGAAATGCGTCGTTGCGTAGACCCGATTCCAAAATCCTTAAGTTGCTGAAAAAACTGTGACTCAGAGTTATCATCAACGATGAAGTTAAGCGACAGTGTTTTCTTCGCTATAACCGATGAACACGTACGTTGTGTCGTGAATATAACATCTTACGCACGTCAGTTGAGCCATATTAAAATACATGCTTTTACTGAATTACGAATTTATTCGTACGTGCAGAGTGTTAAGTGGGTACTTAAATAATATTAAGCATACCTATGTTGGTTGAATGGCTAATACAGAAATAACTATAAATGCCGTCCATTTAGACTTAAAAGGCAACGAATGTAGTTACTGATTTGGTACATTTTGGTTCTAGCCTTTTAGCACGAGCTCTGTCTCTCTTAAGATTAAAAGTTAAGAATATTTAGTACAACAAATTTGAACTGGAAATTTAAGGCCAAATTGGCAGACTTTTCGATCGTGAAACACGCCGTCATCGCATTTCTTACGCTCATTTTTATTCTATCTAGTTAAAATGTCTGGAGGTCTTACCTTAAGATGAAATTTTACAAAACATGTTCTGGCTTATAATTTTGTAACTGAGAAGGCCATTGGACGAATATATTCTAAAGGTAGATGATGTTAAAACCTGGTATTTTCTATATAATTTAAGTATTATCTAGTAGCAAACTAAGTTTGGCGGGTATTAGATGAGCCGCCACAGCTCAGTGGTGAGAGCACCTGACCGGCAATCAGAAGGACACGGGTTCAAGTTCCGTTGTCGGCAAGTATCCTTTCTCGGAAGATTTTTTCAATGTAGATGAGTGTTTCAGGGTGATATTTATTGCTTATAATAAGTTTGCGTGATTTACGTAGCAGCAAAAATTGTCGAAATTAAAGTTTCAGCAACTATTCCGTATGGAAACTCAAAGCTAAAGGAATAATTCCCAGCTCTCTTCGTCAATTATTCTATCTTAAGCTATGGATCATTGAAATATCCTCTACACTGTGGAAGAAACATGTATTTCTTTTTATCATATCAGATGCCTACTTCCTGTCAAAAATGTAAAAAAAATACATATTGTTGAATCTCGGGCAAACTTTTTTTTTTTTGCTTTTTGCAAGGGAAAGCAATTATTTACCTGTAGCTCAAATAATAATTTCCACCATGAGCTGTGCAGCTTCGGTTCATCAATTTCCCTGTCTAAAAATGTGTGACGATCATAGACATATTCATATGTCCATGTTGACGATCTTCAGCATTGAGGCGACAAAAATTGCCGTTTTAATCAAATAATTTTTGGAAAAGGGGAAAACATAAATCTCTGGGAAAGTTTTTCTCTACCTACTAGTAGAACTATAATATATATTTTAACATATAATATATGATTACCAAATTTCTTCCCTCGTTTTACAGTTATTCTACTTGGCATAGTGCTTTTCGGAGACTGCTGACGCTAGCATTTTTCAGTTTGTGAAAACCTTTCGATAAGGCGGCAATCTGACCCTTCAAAACGGGGTCACTTTTGATAGGTAGGTACTACCGAAACGTTAAATCGGTGAGCTTACCAAATATAAGGCTATCGCATAAAATGCAAAGTTATTAAGGTAAAAGTTTTTTGGGATCATTTTAATGAAATTGTGAACAGATATTACCTTTTTAATTGTAGTTAACGCTAACGTAAGATTATATTATATGTAAGTGGACACAGGGTAGACATATCAATATTACCTGCTAACTAATCGATCAAAGTTTCAGTGAAATTCGAGTAAATCGTCGCTAGGGTTGGTAACAAACAGATGTATTGTATCTAACGGGAACCTACTTTATAACTCGAAGTTTTACAGGGCTTCGCACTTGATGGATGATATCATATTATTCTCGCTCAAAACGCTTTAAAATTTATTATTGGCTGCAAAATCTACATTAAAGCCGAAACAAATCAATTCTACGAATTAACAATATATTTCAGCGTTTTACGTTACTTGTGGCTTAAGAATTTGGATAAAATAAAAGATTAAACCATGTGACATTTTGTCATATATGTAAAGGAATACCTACGTAGAAATGCATAGGATTCCTTTGTGTTCCGATAACGAATTGCTTTTCAAATGTCATTCATTGATGTATTGTCATGGCATAAAAAAACATTATTGTTTTTGACTAGCTATGTAGGAGACATTGGAGTAATCAAAATATTAGAAAAATAAGTTTGTAAGTGTTAAAGTGTTATAATGTTTTTAAGATCGACAAATAAACTTCAAATGTAGTTTCTTTGTTAACAGAGCAACACATGATTTGTTTTGTCATTACCAATAAAAAAAATACAACAAATAGACAAATTGTCTTATAAAACTATATTTTTAGTGAAGAGAAACAATGGCGTTAGAAATGGAAAAGTTACTATTCACATTTAGTGTCAGCAGCATCGGATGAAAAAACCAACGTGATAAGTATAACCTCAATGGAGGCACCCGATGGACATGTATTTAATATTCACTATGATTTGAAACATGCAAGCAAACACACCACCATAACAACTTCAGATGTTTATACCAAAATTAAGAATTCTCTAAAGAAAAGTCATCAAACACGTAAAATATGGATTCCCTTAACCCAAGATTTGAGGAAAATTTACTTAGATGAAGGGCTCTGAAAATAAAAATCTTGGAAAAATAGCAGAAAGATTTTTACTCGACAAGTTTTCAGGAAAAACATCAAATGTTAACCAATGGATCAATGAATTTGAGAATTAATGTACACGTTTCGAGATATTACAGGAGGCAGAAAAAATTGAGACTTATATATATATATTTAAACATATTTCAAAAACATGATGTAAATGACGTAAAAAGATACAAATAATACCTACGTGACCTTGAATTTTGTTTTAACAACATTTATACTTCCAGGTTCACCGATCTTTTCTCAACTCTCCTCTGTCGCTCTACTATAATGTTTATACTCACAGTGTTCCCAATATTGGGTGAATCAGAGCTACGATTTATTGGAACTCTAGTGAGATCACAATATAAACAAAATAGTTCAAATTACCTATTGTTATAACAGAAATAATCTCAAAATCTTAAAAATTAAAAATCACATGTTAAATGTTAGATGTTACATTCCATTCTCTGTATACCCCAGCGGGTTTGTAAACAATGCGTGCTGCTTTCTAAATATTAGCATTTACGTACAGATCTAGTTCCACAGCTATTACGGTTAACAACAACAAAGATTAGCTGCTGAGATTAAATAACAGTACAATAAGAAATGAATCAAGAATTTTCCCATACAATACGAACGATTTTTTACATAGGTGATGAAACAAGTTCCTACTCCAGTTCATGAGATGGAGATGATTTATTACGATAATATACTAGTACAATATTATACGCTAAGTTTCAATGAGAAGAGCGTAAAATTATTATTATTATTTTTATTTCAGTTTATTAGGGAAAAAAACCGTAAGTTAAACGTATTTAATTAAATTAAATGTTATATGGTTGCATGAACCAGCGAAGTTTCCGCGTTAACCGTATATACAGAAAAACACAGATCATTAAAGACAAGAAGGTTGAGATAGTAGAAAAGATATAATAAAAAAAACCCAGATTAAAGTACTTAAGAAAGATAATGTAAAATTAAACTATGTATACACTACCTACCTTTAAAAAAATACGTACGTATTTTCATCATAGGATAATACTCTCCACTCTATCTAACCGGTGAACATACCTTGACCTAATGACCCTGTATAATATCTGCAACAACGTTATCGACTGTCCTGACTTACTCAAACTAATTCATTTTAAAATCCCACCCAGAACAACTAGGCTTAACGACTTCTTCCACATCAACCGCACACGTACAAATGCTGGTGTCAGGGATCCAATCAGAAGAATGTGCGAATTGTTTAATAAAAACCACAACCTTAAGGATTCCGATATATTTTTTGATACTTATAGCACTTTTGGTAGAAAATTGAAGGCTGTTTTCCTATAAAAAAAAGAAAACTTATATATCATTCAATATACTTTTTCTGTGCTTCTTTTTTAACAATTTTCGATTCATTATTAATTATGACTTATTTTTTTTAAACATGTATAAAAAATGTATTTGAAAATCTTTATTTATCAAGTCAATCAGTGAGAAATAGTTGGGGTGCAGGCGAATTCTCAAGTTATTGTTCATAATATTGTTTTGTTAATTATTGTCTGTATCTGTGTTTTCTCCTTAAAAAAAAATAAAATAAATGTTCAAAGATAAAAAAAAGAAAATCATCATAATGAGAAAATAACAAACAGCAGGGTAGAGGGTACGTAATTAACAAATTGTTTTGAGTTTTTCGAACATAATTTAGGAAATTGACCTGAGAACAAACGGCAAATATCAACCTCTGAAAAGATATTATTGTATGTTGTGCACGTCCTTCTGAGAAATGAATGTTGCGTGTAGTTAGTTTTTAAGTATGAAATGTGGAATAGTTGGTTTAATCGTGTATTTCGTAATGCACAGTGGAGATTAATGGTTTCTAGAAGATGGTTATTGTCTGACTGGATGAAAACTGAAAAATTTTGGATGGATGTAGGTAAGTATATTTCGTGTGTCTTTTAGAGTTGATAAATGACGGGTTTCTAATGAGTCTTTTAGATGTTCTGGTGATTATGAATATTATGCCTCTTCCTTTCGCTCAATAATCGTATTAAATGAGCATGTTAAGCCGCCGCTATCCGAATTTCTACCGATTTCTTACACATCTCGTTTTTAAGCACTTAAAAAAATATATGTTTTTTTAAGGTAATATCTATACATTCCCCACGCCGAAACGCAAATTATATGGTATTCTCTTAATAGAAAAAAATCGCAAAGTGTTCTCCAAAAATGATTATAAACACGTTTGTTTCAGTTATTTTACTAGTTAGATATTTAACACGGTGTTTCTTTAAATGCTGTTTTAGACAACCCCCGTGAGATTTTTGCTCTATTTTAAACGAGACGTGTTTTTTTTAACATTTTCACAATTTTCGCTTCAATTTCATCGTTTTAAATATTAGCGCGCTCTCTCCAACATTCGTAGTTACATATCTCTCCATCTTTTTCTTTTTGAGCGGGCGGCGCATTAAATATTTTATAGTAGCAGAGAACGTCCAAATATATTGTATTTCATCGATTTTTAAGATTCGTCGACACAAATTTTGTTTGGTCTTTCTACTAGACGAAATATTTTTTTGGATAATTGGAAAAAACCACACGGATATGCTAATTTAGGAAGAAAATGGTTTTTTGATTTTTTTCAGACAAAATACAACTTTTCCCTGAGTATAAGTACTAAACATGTGAAACCATTATATAACAGCGAGGGTTGAATTAAGTAGCATACGTAACGTATGGGGGATGTGAGTTCGGTTTTTTGCTGCATTTGAAGTGATAAAATATATTTTTCATTCAATGTATGGGCCCTTTTAGGTCTGAGTGTTTATTAACCTGCACTATGGGTTAAGGAGCACGGATCAATGAATTTATAAGAAATATACAGGGTGTCCGGGGGTAAAGTGCATTAACTTTGGGATGTGATTCTACATGATGGTAGGAGTAAAAAAGATTAACAACCTTTTCCGAAATTCGAACACTTTTTTGCATACAAAAAGTCTTACCTACTAAAAATCCTTGGTGTGAGGTACTATCTTACTTGCTGAGAGCCTGCCGGGCACGATTATGGCAATATTCATAGTTGTGATTAGCCCGTACGTAACAGCATAATAAAGCAGAAAATAATAAAGCTGGCCGCATACGGCGGTCCATTTTTATATTTTTACCACAAAACTGCCCCTAAAAGTTGAAATTTCGAAAAAAAGTTATTAAACTTTTTAACTTATAATATCGTGTAGAATCACTTCACGAAGTTAATGCACTTTATCCCCCGACCCCTGAATAAAAATCCAATTGCTCCTTCTTTGCTTTGTTATTTTAACGTAAATGTCGTTGTGTTGTTGATTGCACGATCATAAGTAGGTACTCTTGGTTATTTCGATATGGCTTTAGTAATAATTGAAGAGATCACGATGATGACAAAAATATAAGAACGTATTAAGATACTATCTAATTCAGTCGTTACTTGAGATTACAGTCGATCGTCGTTATAGTAATTGTTAAATCATTTTTTTTTTACAAAAAGCTATATTTGGTGTTGATTAATTCCGGTGATTTATGTCATTGAATGAAAACGTCTGTGTGGCACGTAAATTAAATTTTCCAACAAAAGTAAATATGGGAGGCGGGTAAAGGTGCGATTCCGTGCCACGCGACAGTCGGCAGACGGCAACAGCAGACGGCGACTGCAGTGCCGCCGACGGCAGGCGGCACTAACGCGCAGGTTCCAAAGTCGACGGCATTGACGGCACTGCAGTTGCGTTCGCCGCGTACTGCCGACGGTTGTGTCTTCCATTTAAAATTATGAATAATAAAATGCTGCAAGTGTTATTGCAAGAAGAAGACGACGATGATTTATTATTGTACTATTATTCAAGTAGAAAGCCTATACTGCCAATGTACTTAAATAGATTGGAAGAAGGCGCTTATGAAACTTTGATAAAAATACATCTAAATGAGAGTGAAGACATTTTCAGAAGTTATTGTCGTTTAAATAAAATTGAGATCTTGAGCGATTTCTTTCCAAACGTTTTCTCTTATCCTTTGATCTTTATAATGAACATTCTTGCAATCAAATAAGCACGGATTTTTAGACACCAAATTAATTAATCTGCGATAGATTGCCCGGAATTACTTGAAAGAATTCAATTAAGAGTGCCCACCAGACAAACTAGACTAAATCATACACTTAACACACCTCGATGCAATACTAACTCTAAACAAAACACATTCATTAACCGCGTTTCACACTTTTTTTAACAATTCATACAATGAATTCGACTTATTCAACACAGCACCCCAAATTCTAAAAAAAATAAACAATAAATAACTTCCACACATATACAAACTATTATACTCCTATACAAATAACTTATTCACTCCCAGATTAGATCCGCCCCCTTCCCCTCCCGCCCACCATCCCATCCCAATAAGCTATTATAACTATTATAACTTTTATAACTTTTTAATCTCTCTAATTAATACACACCAGTGAAAACCTATTATTGGTTCAATAACATATACATATGTAAATACACCTAAGTAAATAATGTAACTGTTGGTTTTCCAAATAAAAATAAAATAAAAATAAAATAAAATAAAATAAGACTCTCGCTTTCTCCGTCTGTCAACACGTCCATTGTGTCTGAAGTCGAAGGCAGTACGGCAGTACTATGTTTGCACCCGAGTGCCGTCTGCCGCCACGCGTCAGTCATCGACGGCAAGTGCCGCGCGGCACTTGTAGTGGTGTGTCGGAAACGGTCCAATACAAGTGCATAGAGTTAAGTAGTGCCGTCTGCCGTCGGCGGCACTGCAGTCGCCGTCTGCTGTCGCCGTCTGCCGACTGCCGCGTGGCACGGAATCGCACCTTAAGGGTACGGTACGGGCCCATTTATTGGATAACCAACACCCCTGCCAAATGTCACCCAAGTGGTTCGCAACGTTTGGTAACTTAGAGGGGTGCCCGCGTTCATGGGGTGAGGTTAAAAGGGTCTTGGCCACGAATGCCTTTGCCCACCTACTGCGTAGCGGGTCGAATAGGGAGATGCTGGTTGAGGGAGATCTAACTTAGACCTCTCCAGCTGGACTCTCTCGACCCATCACCTTGAACTGCAGTGGGAGGGGTGGATTCATGCGTCCATTACTCCTGAACACATTGACCCCACATTCCTAACCACTCCTCATCTCTTTTTCCTTTCCAGAACTTCCTCTCCTTTTGAAAAGACCCACTTGGGTACAATAAAAAAAAAAACTCTGCCGATCAACGGTCTTGCCGGTCTCTTTTCAGTTTGGTAGTAACGTCACTACCATAGTCTGACTCCTACAAGCCTAATCAATAAAGCTGTTCATCCACTTAATTCATTCGTGTGCCACGTCTTCTAGGGATGCTCCTAACTTCATATACAAACTTGTGGTATTCTCCTGACTACCTTTTCCGCGCCCATTCATTATACGGCATACATGACCAAAATATCTAAGCGTCCAAGCTATGAAACCAAAGATACGAACTTCATCCAAAAGGCAGTACCTATTCTGCTGCAAACATCAAGGGCTTCAAACAAGTCTGAAACATCTGAAATATGACGTTGCTTTTATTCAAATCTTGTACTAGAGCAAACATCTTATGGAAATTTGAATGGGAAAAGTTTAGTCTTGTTTCGGACCTGAGTACTGGCTTGGCTTTATTACATAATCCCTGTAAGTCCGAGTTTCCTACAGCTCAAAGAAAGTTATTTTCATTTTCCGCGAAGGTAATCCATGGGTTATTGTTACGGTTTTCTCTTCGCGTAATATCGTTGGATTACTGCAAATAGTCGCAAAGTAACATTATGGAGACATCATTTTGATCCAAATGCTAAAATAGTTATTTTTTGATTTGGTAGTCTTTTGGTAGGTTGGTACCTAACATTTTGGTTAAAGTAGTGTAGGTAGATCTAAAGAGCTAAATTCCTAAAAAAATATGTTCAAACGAAATGATTATAATATAAATAATTAAATAAAGTAGAACAAGTTAAAATAAATTATTTTGTATAAATATGTCGTAGGCGGATCGTAAAATCAGGCAGACATTATGATTAGTTAAGTTATTTTTTTAAACTTTATGTCCGGGTTAAATCTTCGCCACATGAAAAACTAAGCCCTTCCACACACTTTTCCACAAATGATCATCTAGTCAATCCACGCTATGCAAGTGCACTATGTAAGTATAATAAATACAGAATAATACAAGAACAACATGTCAACCTACCAGAGACCAGATATTTTCATATCAGAGGGTTCGGCTCGGTAGAACTCCTAGCTGGACCGATAAATCCTACTGATCCCTCAAAAAATCTTTCGTAATCCTACGTATATAAATGATTGATTTTTGCGTTTTTATATATAAATTCTTTGACAAATCTAATGAGCCAAAATTTTTAATGAGAGAGCTAGTATAATGCCAGTAGCCGAAATAACAAATGGTAATATTTTTATAGTTCGAGAATGCCAAATTAAAAATATTATTTATATTATTTGTTATTATTTTTATTTTCTTTATTATTTTTTTTATGTAACATACTGTAAATACAGACGAAAATCACGGATTAATCGCTTTACGTACTGATATATTTTTTTAATTAACTAAGTTAGGTTTAAATTTTGGCTAAAGCTGAGAAATTTACTAGTCCTTTGTTTTTATTTTGTTTTTTTTTTCAAAACCTTCAAGTTAATTTTTATTTTTAATACAAGCAAGTCTTTTGATATGGTACATAAATTTCAGGAAAACATATTCATCCACATACAATTCAAAAACTATAGGCACTTTTTAAAATTGAATTAATTTTTTAAATTTTTGTAAAATATTCAATGATTGATAATACCATGTTTTTAGTCTTATCATATTAGTTAATTCCGTATTATCATTAGGAGCATTATTTTTTCAAGGTTTATTAAAAAAAAACAGCTTATTACTGTCACGAGATATCTTGTAATTAAATGTGACATGTGGCTCACCGGATCCGCTGTAATACTTACGTGACAATACCTTTGTTAAGCGTTAATTTGTCAAGGTATTCACTTTTTATATACTTATAATTCTATTTGTCTTTTAAAATCGCTACCCCAAGGCTAAAAACATATCTGCAATGTAAATGTTTGCCTGAATAAAAATATGTAGCTAAAATGTGCGTTTCACCTGCCTCATTCATCTAAATATTTTATTTCCAGGTTGGTAGATATTCTCAGTGTTACCAAGGTGAGGACCTACAACACAAAATCTAAACTTTACTGCATAAAATGGCTTTAACCGTGTATGAATATTTAATAAATATCTTACCTCTCTCTTCCCCACCTCCTTCCATTCCTATTTTTATCAGCATAAACAACTTGCCACAAATTGAGGATGCCACTGTGCACCAAACAGTTGGGATTGTGCGTTAATTATTTACAAATTGAATTTACCTACCTAATTATTACAAATAGAATACTTCATCTGTCTTTACATTTCCTATTAAAATACAGCTCTAATATGATTTTTTTTTCTGCCGAAAGTATTATCGTAATAATTTCTTTGGTTGATGTGCCGAATTGCGGTTCTGCCTACTGTAGGCAATGTTTCGGATAGAGTTACAGTATCTATCATATTTCGTCAACACATATTATGTACATCATCAAATATACCCTGATGATGGATTCCGTAACGCTGTCCGAATGATTGGTTAATGAAAGAGGAAGAAAAACATCGCATAAAAAACCGAAAAACAAAGATGTGTAAGTTCCTATACTGGCCGTAGTGGGAATATTAAAATAACACAACAAAAACACCTTTGCATTGTTGTTCCACCAACTGTTGGCTCCACCGTACATTAATAATACTAATCCGCCTTCAGATGACGTCAAGGATGCTGTGTATGTATTGCACAAGGATTTCGGTCCAGCGTCTCACTGGCGGCACTGAGTCAAACGTACCAAACCTGATTGAATCAAAGACGGATATCGGGTATTTGCAGTACTTTGCATGTATTCCCCTACTAGATATAAGCTACCTTTTCTGATTCGTATGAGTCGTTACAAAGTCGACAACTTGACAAGAATAAAGCAGAAATCCGGTTGGATGGAAAAAACATCACATACATTGAATCGATCATGAAATTTTTCTGACAAGACGGTTTTTCCTTTTCACTTTGCAATGTTGAAATATTTGTGCCATGACACTTATTTCAAACTAACTATTTCGGTATTTTACCTTTCAGACAGGTTCAGAAGTGAAGATACTATCAGTATCGCCCTGGTGTAAGACCACCATTCAGAATTGAAACGTTGCTTGAAAATGGCTTTAGCCGTGTTTAGTGACCAGATCTGAATAGCCAGGTACTTCCCAACCTTCCTCTCCCCACCTCCTTCCCCTCCCACTACCTTCAGCCTCACAACATACCCCAATTGGGGATGCCATAGTCTCACTGGCTCCAGACGGGAGCAGTTGAGATTCTTGTGCGGTATTCACTGTAAAAAAAAAAAAGAAGCTTTTGCAACACTTACGGCCGCTGTTCTCAATTCTACTAATCAACTTCTAAGCCGAAACTAAGTCTCAACACTGTTTAAGCATCGCTTAATCTAAGGAAGCCGGACACGTGGATTAAGCTCGACTTAGCAAAGCAATGTTATAAAAAGTGTCAACAGAGCGGCGCTAACGCCACGAGGTTTTATTAAATTAATCATATAATATAACCCATAGGTTTGCCGTATTAGATGCGCGATGCTTAAGCAGTGTTGAGACTTAGTTTCGGCTTAACAGTTGATTAGTAGGATTGGAAACAGCGGCCGTTAGTTTAAGTATTGCTGATGGTTTTCGGAAACGTAGGTTTATTGTATGACATAAGTTACATATTTCACAAAATTATACTCATTTTTTGCAATGCTCCGACGCTATACTTCTGTAATGAATTGAATTTGTTTTACGTACATCTTGTCTATTTATTTTTTTATTTTATTTATTTTAGAGAAAGTTGACAGCAAATCAGAGATTACAAAATAATACAATAATAAGATGTTAATTATGCCAATTATGAACTTTCCACTGATGATAGTTAGTAATAAAGTGTGAACATTGTAAGGGTATTTTATGGATACCAATAAATGCCAACCGTGACCAAAGGTATGTACACTGAAAAAAATTGTGTTATTATTATCTTGGGTTTATTAAAATGAACAAAATTATCACCACGAACAAAGCAAAACCTGTTTTAAGTAACCCAGTCGCGTTTACTTCGTGCTTCGTCTGAAGAAATTTCGCTATCGATCAGATAATAAATATTTTCCTATTTCTCATCTTTGAATCTTCTCGACTCCATCATCCTCTATTCTTCCGCGGTCGTGATATCTTCTTCCACTTCCTCCACCTCACTCACCTAATTGTAACCTGTCATCTTCTGCTGAACCGTGATATTAACTAATCTACATGTACTATAATCTTACTTCTTTTATATCTGAACAAGCTAGCTTGCGAAACTTTCAATTGTTTATCATTACTTCCTTGTTACAGTCTTCTAACAACACAAGGTTGAACTATTTAAAAATATGAAATAAAACTAGCTGACTCTAGCTGAATATAGTAAGCTTTACTTGACTTTACTTGTCAAGACTAACTCTAAGAAATTTATGCAAAAAATACATTTCAAATTCAAAATTAAAATAATTTTCTTGTTAATTTTACAAAATATTTTAGGTAGGTACCTACTTTATTGCTTTTCTGACGACACGTCAGTTTTAATTTCGCAAAATATTATTTAAAATACAGTGCTACACTAAGTTGGCGGTAATCATGAACTAACGCAATATTTTTAAATATTCTGGAAACCACACACTAACTATCGTGATGTTAGCGCCCCCCCCCCCCCCCCCTTTTTACCAACTTATTCATGTAGCACTATAATTGTATATTAAATATTATTTTACAGGTAATTGCAACTACTTACTTGCTTATTTCCAAATATGGAGACATTGTCTCCTACGCTGACGATACAGTCCTACTACTAAAAGCAAACACGTGGTCTGAATGAAATAAAATAGCAAATACAGATCAATGCACTAAAATTGATAAAATTGGTTTGATAAAAACCTGTTGACTTTAAATTTTAAAAACACCTATTATTTACCATTTTTCATTAAAAAACAAGAAACACCTAAAGAATTAAACATAATAATCCACTCTGTGACAAATACAGAAAACCACAAATGCAATATATTATGTACAAACACAGAAAGCAAGACCGATATTAAGTACCTGGGCATTTTTTTTTTTTTACATTAACTCCACACAGGAGGCTTTAGGAAAATAACTGCCCTCAGGGCCTATGTCATCTTTGAAGATGCTGTGTGGAGGGTCTTTTTGAGGAAAGGAAGTCTTTTTGAGGAAAGGGTCTTTTTTAGGAAAGGAAGGAGTGGACACGGGTCTTGAAGAGACCCATGTTGTAGGAGGGAGGAAACACTGGTTTCTATGCACCGGTGCCGAGGGGATCAATGACGCTAGTTCCTCGGAGCATCTTCCATTGTAATACCAGTAGAACAAGGACAGCATTCCCACCTGACGCCTGTGCTCTAAAGATTGCAGTCCGTCTGTTAAGATGGGAGAATCTATCAAACGGACCGCTCGTTTCTGCACAGAGTCAAGGGTTTTTTTTAGGTATTTTGGAGCTCCAGACCAGAGGTGGCTGCCAAATTCAACCGTAGGGCGCACTTGCGATGTGTACAGGGTTAGCAGTAAATAATAAACCAGCGCTTAAAATGGTCCCCACACATAAATATTCTGAACAACAGAATAAGGAAACTAACATATATATTTAGATGCTTAAGAAATATTTTAAACGAAAAATTACTTAGAACCACATACTTTGCTTTCTGTCAATCAATTATACAATACGGCATTATAGGATGGGGCGGTACACATACAAATCAAACACAAAAAATTTACATATCACAAAAACTAATGATAAAAACAATTTTAAAAAAATCCTACTCATATTCATCAGAAATGTTATTCAAACAATTTAAGGTCAGAAAATTAAGTGCATTATTTATTTATTTATTTATTAATCATTAACGCCCTTATGGGCTTTTACATACATTTACATTTTTATGTTTTAGTGCATACAGGTGTGTTTAGAATACAAAGAAAACATGAATAGTTTTTACACATGGTACATATAAATAAAGCTGGTAAGTAAAAAGTATAGCATTATACAATAAAGAGAAAAAAATCAGTTTTATATGTATATACGTATATAACAAATAATAATAATGGTGAGTTTTTAATATATGTGCAATTTATGTGTTGAATACATAGCGAAGTTGATTTTAAACAAAAATACATACTACCGACTTGCACCGCACTAAAATTAATATACAAAACAATTCCATTTTGACCATTACTTTATCGTCAGAATTTCTGCAAGGAATTCAATTTCCGAAGACGAAATACTTTATACCATAAATATACCAATCCCCTTTATACTGAAACCATGGAATAATGTCAGATACTTCAGTAAACTATCACGGAGAGGACAAATGAGTTCGATAATATAATATAACAGAGTATCTAATTACAATCAAATTAAAATGTTAATCAAAGTATAAGTCGTTAAAGTAAATTTGTTATTATTACCTATTACAACGATAAACAAGAACAGTTTTTATAAGGTTTGTTTATAAATTATAAATTACTAACCTTTATTACGCCCTATATTGTAGGTGTTTTGACGGAACTTAACTATGAGGGTTTACAATAAACTGTGCACACAAAATTTCAAGATGGGGATTTATAGTTCTATTGTAACTGTTCCAATATACTGAATTTAAATTTGGACACTGACAGATGACGATAAACATCGATTGAGTTATATTTATTTCCTAGCCGATGAAGTCTTTCGATAGGCGAGTTTTCGAAGTAATTATTAGTAGGCGCGTTAACGAAGTACGGCGCATTCAATCTTGTATTACGGGTAGGTACTCGCAGTTGGATTAGTTTGGTTAAATCCAGGGCGTCCAGTCTGCCATTTGAAATATTGAAAAGACAAATTAAATCACTCATTGTTCGTCTTGAAGTTAATTCATTTAAATTTAGTAAGTCCATTAAAAATGTGTAGTTAAGTTCTTCGATTGGAATTCCTAATTTATAGTTTATAAATCTCAAAAACTTATGTTGCACTCTCTCAATTTTTTGTTGGTGAATCTTATAAAAAGGAGCCCAGATTGTTGAATTGTACTCTAAATGGCTTCTCACTAACCCAGTGAACAGCAACTTAAATGAATTAATTATTTTAAAATCTTTTACCGTCCTCAATATAAACCCTAAGCTTTTCATGGCCTTGTTAGTTATTTCGTTTATATGAGAAACAAAAGATAATTGATTGTCAAAAATAATACCTAGGTCCTTGATTTGTTCAACTCTTTTTAGAAAGATGTTGTTGATGCTGTATTCATATTTAATAGGATTTTTAATTCGGGCAAAAGTTATTGTTTGACATTTTTTCAATATTGAGGAAGAGTTCATTATGGATGCACCATTCTTGTAGCCTCACAAGATTTGTTTGTAATACGCAACAGTCATTGAGATTACTAATTGTTTTGTAAATTTTAAGATCATCAGCAAATAAAAGTATCATAACTCCATCAAAGATTGTAGTTATGTCGTTGATGAACAAGGAAAACAGCACTGGTCCCAGATGTGACCCCTGGGGGACTCCGGAGAAGATTTCGAATTGATTTGAAAAGTGCAAGTTGAGTTTGACTGAAATTTTTCTATTGTATAAATAACTTTCAAACCATCTCAAAATATGCCCCGTTATTCCAAGGGATTTTAATTTGTGCATAAGTATTTTGTGTGAGACTTTGTCGAAAGCTTTGCTAAAGTCAGTGTATACCACGTCTGTTTGAAGACGATTGTGCATATTATTAAATAAGTATTCCTGATAGATCATCAAATTTGTGAGAGTAGACCTTTTTGACATGAAACCGTGTTGTCTATGTGAAATTACTTTATTAATCTCAGGAGATAGTTTAGAGAGCAGAGCAGATTCAAATATTTTCGGGATCGACGACTGGATACAGATAGGTCTATAGTTGGATATATCGGATTTATCACCCTTCTTGAAAATTGGAGACAGAAAGCTTGTTTTCCATTTATTCGGAAAGATGCCAGTTTTTATTGACAAATTAAAAAGTTTAGTAAGAGGATAAGTTAAGATTGATAAGCATTTAGATAAGAAGATTGTAGGAATGTTATCGGGACCAGCCGATTTTTTCGGGTCTAGGGACTTTAATTTATTTCTAATATCACTTTCTTCAAATATACATTGATTGAAATCGATCTGGTTATCATTAGATGTTGTGGCGTTGAATAATGGAGAGTTGTTTGCAGAATCGTAGACTTTGCTGAAGAATTCAGCAAACAAATTAACGATTTCTTGGGGATTATCGGCCATTTTGTTATTTAAATACATATTAGAGGGTACACCGGAGTTATTATTGTTTAGTAGGTTTGAAAATTTATAGATATTTTGAGGGTTGGCAAGGGCCAATTCTTCGCAGTTATCGATGCACTTTTTGTAACATAACTTGGAAATTTTTTTGACGCTCGTTCTTAGTTCACAAAATTTTGCGTAATCAATAGGATCATGTGATGATTTGTAAGCTTTATGAGCGATTTTTTTGTCTCTAATTAATTTAATAAGATCGGTACTAAACCATTTTGGGTAATTATGCGTATACATTTTTGAAACGGGTACAAATAAATCAATAGCATTATTTAGAATTAAGTAAAATTTGTCAACCATTACATTGATGTTTTCTTCAGTGTCCAAAAATTTCCAGTCGGTTGAAGATAAAAAATTAATGATTTGATTATAGTCTGCTTTGAAAAAGTTCAACTTAGTTGATGCAGATGGATTTTTTTTAGTTATTGAACTGTTACATTCAATTATTAGAGGTGGGTGGTATTTGTCAACTGGGAGAATAGATTCAACAGATGCGGACACTATTACTGATAAAGAATTGGAAAATACTAGATCGAGAAGACGAGAATTTATATTCAAAACACAGTTTAACTGTCGGAGGCTAAGAAAATTTGACATTTCGATTATATCATGAGAACCGTGGTGGATGTTGTCCGTGCATGAAGTTTTGTTGTTTTCTACGTCCCATGCAATATTAGGCAGATTGTAATCTCCTGTCAAAATAATAGTGGCGCCAGGAAATCTTCTCCGGATCGTTTCAACTTCATGGTAGTGGTCTTTGTATAGTTGAGCGTCAGAAGATGGGGGAATGTAGACGGAGCCGATAATAATTTTTTCCTTTTTAGTGGATACCATGATGAAAAGTTGCTCCAGATGTGTATAGATGCATATAAGTTTTCTTGAATGAAGTTTGTTGTTTATGGATATTAACACTCCACCTCCCCTGGATTTATTTTTTTCATTTCTGTCTTTTCTGTACACTGTATGATTATAGAAACCTAGTTCTGAAGTGTTGATATTATTATTTAGCCATGTCTCGGTGAAGGCGTAAGAATCGTGATTCAAAGTGGGTAGGGTTGATTTTAGATCCTGAAGTTTAGTTCTAAGACCTCGAACATTTTGATAGAATATTTTCAATTTATCTTTTAGTTTTTTGGATGTATTTTCGTTATGGTAGGTCTATTGTTGATATATTTGATTGTAATGTCATTTTCGCCCGAAGCCTTTCTTTTTTCAAGTTCATTTCTTAATTCAGTTAATTGTTTCCTCTGGAGAAGCGATTGATCTTGGTAGAATCTAATGTTGTTTTTAAGTACGTGTTTTTTGGTTAATAATATTCTTGGCCATTTTGCTTCAGGAAACTCAACTTTAATTCCTCTTGGTTTGTCGTCTTTCCTTGTGCCTAGTCTATAGATTTTTATTTCTAGGTTGGCTGTTGAGTTGTCAATATCAGAGAGTATTTTTTTGACTGATGCTATGTCGCTGTTAATACATTCAATCTGCGATAACGATGTATTCTCAGGAATGTTACGAATTATCAGGTTTTTATCTCTATAATTTTGTTCCTTCATTTCAGCGAGAATATCACAGACACTTGGGGTTTGTGAATCTAAAGGGGTGTGCGTATTAGGGGTTGCACTTTTTAGAGCAGACAACTCTCCCTCTAGATTTGCCATTTTAACAGCCATTTGGCCGATTGTTCCCAATATGTCGTTGGTTTTGGGAATTATTTTTGCGAGGTGTTCTTTCGTGAATTTGTTGTTGGGATCCATAATCATGTTGGTTAGTAAGTTAACAGCATCCTTCGCCAAAGTAATATATGCCTGCGCATCCATAATGTAAATGGTTATTGAGAAAGTTTGCTAGATTCACTTGCAAGTATGGCTGATGGAACCGCCTTAATTTTGGTGCGCTGAGGTGATGGTGAGTATCTGCACCGATTATACTTTTATCATGCAACATTACAAATTTATAAAGATAATATTCAAAATAAAGTTGCACCCTTTAAAAATAACAGAAATCTTAGACAAACATCAATACTTCCTATTCCAAAATGTAAAAAAAACAATAGGACAGTTAAATCATAAATATCTCGGAGTTAAATTTTTTAATTCACTACCCGAAAAAATCAGAAACATGAATAGTAACATAAAAAAATTTAATTAAACCAATTAAATAACACCCCCCATACACACAAGCCCTGCTTATTTATGGGGGTACATCAAATACATATGTTGTGTAATTAATTATTGTAATTTATGTATCTCTTCGTAAATATTAAAAAAAAAAAAAAAACTTCGCTTGTCTGCATTCTTGACACAGTCAGTTCCACAATCAAATCCTTATAGGTACTACTGCACCTCCCACCTTTATATGTTGCTTTTACTTTCCAAAATACACTCGTCAAAGAATACATTACATATTAATATTAAAATATTTTTCAGGATTAAATAACATGTGTTTACAATAATGTCCTCTGCGTGCGAACTCTATCTAAATTTCTTTAAATGGACAATATACAGTGTTAATTTCAAGCGACCTCCCAGGTAAGTATGGTCCTGTTTTCATTAAATTTTAGGCAGCATCGCGTTCATTGGTCAAAATATTGTACACATATTTTCGTATCGGTGATCAATGAACCGATGTATGCAATTTTTAGCCATAAGTTGTTTATAATTGTTTGCCTAGCTTGAATTTTTTTAGATTTTAGAAATGTATTATAAGTTTGTACAGCGCCCTTGAGGTGATTTTTCACAAAAACGGCGCTATATAAATCATCCAAATATTATTATTATTATTATTATTACATTTCTCTTATAAAGTGTTAATCACAACTGACCAAGTATGGTCTTGTGTTTTATGTGCCTGTACATAACATATGTACACTTTAGCGCAGCATCGCTCATTGGTCAAACGCATTGATGTATGGGGCGGTGGACGCAATCTGTTATATTAGTAATAGGTAAGTTAATAATAATTTGTCTGCAGTTAGTAAAACGATAGAGCGTTGGAAGAAAGTTTGTGAATACAGCGATCTGTTACAGTGATCTTCACTAAAACGGCGCTCTACAAATCGTCCAAAGTATTTGAACTAAGTTTGTTATTTAATTAAATATCTTGTAAAGAATGATATTGACGGATGTCATTAGCAGAGGTTTTGCGGATACGACACTCATACAAATAAAATAATACAATAATTATCCATACATACACATTGTACTACATTCGTATGACTGCCATTCCCCCAAGGCCAGATTTTACTTGTATTGCAGTATCAAAATTTGGTATTACCAACCATTTAAAATAATAAATACGTATCTGGCAAGCTGTTTTTTAATTGAAAATTATCTGCACAAACGCATCGAAAAATAACTGATTAAATATTGTTTTTGTTGGAACGGGATATTTAATATATTGGCCATTGTTTTATTCAATTAGGCCATGGTGTGAATATTTATATAGGTACGAGTACCTACCTAAACTTTATCTGTTTTCTGAGGCGGCAAAAACTCTCAACTGGTGAGCTTTAAAATTGGAAATATCGTTTTTATATACCTAATTGATGTTCTGCTTTTTCTGTCGTGTATTTTTAGATAAACAAATTTTTTTTCGCCTCACAATGGTATTTTCAGCATGGGCTGTGGATCTTTGAAATATCCATTAAGCCGTCAAGAAATTAAGAAGAAAAGACCTTCGTGATCGGGTGGCCAAAATTCTTGGCATCAAATGCAGAGGTGGTGATAATTTCATTAATATGCGCGCTAAATAATCTTATATATAAAAATCTCGTGTCACGGTGTTTGTGGTCGCACTCATCCGAAACGGCTTGACCGTTTTTTATGAAATTTTTTATGTATATTTTGTAGGTATGAGAATAGATTTTTAAGTATATTTCATACCGGTAGATGATTAGGGTATTTTTTGATGCCCAATAAAAAAATACTCATAACCCCAAATTATATCCCTCCTACCCCCGCCCTCCCATTTTTTAATCGCGATTTTAGTATTTTTGTATGAAAAAATTTAACCGTCTTTCGTATTTCAAACAGAACTAAATTATTTATGTTGTTGAATGACAGATGGCGCTACGTCCACCTTATCGAGCTTTCATCCACACATGCGCAAGATATTCACGAGAAGCGTCGCGTTATTTTGATATGTCATTCGGCATCATGTCCTCGCGTGGGCAAACCATCGAGCTTATTTGTGTTGGCTAAAGACGGACTGACAAAAATATCGTCTACTCAATTGCTCTTCGAAATTCGTATTGATTTTCTTTATTTCATTTTCCTACTTTCGTTGGTGTTTTTTGCTTTATCGGCGGTCAACTTCAACAGCGTTCCATTCCTCTTTCTTTCGTAGATCCCACCCTCAGTCCCCCACACACTTACAATACATTCGTTATTTTTTTATTTAACAACCAAAATATTCACTAGAAATAATTTATATGGCAGAACAACGTTTGTCGGGTCAGCTAGTATTTTATATTATTTGCGATTTTTTGTTTTTGTTTGACGTATTCGTATGAAGAGCATCCAGCGATTCTAATTCTTTACCGAAATTTGAAATGAAACCAAATCTCAATAGTCAGATACTTCTCAACATTACTCTTCCACATTTCCGTTCCCTTCAATCTCGCAACATACCCAGATTATAAATGCCACTACCACCAGATCCGGGCTGGTGGGACTCTAGTGTGGTATTCTCACAAAAGAGAGATCAAAACGGAGCTCACAACGGTTTACCTTTATCGGTCTTTGAGATACGCGGTGCACTAACTACATAGTTGCACCCTGCAAGTATTTTAGTCGAGTGGAGAGTATAGTAGTAACTAAACGCGTCCAAAAACCATAATTTTAGTAGAGTGGGTTAGTCGGCTCTTTAGTAGATTCAATCAATTAATCATTAAAATAATTTATTTATGATGCTATTAATATCTTTTCGTGTCCATAGTTTATTTATTTTAATCTTACTAATTTATTCTTACCATCTCTTCAAAACTTACCATTCTTACAAAATTTCACCTCTTCTGAGCATTACTTAGCGTATTTACTTTGTTGTGTAGCAGCCCGCCATTGCCCGTCATCTTTCATGGGGCGGCGGGCACAAATATGCTCTACTTGAAAGTAACGAACGGTTTTCGGCGAATCAGTAGCAAGTATACTCGCTATTTGACTTACTACTTGACAAATGTGAACAAGCCTTATTGCGTTAAATACCTATTGTCAACTGCGCATAATTTATTCATACATGTGTTGAGCTGTAACAACAATCGTTAAACTTATTTTCCGACTATGAAAATTGTGTAGGTACTATTGATTGTTAATACGTAGGTAAATACTGAAAAAATATTATTTACGTATGTTAAATAAAAAATAACATAACGCGGAATCCACATTTCGTCACGTACAAAAATAATTTATTATTTGTTTGTTTGTTTAATTCATTAAAATAATTCATATTTTTTAAACCATCACTTGTAAATCTCATCAGCGCCAGCGGGTGAAAAGAATTTATACGAGAATGAAAACCATTTCCCATTAATATACCTACAATTTTAGTTGAAGTCAGGCAAATTATTTTTGCGATCCTTGCATTCTTATTTTCCATATTTACCCAAATTTAAAACAGAATTCATGAAAATCTAAAACATAATAATTACAAACATTTATTGGAATGTTGTGGTGCATGTAATAATTTTCTTGGAATTCGTTTATTGACGAGGAAAGAACTTTGTGAGTCATTATTTTTTTTAATTGTCATTATATTTTTATACAATTTACCCTATTTCCTGTGCTTCATTATTTGTAAATTAATTAATGTCGCAGTGTTTGTGAGTTTCATTATTATTATTTCTATTCGTTTGGTATGAATACAATGGTGACAGGAAAACTCACAATCATGCAAGTTCAACACCTCTTTTAAAAAGTCATTAAAAGAGTTGAAAAAAAAATATAAAAAACATTGTTGAAATAAGTTACGTTTTGTTAGGTTATGGGCTATATTACATTTTTTTTCATAACTTTTAATGACTTTTCAAAGGGGTGTTGGATTTGTATGATTCCGAGTTATCATGGAAACAAATATAATTCGTAACTGAAATTACAGCATACATCCTTCAGGTATACATTATTTCTATCAGATTTGCTCGTGATTCCAAAATCGCACAGATGTCGACGGTATCATTAACTTTAATTTCAGAAATAAACTGTTTTTTTTTTACTATACCTACAACAAAAATTGTACCTAAATAGTTAAAACACTTCATGCAATTATGTTCTTATATTTTATGGGATGCATGGGATTGTACAAACCTCCCCATAGTGTTGAATAAAGACCATTATTAATAATTTTTTTAGTACCAAATTATTTGCAAAATAATCTTGTTTTTTTTTTACTTTAACTCCACAGAGAAGGCCCTGAGAAAACAATTTTCCCCCAGGGCCTGTGCATGTCATTTTTGGAGATGGCATACGGAGGGTCTTTTTGTGGAAAGGAACATGATATTTTTAAAAGACCCAAGTTGTCGGAGGGGGAAAACACAGAGACCGGCAAATCGTTCCACGGCCAAGCTGTTGAACTCAAGAACGAGTCGTAGAAGCGACCTGTCCTCATATCACAAATGTCCTCATATAACCTCATATGTCCTCAAATGACAAATGTCCTCATATAACCTCATATGTCCTCATATGACAAATGTCCTCATATAACCTCATATTATGTCCTCATATGACAAATGTCAACGGTGTACATACGAGTATATTGAACTCAAGAATGAGTCGTAGAAGCGACCTGTCCTCATATGACAAATGTCCTCACATTACAAATGTCAACCGTGTACATATGAGTATATTGGGCACGTGTTTGGCTATTTCCTGACTATGCACCTGTGCTGAAAGGATCAATGTCGCTAGTTCCTCGGAACATCTTCCATTGAAATACCGGTAGAACAAGGACAGGACAACTACCTGATGCCTTTGCTCTAAGGAATGCAATCCGCTTGTTAAGACAGGGGACTCTATCAAACGGACCGCCCGTGACTAGATTCTCATTTCGATCCCTTTTAGTAGTAATCAGATAAGACGTGTTTCATATAAGAATATAAGTGCAACCATGGTATTGAAAGCGGGTGGGAGGCCACACACTATTACAATAACTGCTTCATCCACTCAGACACTTTACACGAACACCCATTATGTTATTATTTTGAATTCCATTTGCGTCATTTTCCTAAATACGTTAATTAGCCTACATCGGCAATTTCATTCACGATTCGTATATAATAAACAAATAAAATCTCTGGACCTGGGATCTCATTACGACAACTTTATTCATCATTGGCATGTCTCATGCCTCACTAACATCAGGATAGGAATTAGAAATTCTCTGTGAAATAATAATTAGATATGTTAAATTCAGTATTTACCTTGTGCAATTAAGCAAGTCCATATTGCTAATAGATGAAGCGCTTTATTTCTGTTTATATCCATGACAGTTTGCCTCATGTTGGCGATTGTGAAAATATTCCTTCAAAACCCACACTCACGGATCACCAAAAACATGACTGATTCACCAGTCGACCACCAGAACTCACTGATTACACCAATTTTTATTACACAATGAAAAAAAAACTATTCAAGCACTAACAAAACCCTACAGAAATAGGGTCACTCATACAAATTCTTTTGCACTAGTTACAATAACACTGTTTTTTTAGTACAATACTCCTGTAAACCTCACAGTGGTCAGTTGACCATTTAAAACTTTCGTTGTGTAATCATGAAACTCCCTATCACCCAATGATAGGTTTGAAATGATGAAAAACTTTAATTGGTTGTGATGACGAATGACGGGTTTCTTGTTCGTGCGTTGATATCTTATGATGTGCCGTGGCAAATAGATCGTGTGTAGCTGTTTTTTCACAACATCTACAGACTTGAAACTAACCAGAAAGTATTTGTGGTGTTATTTAGGTAAATGACATACAAAAACGCACTGGATTATCCATAAACGTATTGGCAACTTTCGTTTCGCGCGAGTGAGGTTATGTACACGAACTCCTACTTAATTACTTTTGAAAATCGTTTGAAACTCGCGTACAATTTTCGTTTTTCTTCAACCGGAGACGATGTCACCCGTTTTCACTGCACATTCTTGCGGAAAGTGCCTCGAACTTTGCACAAATATTCTGTTTTGGATTCTAAATACGTATTTCCAAAATCAGACAAAAGTATCCCGGAAGTGACGGCCGCACATGCGCAGTGAACGGCTGCTTGACTCGACTAGTTGCAAGAGGCGCGAATTGAATCCAACAAGTACAGTTGTAACGGGTAATGCAAACAAACGCACCTCGTCGAAAGCGCATTTCACATGGAGTGAAAAAACTGATATTTCATTCTAATCTGATAATCTTTTCACTCGATGACTTCATAGTTTTATTAATTTACCTGTTTGAGGTTTGGCCTGTACCAAGAACTCTGTGGTCGGCCTGCATCGTCGGCTTGTGTCCATCCGTATAACACGCAATCAAAAATAATTAGCATCGCCTTCGTTGGCTCAGTTAAATGCTTAGGTTTACTTCGTAACTTTTTATAAAGTTGATTGAATTACAAGCCGAATGTTTCTTCGACAAACCTTCTGTAAAAAACCTCTCACTCACTCATTGGCCTTAGAACGGGACACCTGAAGGCACTCCTCAAAAACTGGCCCTCTTGTTTTCAAAGGAAAGAAATATCTGAGGTGATGAGGCTTTAGATCTATTATCGCGTGGCAAACAAGGTGAGATTTTTATTGAGAACGGCTAGAATTGAATAGATTGGACCTGAGATACATCATCTTGACTTGAATAATGAAAGCCGCCGATACAAAGAGAAATAGTTACAAAAACAAACAAACAAACACTTTTTTTAATTCACTTTGTTATATTAGTAGATACCTATCAAGACATTTGAACGATGTTATTTGTGGGTTTTGACTGTTAATTACAATGACTGTTTATTTTATAATGTCATTTTTTTGCATGACAGCTGTTTCAAATAAAGAATGGCAATATCGATAGAAAAGCATTAAAACATTCCTATTATTTATTGTCTTGTCTGTATTGTCTGTAGCTACTATCTTCTTATATATAAAAATGAATCGCTGAATGTGTTGCTAAGCGCAAATCTCGAGAGCAGCTGAACCGATTTCACTAATTCTTTTTTTAGAATATTCCTTGAAGTACGAGGATGGTTCTTATGGAGAGAAAAATTAAGAAAATTGCGCAGAAAATTAAATAAGTTCAGAAAACCTAACGACTATCGCACGTTCGACAGTACGCGTGTTTGAGAATGATATTTTGCAAAACAATGATTGTTAAATCAGGATTCTATTTTTGAAAATCTTTAAGTTGATAGATTTATTTAAAATAGGTACTCCCCTAATAGTTTGAATCGAATCAAGAATTTTAGATGTTTTAAATAGGTACCTATGTTAGGTACCAAATTTAATATACATGAAAAATGGAAATTTGAATAAAAATTGTAAAAGGTGGCACGCGGGCTATTTAAAAACTGAATGTACTGGGATTGAAGGTGGAAGGGGAACGCGAGAGGGGAAGGGGACGTGTGAGGGGGAGGAGAACTCGATAGGGGGGTTCGCGGAACGGAGGAAGGGGGGGGGGGAGGGAGGGTGGAGGTGACGGAGTGGGAAAGGGAGAAAAAAAGGGGAGGCAGAAGGGGAACGGGACGAATTGGAAAGGACACGCAGGGAGAAACAATTTCTTTATTAAATGGCATAGCAATGCATGCCGGGACCAGCTAGTTTAGAATAAATTTAAGGTTAAGATTTAATTTAAAAGTCTTTGGTTTTCTAGTGGTAGAGAAAAGGCTTTTTTGATTCTTTGTTTTTATATAGCACATGACTTAAGAAATACAAGAACCAATTGTGGCCATGTGGCTGTATAATATAACATCACATATTATGTATTATTTTATATATTACTAGCAGACCCGGAAACACGTTGCCGTGGCTAACGAAACACAACGCCATCTACAGACAACGCCATTACTCAACATTTATAACCAATGCCATTTGTTAATTTGCATACATATCAAATCCACACCGCTCGCTTGCCAGCCCGCTCCCTTATTTTATAGCAAGCAATTTACACAAAACCTTGACAAATTATATGCTCACCTAAACCTTCCTCTTGAATCACTATATTGGTGAAAACCGCACGAAAGTCAGACAACGGGAGCGACTTCGCTGTATGCTATGTAAAGACTTGTCAATCCATAAATGATTGTTTTCTACAGAAAATATCAAAAGTGTATTCTTTTGGTATTTTTGTATTAATCAATTGAACCGTATATTCAAGACTAACAAAATGCATTATTTCAGGCGATAATATTTTTCTTTGAAAATAACAATGAAGCATTGCAGCATTCAACGAATTCAATGGTCAATTTCATGAACAATGCTCATTGAAGTATGAATAAAATACAAATAAACACAAGGGTAATTTGCGCTGCAGAATATAACTTGGTAAATGAATTAAAATATTGCCACATCTACCGGATCTGCCGGATCTGCCCTGATGATGGACACTGCAACGATGTCCGAAACGTTGGCTAAAGAAGGAGGTAGCGCAACACGGCATAACACCCCAAAAACAAATAACGAAAATGCTTTTGGCCGTGAAAATCTTAAAACTTATCTAAAATATTGCTACTTAATGATAATTATCACGATGAGTAATTTAATATTGAAAGCTATCTTCTAACCAATATCATGGTCTTGTGATGCTAAAGGTTCATAGACATGATCGTATTAAACGTCTGAGAGAAATTTGTACACGGTGAAATAAAGAAAGTTCTGTCTGCGGCTTAGAAAATATAAATAGATACTGACCAAACTTGACCGCATACTATGGCTGCATACTTCAAGTATCAACTAATAAGCAAGTCACAATACGACCACTTTGGAAAAAAGGTTAAATGAAAAGTTCTTACGCAAAAAAATCATCTTAATTAATGAAAATGTCTTTTCCCTGAGTATTTAATAAAGGATGGGTTTTGCGAACAAACTGTTTCTCCAGTAGTTGATGAGAAAAGGAAAATTGGCGGTAACCTTTAGTACCTAAAATCGGCTCGGTGCTTTGTAATTAGTTGTGACGTTTCTGCCATCCATTTATGGGAATAATAGCAAATTTTCAGGCAAACAGCAGTGATTCATACAGATGCATTGCATGCTTGTAGCAAATTTAAAAAATGTCATACGACTTTTAAAAAGTTACTTTTACAAAATTACGAAAATCGATAAGGACATATTTTTTAAAAGTCAACTAATGAAAAGACAAACCGTGAAATCTTTTTTTTTTAATTAAATGGATGTCCCTTTTTCGCTAATGAGTAGACGTATGCAATAAAAATTTGTTTCTCAGTGACTTTTCGCAAGGACTTCGCTGTCGGAAATGCATACGTACTATAAACGACCAAATTGATAAATTTGCCCTAACATTAAATTTGGATATCATATCGATTAATTGAAGGAAAACCAGACGACTATATTTTTGACACTAGGAGGGTTCGAGAATGTTTTGAATAAACTACGAAATCAATCGTAAATTGACCACCGAAGATCACTCATTTAAATAACGACAAACGGAAAAATAAAATTTGCTAAAGTAAGGCAAAGGTAAGCAGTGCAGTCCAATGTGGAACTTTTCTGCGCAGGATCTGGATGTTAGTTTTGAAACGAAACGCCTGTCGTATTGACGTTAAAACTTATTTAAAATTAAAAATTGTTTATTTTTGGTGATTATAACAGTTTGTTAAAGTGTTAAACTAAATAATCAAATATTTAGGCATTTACATTGACAACTATTTTAGATGGACAGAACAAATAAATAAAACAGCGGGTAAAGTAAGGAAACTTATATATTTTTTTAAGAACATTCGAAACATAATGCCAGTAAAGACTTTAAAAACTATATACTACGCATTAGGACAATCAATTATCACCCACGGTATGATTGGTTGGGGTGGTGCTGCGAAGACTAATATGGACCCTCTCGACAAAGCGCAAAAGGCCTTAATTAAAGTTATTACTAAAAAACCTTTTAGATTCTCGACAATACAGTTATTTAAAGACTTTGCTGTATTGAACATACACCAACTGTACATCAAAATTATATCTATACATTACCAAAAAGACAAACTAAACCATCATACTGCACAACACAATTACGACACAAGACATAGACATCAACACATGACTCCGAAGACAAATACTACACTTGGACAAAGACATTATCACAATTTGGCTCCAAAATGTTTTAATTTAATTGAAAAAGATATAAAAGATATTCTAGTGACAAAAAATCTAAAACGCAAAATTCATACGTGGGTAGTAAACAAGGGTATTGCATACTGCGTGCAGATAACTTGGTCAAACAACATACTCAACGCCTGTATTTTTTCTCTTTCCTCCTTAACTATTTTGATCTATTTATCTCATATCTTTTTTTCATTTCTTTATATTTTTTTCTTTTATTCCATTTATCTATTTAAATTAAAATTATATTTTTTATCTTCCAAGATTAAGATATCAAAATTAAATTAAATTCCTGCCACCTCAGATCGGGCTCAGCCTAGTGAGGTGGTATATACCAATTTTTTTTATATATATATGTATATGTAGGTATATTGTATATATTGTAATGTTATTCTTGGTTAATAAATAATAAAAATAAAAAATAAAATAAAATAGTGAGACAAAATATCAAATTTTGGAAACAAGCCCGAATTTTTATTTACCCGATTTGGGATTGCAATTAGGTTTTTTACGCAGCCAGCAATTTGCACTCATTATGAAAAGAACAATAATGCGTAAGCAGATTTTATGTTGAGAACAATGTGGTGATATTATAATGTAGGCTGTGGGAATCATTTATTGATGAATCACAGAAAAGGGGACCTTCCCTAATTGCCCTTTCCCCGATTGGCTTCTCGATTCGTTTTAATATCTATGATAGATACATAACATGAACAAAAACATACAGTCCTAAATTTGTTTGATTTTAGCTAACTCTATTACTGCGACCAATGCCTTCAATAGGAATTCAGGCTTTAGTAAAATAATATTTCCGTAATATTTTTTTTAAATTCCTGCATGTTAATTTTGGTGATTATGATGCAAATGCGCGTGCGTATTTTTGTGTTCCATTAAACTTGGCAAAGAACATAATGTCAGGGTACTAACCTAGACGGCTAAACTTGTATCAGAAAGTAATCAATTAACTTTGCAGGTGTGCATACAACATACAAGACGCTCGTATGAGGTTCGACGGACTCAGGAAGGTTAAATTACGATTTATACCTACGTAAAATTACTGATTGATTACATCATTGCACAATAGATAAAAACTAACATATGGATGATTAATTATTCATAAGCATTCATTTGGAAGTCGTTATTATATTTTGTGTTTGGGATTATCAAACAAATTCAGATTTAACCAAATCAATCAATCTACCTGTAACTCACTGACTAACCATCACGTCTTTCCTCCACAGGACGTCGCGTCGCGCGTCGCCTCCAAACGACCATTTTAGTTTTCGTTTAAAACTACACATTAAAATTAAAAATAAAGTTTAAAAAATATAAATTAATCACTTAACTAAGAATTTTTCGTTATTTGATTTTGGGGTGATAAGCCGTATTGCGCTACCTCTTTCTTTAGATTAATAAAGCAAAAAACCATGTTTAAGTATACAGTAATGCCAGCTCGTGGTAAACCATTTTGTTTTATACCTTTATATTGACTGAATTCGCTTTAACAATTGTAATTCTAATTCTAAAGTTCTTACCATGATGATTTCTAATTTTAGAATTCGTTAAGAGATGGAGCCACTTTCGTCGGCAACTCGCAAACGGACTTGCCCCTGGCTAGCATAAATACCATGTTTTAACTTTCTATTCCGTTCCCTGGCAATGACGCCACTGCTTGTCACGTTTATTTTGTACCGGTGAAAGTTAGTGGAGCTGGCGACACGGTATCGCTTCGAAGTAAATATGCCCACACTTCACCACTAAAAATTACACATCTACCGGATCTGCCCTGATGATGGACACTGTCCGAAACGTTGGCTAAAGAAGGAAGTAGCGCAAGACGACATAACACCCCAAAAACAAATAACGAAAATGCTTTTGCAATGCCGTGAAAATCTTAACACTTATGTAACTAAAAATGAGACCTTCACGGAAATAAATGTTTCATTATGATAGGTGTTTAAATATTTTCCTCCTGTAAAATTTTTTAACGGTCGTTTGGACAATTAAATCTAAGGCAGGGTTTCTTAAAGTGGGGTTCACTGAGCCCTTAGGGGTCCATAGCTTGTGTATCAGGGGTCCGCAGTAGGTCAGTCTGTAAACATATTTACTAGGAAAGTGTGTAGTAAACTCGACAAGACGCATTATCGGGTAGTGAATTCAAGACGCAATGCTGCGCTGTCGATCACACTGTCGACCAATCGGCTCGGGGTGTGGGGCTCCGGGGCTGGACTGCACAAGAGCGGTTAGCGTTAGCGTTGGGTGTTCTTTGATTCAAGCTTACCCTCTTCTTGTCAAGCGAGCTATATCCGTTCTGATACCATTTGCTACTACTTATCTTTGCGAGGCAGGGTTTTCGGTTCTGGTGTCAATAAAAACAAAAAGTCACAATCGATCGAACGTCGCGTCGCAGATGACATGCGCCTTGCCTTATCGAAGACAATCCCACAGTTTAACGTTTTGATTGAGGTCAAACAGCAGCACCCTTCTCATTAACTCAGTAAGTAAGTAAATGTAATGAAAGTAGCAATAAAAATATTTTTTAGGTTAGGTTTTTTCAATTAGGTTTTTTCATTTCTAAAAATATTTATGCCGGGGGGGTCCGTGGAATTGTTTGAATTGTGAAAGTGGTCCGTGACTGCAAAAGTTTAAGAAACTCTGATCTAAGGCGACGAGAACACACAACACAAGAACACACAATGTTATCTTGTCATAAACTCCTTGCATTATCCATATTCAAACATGATTTCGTACATTCCATTTTGTTATTTTGACTGTTGACTAACACTGCTGAAGTACTCTTGTTATTGTTTTAGATTAATTTAACGCAGAAGGCCCCGAGGTAAACACTTTTCAATTTTCAACTAGAAGATACCCATGATGGAAGGGGGAAGAAACACAGAGGCCAGCAAATCGTTCCCCAGCCGAGCTGTTGAATACAAGAACATCATTTCATCCATTTACAATCCCGACTACGCACCGGTGCCGAAAAAAACAATGAAAGCTAATTCCTCGGAGTATTTTCCATTGAAATACCAATTTAGCATTCCCGATGTGTGATGGCCGTGCTCTAAAGATTTATTATTTATTTATTTACTTATGAGCAGTGGCGTAGCGAGGGGTAGTGAGGTGGCACCAATACCCGACTGGAGGTGGTCATTAAACAGGAGGTCACTCGACCGTGGAAAAAAATTACGAAGTTAATTATTTATTTCCTGAAATTCTCTAGCCACCCCCCCCCCCCCCCCGGACCGACCACATTTTCTTTTCTACACATTGGTTGCTTTTATTTTTTATGAAGTCGAAATTGTGAGGGGGGGGGTGACGTTATCCGCGTTATATAGGGTTTAGATTTTTTACTGCGCCTGTATCAATATGGATGTGTTTTGTCGAGACAGGCTGATTTACAAATACATTATTTTGATATTAGGTACATTTAAGTTGAATTGCGATGAGTAAATTTGCAATTTCGACTGCAAACCGAGGTCAACAAAAGGGAATCTATCAAACGAACTATCAATGCCAATGGCTTTTCAAATACTTTTAGATAGAGTACGCACATCTTCTGAGATGCTAGCCTAATTCACTTGATTGTGAGGCTCAGGCTATCTAACTTCTTACACTACAACAGTGGCTATATATGAATTCGTTTTAAAATGGTGCTGAAAACTAATCCTGTAACTTTAAATTAGGCGTCTTTGTGTACACCTATCTCTTCTCCTTATTCTGGAATCCTCTCACTTCGAAAGTTGGCTATCTTCACCTGCATCCCGAAATATCTCTGCAAAACAGTACCTACTCATAGAAGTGAAACTCATTTCGAACCCCTGAATTGCGGGGTCTGCTTTCTTTGATTCTCTACAAATCTTTCCCTGGATTATCAATAATTTTTTTTTTTACAGTGAATACCGCACAAGAATCTCAACTGCTCCCGTCTGGAGCCAGTGAGACTATGGCATCCCCAATTGGGGTATGTTGTGAGGCTTAAGGTAGTGGGGAGGGGAAGGAGGTGGGGAAGAGTAAGGTTGGGAAGTATCTGGCTATTCGATCTGGTCACTAAACACGGCTAAAGCCATTTTCAAGCAACGTTTCAATTCTGAATGGTGGTCTTACACCAGGGCGATACTGATAGTATCTTCCACTCTCTTAATACATAATTCCGTCATTTATCGCTCATCACGACGTATCAAGATATTTACATCATTTGATATGATTTTTTTTTCATGCCCAGCTGGGCTTTACATATTTTTTCTTCACAAAGACAAAGAACTTCTAATACACAACAAAATACTTTACACAGTGCGAGATAGAAAAATAGGAAATGAGATAATAGATGGATTCGGAAATATTACCGGAAATATATACACATACTGGCAAGTACATAAACAGTACCCTGGGGATCAGACGTACCCGATGAAATAACACTAAATGTGAACATAAATAAACATTTATTATAAATTGAATTTGGACCATAATACAGACTTTTTTAATAGCCTTCGAAAGAGATATTTTGAATATCGGTTTCCACCAAAGAACGCGAAGCAGTGGCCACCTAAAAAAACATGTATAACACGACTAAAAAAGTAACAAAAAAAATTAAAATGTGAATTAAATTTGCAAACTTCGTGAAAATCATTAAAATATCATCTGTGCAACACAACTAAAATGTGTTAGTAAAATACATTTAAAAATGTTAACAGGATAATTTTTTACAGTTTTAGAAACCACCAAGCGTACAAAAAAAATACAATAACCGAATAGACATTTAACGTTAATTACGCTACGACGCGACGACTCTCATGCTGGATTTAGACCAAACGAGCAAATGCTCATTCTAGTCTGCTCTTGCAAATTATTTTGGTGTAAACATAGTTAAAGAGCTTTCCTTTGGTGCTACGAGTGTGTTTGCCGAAATTTAGTAGAATTATTATTTGTTCGTTTGAACGCCGTAAGTGCCCGAACAGTTAGTTGCCTACAGCATTTTTTCGTGTTCGAACGCGATCGCTCCTCGAGACGGTCTCTTCAAAAGGTCATTGTGTTCTTGGAACTTGCGTCGACTTTTTCGTACAAATAACTGATTGGAATAATTAAAAATATCTACAAATGATAGAAGAATATCTAAATTTTAGATGTCTGTGAGATCAAACTTATGGAATATATGAAAATAAATGGCAACTATAATAATTTAATTAAATTCGTCACCTAGCAACGCCTTTTACTTCTTTTTTCGGTAATTATGATCGTCATAACGATAAGGATACATGCAGCACTTGAAGTTGCAAATTGGCTCTCAATGTCGGACATGGTGTAGTGATATAATGGGGATATTTTGTCGGAGGATGAAGACGCAAGGAACCAGTGAACCCCTGATTGTTGAATAACGAACAATGAGCACTAGCTGGCTTGATCTAAAAATTACTACATTTCTTTATACTAATTTCATTTGAATTATTTTTATATTTTCATCTCACTTAGAATGTACCCTTCCCTCCCTTATCCCCCACGCCTACCCTATGGATCTATTCACTCTAATACATTTCTTAGTTCCATTCATTCTAACACACTTTTTAGCTTTTGTACAATTTTCTAGCATTTTTTGTAAATTTTTTTGGGAATTTCATAAAAATAAACATAAATCCGTCAATAATAAAATTCGAACATCGACACAAATTCACTTCAATTCCGCACTTAATCATAGATTCGCACGGTTTAACCAATGTCTTTAAATATCTATTACCAAAATGTGAGAGGGTTACGCACTAAAACTGACAAGTTATTGGTGGCTGTTCGGTCCAACGAATATGATGTTATCGCTCTGTCTGAATCATGGCTCGTTGATGGCATCCGCAACGAAGAGCTATTTGATGATCGCTACGATGTACACCGCCGAGATCGGGACTACACTCGCACGGGCCAACGCTTGGGCGGGGGTGTCTTAGTCGCTGTTCGTCGTGAGCTGGTACCTCGCGAGCATCCAGGGTGGCACTCACAAGCTGAGGACGTCTGGATAACATTAGAATCCAGGGGATCCAAACACACAAATCTCCACATATGTTGTGTTTACCTCCCTAAAGGACCAACATATCGTGAAAATATGGAAAGCTTCCTCACACAAATTTCATCACTTACGTTGCAATTCCCCACAGACAAATTCATTATCCTAGGTGACTTTAACCTCACTGACATTTCATGGAATAAGTCTCTCAATAATACGTCATTTATACCCAGTGATCGCTTATCGCCTGTTAGTACATCATTTATTGACTGCATGCATTTTTCGGGATTGTATCAATGTAATGGAATTCCAAATACCAACGGTCACTTTCTTGACCTCGTTCTATGTAATGACCTGGTACCGGTCTCTGCTTGTGATGAACCATTAATTTTAGAAGACCCTCATCACACCTCCTTAATAATGGAAGTTTTATTCTCTGAACCCGCTCCACTAGTGGAAGAGCCTAGAAGGGCTTACATCTATAAGCGCGGTGATTACGACCAAATTAACACATCTCTCGACCAGGTGGCACGAGCTACTTTCGTTTGGTGACGTGAACGCAGCATTAAATAAATTCTACTCACATTTAAATCATCTTATAGACGCCCATATTCCTATGAAATTATGTAGGAATTCGAAATACCCGCCATGGTATAACTCTGCCCTTATCAAATTAACAACAGAAAAATATAAATACTTTAAAAAGTTCAAGACATATAAAAACCCTTCTGACTATGCCACTTTCTCTCTACTAAGATCACGTCACAAAAAACTTAACTGGGAATGCCATAATAAATACTTACTTAAAATAGAACATGACATATCCTCCGACCCAAAAAAAATATGGAATTACATTAAGTCAAACTCCAAATCCCATGGCGTTCCGAATACCATGATGTTCAAAGAAGTAAAAGCTGAAAATGGATCTGATATCTGCAACTTATTCTCTAAATATTTCACTTCAGTCTACAATAATAATGCTCGGATTAACCAGATCCTGCCAGACTACACCAGTGAGCCCTGTATTGCTAGCATTCATAATATTGAAATCAACCAGCATCACATACAGAAACAACTTGAAAATTTAGATCCCAATAAAAGCGCAGGCTCAGATAAAATTCCCCCTTTCTTCATAAGCAAATGTGCGCGCAGCCTTTCTAAACCGTTATTCATAATTTTTAGTCGCTCCCTTAATGAGGGAATCGTGCCAAACACTTGGAAAACTGCATTTGTAACTCCCGTTTTCAAGAACGGCCAAAAATCTGACGTTGAAAATTATAGGCCCATATCAAAGCTCTGCATTTTCAGTAAGGTTTTCGAAAAAATTGTGTACGACCAGATGTTTACAGCCTTGAGATCGTCACTTAACAACAATCAGCATGGATTTATGAAAGGAAAATCTACTACCACTAACCTAACGGCATTCGAAATCTTACAAGACAATATGGACCAACGCGTACAGGTAGATGCAATATATACAGATTATAGCAAAGCCTTTGATTTAGTAATCCATGATGTTTTGTTGACTAAACTTTCACTAATCGGCGTACACGGAGATCTCCTCAGATGGCTCTCGTCGTATTTGAAAAATCGCAGCCAAGCAGTAGTCGTCGGTGGCTATAAATCGAATTGGGTAACCGTACCGTCAGGAGTACCCCAAGGGTCATTATTGGGACCATTGCTCTTCAATATATACATTAATGACATTGGAAAATGTTTTCTCCACTCCAGAACGTTACTATACGCAGACGACATGAAAATATTCTCTCCTGTTACAAGTATCAATGACTGCACTCGCGTACAAGAAGATTTAAATCGCCTAAATAGCTACTGCACACAACACAACCTTCAAATAAATGTTAAAAAATGCGGCGTCATCAGCTTTACCCGAAACAAAAATCCCATTTCGTTTGATTATTCCCTTAACGGCACAATACTTAAAAAAATGATGGAGGCCAAAGATCTGGGAGTAGTGCTAGACCCAAAATTACTTTTTGACCGACACATTGAATCCATAGTTGCAAAAGCTTCCAAGGTACTTGGCTTCATACTCAGAATCTGCAAACACTTTAAAAAGGTAATCACTATGAAAATGCTGTACTTTGCGTATGTACGCAGTCCTCTGGAGTACGCCTCTCAAGTCTGGAATCCCAGGTACACAACATACATAGAAAGGATTGAGAAAATACAAAATCGTTTTCTACGATACCTTGATTTTCGGGGATATCGTCCTCATCTAAGTTATGTGGAGTCAGCCACGTTTTTCAAAATCTCGTCACTAGAAAATCGTAGAAATTCTGCAGACGTAATATTCTTGCAAAAGATAGCCACCTCTGCGATAGATTGCCCGGAATTACTTGAAAGAATTCAATTAAGAGTGCCCACCAGACAAACTAGACTAAATCACACACTTAACACACCTCGATGCAATACTAACTCTAAACAAAACACATTCATTAACCGCGTTTCACACTTTTTTAACAATTCATACAATGAATTCGACTTATTCAACACAGCACCCCAAATTCTAAAAAAAATAAACAATAAATAACTTCTAAACATATACAAACTATTATACTCCTATACAAATAACTTATTCACTCCCAGATTAGATCCGTCCCCTTCCCCTCCCGCCCACCATCCCATCCCAATAAGCTATTATAACTATTATAACTTTTATAACTTTTTAATCTCTCTAATTAATACACACCAGTGAAAACCTATTATTGGTTCAATAACATATACATATGTAAATACACCTAAGTAAATAATGTAACTGTTGGTTTTCCAAATAAAATAAAATAAAAATAAATCACTGGAACACCTACTGTAAGAATTCTAGTACTTGCTGTTCTTGTTCGTTGGTATTCTTTTGGAGTTAATTGTGAAAATTAACTTATACACTTTTAACGTCAATTAGTTTTACACTCGTAACTCTGGTTCAATGAAATCGGATTTGTTTTCAATTTATGTGTCTTTTTTCAAAAGTGGAACTGACGAATTCAGAAAAGCAGTAAAGTATACCTATAATGTATTTAAGAGAAAATTATTTTCATTTTCAAAAGTGATTTGCAAACGATTCAGACAATTCAATGATTTTTCAAGGGTCTAAGCATTGGATATTGTTGTAAAAATCTGAATTATTATTAAATTAATTATTTGGTAAAATATATGAAACCGCTGCTCACACAATACAACACAACAAATAAAATAAAACGTTGACCTCTAAAAGAATTGTGCGCGGTTGCAAAATAATCTACTTAGCATTTTATTTTGATATTCGAATATGGAATTTTCATTGAAAATTTGATAACCGTGCAGATATTCTAGAAGGTTAAATAATTAATAATTACTTATTTGTCCAAAATTGTTTTTGGAGAAGAGTCTAAAAAATAGTTCTGTTTAGTTATTAGCTATTAATACTATTTAAAGCTTTATTTAAGATTTTACCGTTATAAATATAATACAAAATCAATCAACGTTTTCAACGGTTTTCAATGATCATTTAATAACTCCATAACAACAAAAAATAGTTTACAATGGATATTGTGTACCTTTTTCCGTTGATATTTTAGCGTAGTTGAACAATAATAATTCTGCATTAAACATATAGGTATGTCGCACTAGCTGTGTGCACACGCAAACTTTACGGTCACGCTATGGAAAATTATCGTTAAACTCTCCATCGGTAAATGCATAAATATATAATTTTATTATCAATAAGATGACTGACAACAGAAACCACGTTAATATGTGCCGGATCAAGCCTGTGTCAGACCACGGCCATATGCGCCATGTTTCGGAGCTTGGCCTATTTCATCAGATATGATAAGCGCAAAAACGCTTATTACTTTATAGCGTGGTCTGACAGTACCTTGATAGCTAGAAAATTACAATTCTCATACCTAGATAACAATGTATAGATACTTGTGTAAGAACACTATTCAGAATTGAAGCGTGCGTTGCTCGTCTTAGTTCGTATTAGCTTTAGCCATGTTTGGTGATCAGATCTGAATTGCGAGGGTATTTCTTCCCCTCTTTCCTCCTACACGACCTCCTTCCCCTCCCCAATACCTTCAGTTTCACAACATACTTCAATTGCGGATGTCATAGTCTCACTGGCTCCTAACCGTTGGTACTCTTGTGTGAACGTTCACGTAAAAAAATTATATTTATTTGTAAGAGACAAACAGCTTTACACATAAATACACAAAGTTAAATTAAAGACGGGTCCATTGCGCCGGCAAACTCCAGACTATGGCCAGACGTTTGATTTGACAGTCCCATAACACACATTCAAGGTCATAAATTTTTGTAGTGTTTGAGTTTCCAGTGTTCGGCGTTTGAAGGTCATTTCGGCGCTTGGAGGACTTTCAAACAATTAATTAGGGTGAAGTTCGCGCAGTTCACACAATTTGACAACTGGTCTGGAATACGGACCTCCACGCGTACGCAATACTTGAAGTTTGGCGTTTATTGCATGTCCTAAGTTACTATTGAATTTAAGATGCATAGATATTTTAATAGATATTTATTTATTAGGAAATATTTCCTTTGAATTTAGAGTGCGTGAATAATTACGTAGCATCAAAAATAGAATAAATTTAAAATGGTCAATTTCTTTAGTGTCTCTGAAACCGATTTATAAATTAATAGACTTTATTTACAAGTGAGTTCACGAAAGAAATAATCATCCATTTCACAGTGTGTTTATTTAAAATCATAAATAATAATTTTAGGTCCGCGCAGTTGATAACCAAAAAACTTGCCGTTTGACGTTTATCGTTTACGTAAATGTTAAAATGCGTTCGATGTGGAAAAGATGCTACACCAGGAAGAAAACACAGACATTTCTTTATCAGGAAAGATTTCCGACAAATATCGATTAGGTTTTGCACCAATAACATTATATAATAACGTCATTGTATTGCACGACCTAAAGTTACTAGAATTTAGAGTGCGTAAACATTTACGTCAAAAACAGAATCATTAAAAATATTTGATATCATATTATAATTTTATTATCAAATATTTTAATTAATATATTATATTTAGGTTTAATAATATTTTAAACTCGTGATTATGCTCGCTCATGGCACATAACCATAAAGGGCCATTCCGTTTTCCCCACACACGATCGCATCGCGTATCTTCTGTCAAAAAATGAATTCTCCGCCCGCCTGCCTTCCCGCTTCACCCGAGATGGGATATTTAAGTTTTGTTTTTGTTTTGTTTTCAGCAGAACACGGGAAGCTCAAACACTACAAAAATTGTCAAACATTTATGACCTTCAATGTTTTGACCTTGACTATCAAAGCAAAAGTCTGGCGTTTTCCCGCCCAATGGACCCGACTTAAGTCAAGCCAAAAAGGTATCCTATGTTTGAGTTACTTCAAGATGGAGTTTTGTTACATCTTAAAATTAATTTTAGGTGAGGAGGAGAGGAAGCGGAAAATATGATATGGATAGGAGATGCTCCCGATTCATTCCACACTCTTGTATTAATTTTCGATCGTACGCGTTACTTCTATTTGGTATTTGTGAAGGAGATTGTTAAAAATGTCTACATGTATTGTAAAATTTTGTATTATATTGCGCACATATACAGAGAATTGGGGATTTTTTCAAATGTTACTTCGACATGTGGAAAAAAAATTGGATTGTCTTGTCGATCTTGTCATAATATGATTTTTTATTAAGTTGGTAAGCTCTGGCGAGTCCAGGCCATTATTCAGATTTTTAAATAACAAGGTTTGGTCAAAAATTAAAGTCGGCGTAGTGTATAAAGGGAGTAGAAGTTGTGAAAGTTTAAAGATTCGTTGTAATTTGAAAAGGGTATGTTTTGTTTATAATTTATGTGTTTAAAATATTTTTTTGAATTCTTTCGTTTCTTTCGACACGGGCTTGGTAGAAAGGAGAGTATAATAAACTTATTAAAAAAAATCAGGTTTTAAAAAAAAATTATTGAGAAACTTGCGATTTAAGGATGCGTTCTTCTGGAGTTATACTTAGGTATATTAATTTAACAAACCCGACGTCGATAATTGTAGTGTATTGATTATAGACGTAATTTCAGCTTCTTTCAACAGGTGACGGTAGCTTAGTTTGTAATACGAAGTTCAATTATATCCCAACAGATGGAAGTTGAGTAGGATATCAGATTAATACCATCTATCGCCGTTAGTGTCTTAGGTACGAACGGTTGCGATGATGGCCGAAGGCATCAGTGAGATTGGGCGGGCTTCCACAGTCCGCTCGCCGCAACAGCAACAGAACTACTTACAACCTAGCCTAGTAAGGACGTCTGTCAAGTTTAATAATCATTGTAAATATTTACAATAACAAATAAACCAACCAAATTTAAATAGATTCACATCTTAAGTTGTCTTATTAGTGGAAATTAAGAGAGCTATAAATAATAGTTGCACTGTTTTTACAAACCTGAGTCAAAAATGTTATATTTTTGAAATTTAAAAAAAAGCGCTATAATGTAGATATACGTACGATAAAATGTTATTTTCTACTCATTTTTTATTAGATTCTCACTCACAGTTCAAGAAATACAACTTATGCGACGATTTAACTTAACCACGACCATTTCCATAATTTTTTTGTCTCAAAAACTAACATATTTAAATAAAAATCTTAAATTTTCAGAAAATTGCCCAAGTCTGAAATAGGGCCATTTTATTGATATATTTTGAAGCGTTTCAAATTGCAGCTATCAGACCATTTTTTATTATTAATCTATAAAGGTAGTTTCCTAGATCCAACCCATAGAACCGAATAAAAGCAACCGAACGAGCTCAAAGCTTGCAAATTGTCCATGGATAGAATGGTTTTTGTCATTTTTGGCCTTTTTATAAACTGCATGACCACTCCATATAAAAACTTCGTATACAGACTAAATACTTTTTAATCGTGTGAAATTTAACACCAGAATAATACGACGTAAATAATATTCACTCACCGTTCAATATTGCAATTAATAAATTAATTAATTAACGCAATACTGCGTTTCAATGTCCAACCATTCACCACTGCACAAAACATGTCCATGTTGTTTATTTTATGCTAAGCAGAATAATAAGTATTGCTTCTTCCAGTGGTATATTAATGTCCAATTGCTGATGGCCGTGCAATATGCCCAATACCGATACGATATCATGTTTAAATTAATTATTCTTTGTTGGCAACATTCAATGATGCTCGGGAACGATGACGAGTTACCGAAATCATCGATAAAATCATTAATCGATGTGCTTGTGCTGCAAACTACAGAAAACATTGTTGAAGATTGACCACTCCACGAGCTTTGAGGAGGCACATCTGTAAACATCACAGTGAAGACTGATTTGAATGACCTCAGCATCCCATTTTATCCATCCCACTTGTCCAAACTCGACTGCACCATAAATACAATGAAAAAGAAATATAATATTTTATTACAGGAGACAATTTTAGCGACTCTCAATCAAAAACTGAAACAGAAAAGATACCGTCACACCTAGGAATTGAACCTAGGGCCTTAGCCTTGCCGGGGCATCGGGCTATCATTTACGTCCTATTATATTCGTACTAAGTTGAGAGCATCGCCCGGCAAGGCTAAGGTCCTGAGTTCAATCACTAGATGTGACCGTTTCTTTTTCTGATTTATTGTTTCAAATTTTCGATGGAGTCGCTAATATTGTCGTCATTGATTAAATATTACAGTTTGAGGTTTTACTCATTAAGTTAAATAAAAATAAATACATATAATATTATATGCTTCAGTTTAATTAGTTTGGGACACTTTTTAGAAAGGGACGATAAGTTTTCAAAAATACTAACCTCACTTGTGATTCCGTCCGTCTGTCCTTAACACCGGTTGAATGAACTCATTTTCAAAACGCGTGGAGAGTTCACCTACCTATAATAAAATTATTTTAATTGCAAAAATAGAACAGTTTTGTCGAGAATGAGTTCGTCTCATCAAGCATGCTTAGAAAAGAAGTTATAGACTTTTTGAAAAAATACTGTATAATATCGAACACGTAAGCCGTCAAAATATGACATGTCGACCGAAAAGCTTGTGACATCGCTGTACATAGTGGCGGTACTGCTGAACTGCCTTTCCAATTACGAATAATTATTATACTGAATTGTGACGTCACGAGACACCAACCCAACTTCGCTTTGAATTTTACCCAAATTTACTTTGAAAGCTCACAACTTCGGCAGTTTTTGAGATATCGACAAAGTAATTCAATTGTCGTTATTAACTTTTAAAAGATATTTTATATGAAAAATAAGTTCACGACCTCATTCAGACTATTCCACAATTTTTCACGGGTTGGCGTTAGTTATTACCCCAAAAATAAACATTTTCGTTACTATCCATAAATCTATTCAAGTCTCGTTAGGTACTATACACAAACCTGGCTAATAGATATCACAAGAGATGCTCAATGGTATTACTGCCAGTCGCCGACAACAACGCCATCTGTCGATAGTTTCAGCTATGTGTAAATAACGGGTTCACGGCAAGATGGTGATTTGTTGCACGCAGCCTTCCAAGATTAATTACTACGTCTGGTTAGCGAGGTTGGGAAGTAGGCTTCACAGGTCAACGAGGCTGTATCTTCTTATCGGAAAGCCATTTGCCTGAACATTTTGCCAGCACCCCGGCCAACTTAATATTACACCCATTAAACATTATAATGCGTTGGTGTCTTGGGAAAGTTACAGAGAAGAGGTCAGCGTTTAATTGTAAAAGATTTAAGTGCGTTATGTTATGAAAATAATTTAATAAGGAAAATAATGTTCTAAATTACCCCAGGGTTATTAATATTTGTTTATATTAATAACTCAAATTATTTTACTGGCTACTAATAGTTTCACTTTTTCTCCGATTAGTTAAACTTTCGAACGATATTATCGCGACTGGAGAATCTTTATTTTACGGGTATTCAAGTGTAGAATCCCGTTGTGCTACAATGGCGACTTGATCGACAAATTTAATCTAAATCTTCGATTATATACACCATCCGTCATTCGGCGAGATGTATCACCAATAATACAACGGCACACAACCCGTCCGCCTTTTCCACACCATATATTTCCAACCTGATGGGACCTGAAACATATAATGGAGGACGCCAAGGGCATGGCGTTCCCATACTCCACAACTCATTAAGATGGATGGAGAAGATCGAAAAACCTGGCATTGATGCAATTTCCATTATAATTTAAAATCCACTTGTTGACTGTCGGATTCACATCCTGCCCTCAAGATGCGAATCCAAGAAGTGAAGGAAATCGATCATGATCCCCCTATCGTTCGAAAGTTTAACTAATCGGAGAAAAAGTGAATCTATTAGTAGTCAGTAAAATAATTTGAGTTATTAATATAAACAAATATTAATAACCCTGGGGTAATTTAGAACATTATTTTCCTTATTAAACTATTTTCATAAAAGTTAGTATGTTTAGATATAGTATTTTTAGTTTTATTATGTTTTGTATTAATAGTTGTAATATGATTATTGTAGGTTTAGTTAAAAAAGGGTATTATAACATTATAATAAATATGAAACATGGCTGCTATAGCAATAATACATTTTTCAAAACACTGTTTCTGTTTTAACAAAAATCACCAATATTATTGAAAATATTATATTCTTAACTTTGTAAGTACGTGAAAATCTAAAATTTAAAAACAGGATAGTTCTTTCGGTGATATCAGGAGCGCAAATAACTATGTATGATAAATGAAACAATTTAACTTTGTTTGAACCACTTTTATATTTGAGTAAATCCGACTGGTTTCAGAACGAATGTTCCTTCTTCAGGGCAAATGTACACCACCCATTCTCCCCTAACCACCCATTCTTCATGTATACTTAGCAACAGCTCCACCCCTACCATAATAATACATTGTTCCCATTCATATTTCAAAACTGTCAAAAATCAGTATACATTTGCCCTGAAGAAGGAACGTTCGTTCTGAAACCGGTCGGATTTACTCAAATATAAAAGTGGTTCAAACAAAGTTAAATTGTTTCATTTATCTATAATGGATAACCACAAAGTGATAGCTACATTCAAAAGTATAACTATGTATGAACTTGGGTCGTAAGATAAAGTGACTTATTTTTAAATGGGTCTTAGCCCTGGTTCGCAAATTTGATAAAAGCTTCATTTCCCTCAGGGGATACGAGAGACATGGCGTCTATCATTTTTTAAATATTTATTTTGAATAAATCTAGAAAAAAATGTAAGTTCATAGTATTCTAAAGATATAAAATATTTTTTGCTGGTTCTCATTTTTTCAGGTTAGTCATGTAAATAGTTATTACTACTTATTACTAATTATACAAGAATTAATAGTTGTGTTATTAAATAACAACAATAATTATTATAAGTCAGATAAGCTGATGACATCATTAGTGGTTTACCACTAGACATGACACGTACTTCACTTAATTGTCAACTAATGACAATTCGAAAACCATTATCGTATTCTGGGAACCGAGCAGTAGGTACCTAGCGACTGCAGATATATTGTTATAAAAAAATCACAAACAATATTGTTTCCGAATACTTTAACTGACTAAGTAACCATCACGCCCGTTCACCGCAGGGGTAGGCAGATAGGATAGACTGCCAAATAACTCTGCATTGGCTCACACTTTTGCTTCATCACGATCCGGCATCGTCTGACATATACTTTTTTGTTTACCTGATTCTTGACATACATACTTTTACTCGATTCACTTGATTATGCCATATCTTCCTCGGTCGTGCCAGACTTTTTCTGCTATTCACTTCTCTGAAATAAATATATTCAAGCCATCCAAAAACTATATGTTCGTCCCTTTCTTAATCTTATCAATTGCGCTTTGCATTCTTGCATTCTTTCCGGATCTCTGGTTTGTACTCAATACATATACAACACCCTTCAAAATTAATATATATTTTTCGTTGGAATTGCCAGCCGTCCTGCGTAATTACATATAATTTTAACAGTTAAATTGATATTTCAAAGCTCCACAGATGAAATGTTATATCTTTAAATTTTACATAATATTATTTTGTAAACTTGATGAACTTCGTGGTTGAGTGGTTGCATCCTGAAGGTCGCGGGTTCAAATCCAGGCGTTTTCAAGTAAATTTTATTTGTGTTATTTACAAACGTATTAATTTAAATTAATGTAGTAAAGTAATATTCAAGGCACGTTTCAGAGTTTTAGGTACCACCATTTAAGACCAAAGACCAAAGACCACCGTTTAAGACCACCATCAAAGACCACCATTTAGAAACGAAACTTTGCTTTAAATGGCTTAAGCCGTTTTTGGTAACCAGCTCTGCCGAGCGATTCTCTACGTTTTGTGAGGTCGAGATAGATCTCGGTCGAGATCTCCTGTCCGATTTGTGTGATTTTCCTTGGCTGTTATTTGCTTTTTCTCTAGTCCGATATCAGAATTTCAGCCGTGAGCTGTCACGTATTTTAATTTAGGTCATTTTAAACACGAATTCATGCAAGTATACACGATTATTTATTCATTTAACAGCCTTAGAAAATCACACAAATCTGACAAGAGACCTCGCCCCATATCTAACTCGATTCGGGACTCTTGCGCGGTTCTCACAAATATTAAAGTTGTTAAATGTTAATTTGATAATTATTATTATTACAATTATTAAATTAACATTTTGTTTTTTATTGAATCACCGAAACAATACTTTTAATTCCCAAACAATAATTAAGATTGACGTCTCGCCCGGAAAAAAATTGAAACGTGAAAATCAAGTTAACAGTGAACGTGGAACACGGTGTATTAAAAAGAAAATACTGGTAATGGATCATTTAATTCCGCCTTTAATTAACTCAACGAAAATAAATTATTTTGGCATCACAAAAAAAGATTTGGAAAACTCAAGAAATTTAATATTCTCTCCATACTTTCAGTTGTAATTAGCAAGACATCCCTTGGTAACTAACATAATATGGAAATAATTATTATAAATTACGATGTTGAGCGGCAAACCGACTTGTGTTCAAACTCTAGTTTAATCTAGTTTGCAAATACCAAGGCAGAATTTTCACCGTAACTCGTTTGGAAGTTTTAATGTAAAATTGACACGAAGCTGCATAATGTATAAATGCCTCTTACTGCTTGTGGAATTTAACCAAAAATATATTCCACGACTAATTATTGTTATAAAAAACTAATATTTAATCAAAGGTCGAAGCTTTCTTAAAAAAATATATCTCTGCTACCCTATTGCGAGTAATGCAGGTGGTCAAAGAATTAAAGAACTTTATTCATTTTTGGTCAAGCGGACGTTATTTTAGAGATGGCAGCATTAGCGCGTAGTGCAGCTTTCCCTCTTCAGAACGAGCGGTGAACCGGCTTGGTAGCTGCTTCAGTGAGACCTTCACATCCATTTAATATAGACGATTTGCTGTCGAATCCCGCCGCCATGTCAGCGAGGTTCGTTCAATAATCTATTTTCCCAACCAGACCTGAAGCAACATTTGGCCGGAAAACGTTTCGGGATCGACGACGAAGAACGAGATTAAAACATTTAAAAATATCTATTTTTCCTGATTTCTACACATTATTAATTAAAATATTACTAGAATGAATAGCCACTGCTCTGTAAATAGTGTCGCTGAAAACATTGTATTTATCGAAGTAAGAAATAATCAATTACCAGAATTTTTATCTTCGCGAGTTTAGCAATCGATTCGCGTCAATAATATTTGATCACTCACAAGATCATGAAAAAGCATCTTCAGCCAATATCACAAAAACATCATTGAAATTCCTGAAAACATAATATCAAATGTTATTGATATAAACCATGCATATAGTTTTTATGATACAAATAGTACATTTTCAATCGTTTCAAATTTCCTGCCGTTAGAATGATTTTAATGCGGCGCGCATACGTTAAAGCTTACAATTCACAGAACGGATGTACCCGACAACGGATGTTGGAAGGTTTGATTTTAGATTTTTCCGGACAAAAGTATTACCGTGATGTTTTTGGGGTATTATGCCGTATCTCCTTATTAAGCCAACGTTTCGGAGAGCCTCACAGTGTTCATTGTGATGGACTCTGTAACGACGTCCGAAACGTTGGCTAAACAAGGAGGTAGCGCAATATGTCGTGGTTCCTCAAAAATGAATCACAATAACGTCGTTAGTAATAAAAATTGTATATTTGTTGCTAGTATAAGCAGCTTGCTTGAATACAATTAAATAGTGTGGTCCCCATACCATAAAATACCTACAAGAAATATGGAACGTATGCAGCACACATTTTAAGGATTTATTAATTTTAAATTGCACATGCCAAATCAACACACAAATCAAACATTCTTACTAAGTCACTTAAAATGCATTCCCTATAAAATAGAAAAATATAAACCCCCTAAGGTTTTTGTTTAAAACTATTCACTCCCAACGAGACTGTTCTGCACCTCATTGACATTAAAGACGACCTCCGTACCTCATTGACTTGACGACCTCCGTAGTCCAGTGGGTAAGACTCTTGACTCACAAACCGGAGGTCGCGGGTTCGAACCCGGCATGCGCAAATAAATTTTATTTGATTAATTTGTGTTATTTCACAATTAATTCATTTAAAATAATATATAGTATATTTGCGGCATGTTCCAGAGTGGAAGATACTATCAGTATCGCCCTGGTGTAAGACCACCATTCAGAATTGAAACGTTGCTTGAAAATGGCTTTAGCCGTGTTTAGTGACCAGATCTGAATACCGGTATTCACTGTAAAAAAAAAAAAAAGTACAAAATTAAGCAACTAGGCAAAAAATTTTATTCGGCAACAATAATGCTGGGACTAACTAACCTGTATCTCGCTTCCTCATATTTGGAATGAGTTCACCTCAAATATTGATATATTTAATGTAAGCTTATGTATATAAGATATACCAGCACGGTCGATCGATAAGAATCGATCGCAAATGAATAAGTTATATATATTTTTTTTACTTAATGAATAAAACCTCAAATTGTAATATTTTGATTAAATGAAGACAATATTAGCGAAAATCAATCGAAATTCTGAAAACGGAAAAAAAATGATAGGGTCACATCTAAAACGCGAACCCAGGACCCAGGATATGTTTTTACATTATCTGTCGTAAATTATAAATATATTAAAAAATAAAAAATGATACGGTCACATCTAAAACTCGAACACAGGACCCAGGATATGTTTTTACATTATCTGTCGTTAATTATACATATATTAAAAAAATAAAAATGGATAAAATTTGTCCAAGACACTATCTAGATAGTGTTTAGTTCGGGTTTAAATATTGCAATTATAGATAAATATTGCAGCCAATAAAAATACGCGTTAAGAAAATTAAGATTATGTTGGTAGTTCTTAGGCGAAGTATGATACAATTAAATATGACTGAATCGGATAGGGACACATTAGCTCAGTTGGTAGAGCTCCGCCCGGCAAGGGGTAGGTCATGGGTTCGAAGTGACCGTATCTTTTTCTGATTTTTCTGTTTTCAGATTTTCGATTAAGTTTCGCTAATATTGTCTTCAAACTTGAATAGGAATTTGGAATTTGAAACATGAAATTCGAGAAAATGAATTTAATTAATGGAAGAATAATCATGTTTTTTGGTATTGTATTGCCTAAATCCTTCATTGAATCACCGATTCCCCAATACTTTTATTTGTTCTCGCCCATTAAGCACGCATTCTGTCTCCCTTACCCTTGTTTGGCAACGTATATCGCCATCCCATATAAATTTCGTATTCAAGATGAAACACAGTTTTATATTGCAAATTTAAGACCAACGCGACGGGTTGACTTTTGGATAACGAAACATTCCGACTTTGCATTTCTTATTTCTTCTGTTTATTTTGTACAGAACTAAGATATTGTGCGAAAATGTTTCACCAATTTTTCTCGAAATAATGGCAAATTGGGTTCATTTCAAATATTCAGCACACCTTTGTAGGCTTAGTTCATAGGTTTTATAAAAACATTTGTGTGTTATTTTCAATCTAACCCATGAATACGACCGACCGGATGTGCAAAAAAGCTGCGTCAACTTGCCAGAGTTAATATTCCCGCTCAGAGCGGAAACAGACGCATTGATTCGAATCTGTGTAAATATTCGCTCACAAACGAAAACATTTTCATTAAATCGCTATTATACGGATGCACGCAATGAAGAGATAATCCAAAAGGAGTGTGTTGTGGGCATTAGCGATTCGTAGGTTCAGCTGGTGTGGCTCTTGAACTCGGGTTCTGTTCGGTACATCCTACTCCTATTCCTTTTTCAAATCAGAGAACCCGGTCCTGCCTAGCGATTCCGTATTTCTTCTGAGATCGTTATTGGATAACGGACGTTATCTTCTGTCAGATTTGTGTGATGTTTACGTCACATATTTTAGTTTAGATCGATTTAAACATGAATTCCTGCAAGTACGCATGATTATTTACTCATTTAATGTACGTTGTACATAGAAAACGCAAATAACAGCCATAAAAATCACACAAATCTGACAGGAGATTATATCCGTTATCCAATAACGATCTCACAAAAAATTCGGAATCGCTAGGCAGGACCCGGACCTAAACCCGGAACTCGGATTCGGACTGGGAGCCGGAACCCGAATGCCTCCACCGGCTTCGCAGTGGTGGCATTCGGGTTCCATGAGTTCGCGGCGTGAGCCACTCGTAAGGTTCGGCTCCGGCTGAAGCCGTGTGTCGCGTAAAATTGAACTCAAGACCTACTCCTAGAGCTCGAGTACTTTTAAAAGTAAGCATCCTAGGAAGTCTCCGGAAAAATACAGAATTTTCTCATCTCTAGTGGCCATGTCTGTGCACCCAAAACAAAATCTATTTAGTAGCGTTTTCACAAAGATAGACTTCTATCCCATCCCTTTTTTTTTATTCTTATTGTCTAATTCAGACGTTCACAAAGAAACAAACGTATCTGCATTATGTGTACTAGAAGCTGCTAAATAAAAAGGAAGTTATGTAATGTAAAAGATTCATGTATATGAGTGTTCCCGTAAAAAAGAACTTAATTCCTGATTCCCTGTCAATAAATCCTTTGTCTAAGTCATTACTTTTGTGTATTTCTAATTTAACGAGAACTTTACATTAGTAACGTTTTTTTAACTTTTGGTTATGTATAATTTTGTAGTTGAAATGATGTAGGTACTTTTGAATGAAACAATAAACCATTTTTTTAATAATGATTTTATTGTTCATATGAAGCGGATACTTTGTGATGTGACATTATTAAATAATTTTTAAATTATTTTATTGTTGAACTAAAAGACAAATAATTTCATCTCATGAAAAACTTTTTTCGATACAAGTGTTGATATTTTTCTTCGCGATTTTTGAATTCTTTTTAAATGAACATGGCTTTTCACAAATGTACAGAGTTTTCTTATCATACGTTAGGTCTAATAGTTAATTTAATGCGCGTTTGAAGAATATCGTCAAATTTTCACCTCGATAAATTTTAATTGTCCCACGAAAAATTTCGCAGAGTTCTCTTAGTGAAAACGCCTCTCAAATTTTTCTCCTTACTTCTTGTAAAATTAATCAGACATTAAACATAAATTCTTTCTTAAATATGAGCATTCTATTGTGATTTTTTTGTTGTTATGCCGAGCTGCGCTACCTTTATCCGGGCGCACGTGGAAATCTAAATCCAAATCCTCCAACAAGAATAAGAATAAGCAAGATTTTCCGTGGTATGCATACGGGTGTAGATGCGAATCTATACGTGGATATTTATTTATTTAAAATTTACGGCACAAAGTGCCATTTACAAACATGTGTTATTTAATATATTCAACAGTCATAGTACAGTGAAAAAGGATTGTTTTTTTTTTTAATTTCTCATAATAAAAGAAAAAGAGAAAAAAATTCTAACAACTAATGAAAACTTTAAAAGGATACAATGAAATAAAAATAAAAACTTGTTATGAAGTAACCTCGTTACAATACGTAAGGCTGAAATGTTTGATAAGTAGAGCCTTGTATTTTAATAAGGAAATATTAAAAATATCAGAAACATTGCCATAAAAATTACCAAAGGTGAGTATTCTATTTATAACAGAATTATATCCTGCGACAGACGTATAATTGTCACAATTATACATACTAGGGAACCTTGATCTATTGGTAGGTACATGAAAGTGAATCAACTTTAATATATCAGGGCTATCCAACTGATGATTTACAATTTTGTATAAAAATATGAGATCAAAATTTTTTCTTCTGTCACTTATCTTCAACAATTTCAATGAATGTAATAAAAAGTCATAATTTATTGATTCTAAAGTGAACAAACTCCAACAGCTCGTAAGGCTTTGAAGCAAAGAATGGACGGTTACCTCGAGAGTGTTTTCTCTTGGGGTAAAAATAATCTCGTTGAATTTAATGTTTCAAAGACCCAATCTTGTCTGATTACGTCTAAAAGGGATCGCAATGAAAATCTAGTCTCTTTCAACGGAAGCAATCTTCCGAACAGGCCCTCCATTGATATGCTTGGTGTAACCCTAAGTGACCAGCTCAGGTATGGGGGCTCCATCGAAGCCAGAGTAAAGTTAGCCTCCCAAAAACTGGGCGTACTGTACAGGGCCCGCAGATACTTTAATAGTACACAACTGCTAACCCTGTACAAATCGCAAGTGCGCCCAACGGTTGAATTTGGCAGCCACCTCTGGTCTGGAGCTCCAAAATACCTGAAAAATACCCTCGACTCTGTGCAGAAACGGGCGGTCCGTTTGATAGATTCTCCCATCTTAACAGACGGATTGCAATCTTTAGAGCACAGGCGTCGGGTGGGAATGCTATCCTTGTTCTACCTGTATTACAATGGAAGATGCTCCGAGGAACTAGCATCATTGATCCCTTCGGCACCGGTGCATAGTCGGGAAACACGCCAAACGCGTGCCCAACATTTGTACACAGTTGACATTTGTCACATGAGAACGGGTCGTTTCTTCGACTCGTTCTTGTGTTCAACAGCTCGGCTGTGGAATGATTTGCCGGCCTCTGTGTTTCCTCCTTCCTACAAATGGGTCTCTTCAAGACCAATTTTCATTCCTTCCTCTCCTCAAAAAGACCCTCCACACAGCATCCCAGTTGACATAGGCCCTGAGGGAAATTGTTTTCCTCGGGGCCTCCTGTGTGGAGTTAATGTAAAAAAAAAAAAAATTCCAAGTCGAAAATAAATACACCTCAAAAACTTGCGTTGAACTTGTTCAATGATATTAATGTGATTATTAAAGACAGGTGACTGAATTGTAAAGTTATATTCTAGAATGCTTCTAACGAGAGATGGGAACAGAATTTTTAATGTAGAATATTTTTAAACTCTTCGGAAATCCTTAAAATAAAACCTAACATTTTCATAGCCCTGTTGGCCATTTTTAGAACACAAAAGTAAATAATTTTTAGTAATAGACAATTTCTGTATTTATTCAGTTAGCTCCAAAGCCACCATTAAAGAAAAACCTTTTTCGCTCAGGTAAGATGCAAAAGGAATCAATGTTTTCAAAGCATATTTATTTATGCCTTGTGGTTTCAACTTATCGGTATTCGTGGCAAGAGTAAACACATTCTTTTTCACATTAGTAATGTACAACTTTCAACTCAAGTTTCAAGTTTTAATGCCGGCAACCCGGGCAATCATCTTATTTTCATTTGTGTACATAGTTTTCTTTTACCCGCCCCCCTAGACATAGTCTTCTCCAGGCGGGTAAATAACATATTATATTTATTAAAAATAATATGAATATATTAAAAAAGATATGTATTAAAAATATATGGTCAGTGGCTTAGTTGGCATCGCGTTTGGGTCCCACCCAGCCGTCGCGTATTCGATTCCTCTGCTGGCTAAATCCTCCATCAGGACAAAAGCAACATTTTCCGCTTTCTGTGGAGGTAATAGGAGATTTTCAAATATTGTCAGGTTATTTGTAACTCGAGAAAGTTTGTAGTCAAATTGGGAGGCGGGAATGGGTACCGCCGCCCCGGGAACCTTTATTGGATAACCAACACCTCTGCCATAGGTCACCCCAAGTGGTTCGGTACGTTTGGTGATTTAGCAGGGGTGCCCGGGTTCATGGGGTGAAGTTTGTCTAGGTCTTGGAGGCGGATAACCAGGATACACTGAACCCCAGATTCCTAACATACCCTTAAACCATTATTTGCCTTCGTAGAACTCTCCTCTCCTTCATTTCCCTAAAAAAACCCTCTACACAGCATCCCAGGATGACAAAGGACCTGAGTGAAATTATTTTCCTCAGGGCCTCTTGTATGGAGCTTATGGAAAAAAAATCTTTAAAAAAATATTTTATTTTTTTATTTTTTATTTTTTAAAAAGAAAGACAAACATTACCGGGTTACGAACAACCCAACAATGTTTGAGAATCTCCTACTACCTCCACAGAAAGCCGAAAATGAGCTTTGTGTTGTGATGGAGGACTTAGCCAGCCGATGAATCGAACACGCGAGGCTCGGGTGGGACCCAAGCGCTATGCTTACTCAACCACTGACCGGTCAATAATAATTTTATATTTTTATCTTTTATATGTATATAGAAGATAAAAATATAAAAACCTATGTACATTGTATGCGCATATTTATCTATATAACGCATTACGTTGAATAAACGAGGACGCAGAGCACGCAGAGGACTATTATGTCCTCTGCGTGCGAACTCTTTCTAAATTTCTTTAAATGAACAATATACAGTGTTAATTTCAAGCGACCTCCCAGGTAAGTATGGTCCTGTTTTCATTAATTATTAGGCAGCATCGCGTTCATTAGTGAAAATATTGTACATATATTTTCGTATCGGTGATCAATGAACCGATGTATGCAATTTTTAGCCCTAAGTTGTTTTTAATTGTTTGTCTAGCTTGTAGTTTTTTTTTCGATTTTAGAAATGTATTATAAGTTTGTACAGCGCCCTTGAGGTGGTTTTTCACAAAAAACGGCGCTATATAAATCATCCAAGTATTATTATTATTAAATCTATATTACATAATTAAATCTATGCATTACGTTGTTGTATTAAATATTTAAATGTACATTTTGTTTTTATTATTTGATATATTTCCATAAAAATATTGCCTCCGTAATATAAAAATATATGTACATGGCAATACATATTTGAATTAATGAACAAATGAATGAAGCATTTTTGGATGTGGAAATCACAGTTTGCACTAAACTTTAATGCCGACCTAAACCAGATGGATCCATTCTGACGCAGGTACAGTCATTTTACTGACTTCACAATGACCGTAAGTGAAAGAGAAAGAATACGTAAAAACGTGGGAGAGAGGCGTGAACGGGGAGACATGCCACTTTTCGGACCTAAACTCGCCTGTTGCGAAGATTTCTGTATCAACGACAGGTCGGTATTAAACAGATAGGCTCGTTGTCGATGACAATGCATTCTACCATCTTTTGGTGGCACTAACGTAAGCACAGAAGCACACACATATTTTTCGGAAATAATATTTTTTTAAATTCCAGCAGTTAAAATACGAAATAAATCACGGTAGAGTCCAATTAAGATGGAAAGTTCGCACCTCAGCAAACCAAAAATATATATATATCTTTCCTGAAATTGGCTACTAGCCGGCCCAAGAACTGTTGTTTGGTCCAGTTTGTGATAAGTTTTTTTGTGAAAAATTGTAGATACTAATTTGTAGTTAGTAGTTGCTTCAGTGTGGTGGGCAAGCAGTTATATAGTTTGGTTGCGTAGTACTTCAAGTTTCTCTGCCTGTGTTAGGAATGAGTTATAGGTATATTTAGTGTATTTTTGTAGATGCCCTGGTTTTATTTGCTGTTTGATGTTACATTGTAATGTGGCATTTTTGATGGAAGAAATATAATAGAAGAGATTTAGCATAAAGTTGTCTTATTGTCATGACGTCTGGTGTTTCGTAAATTTCATTCGAGTTAGTGTAGAGAAGCACTTGGAGGATGAGTTTAATTGTTACCTTTTGAATGTTTTCTATTGGGTCTATTACTATATTCGTTGCACTTCCCCAAGCCAGTATGCCATATGTGATAATGGATTGACAAAGTGCAAAACTATTAACTACACTATTTTACTTTCGCTTTCACTTAAGGGAGTCGGGACACAAAATGGTTGAGGAACCATAATGTATATTGATAGCGAGCTAGATGTTAGTACAGTGTGGCGTACCTATTTGTGAAACAAACCTTGTTGCTTTATTGTCCGTGTTGTCGCTCTTCCGGTGTCTTTATAGTCTTTGTGGCTTTACCCGGTTGCATCGGGGCTTCATTGGTTGGAAATAGAGAATAGAACCGGTGTCAAAACGTGTAGGTAACAACTTCTAAATTAGATTTACATCTATTTTGTGCGTGATTGTGGTGTCTTTATTTGAATTTAAGGTTAAACGTCACGTACGTTATAATCTACGTATTCACAGATGGCGCCAATTAAATAATTTTAGGTTGTTAATACTTTTTGAATGTTACGCTTTAAAATACGCCTTAACAATTTTGTCCGCGCGTCATTAGTAATTTTTTGAACATGAATTCTCTGTTTTTAAATACGTTTAATTTATGAAATTATTTTTTTACCGTTTTACTTTTCGAACACTACACGTTTGTTCACCGTTGGTGTGATATTGCTTCTTGCAACTTGTAAATATGTATGTAATCACTAATCACTATCATCTTGTATGTGAGTATTTAGCATACTTTTTGTATTTTAATTTTTATTATTATGTAACCTTAAAGTTACAAATTAAAACACACAACTGACAAACTCATTCATTTGAAATTGACTAGAAAATTTATTTGGGGTGAAAAGCCACAAAAAAAAAACCTTTTAAGGGCCCGCATCCCGGATTTGTACCGATTTATTACATATTTTCCTTAAACACGGTAAGTTTTAAAGCTCTTAAAAAAATATGTGTTATTCTTGAAGATAATATCTAGACTTTGCCGGCTCCGAAACGTAAATTATATAAAATTCTCTCGATAGAAAAAAATTACAAAGTATGCTCCAAAAATTATTATTAACACGTTTGTTTCAGTTATCTTACAAGTTATATGTATGAAAAAATTCACAGTGTGTCTTTAAATGCTGTTTAAGATAATGCCCGCAAGATTTTTGCGCTATTTTAAACGAGTCGTGTTTTATTAAACATTTACGCAATTTTCGCGTCGATTTTGTCGCTGTGAATGTTAGCGCTCTCCTCTAACATTCGTAATTTCGTATCTCTCCATCTTCGTCTTTTCGGGCCCGGTTGCAGAGCCTTAAGGCCGTTTTAACCGTACAAACGCCGTGGTAATAAGTCACGATTTTCCCTGTTCCGATATTTACGCCGCCTATGTGTGCGTGGGCTAAAAAATTACGTAACGCACGTTTTAATCTACGCATTCACAGATGGCGCCAATAAAATTATTTTAGGTTTCCAATACTTTTCGCATGTTATGCTTTAAATTATTAAGGAGATTTAATTGTTTGCACCCGTACATATTTAATATGGATATGAATTAATGGTGTTGTCCATAAACAAACCCAAATATTTCGAGAGAGGCTGAAAAGTACAATATTGAGTTGTGTCACCGATACAAAATTGAATTTTTCAGCCTCTTTTGAAAGATTTGGGTTTTTTCATCGACAAAACTATTTATATTTATATTAAATATATACGGGCGCAAACAATTAATTCACCTCAATATTTTAAAGCAAAACGTGCAAAAAAATTAAAAACCTATTATAATTTAATTGGCGCCATATGTGAATTCGTAGATTATAACGTATATAAGTTTAACTTTAAGTTAGGTGAGGTTTTAATAACATGTGCAAAGATATTGAAATATATCTCTGATGGGCAGTTTTTACTGGGTGGGGGACTGTGCTTCCTGGTGTCACCGATATTGTTAACCAATAGTTCTGTACATCGTCAAAAATCAACCAAATTAACTAATTCTTTCCGTATTCAAACTTTATTGTTAACCAATACCAAATACTTACCTTCAAAAAATCAAATACTTTCCGTATTCAAACTATTCCCATTAGGAAGTAATCCGCCGACAGTCGGGCGGACACGATAGCATATCTCTTGTATTTGAATATCTTTGGACGTGTGTAATTAGACTAGTTGAAATTCTCTCCATCCGTAATTCTTTGCGTGCGTACCTGATTCTGAAATGTAATATTGGTAGGCACGTGAAATTCACGCCCATGTAATTTCTTCATCAAACCGATACCTATGAACCTCTTTATCTAGTAAAGTATTTATGGGTGATCAATACTTGCATACCCTGAACTGTAGAGCTCCTAACAAAGCCGCGCAACCGGAAGTGGTCGCCACAAATTGTTCGAATTTCTAATTTAAAATTTAATCAATCCGTTTGCAAAGCCTAACGGAAATTTTAGTTTCCGTCGGTGAATTCGGTCTGCCTATTCTTGCCGGTAAATAGATTGCCGCGACTTAATTACGCTTGGAATAATTTGAAATCGTACGAAATAATTGACATTATCTGATCAGAGAGATACAAATTATTTAATTAAAAATGAACCTTACTGTTATTATTTATTTTGTGTATTGTTTTGTGAATGCCACTAACATGTGCAATACCACAATACCGTTTCCACCTCAGCTGTCCTGAAACGTTAAAATAATGGGGGATGGCCGTGATAAATTGTCATTATTTAAATAAACATTTTATTACATTTTATCACAACAATTGTGGGTAATAAATTGTGCTGTAATATTAATTTGTTGGATTATATTAGTTTAGAGTTTTTCTAACATTGCATATGCATTTTATTATGCATTTACTTTTTTTACAATAGATCCACAGGAGGAGGGCCTGAAGAAAATATTGTCCCTCACGTCCTATGTCATCTTTGGGGATGCAGTGTGAAGGGTCTATTAATAATAATAATAATAAATCTTTATTCAATGAAATTGGCAACATAACAACTAAAAAAATACATGTTCAATGTAGATTACAAATAGATTACATCAGTACAAAAAATTAACAAGTAGAAAGTAATGTAAGATCGGTTACACAGAAGTAGCATAATTATACAATATTTTTAGTTGTGCATAGCCTGCCTCACTAGGTGAACCTGTATTGAGGCAGAATTTTTTGTAAATTGTTTTTCACAATTTTATCTATGGTTTTTTATAAATGTATAATGTAGGTTTCTGTACAGAAAAAAACTTTATTTTAGATTACATTGTTTTTATATACACAATACAAAAACTGCAAGGTTATTTACCACAATAACCACTGTCAATGAGAGGGCGTTTGGGTGAGAGCATCAGTATAGGCTCGATCATTAGAATATATCCAAATTTTAACATATTTTTTAAATTCATTCTGTGTTTGACTCAGTTTGATGTTTTCTAGGAGAATATTAAAAGAAAAGAAGGAGAGGAAGTTCTGGGAAGGACATGTTGTGAGGGGTGGGTAGGAATCTAGGGGTCAGTGGGTCCAGGAGTGACGGACGTATGTATCCATCCCTCCCATTGCGTTGCGATGTTTCAAAAGAATTCTAATTGAGAGATCACTAGGTCTCCCTCAACCAATCTCTCCCAATCCGGCCTGCCATAGTCTGGGCAGACACATCCGCCGCCAAGACCCCGATAAACCTCATCCCATGAAGTCGGGCACCCCTGCTAAATCACCAAAAGTAGCGAAACACTTGGGGTGACCTATGGCAGAGGCTTTGATTATTCAATAAATGGTTTTCGGGGCGGCGGTACCCGTACCCGCCTCTGAAATTGAAACGAAATTAAAAAAGGCCTTAAAAGTATTAGCAATTAAATACATAAAAAGTTTTGCGAATTCATTCCAAAAAGTAAGTTATAAAAATTATTATAAATATTTTTACGTACATTCGATATTGTAAGTGCAGGTATGATAATAATTGGTTGCTCTAAAACTCCAAGCAATATCCTCATATGTATTAAAAATGTAGTAAAATCCTTATATTATGTAGTAAATATGTATTAAAAAATGCATGTAATCCTACATTCCAACAACATGCAAATTAAAGAAAACTGCAGATTTTTCGCGTAATTATATTGTGACCTGTCTTGCATTCCTAAATGTGGAATAGCTGGAATTGAAACGCCTCTCCTCAACTCTGAAGTGTACTGAATGTCCATTTGAGGAAATTGCACACGAAACAGGAACTTAATTGAACATCATCGATGATCCGGGTAGCGTGAACTGATCAGGTAGCTGCCAATCAACCACGCGATAATCGGGCCCGGAGCGCAGCGGTCTACCAGAAATCTACATTAATATTAATAAAATAAGTGAAGCAGTATATTGGTTTTGGAGCATAACTGAACATAACTCAACGTGACGTAACATAACCTGCCATAACCCACGTACATCCTTACCAATCAGTAAAACACAACTTATTATATTTGCTCGTAATAACTTTTGTTAGGTTTATTATAATTTTTATAAGTTATTATATGTAAGCATAATGAGTAAGATTAAGAAAGCGATCCTCAGATGGTTTGGGCATATAGAGCGAGTGAACGAAGAAAGTAGTGTAAGAAGAATATACGACGCAAATGTGAATAGTAGAAGTCGGGGACGCCCGAAGAAGACATGGTACGATCATGTAAATCTGATACTCGAGTCGGGCCATGTCAAAAGTCAGAATAATAGAAGAGTATGTATGAGACGATGTACGAATGTAAGTGAGGCAAAGAGTGTGTGCCAAGACCAAGATGTTTGGCGGTCCGTCCTCTCTGCCTACCCCTACGGAGAAACGGCTGGTTAGTTAGTTAGTTATATGTAAATGTTTTGTGACAGCTGTGGTTTCTGGTGGGTTCGTTTTGTTTTCCATCAATAACAGAGCTAGGATTCTAAATGTAATGACCGGTTATATACATTACTTCTCGACTCCTTGTGGTGGATCCAGATTCCTCTGATGGAGATCTCAGTGGGATTGCAATAATAAGACGTGGGTAGACTATTACTGTTTATTCCGAGATTGGTTACAATGGTGCTTCGTAGGAAGCCTGAATGCAAAGAGGACGAATGGACAACATTCACAACCTTTTTTACGTTACTCATGCTGTCTCACTCATACACGCATGTCTCTTTTATACCGCAACACATACGTTCACCACACTAAATTTATGCTTGAATCTGCACAAAAGCGTTGCCATCAGCTGTCAGTTGGCAAGTACCTATTGCCCTGTCACAGCGTGACGGTTCGACGAATCCGCCGTACAAAGAGCATGGTTATCTGAAGTAGTGATGTTCGCCGGGAGTTAATTCACAGTAATTTGTAATTTTCTTTAATCTGGAATTAAAATTACGAAAATAAAGCATGACTGATGTCGAGTGATGTCCCATTTTACAAAATAACCAATAAAAATCTGTAAATGCTGATTTTGACTTGATGAGAAGTCGATATTCGTCTCCTGGTACCGCTTTGTAAAGTGGTTTTAAGAAATCAGAAGGGTTTTGCCTAAATTTATAAAGTTTGTTCCACAAGAGTCATTGAGATTCCGGGTTTTAGATTTTCGATTCAGCCAATCAATTTAATTAATATCGTACGGAAACATAATACATGAACTGCTTACTGTGGTTTATAACCAATGAATCCTCCTAGATTTCGCTTTTCAATAATTTTTTTAAGGTTTTAAGAAGGTTCTAGAAGGTTCTAGGTTCGAGTCCCAGATGAGATCGTTTCTTTTTCTAATTTTTCTTTTTTTAGATTTTTGATTGAATATTCGCTAATAATGTCTTAATTAATTAAATGTTAAAATTTGGGGTTTTACTCAGTAAGTTAAGAATAAACATATTTGAGTGGTTAATACAAACTCAATGTTCAAAATTAACGCATTAATTAGGTAAGTTTGATGAAGCCACATAATTTGATTTAGTTTACAATTTGGGAGGCGGGTATGGGTACCGCCGTCGCCCTGCCTGGAACCGTTTATTGGATAACCAACATAACATAACAACCTAACATAACCAACACCTCTGCCATAGGTAACCCCAGGGGATTCGCTACGCCTGGTGACTTAGCAGGGGTGCTCGGGTTCATGGGGTGCGGTTTGAACGAGTCCAGCTGCCTGGCAGGCCGGATCGGGGGAGAATGTTTGGAGGAGTTCCTTTGACTTTTCCAGCCATACTCTCTCGGAACATCGCCTTGCACGTGGTGGAAAGGATGAATTCATACGTCCATCACTCCTGGACACATTGATCCTCAGATTCCTATATACCCACCCCTCATTCCCAGAACTTCCGCTCCTTCCTTCCCTAAAAAGACCGTCCACACAGCATCCCCAAATATGACATAGGCCCTGAGGGGAATTATTTTCCTCAGGGCCTCCTGTGTAAAAAAAATAACATTTCCAAACTGAGCGTCTTGTCATTGGCTGCAAGCTATTTTCAGCGCTAAAACTAAAATCACTTCCAGAGGAATTCGTGAGAAAATGTAATTTTTTTATGCATACCGAATGACTCACGTGCTAAAAATATCAAATGCATATTTTGCAATCAGTTTGGTGAATAGTATCATTTCATTAAATTTGGTGTTACTTTTACGGTGTGACTGTGACTTTTCAAGCAAACTCACTCTGTACAAATACTTTGCAGGATCGTCGGTGTATTGTATTTATTTAATAATATAATTTGTAGTGTCCGACCGAAACAGGACTTTCTACCGAAACCGAAACTGAATATTCGGTATCTGTCTCAGTTTCGGCCGAAACCGAAACTTTTTTTGGACATGTCAAAAAACTAAATTTGGCTTATTTTCTAAACGTATACACGCAGTTAACACGTGAAATGAAATAAAAAACGATAATGGTGGTACGCGAAAATTTTTTTTTAATATATTACTGCAATAAAATGAACAAAAATTATAAAAATAAACAAAATATGTTAACTACTTCTTGGAACAACAAATGGTAAATAATCATCACTTACCTTATAAAGGAAGGGCCTCATAAATTGAGTATTTTAATTTTAATTGCGTTTACAATCACAACATTCTTATTAGGCCGGCAAACTCAGCTGCGGGTGACACATGAGCCACGAAATCACCCGAAGTCAACCGAACGAAATAATTCACGAACGCAGATTTTCTGCCGAAACCGAAACTAGATTTTTGTCAAAACTTGCCGAAACCGAAACCGAACCTTCGGTCGATCACTAACAATTTGCCGAAGATTAGAGTGAATTTAAGAGAATCATTTTAAAAAAATGTTTTTTTTTTTTTTTTTTAATATTGTTCAAATACTAATTTAACCTCTATTTTGGAGTTATGCAAAATAATATTTTCTATTTTATTTGCAAAGATTACATAAATATCTACGAAATATTAAAATACATCTAGAAATAAAATGCTATAAGTATAGTAGGTGCATGACGATGAAGATTACGAACATATGGCACCCTATATATTTTGTTATTTTGTAACATTGAATAATTTTGTTTGAAGTATGAATATCTATAATATATTGTGTAGTGTTAGTATGTGAAAAACGACGAAAGGGGGGTAAGGAGAATGCGTGACGTGGAAGTGAATGGTAAAAGAAGTCGAGGAAAGACATGGCACGATCAACTAAAACAAACACTTATCTAAGGTAAATGGTAGGCGTACGTACGGGATAAAGGGTGTAAGAAGAAAGTATGACGTGGAAACAATGGTAGATTAAGTAGTGGACGCCCGAGGAAGACATGGCACTATCAAGTGAAACGAATTATTTTTCAATTGTATATAGAATTATGTAGAAGAACAAGACTTGTGTTTATGGTTGAGCACAATGAGTTCCAAATTGAAACCTTATATATTTATAGCAAATATAATTTATTGTTCCGGATTAACCGCTAGACATATGGAATTTCAACCGTAATTATTATGTTTATTTACTCAATTAATACGATTATGGAACACATGAAAAAATATCACTTGGCGTTCCGTGTCATTATTATGTAGGTAACAAAACATTATCATTTTATGTTCATTTTCTCATTAGAGCGCAGTCGGGAAGATGCTAATATTATTTGGACTGTCTTCTAAATGGGTTTCTAAAAGATTCTTACACATTATAATATATATATGTATAACCTTACGTAAAATAAATAAGTTATAACCTTACGTATATAGTATATGTTATAATCTTACGTAACATAAATATATTTACTGGTAACCAAATGAAACAGCATAGTGACAAAACAGAACGTGATGAGGTCAGTTGAAGTTAGGTTAGGTTAGATTACAATTGTTTTTGATTACATTTAGCCTGCGAGAGAATGAGATAGTATAATCGGTCTCCTCGTTGTGCGGTGCTTCGTAGCCTATCAGTTTCCCCATTGTGAGGTGCTTCGTAGCCTCCCCACTCTTATCTACTTTAGTTTTCTAAAGGTTTCACTTCTTCCGCATTTGAATTGCACACTCTGATTTTTCTTCAATGTTCTGTTTGTCATGGAACCGTTAATAAAAACATTTCAAATTGCAAACTTAAACTTTATTTAATAAATAATATGTGTAAATTGTCCGTTTAAAACTATTCCAATATTAAAATTGTAGATTGGAGGTGCAAAATGAATATCATCTAATCGAATGTGCAAATATTTTTCAGTTCGTTCATTGGAAACGCAGTTCGCCTCTGAAATCAATAGTCAGCAGGTAGAGTATGTGTGTGTGTTTTGCACTCGAATATACGTGTTGATGTACGGTGCGCTTCTACGTTGTACGTTGACACTGTGAAAGTGGTTATGCTAATAGCTTGTAGCGATGATTGCCAGGGTAACAGGCTCAGCTCCCAGGTAGCTTTCTAACCTCCCAACTCGGTGACAAACTGGACGAGCTATTGACAAGCCCAGAGCTTGTCAAACATTTTGATTATAATGGGTATGACCTTCAAAAGTATATTATTCCATCAAAATTGAATTATTACTATAATAAAATGTATGTAGGTTTAATATATTTATTTGTTTATTTATATTTAATGCCCGTACGGACTTTTACAAACACGCGATAATATACTTTTTTTTTTTTTTTTACATGAGCTCCACACAGGAGGCCCTGAGGAAAATAATTTCCCTCAGGGCCTATGTCATCTTTGAGGATGCTGTGTGGAGGGTTTTTTTAAGGAAAGGAAGGAGAGGAGAGTTCTGGGAAGGAAAAGGGTTTAAGGGGTGGGTAGGAATCTGGGGTTCAGTATGTCCTGGTCATCCGCCTCCAAGACCTAGACAAACCTCACCCCATGAACCCGGGCACCCCTGCTAAATCACCAAACGTAGCGAACCACTTGGGGTGACCTATGGCAGAGGTGTTGGTTATCCAATAAAGGTTCCCGGGGCGGCGGTACCCATTCCCGCCTCCCAATACTGCAAACTAATTTATATAATTATTATTTAATGGATCAGTATTCAAGAAGTAAAATTTGTCGTAGAAAAAATAAAACAACGTATGCAGAGTTATAATAAAAGCTTTAATTAATTTAAGAAGTAGGTTTTTTTAATATTAGTGTTTATATACATACACATGTAATATAATCATGAGTAATTACATTTTAGGTTACAATCGGATTTAACTCAAATCATTAATACTAACATGCAACATTGATTAGAAACAGTATAAACATGTATATGTATATAATAGATAACCTTTACGAGAGAGGTTGTTATAGCCGTCTTGATATAAATTCCATGTAGCTTCTATTTCTGATAAAGTATTGCCAACTGCAAGCAATCTAGGTACAAGCGAATATCTTAATGTCTCAGTTATGACATTGATGTTGTAATTAAAAGGAAATTTTGATCGGGTATTTCTAATTGGTATGTGGAAGTTAGTTAGACTGAGTAAATCAGGACTGTCCATGATAACAATTTAAAAAATTAAAGTAAAGTGGAAAACAAGTGAGCGTTTTAATGTTAATTCTTACATCCAGTATGGTTGTATTTTATGGTTTCTATCTATTTATAAGTAGGTATACACTCGAATATCTCGTTTTCTATACAAAATAAGAGAGATTTTTAGATTTTTTTACATTTACTCCACACGGGAGGTCCCGAGGAAAATAATTACTCTCAGGGCTTATGTCATCTATGGGTTTGCTATGTGGAGAGTATTTTTAATAGACGTAGGAGATGAAGTTCTGGGGAGGAAAAGGTATTATAAGTGTATGAGTGACATATAAATCCATCACTCCCACTGCGATGCAAGGCGTTGGGATCAAGAGAGAGATCTTCCTCATTCGGCTTCCTTTGATTCGGCCCGTCACATCCGCCACCGAGACGGACATTGGAGATTGCCCACCACTTTCCCACGGTATTCTAAGGAAACAAATGGTTTCCTCCTTCACCATACTTATCAGGACTCTAATTTTTTATTTACAAGGAAGCTATTTTTTATTTAAAATGACTCTGGACCCCCAATGTCCGGGAATACATTGTTAGCAGGGAGTACATGTTGTTAGTTATTTATTTCACAGAATCACATCTCATCTCCGCCACCTGATGTAGCTGAAATAAAAGTTTGTTAATATGTAGGAAGAAAAGTTAAAAGAATAAAAAAAATTAGATATTGTGATGAGATTGTTTGACTTAACCAAAGCATCTGAGCTACAGTCATCCGGCAGTCCCGCCGAGGATAAGCGGAGCCATAAGTCGTAAGCGAGACTTGGTGTCCGCGCCCCTAAGCCGGCTTCCCGGTAGGCCCGAGACGGACAAACCTAACCCCACGAACCGGGAAACTTTTGCTAAGTCACCAAACATAACGAATCACTTGGGTTGACCATTGTAAGAGGTACCCAAGCCTCCCAAATTAGCCTCCCAAATTATCCTGATATTACTGATCTTTAAAAAATTACATAAATTTTTTTTAAGTAGGTACTTAACCGAGATATTTTTCAAATATTTCAATAACTTTTAGCTAGATAGGTACACATACCATTGCCTCAGTTCTTGTTTGTTCAATAGACCATTTTAGTTTTTGTTCAATCTCCATTTTAAAATTAAAAATAAAGTATAAAAATGATAGTTAATCATTTAACTAAGAATTATTTAAAATAATGAGACCTTTGCCTTCACGGAAATAGCTTTATCTTAAACACCTTCATGTTTTGATTGAAATAATGAAATTAAACCTTCTCCTCCTGTAAAATTTGCTAATGGTCTATTGAACAAACAAGAACTAAGGCGACGATACATGTTTATTTTTATAGAAATGGTTTTGGCATAATATTTATTAAATATCCAAATAATATGCGTGGCTAAGAATCTCCTTTAAATGTTTCATTTTAATTTATTTAAAAATATGTCACAGGTAATTTTATGATACGTTCCAGATCGATAGATACTCTCCGAAAATGTAGTATGTAGTCGTATTTGACGGCCGGTTCTGAAAAGCCAGGAACTTCGCAACATCTTTATTCAAAGAAGAAGTTGCGAAGTTCCTGGCTCTCTCCGCTCCCCACACCCTTTCAAAACCATGAATATGTAGTGTATGATGTATGTAGATATACTCACATACCGCGCTCGTTCGGGAAGGTTTGGGATTCCGGAGTTTCATGAATGAGCACAGTGCAATGTCCGGAACAGCTGGCCTGGCCGGCAGCGCTCAGATGTATTCAGAGAGCTCTAGTAAACAGTCGCTACAAATACAATATTACTCCCGACTATTATAATTCACAATAAACTTAAAGAAGAACTTACGTTGTAATCATTTACATTGTGGGCTAGTGAGCTACAGAAAAAAATAACATTACAGAATCCTAAATGAGATTGCCAGAGTCTCTCTGACTCTAAACAGTAAGTTTTAAGTAATTGGGACTATTGTGCGATAGGTTTCACATAAAAAAAATAGCTAAGAAAAATCAAAATCAGCACCGAAATCTTTTAATTGAAAACTTATTTAACACCGTTGTGATTTGAAACTCGATGAAACATAATTGATCGACACTAAAAAAGACAAACATCGCAATAAAATATTTATATATTTCACGGGTACTCGGTTCCAATAATATTATATAAATTATAATATAAAAAACGATAAATTCACGGTCCCGCGCAAACCTCTTTTGGTCTAGTAGTATGAAGCGTCCGACGAACCTTAGCGGAAAGACATTCAACGGACCAAGGGTTGAATCCTACGAAATAAAAAAAATATATATTTAAATTTTTCTAAAATCAATATCCAATCCTCAAACCAAAATGAACAGGCAAAGAAAACACAGAAGATAGCGACGTATAGTGACTCCGAAGAAGAAAACACAAATACTAATAAGATGACAAAATTTATGGAAAAAGGTGCACTGGAATTCGACGACAAAAATATGGAGAAAAAAATCATCCTTCACATTGATAATACCTAAAAGTGCTTCGCAGTGTCCCCACTCTTGTCTACCTTAGTTTTCTGAAGGTTTCACTTCTACCGCGTGTGAATTGCACACTCCGATTTTTATTTTATTTTGAATACGGTGTGAAAATTTTTCAATTTTCTTTTATTCTCAACAAAGCACATTCCTCGAAACTCGCCAGTGTTAAGGCAATTTAAATGGATTGTTTCATACAAACGTCAGAACAATTCCACAGTTTTAGAATCTATGTATATATTCTATGGCGTCCAGTAGTAATGAAATTTCACGGACGTTAGTAACCACAATGAATTTATCTAGCGTTAAAATCAGCCTCTATTTTAAGTCGTAAGCGGTGAAACGTGAAAATGCATAAAAAAGTCATCACCGCATCGAAAAATAATAATATTATTGTTAGGTGATTAGGGTACTTTTCTATAACCGTGACCTAAAACAAAATTTAATGCCTGAATGGTCCGCTGTTATTTTTTCTCTATTACTATCGACTGCTACCGTATGGAAACCTGGACACATAAAGCAGGCATTGATGAAAAATATAGAAGCTTTAGTAATGTACATTCGAACATATTCCCCGAATTTCCTGGATGCATTGTGGTGTAGACGTGGGCAAAATTGAATGACCGAATTAAATGAATAAATTCAATCTTGTGACACACTCGATCTGATTCTCAATTTCAAAAGGAATTGATTCTTCATTCCTTACCTTTGGCCTTGTACCGTACGATTTATCGTACGATAACTTTTTAATTTCCATTTATTTTACTGTTAAATTATTTCAATGAATAATGTATTCCGTATACGATTTAAATATTGTAATATTTCATAGGTATTTAAATATTATTAAATGGGCGGCGCGCCGCGAAATGGTCGACGGTATTGTGAACGACTCGTATCCTGCTACCGCCGGCCGCCATTCTAAAAATCCCTAGATCAAAACGCGGCCGCGATTTAGCCAAGTTGATCGAGCGTCCCTTTCACACAAGGAATTAATCATTGTCGTAGTCAATAGTCCTGACATGGTCCTAAGGTCCCCGCGCCGTTCCGACCCGTCCGCGTCCCAGGTATTCGTATCTAGTCTGTCGCAATCGGAGATTGTCCGAAGCGCTTTATTCAGGAATTAAAACTAAGGTCTTTTTCACTTGTGACGTTATTGTCTCTAGTTTATCTCATCTAGATGTCTTGCATCGTTCCACGTCAATCTCGGCTCAGGTCTATCTGGAACGCAGCTCGCGAGTTTATCAAACTCCACTACACTAGTCAAAAGTTACTAATTCATTCCTCAATGCCGGCCAGCGAGGGTTCACTCATTCCTCGGCGGGCCAAGTCTTCAATTTCATTACATAGTTAGTCGAAAACTTTCGACTTTGAATCCGAACATCGCGGCATCGCATCCGCTAGAAAAGTGAAAAGCAAAAATAGTGCACTTGTTTTCGTTTTTTTTGGCACGTATGAAAGATATTGGAATACAAGTACCTACCTATTTTTAGACGTAGATATAATTCGTAAATTTGCATATATTATAAGGCCAATCAGCTGTGGTCAGCTGTCATAAAATACTCATCTTAATGTTAAAATGTATGTTTATATTAGATCACGTGAAGTGGAACACTTTTAAGTTTAATAAATGAAATAAAATTAGTAAAACTTTAGGGGTGAAACAAAAAACTGTTTAATCTAAAGATTTAATTGCTAGCTATAAATACATTTTACATACGAAAAATAACTGCACTAAAAAAGACAAACACATACATCTATAGGATTTAGCCTGCGAGATAATGAAATAGAATAATCGGTCCCCTCTTTGTGTGGTGCTTCGTAGCCTATTGGTCTCCTCTTTGTGCGGTGCTTCGTAGCCTCCCCACTTGTTGTGATTTGAAATGAAACGAAAAAGCGACACTAAAAAGAGACAAACACATTAATCTATAGGTGCCTGCGAGATAATGAGATAGAATAATCGGTCTCCTCTTTGTGCGGTGCTTGGTAGCCTATCAGTCTCCTCTTTGTGCAGTGCTTCGTAGCCTCCCGGTCTCCCGTGCGGTGTTTCGTAGTCTCCCCATTCATTCTAGTTTTTTTTTCGGGAATTAATTGAATTAAAGGAATGAATAAAAGGAATCAACTCAAATTCCCGGGGGAATCAGACTGAATCTATTCACTCCTGGTAATCATTCTGCCCACGTCTACTGTGGTGCATTTTGTACCCAGTGAACAGCTGAATTTGCCGAAAGAATTTTAAAGGTTGTTGATTGTTGTTTTTTTTTGGGCTTTTTAACTCGTTATTTTTCACGGGACTTACCTAACATAAATGTTTTTGTCTTTTTTGTGAACCTTACCTAGTTGTTTGGCTCCAGTGAACAAGATTCGTAACATAAATATGGTTTGCTCATACTTATTTGCTCGTCTCTTTTCGATAAAAAAAAACGCATTGGGCCGCTCGTTAGCTCGTGATGCAGCTGAAGTCGGAAATTAACGATTTTTTTCACTTTTCACCATAATGATATTATTTTTTGGTAAATCGAAGATAATTTCCTCGCACTTATATTTGTACACACTACGAGCCGAATTTAGTTTTTTTTAACGGTAAAAAAGTGGTATACAGTAGTGCGTGGTAGATATAGTCGGGACGCCCGAGGAAGACTTAATTCATTATCCATGCACTGAAACTCATTCCTCACATATCTCATACGGCGTCAATTTAAAGTCGATATATTGTAGTTTTGTTTTAACAATAACAACGTGGTAGAGCAAACTGAATGGGAGAATTGTAAGAGGAGTACACAACTCAAGCTGGGTTCCAAATGAATATCTTTAAAAAATATAAATAAATGCGAGTATCAGAAATTGAAAAACTTTGAAAACTCTTTTAAAATATCGCAATATAGAGAAAAGAAGAACTTAAATTACAAAAATCGGAAACGAAAACGAGTGGAGTACAAAATTACAAAGAGAATGACATGGAGAACGCCGAGCCCAAACCGAAACCAAAACTAAGGCATACCTTTAAAAGTTCTTTAAAATTGAACTAATACTATGAACTACTATGATATGGACAAAATAAACACCTAAGAGAAAAATGCATGGATTTAACGTCTGCAAAAGGTATTTGATTAATTATAAAGCCATGCGTATCCTACTTTGCAAACTGTATTCAATAAAAAAAATGAAAATTGCAAATTTCAATGCGTCTACTGTACACATTGACCTACACTACACACAGTGTCTGACACAGTCATTTTTTTGTACAAAACTTAAGACCCGAAGCTAACTTTAATTGGTTAAGTTTTTCTGGAACTTTCAGCAGTTTCGTTGGGGTGTTCAAGAAAGTCTTTTGACATTGAAATTAGAAATAATAGTATAATTTCAAACACCTTGTTCATGAATATAGAATACTAATGGTATGAAACAGACCCTTGAGGTTTTTGGCCACCAAAGCGTGTAGATTTTTTGAAAATTATTATTGGAGAGATTATTCTAGAGAATAAGAGATACTTTAATTACCCAGGTAAGGGAGCGCCATTAATGACACAAGTGTTGCTTGGAATGGCTTTAGCTAAATTTAACAAGAACCATCTCCAAATGTTCAAGTACTTCTAAACCGTTCACATCCTTGCTCTCCCAACTTCTTTCAACCACTTTAAATTCTCTACATTGGAAATGCCACAGTTCCATTGCCATTGGCTGCGGACTGCGGGTAGTCGGGACTTATTATCACTTTATTATTTCTCACAGTAAGAACCTACAGACATACATTTCGGTGATTCATTTTTAGAGATAGTTATTAAGTACGACGCCAACAAAACACTCTTTTTAGGGTGAATTGCCTAATTAAAAAAAATAATAAAAAGAATCGTTTCCAAGGCGACAATTGGTTTGCATTTTTTCTGACGTTTGCAATAAATCGATTTTGTTAGGAACAGAAAACGAGTGATAAGTAGTTTCATAACGCCAGAGATTATTCATAACGCCAAAGCTTACCAATATATATAGCCTCTGGTACTCGCAAATAATGTAGCTTTCTATTAGTGAAAGAATTTTTAAAATCCATTTAGTAGTTATAGATTATTATTATTTATTTTAATTCAAACACAACGGAGCACAACAACTCAATTCGGGAGGCGGGTATGGCGGGTATACCGCCGCCCCAGGAACCATTTATTGGATAACCAACACCTCTGTCCAGGTCACCCAAAGTAGTTCGCTACATTTGGTGACTTAGCAGGGGTGCCTGGGCTCACGGGGCGAGGTCTTACCGGCGGATGCGTTTGCCATCTACAGCGTGGCTGGCCGGGTCGGTGGAGACCGCCCAAGCGGTTGAGAGAGACCTCTCCAGCCGAACTCTCTCTACCCATCGCCTTGCACCGCAGTGGGAGGGATGGATTAATATGTCCGCCACTCGTGGACAGATTGACCCCGAGATACCTACCCAACTACCCACCACTCATACCTTCTTCCTTCCCAGAACTTCTTCTCCTTCCTTTCCCTAAAAACATAGGTCCTAAGGACTTCTCAATTGGAGCTAATATTAAAAAAACGAGAATCTAATTAAAATTACGTAATTTCATTTAAGCACGTACTAGAAAGACGATCCTTGAAATTTGAACATACTCTAGGTTTTTTTATGCCGATGATTTCAAGGAATAATTTTCTTGTATTTCTCAACCTACTCCAGTGTTTGACTTAAAATAAATAAAGTACTTAAAGGCCTTAATTACGAGAAAAAATATATTAAATCACGGGGATGCTATAAGTGTAATACTCAAATATCCCATCTTTGCGTGCTCTAAGAAGAAAATAAAGATTAACACAGAAATGCCTTGAGGGCGTGTTTCGTGTTATAAATATTTGCCTAATCGGGGCCTACATTTCCATACAAAACTGTGTTTTCGAAATTCAAAAGGGAAGGAGATCTACGATATCAGACGATTGTAATAAATCAAAAATTCGTTAGACGTAATGCTGGGGGGTTGGGCTAAAGGGAAAATTTGTTTCCATTCAATTTTATACGAAAGGCACTTCTGGTGTTATCATTTATTCTATGCATAGAACTTGGTAACTTTGCCCATTTAGCACGCACTCTGTCTCTCTTATACTTACCTGACATAATAGGTACTTAGATTGACATTCTGTTTGAAATTGATACTAATGATGTCACACAGTTTCAAGGGAATGATCAGACTGTTGGACCATGAAACACGCCCACAGGGCATTTCTTGTGTTCTTCTCTATTATACGGATACTAGCTGACCCAGCAAACAAATATTTTGGTTGTTAAATAAAAAATAACTAATGTCTTGTAAGTGTATGGGGATGAGATCTATGATAGAAAGAGGAATTGAGCGCTAACTGTAGACGATGACAAAAAAAAACACCTACACAACAATACATAACAATAACATAGTGATGCATAACAAATGTCAAATGAAATGTCAAAATGACGCGACGCTTCTCGTGAATGACTTGCGCATGTTTGGATGAAAGTTCGATGAGACGGACCTAGCGCCATCTGTCATTCAACAACATAAATAATTTCGTTATTTGTTCATACAAAAACACTAAAAGCGCGATTAAAAAATACATAACAATAACATAGTGATACATAACAAATGCCGAATAAAATGTCAAAATGACGCGACGCTTCTCGTGAATGACTTGCGCATGTGTGGATGAAAGTTCGATGAGACGGACGTAGCGCCATCTGTCATTTAACAACATAAATAATTTCATTTTGTTTAAAATACGAACGACGGCTAAATTTGTTCGTATTAAAATATGAGGGAAATTGGGGGTTATATGTATTTTACGCTGCCAAAAAAAATACTATTCTCAAAAAAATAGAACACAAAATTCTGGATAGGAACACCCTGACAATATACATTACGACCTATTCTCATACCTACCAAATATACATAAAAAAAAATCATTAAAATCGGTGGAGCCGTTTCGGAGGAGTGCTACGACAACACCGTGATACGAGATTTTTAATATATACAGATAAGATAACGGATATTACGCGAAACATTTCTTTCATGGTGGTCAAAAAATCCTCAAATTATGTAATTATCAATTCAATGAACGAAAAAAAAACAGTTGCGTTGGGAAGAGCGATTTGTGCATTTGAGGAGTGTTAAGGCAAAATTTCGGCTCAACATTTGAATAAAGTCTTAAGTATAAAGTAAGTCTAAAGTCATGGTATTTGAAAGAGAGAGTATGAAAACAATGTGCAACATGGTTGTGAATGATGAGTATTTGGAGCAGGTGGATGAGTTTGTGTACTTGGGAAGTATGTTTACGAGAGATGGAAGGGCTGACAGAGATATAGAAAAAAGGGTAAATGCAGGCAACTCTATTAATGGAGGACTGAACGCCGTTGGCGCCAACAAAAAAACTGTCCAAAGAAGCGAAGTTAGCCGTCCATGATGGAGTGCTTTTTCCTACCCTGATGTATGGCAGTGAGGCATGGAACTGGCAGAGGAAGAATGAAAGTAGAATGAATGCTGTAGAAATGAGATCCCTGAGCCGTATGTTTGTAAAACCATGTACGATCGTGTGAGAAATGTGGAGATCCGCGAAGAATCCAAGGCTGATGTAAGCGTGATGAGTAAGATTAAGAAAGGGACGCTCAGATGGTTTGGGCATGTAGAGCGAATGAACGAGGAAAGGAGTGTAAGGAGAATATATGACGCAAATGTGAATGGAAGAAGAAGTCGGGGACGCCCGAGGAAGACATGGCACGACCAAGTGAATCAGATACTTGAGTCGGGCCATGTGAAGAGTCGGAATAATAGAAGAGCATGTATGAGACGATGAATGAATGTGAACGAGGCAAGGAGTGTGTGCCAAGATCGAGTTGTTTGGCGGTCCGTCCTCTCTGCCTACCCCTGCGGGGAAACGGCGTGATGGTTAGTTAGTTAGGGAACAAAATTAATTAACTTATAGCCTATCTAGTAATTTGAACGCCAAGACAATATTTTCCCTTTATCTACGCTCATGAATCTACAAAAATTCCTATCCTGAATTGTGAACATCGATTCTCATGTTTTTAGACATAATATGGGCACTTCAATCACTTCTCCCCAGAGTTATAAATATATTCTAGTCTAGAGCAGAATATAATTAATTTATTGACTAAAGCTGACCCGGAAAAACTTCCAAACAATCCATAACTGCGTAACATAATAACTTTTTTTTTATTTATTTTTTATTTTTATTTTTTTTTTTTAATTATTTCATACAATTTTTGAAAATACACTTTTATGTTTTTTTTTCTTGATTACCATACTAGGCTAATGCCCGTGTTAAGGTAATCATACGTGATTAAAGTTATACAGTGTATGAACTAGAACAAAATATAGGTTTGAAATAGAAATTATAAGATATTAGAAACAAGATAAAGAAAAAAGATAAAAATATTTAAGGTAAAATATAACAAGATATATGTATACGTATGCACATACATATACATATGCACATACATACACAAATACATATAAATACATACAAACACACATATATAAATATATATATACATATACATATATATATAAATATATAAAGGATTATAAAAAGAAAATGTTTTAAAGAAGTTAAAAATAAAATACTATATAAAAAATAAAATACTAAAATATAACTAAATAAAATACTAAGAAGTAGGATTTACATATGTTTATCTATAATTTTTTTTTTTTTATGAAAGCTAAAATTTTTACTTGAGGTTTGTCAAGTATGATATTTAATTTAGTTGATTTAATTATTTTCTTTTCTTTTAAAATGGTTAGGAAGTCATATATTCTTTAAAAAAATCTCGTCCCCTTTCGAATATCCAATTTTGAACACGAATAGTAAAAAGAGGTATGGTAATATTTGATTTTATATCGGTGCTCAATGCATTGTATATTTTGGGGGCAATGAACCAAAATTGTCGGTGAGCGAATGTGGTTCTAGTTTTTGGGACCACGCATCCCAGATTTGATGAAAAGCGGGTTTTGGCTTGATGTTGTGTGATGTTGTGATGTTGTGGCTTGTCTTAGTGAATAGTTGGCGAATATCTAAGACCTTAAATTTAGTAAATAGCACATTAGAGGAGTGGGTAGGTTGGCATTTAAATATGATTCTCAGTATTAGTTTTTGAACTGTAATTATTGGATTAATGGCGGATTCTGTGCAACCACCCCATCCCAAAATACCGTATGTTGCAATGGATTGAAAAAGGGAAAAATATACGCTTCTGAGTGTTTTTAGGTCTAAGATGGATCTAAGAGAGCAGAATATATGGCAGAGCTTACGGAGTCTTTTAACTGTGCCACTTATGTGTGCTTCCCAACGTAATTGGTCATCTATGATTATGCCCAGATATTTAACTTCCTTAGATGATTTAAGGGTAGGACACGTGCAATTTGTAATAGGTGGGGTTCTGGGTGGGTGTGGGTGCATGTTTAGTGAACACGAGTGGATTATTGGTTTAGGGCAGTTGATGGGAAAATTATGTTTGCGTATGGAAAACGTCATATATTGTGTTTTGTCAATATTGAGTGTAAGGAGATTTGTGTCAAGCCAATGCCTCACTTTTATTAGGCCATTATTAGTTTTGTTTATAACTGCTTGCCATGTTTCATCTTCGAATATTAAGACTGTATCGTCAGCAAATGATAATATCTTACCTCCAATATCCATGGTACATAGTGTGTTGATGTATAAAAGAAATAGGATTGGTCCTAGTACACTGCCTTGCGGTACACCGTAAGACATGGATAATTTTTTGCTTTTATTTATTTTGTCAGAGTGGATAAGAGTTTGTTGAGTTCGGTTTGTTAGGTAGTTTTCGAACCATGTGTAGGGTATCCCAGTTATTCCGATCTGTTGAAGTTTTTTAAGCAGTAAGGGATGAGAGACCGTATCAAATGCTTTTGAGAGATCGAGGAAAACAGCAAGCGGTTTTCGACCAAGGTCGAGATTAAAGGAAACTATTTTTGTGAGGGCGGCTATTGCATCTGAGGTACTCCTACCTTTGCGGAAACCATATTGGTTGTCCGATAATATTTTGTTATCTTCAAGGAACTTGTAGAGTCTATTCTTCACCGCTTTTTCTATGATTTTAGATATTGTGCTAAGTAAAGATATCGGTCGATAGTTATTTACAGATAGTTTGTCTCCTGATTTGAATATTGGGATTATTGTGGCCTGTTTTAAGGAGTTAGGAAATACACCAGTTTTAAAGCTTAGATTGATTATATGTTTCAGAGGTGAGGCTATATATTTTTGGATATGTTTGATGATTTTTGTTGAAATGTGATCTATACCTACAGAGTTACTGTTTTTAAGGGATGAGATTAGTTCTAAAATTTCTGCGTCAGTAGTGGGAGTGAAGTGGAAAGGGTTATAGCTAAGATTAGTGAGGGGTATATTGTTTGCAAGATCTTTGTCTGAGACGTTGTGTCTGTCTAAAATATTTTTTGCTAAGTTAGATCCAATATTGGAGAAAAATTGATTGAAATGGTCGGAAATTTTTTCGGGGTCGGAATTGACATGTAATATTTGGTCTTCGATGTTAATCTTAACAATGGGTGTATTGGTTTTATTAATATTGGCTATATCTTTAACGATATTCCAAATTTTTTTATTATCACCGTTAGCTTCACTGATTCGTTTATGGTAGTAATCTCTTTTAACATTGTCAATTATTTTTTTGCAGTTATTTCTATAACGTTTGTAGAATAAGAGAGATGCATAATCGTGGGGATTTTTTCTACAGAAGTTATGAATCTTATCGCGCTTTCTGATACAGTAGAGAATTCCTGCAGTGATCCATGGTTTGAGTTTTGTGTCAGATCGTTTTTTTTTACTTTTTGTGTATGATGTAGCATCGGTTAAGTGGTTACGTAAGGTATTTATAAATAATTCACATGCAGAGGTGACGTCGGTACAAGAATAGATCAGTTCCCAGTTTTCTTTAGAGACACTGTTTAGGAGAGTTTCATATGAGATCTTTTCTTGGGGGGAAGTATTTTGTGGTGATTTGTGATTTTTATGCGAGAGAGAAGTGATGATTGAATAGTGATCTGTAACAGTTGATTGATAGACAATGGATTTGCTGTCTAGTTCACTCTTAACAAATACATGATCTATACAACTGCTAGTGTTTGAATCTGATTCTCTAGTTGGTGCTGTAACGGCTGGAAAATATCCTAATAAAGTTAGTGTGTTTAGGTAATCATTTGCTTGAGGGTGCATTTTATTAATTATATTTATGTTAAGATCACCAATTATAAAGGTGTTTTGGCAGCGTTTAATGTTTGATAAAATTTCATGCAGTGAATGTATGAATGGGGTTATATTATGTGTATTCGGAGATCTGTACATTGTAAGAAGTGTTATATGATTATCAAGTTGAATTTGTAGACAGTTTGCATATTTAATTTTGATCTCTTTTACTGAGTGTGAGATGTGATTTTTAATGTATACAATGACTCCATCGTTCTGAGTTTGGTTGTGTAGAGTATTGTAGTGATTGTAGTTTCTTATCGTTTTAGGGATGAATTTTTCTTGAATCCAGCATTCACTCAAGACAATTATATCAAAATCTGAGACAAGGTCAGTGAGGAGAATTAGGAGTTCATCAAAATTTTTGTTTATACTTCTTATGTTCATAGAGAATATCGAAAGGGTTGAATTAAATAATAGTTGACGTACTACTTCGGAATCATTGGTAGATATACATGGGATTGGTGTTGTGTTATCTATTAAATCTGCTATGTCTTCCATTTTCTGGTTTTTTGTTTCGCATAAATTATTAACAACCAAGTTGTAGTGACATTAGTACGTTTATGAGATAAAGATTTAGTTGATATAAATATATAACATATGCATAAATATATAAACTGTAAATAAAGTTGTTGTGAATATATAATATAAGCACATAATGAATATATGACATAAGCATATAGTGTTAGCTTTGTGAAATAAGAATTTCGTTGTTGTGAATTTATAATATAAGAATATATAGTATATGTAATACAAACATAGATATATAAGGTATACAAATAGTTGTTGCGAAAATATAGTATAAGCGTATAGATAATATATAATACGAGCGTATATAGAATATAAAATATAAGCATGTAAAAAATAAACTGTAAATAAAACATAAGCTTATAAACAGTATAAAACATCAGCATTAGCATAAAAAGTATATAAGTGGTATAAGGATTTAGTTGTTGCGAATATTTAACATAAGCATATAAAGTATTTATAATATAAGCATAGGTGTATAAAATGTACTTATAGTCGCTGCGGATGTATAACATAAGCATATAAATTATAAACATAAGCACATAAAGAATATAGAATGTAAGTTTGAAAATAAAATAAAACATAAGCTTAAAAAGATTATAAAACATAAGCATACAAAGAAAATAAAACATAAGCATAAGCATATAAAATATACCAGTGATAAAAGGATTAAGTTGTTGTGGATATTTAACATAAGCATACAAAGTATTTATAATACAAGCATAGGTGTATAAAATGTATTCATAGTTGCTGCGAATGTATAACATAAGCATATAAATTATGAACATAAGCATATAAAGAAAATAAAACATACGCTTAAAAAGATTATAAAACATAAGCATATAAATAAAATAAAACATAAAGTATTGTGGTATACAGAAAATTAAAAATGAGAGACATACATCCATAAGCTTGCCAAAAATATGAAGAATTAAATTAAAAGAATTTCGCTCCAAAGAGGTAGTCATTGGAGTAATATTGATTTTATAAATGATCGTGTTACGAGGGTAAATATTATGTAGAAAGAAATAATAGTTGAGGATATTAATATTATCAAACAGATGTTCATTATATTTAGTTTGTTGATGGCATTTCGGGTAATGATAACAATAATCGATCTTTGTTTGTTTCACTGACGAGTATTGCAGGCGTTCCGAAATCCTTACGCAAGTATATACGTCCTTGTTTAATCCACGCGTATTTAAATTTGTCGTCTCTTGTTGCCTTACGGGCCAGGTACCATAGATGTTTGGCTCGAAAAGTCAGGTGTTCGGAAACGTAGACTTTCGAGCTAGTGCCAGCAATCCCCAGTTGTTGTGTATTTAATTTTTCGGCTGGACTGGATGCTTGCTTGTTGTAGGTTTTGACATCGGAAAGAAATTGGTCACGGTACAAGTTAGTTTTGAATTTGAAGATGATGGGTTTAGGTTCCTTATTAGTTATTTGAGAAATTCGGTAAGCTGCTTCAACTTCGTTTATATTAACATTAGACTTTGTAGTTTGATGAATGTTATAGAACACATTTTTTAAGTTCTCACCCATTAGTTCAGGGATTCCCCGAACTTCAATGTTTTTAGACCTATTTGCACGGTCTATACTATCCATTTGCCCTTCCAAAAATTCAATTCGGGTTTCAAGTTTAGTGTTTTTATTTTTTAGCCCTTCATTTTGTTCTTCAAGATTATGAACTCTTATGAGTATATCTTCATATTGCTTACTCATATTCGATATCGTTTCCAGAATTTTATTATTTTGTTTAATAATAGAATTTTGAGATTGAAGGAGCTCGTTTGAGTTATATACACTCAAATCGGTCGAGTTTTTTATGGTATCCTTGTTTTGTTTATTGGATAGTACTTCCAATGGTTTGCCATCACTGCCCGTCATCGAGTTGATGCACTGCTTGCATTTTTGCTGAGCGCGACGTTCTTTGGTGAGGCGGCGATGTGTGTTCTCTGTCACGCCACCACAGTGGAGGTGATATGTCCCTTTGCACTTTGAGCAAACGAACATAGAATCGTCGGAGAGAATGTTTTCTGGGCAGGCACGGCACTCACTCATGTTGAATTTAGAGGTATGACTTATTAAATTTTTATGAGAATTATTTTCAGTGTTATGCGCCTGTCTGCTGTAAAGTCCGCAATAGGGCTAACTTTCTTGACTTGTTTGTTTGTTGTCAAATGAATAGCGGAGATCCGTATCGAACTTTATAACGTTTATATTTTTATTAATCGGACAATTTAGACACGGTTTTTTGTGTTGAGTATTCCACTGTAGTGGTATATACACTACTTCACTGTTGTTAGTTAAATTTTCACTTGGGTTTCAGAGATTTTTATGAATGTTTATATTCTTCGTTTAGTCACTGCGAATGAGATTTTCAACGGCTGATAAATCCGAAAAAATACACTAATTTGAATTGGAAATAGGCACAGTCGATGCGCGATATTGAATTTAGTAACTTCAGCAATTTACGGATCGATCACTTTAACTTTTTCTGTTATTATCTTTAATAATCTAGGAGATGACAGTGGCACGACACTTTGTTTGGTTGGTAGGTAGGTAGGTGATGAATTTTTAACTTAATAAAAAAACTGAATTTAATTCAATAAAAAAACTGAATTTAATTCAGTTTTTTTATTAAGTTAAAAATTACAAAAATTATACAACGAAGCAATTATCGATGCGCAACTGTCCGTGTTTTGTTTTTGTCGGTATCAGAGATGGAGATGTGAAAGGATTCACATTTTAGTGATTTTCTTACTTTTCCACTTACTTGGGGAAATTGCGTTTCATTTTCTTTATATTATGAGGGAAATTTATTAAAATTATAGAATTTTTTCCTTTGGAGGGGTGCAGAGATACGTTCACCCTTTGTCTCATTTTCGACTGCTGACATTTAGTGTGCAAGAAAGAAAGGCAGCATTATATGTTTAAGAACAAAAGAAAAACAATCATCGCGTTAACATTTGACGTTTTTGAATTTTTGGAATTATTCACTATTCAATATTACACTTATCACAATAGGGCTGCAGTTCTTTCAAAAGATGAGAATTCGTTCTATACAAAATGTATGAGAATTTTTTTTTTTATTTATAATTTTTTTTGTCATGAGTTTTTCCGACGCTTTAATATCTACTCTGCTATTTGGGGCGGAGACAAATCCTACAAATCAAATATCATAAAAATCGGTCCAGCCGTTAGTGAGTTTTAAATGGAATAACTAACGCGACACTGTTTTATATAGGTAGGCACATATTAAGATATTTAGATAATATTACACCATAGCACAGTATCAAGTGAGAGAAGAGTCAACTGAAGAGTCGAGCTGACGATGGTATATTATTTTTCTGTATAAAGTGAGAGAGAAGTACAGAGTGAAAGAGAGTCGACAACAGAGCGGACGGTTGTGCATTATTTTTCTTGTCGGTTCGTGCGGTTATTTTAAATTGTTGTTGACTACCATTGACCAGCCTCATTAACTTACAGCAGTTGGTGGCAGATGGCAGTGCCGTATAAAATGAAAAATTGTTGATAACATTTATAAACAAAAGGTCGACTATTTTTCTTACGATGAAGAATATAAACATAATATATACCGAACATAGGTTAAAAGTATCATTTTTGCCTATAAAATTTTGCTTACAACAGCTGGAATAGGTACTTACCACTTTCGTAAGATCCTTAAAATTTTCACAGCCTTCTCAACCTGTATGTAATAAATTCTTAGATCTATGCAACCTCGTGTTATTATTTTAAATCTTAGAGTCTTGAATATATTTTATCTGAAAGAACTTTTATTTTCATGTAGGGTGCTAAAGGACGTACTTAAATTACTTTAAACAATGATTCCCGATATTATAATAAAATTTGGTTCTCCGATGACTTCTTTTGAAGTCGTTTTTTTTTCAAATTTAACCGAACAACCCCTTACCGTTCCACTAACCGTCCAACACTGATTTTTGTATTTCACTTTATTACTTTTGTTTTATTTTATGTTTTTAGTTGAAAAATAAACATCTATGTAAGCTATCCCCAGAGGACAAAATTTCATTCTACTTACTTTATTTTTTACTCCAAATAATGTCAGGAACCACTGGTTAAAGTAAGTCAAGTACGTACCTTAACTTTACCCTTTTTCAAATTATCAAATTATACATCTGGTAATCTCACTTTTACCCTTTTATCAAATTATATACCTGGTGATCTCGCTTTTACCCCATTATTAAATTATATAACTGGTGATCTCGCTTTTACCCCTTTATCAAGTATATACCTGGTGATCTCGCTTTTACCCCTTTATCAAGTATATACCTGGTGATCTCACTTTTACACTTTAAACAAATTGTATACTAATACCTACAGTGATCTCACTTTTACCCCTTTAACAAAATATGTACCTGGCGATCTCACTTTTACCGCTTTATCAAATTAAATACCTGGAGATCTCACTTTTACCCCTTTATCAAATTATATACCTTGGTGATCCTCACGTTTACCCCTTTATCAAATTATATTCCTGGTGATCTCACTTTTACCGCCTTATCAAATTATATACCTGGTGATCTCACTTTTACCACTTTATCAAATTATATACCCGGTGATCTCACTTTTAATCCTTTTACTTTAACAACACCAGGACACTGGTGACACAAATTATCTGATTGATATGATCTCACTTAAACCCACGTTTTAATTATTATATCATGTACTTATGCATTCCATATAAAAATATATGTACGTATACAATATATGAATGCATGTATTTACTAATATTTAATATTGGTCCACTTTGTTTAAAGTACTTACTTGTAATTTAAACATATTGTTGCACAAAGAATATTGAATTGAATAGTGTGCTTATGTATTGCACTCATTGCTATGACCATTTTGAAAATTTATTTCAATATTGTAATGATGAATTCCGTTTGTGTGTCTTTCACGATAAGCTATGAAGTTTTGAAATAATATATTCAAATCTGAGGAGATGCCTGGTAGTAAAAGTAATCCTCTTTAAAAGGAAAAAAATAAATTTAATAATATGTAAAACACACATCAATGTGAATTTATAATTGCATATACAATAATAACTAGTTATAAAAATCTCTTTTGTAGTTATAATGTTTAATTTAAATTTAATAATAATTGTTTGTTATATCGCATAGTGCCATCTGTGTTTATCAGTTGTAAGGAATTGGAATTCAATAATAATGTTATTAGTTCTATTAGGTGCAGGTTGTACCACCTCCGAGCGTGCTCAGCCGATTGCCTGAACACGTTTAATTAGGCGCTTCGTTTGTTTGTTCGGCTTGTGCATTACACGGCTTGTTCATTACATTACGAACAATATCCATTAAAATTATATACCCGTAATTTAGCTGGTTTGGTGAATAGATTCGTAATTTTGTAGTACTTGGTTAATGAAAGCTAGTGTTTTCGTTTTCAGATAATAATAGTAATGATTATTATTATTTGTGAAATAGAGTCGGCTTGCAGGTAATATTTTTTAAAAGAATAGACGGTAGCTTGTGGTAATATGACAACTATTTAATTTTTTGTTTTTGTTATTTTCAGTCACAACTTTATACAGTACATCATTGTATAGGAATCGCGGCGATTGTTGTATAGATGAATTTCTCGCTTGCACCATGTTTAAATTGATTCATCAGCATAAGAAAAAAATCATTAATAAATATTAAAAAAATATTCGTTTTCAATATCTATATATATATATATAAAAATCAAAATTTGCTTGTTTGGATGTATATATACAAGAATATGAGACGTCTATGTATTGCTATATGAAGTATAGGAAATGTTTGAAACTTTAAAAATATCTTCTTTAAACCACCGCGAAGGTTTCAGGGTGATTAAAACCACATGAAAATACATCGGAAAAGTTTTTTAATCATTAAAAAAACTCTTTAATAACTATGACACATTTGAATAAATAATTGTAATAGATGGCACGCGAGCTGTTTGAAACTGAATTTACTGGAAGTGAATATATGGAATGCGGGAGAAGGTTCATCGGGACGGAGGAGCGGGAGAGGGGAGAGGGAAGGTGAAAGAGGAACGCACGGGAAAGGACATGCAGGGAGAAAAAATTATTTCTTTGTATATGGCATTGCAATCCATGCCGAGATTAAAAGAGCGTACGATAAAACTTTTCATGTTTCAAATTCGATCAACGTTTTAACGTACCTACGTCTTATTGTCCCCTTTTGGCTGAAGACAATAAATAATAAAGATACGTAAGCAAGACAAAGGGTTGTTTCTAAGAGACGTTCTTTGGCAAGGACATTGTCTGGAATTGTCTAAGCTTTAGCGAAAGATTTATTTGGTTTTTCTAAAGATTTGCGAAAAAATTGCGTTGTGTTTGAAAATGTTAACTTTTTTGGATGGTGTTAACAGAATTATAGTGTTTGTTTCGGAGCAATCAACCGAGAAGCAATCATAGAATTATTGATGTTGTTCGGGTTGGTTTTGAACAGTTTTGAAAAACCAAAAACGCAGCCCCTTGAGGAGATGTTAGCTAAAAAAAGTCTGATAATAATCCTTTTCGTTATAACTTAGTTTAACTTAGGCACGTTGTAGGTATTCAACGTAACAATGAAAACAAGTTTGAAATTAAACTGTGTGCATGTTATAAACTCGACCTTTAGAGGTAACAAGAACACAGAGCATTGTTTTCTCAAAAAGGAAGAGCGTTGCAAATCTGTACACTGTACAAACTTCAAAATCTAATACCTATCATATTTCCAAAAGTCGCTGAATCCATAAACAACAATATTCCTTTAGAATAACTGGACTTATTTATTTAATAACTATTTATTTTATAACTTCTTTTGATTCTAACTAACAAACAACTGTAACGACCGGTCAGTTGCAGAGTTGATATCACGTTTGGGTTCCACCCAGACGTTTTTCTAACTAACTAACAACTGTACCGACCGTTTGGGTCCCACCCAGGCGTCTCGTGTTCGATTTTTTAGCTGGTCATCGTGTCATATTCTTCAGCTCCTCCATCACGACACAAGCAATATTTTTCGCTTTCTGTGGTGGCAGAGGGAGATTTTCAAATATTTTCAGGTTATTCGTAACTCGGAAATGTTTGTCTTTCTTAAAAAGAAAAAAAAAAGAAAACATTTCGTTTGGTGAGAGTGAAAAGGTTTAAGCTGCTCCAACCAAAGTTTTGAGATATGAGAATTCAAACGTTTGAATTAAATCCAGAATTTCACAACCTTACAAACCTTTTGTATAGTTTGCTTTTCAAATAGCAATTATTGTAATAATGCGATAAGCCATGCAAAATAATGCAAAATCATACAAAATCATGTGTTTTTGTTTTGAAAATTTGATAGCTTAGAAGTATCATAGATGCTTCAATTAAGTACTGCGAGTAAAAAACATCTTGGCCCTAAAAAGCATTGATATTTTTTTTAATAAGCCTTTTAATAACATAGAAAAAAATAAAGTATCAGGTCTGTAAAAAAAAATCTCCTACTTATGAACCCTTTATCGAATATGGTTTTATTGTATAATGTGGCAAATTTAGTTTTTTTTATAATAGTTGCAAAAAAAATGATATTTATGACTGTACTTCACAAAATAAAATAAAACATTAATTTTGGCGATATATTTTTTCAATGCATTAAAAGAGGCGTTACCCAACTGCAAATTTCATCCTTATGCCTTCTGCAGAAGGGCTGACAGCACAACGTTTAGTCGCATTTTCTCCTCGCAGACTCGGAGGTGTGTGGACGTCTCTAGACTCCACGTCGCTTGGTTCCGTGTAATCGATTTTAAATTTTCTTGTTATTATAATAAACAATGCGTAAAGAGGAATTTATTGTTTTTTTACAGGCCTTTACGAAACTAACATATGAAAAACAATTCTCGAATGCCTTCTCCGGCCTTTCCGAAAACTTTTTCTCAAGTATTTTTAAATCCCTCTAAAAAAGAGGCGTGGATTCCGTGGATCACCTTAAGCAACTAAAACACATAATATACCGTAGATAACGATTTATTTGCTGTAGGTACCTAAGATAGCAGTTAGAACCTTTTTACTGCGAAAATTTTTAAAGCAATCATATTGCACCACCGATGTCAAAAAAAGTTAAAAAATGGCTAATGGAATAACACTTTTTATGTTGTGATATTGTTTTTTAATCTTACGTATTGAGTAATTTGCCTGTGTATATCTGCATATTTTATGCATTTTTATTATAGTTACTTTAAAGTTATTTTTCTGTACCTATTTTGTGTACTGTGGTTCCTTGTTAAATTTGTGTTATATTATATTGTTAAATTGACCTGCTGACAAACTGCTACGGCAGTTTAGCGGGTGCTTAAAATGAAGAATTTAAAAATAATAGAGTCAGTTCTAAAAGGTTACATTTATTAAGTACCTACATAACAGAGCATTAAAAAGTGAATAAGCAAACAAATATTTCATGTAGGACATATTATTGTACATTGAGGAGAAAATTTCAAGTAAAAACCGGAACAAGACTTTTCCGGATGCGTGATTTAAGTCATGAATAAAATCTTACTACTTTATTTCCTAGTATTTATACATGTTAATGTAGTTTCTCTAGTAGCTATCAATCTATTATTGTGGTAGGTACTTTTACACGAAAAATATAGGAAAATGTGCAGTGTTTTTACAAAATACTCTAATTTATAGAATAATTTAAATTTATTTGAAGGGGTTTGTTTTTACTGTTTCTATAAAAAGTTAGGTAAAATGTTTTCTTAAAGTTTTAGAAGAGTCTATTACACTTTAGCCATGATGAGTCATACGCAATATAATTTGTGGTCTTGAATTTCACCCAATGAAGTAGCTGATTCCCATTTGTCCAAAACATGCCAAATTGGGTAATGTTGTGATCTTGATGGGAGTGAGACGGGAAGGAGATACATATCAGGCCCCCTAGGATAAATAATCGATAAGGATTGATAGGATAACTTTCGATAACTTCTCATAGTTCTTTAGGACAACTGCAGATCGCTAACATACAAACAAGGGTCGACGTCGAATATATTAAGTACACTCAGTCATTGTGAATTACTTTTTCGTAAGCGATCTGCAATTATGCTAGGGAACGATGAGAAGTTACTGAAAATTATCCTACCAATCCTCACCGATCGACTGTGCTGAGAGGCCTGGTCTACATGTCAATCAACACCATTACAGATATTGTAAGCAACGTTTTCACTTTGAACAACCTTCTGTCTAATCCTGGTCAAAAATAAGTACATCTGCTTAGCAAACAGAGAAAAAATGGCAGGTTAGGTATGCCTGCACATTCCACCCAGTCCTGCCGGAATAATTTATTTTTTAAATCTAACAAATTTACAACAATATCCTTAAGATACACAATTAAAAAAATAATATGTATAGTTTCAGTATCATGGTCTCCCTTTTTCAATATTTATTCCGACAGCATTGAAAAGATTCAACGTAAGTTCCTGAGATATACCTCAATATAAATTGAATATTCATAATATTTATGAATTAAATATTCCTGTAAAAAAAGAGATTATAATTACCTTCTAGTTAAAACGCCCCCATTGAAACCTTTAGAAAGAAGAAGTATAATTAAAACTATTATAATAGGTATATAAAATACTGCATCATAAAGTTGACTGTCCTCAATTGCTTTACAATCAACGTCGATATACCCAAAAGATCTTGCCGACATAAATATCCTTTTTCTTTAACAACACTGGGACCCTGGCTTAGCAAAATTCTCCGATCCCGAACTTTCACAGTTTTAGAAATAAATATTCTGACCTGGGAGATATATTTCATCTTAAAAATAATGAGTAAAAACAAACGTGTCTTAATCCAATACTATTATTTATCTGGACACGAAAAGACGAATATATATTTCTACTATTTGTTTGATATTGAATATCTTTTTATGTGGCGATTCTTAGTCCCTGTTCATATTTTTGCCTGTGTATTTTATTTGATGCTTTTTTGTTACATTTTTTCAGTATATTATTTTTTTTTTAAATTTTTAAATTAATTTCAATAACAGTTATAGAAACAACATGTAAAATAGTATGCAAAAACAAACTTCACATGTAATAAGTAAATAACAAAATTTATGTATTATCGTGTTACACACCTTTGTTGGAGTAAAGTGCATGTAAAAAGAGCAAAAATCAGTTTAATAATAACCCTAACAGAAAATAATTGACTTATAATCACGCAAAAATGGATAAAATTCATGTTTATACAATAAATACAGAAAAAAGCACGATAGAGAAAGGAAACAAGAAAAGAAAAATTAAAATTTCTTCAAGACATATTCTCGGCTAGCTTAGGTAAAGTTAGGTAAGTTTAGGTGAGGTTGTGTAGGATGGGATTTGCATCGTCCACCAAATCCTGCTGGAATATGTATTTTACAAATTAACTCTACACAGAAGGCCCTGAGGAAAATTATTTCCCTCAGGACCTAAGTCATCTTTGGGAATGAATATGCGTCTTGAAGAGACCTATGTTGTTGGAGGGAGGAAAAACAGAGAAAAAAATAACTAGTCACGGAAACGACCCGTTCTCACGTGACAAATGTCAACTGCACAGAAATCTAGGGCGCGCGTTTTGCGTGTTTTCAGACTACGTACCGGTGCCCAAGAGATTAGTGACGCTAGTTCCTCGAAGACCTTGAAGCATATTCCATTGGTAGAACAAGGATCGCATTATCACTAACTTGACGCGTGTGCTGAAAGAATTGCAATCCTTCATTATAATTGAGGAATCTACAAACGAACCGCCTGTTTCTGAACAATCGAGGGTTTTTTCTAAATATTTTGAGGCTTCAGACCAAGGGTTGTTGCCAAAATCAACTGCAAAAGTTGTGTAATATTAAAGTATATGTGGTCCCTATACAGTGAGCCCAATTTCAATTTACTAACTCCCAATTTGTGACTCTGGCTTAGATGAAGCTCCCGTGCCTGAGCGGTCACTTGAGTTACGCCAAACAACATTAAATGGAAGGCATGTGGGAAAATTATTAATCGTTGTATAAAAAATTAAATGATGTTAAAGATGATTCAATAGTCAACATATCTTACACTTTCAATTCCATGACAATTAATTGAAAACATCTCTTCGGTGCTACTTTAACAAGAGATGTCTCGGATCAATCATAACCGTTTCAATTGCCCGCCATTGCTGAGAGGCGAATCAATTGACATCGATCAAACTGGCTGACCTTTTTAATGGCCATAACTCAATACCTTTTCAGCGGACTGACGGATTGAAATCATTACGATGATAAGAATCGAGTGGCAATCGCCCACACGCGCCATTCATTCACGATATATGAAGTGAAATATTATACAAAACAAGCAATTCTGTTGCTGTTGGTTGTGGCATACATCTATACCGATTCTAACAGTTCTTATTAAATTCTTTAGTAAAAGTGGAGGTCAAAACTGAAACGTTGTTACATTTGAAAAGTAGTATATATTAACCCTGCAGTAGTCGCGCATCTAAATCAGACAGCAGAAGTCGCGTAGACTACAGACGTAGTCCATTTTCTTCAGGGAAAGCTTTTACGAATTTGACAGTTTCGAACAATGTTTTATTATATTTACATTGTTCGAAACTGTCAAATTAGTATAATCTTTCCCTGAAGAAGGAACGTTTGTTCCGAAACCGGTTTGGATTTACGCATTATATAAGTGGTTTATACAAAGTTGTATTGTTTCATTTTTCTATAATGGATAACCACAAAGTGATAGCTACATTCCAAAATATCATATCTTCATTTTACTTATGAACATATAATCAGTTCAGTTTTCTTAACTATATACAATAAACAAAACTTAATCACAACCTCTGTTTCATAATTTATTTCATTTATTTATTTATTTCAACGCTATAAAATGGCTATAACATCCTGTGATACATGATACACAGTGGTATAAATAGTGGTTATACATAGGTTATGATTATAACAAACAAAAAAGAATATGAGCTCATACAAAATACACATTTTTATGCAGAATAAACATAAGTAAATAAAGGTGAATTCTTAGAAAAATTCTCAACATCAAGTATAATATACATACTTTACTTTTATTTGTACGTATTGTTGGATTCTAGGAATTGGCTAAAATGGACTAACTTAGTAATGATATTATTGTTACCTTCAGTTGAAATGACTGAAGTTTAAAATTACTACAGGTACTGCTAATTAGTTCAGCTTTTCAGGGCTGCCAGTTAGAGAATCAATAATAAATCTTTGGTTTAAAAATAATAATTTTGAAAAAAAAATTATACATTATTAGCTATCACTGAACTAGTCTGTCTGATAGTTAATATAAATGAAGCAAGCAGTTTGGAATCTATATTATAATTAATAAAATATAAATAAAAATCTCAGGTTTGGCTCTAATTGAGATCACAATAAAACTTTGTATAAAAAATTATTAACTTATAACATTTTCTGTACAGGAAAGACACACTATGGTCGAATGATCCCCAAAAATGAACTTTTTGCATTTACATACATTTTTAAATACTTGAAAAATACTTACGTGATTGGTCGCGCGAACTACATATGTAGTCCAGGATCTTTGGGAGCTGCTGTTAGACGTCCGCAATCAATCGGCGTTTGCGTTGCATTGAGTGCGTCTCTCGATAGTTCGTTTAAAAGTACCTAGCGGCATGTGGAACTAATGCTTACCATTTTGGAGAAATTTTTTATTTAGTATTAATGGACTACATATGTAGTCCACGCGACCGCTGCAGGGTTAAAGTGTGCAGTTCACACGCGATAGAAGTAAAACCTTCAAAAAAATAAAGTAGACAGGATTGGGGAGGCTACCGCACAAAGAAGAGACCGATTATACTATCTCATTCTCTCGCAAAAGTTATAGATGTATGTGTTTGTCTCTTTTTAGTGTCGCTATTTTTCGTTTCATCTAGTTTCAGATCACAACGGTGCTAAAGAAGTTTTCACTTCAAAAAGTGAGAAACTTTGAATTTCATTCCAAATTTAATACTAAATGCATACGGACTTTCTTGCTCATACCGAAAAAAACATGAAAAAACAAAAAAATACATTTACTAAATCTAAATTACGAATGTACATACATTTAGGCGGGAAAATTAAAATATACAAAGTTCTCCTACTACATATTTATTCTCTTACTTCCAATTGGAAAGAAACTGTACAAGCGTATTTACTGAAAGAAAGCCACTATGTAGTTTTTTGGAAAGTAAAAAAAAATAAATAACAGCATATGAGTTCACATCAGAAATTAGTTTTGCTTTATTTTAACAACATTATTTGCACATTTTCTTCCCTCTGGAATATCATAAGTATGAACGTTAAACACCGCCAAGATATAATATCTTAATGATTTTTCACAAAACATTCACGCAATCGCAATCAATCCGGGTTCATGGGGTGAGGTTTGTCCGGGTCTTGGCGGCGGATGCGTCTGCCCACCACTTGCATGACAGGCCGGATCGGGAGAGAATGGTTGAGGGAGTCCCTTTGACTTCTCCAGCCCTACTCTCTCGGTACATTGCCTAGTACTGAAGTGGGAGGGTTGGATTCACACGTCCGTCACTCCTGGACACACTGAACCCAAGATTCCTACCCGCCCCTAATACCCTTTTCGTTTTCCCAGAACTTCCTCTCCTTCCTTTCCCTCCCTCTAAAAGACCATCCACTCAGCATCCCCAAAAATGTGATTGCTTTTATAATTCTCCTTCACTTGAGTAATTAATAGATAGATTGAAAACTTTAAAAAAATTGAGTGAAAACTTTTGAGAACTAATCACCTTGCAGAGAATTTTCGAGCTATTTTTAAGGACATAATGAGTCATTATTAATATTTTATATGTCCGTGGGGCTTTTACAATGGATAAACGTGTATGAATAGTTACATTTTTTTACAATGATTAGTAATATACCATGGTTACCTATGGTTTACAATTGGATAAAAAAAATTGAAATACGTAAAAATCGTGCATCATGGTATACAATTTTCAGTCCTTCATGAATGTGAATTTTTGCATTTCTCCTTCTACAGTCAAGAATCAATCACAGAACGCTATCTATTACGAACATCGATGTCGGTAATTTTGCAAGCGAGTGCAGTGCTGCCACCAGTTGACGCAAAAAGTTACTACTGCAGCAGATTGTAGAAGGTTTGAGGAAAAGCACCAAATTCAAAATTTTCACTTAACTATCTTTATTTAAGTAGAAAAAAATAGTAGGCATTACTTATTGACTGACCTTCGTATTTTCAGGATGTACTTTAGTCTACTATTTATTAATACTTATCATAAATAGTATAAATGTACAACCACCGTGTTGCATTTCGAATTCAAAATTACAACCTCAAATGCAACTGGCGAAAAATGAACTGTAAATCAAATACAAACTACGAAAATGTTTCTGAAGTTGGATGAATGACTGTGTGGTAAATTATGGAAAACAAGGAAGTGAGGAAAACGAAAGGCACTTACCAAAACTCGAAGGCGAACACATTAAAACACAACTAGTTGGCTGCCAAATGTCAAGTCCTGTCCTGTATTGGTTGTTATTGTGCCTGTTTTGTTTCACCATGGTGACATTGGTTGGGTGAGGGTAGGAAGGAAAAATGACATTCTGGTAGGAACTGTGCATATTGTCATTATTTCAAAACCAAACACACCGATTTATCAGAAAATCTTATAATTCAATTTACCAACAAAGAGAGTAAGAGAACAGAGAGTTACCTAGATGTTAAACTCTGTAACAGTGAGGAAAAGGGTTTTTTTTAATTTATTGTTATCATGTTTAATTTGTGGAACTCCATTTTAATTTTTACTTATTTTATATATTTAATAATATTTTTATTCAATTAATTAAAACAGTTTATTTATAAACAAGTTCTGCTCTGCAATTATTATTACACGTGACAGCTGTTTCGCCTTCTGAAGGCATTATCAAACTGATAATGCCTTCAGAAGTCGAAACTACTTGAAGGCGGACAGTTTGATAATGCCTTCAGAAGGCGAAACAGCTGTCACGCGTAATATTAATTGCACAGCAGAACTTGTTTATAAACAAACTTTTTAAATGTTAATTTAATAATAATAATATTGAATATAAAATAAAAATAAAATTTAAAAAGCTCTGCGTAAGGTTTTAATCTGATTTTAATACAAACTTATAAGAGGGTTCGGTGCAGATCTTTTACGGCTGATTTAATTTTTTTTTCTATATTAATTTACGACGAAATTGAAAACCATCCAATTATTACAGATTGGGCAGTAAAATTTCGAACCACTTTTGCATGAAAAGGTAGCTTTTCCCATTTGTTTTTTTTTCAATGGTAGATTATTTTCAAAATAATGAAGTTGGTATTCAAAATTAAGGTAAATTTTATGAATACTAAATAACAAACAAAAACCAATCGTTAAAGTTTGATGATCATGAAGAGTCGTAAGAAGAAAAGGAATATCAATTCTTGAAAATGTCAAATAATAATGAAGGACAGCTGGTAAAGAAAACATCTTACTTAAGAAAATACCCTCAGGCAAATACTGAGAAGATATGTAATGTGATCTTATAATATCTTGTTACCGAAAGGGATGTTTGTCTTTCAGATGTTTAATGATTTCGTTTCAGACTTCATTAATGACGTTTTCACTTCGTTTTATTGTAATACTACCAGACCCGGCGACACGTTGCTGTGGCTAACGAAACACAACGCCATTACCCAACCTTTATAAATTCCACACCACCAGCTGCCCGCTGCCTTTTTATTATTTTTATTTATTTATTTTATTTGTTATAAAATACATTCAGTAAAAGGAAGCTTTGACTGTCCAACTAGAAAGGTCTCCCGTTCTAGGACAGTCAAATTGACATATTAGGTTGGTAGGTACATTATCATTCATAAAGTATTCAGTAAAGTTAAGCTTCACAATTTGCATTTATTTAATTATACAATGGAGTACAAGGTTATAGAATCAATTAATTAACAAGAAAAATGTATTCGAAAAACAGTAAGTAAAAGAAAAATAAAAGAAAAGAAAAATTTTGGAAACAAAAGAAATATATAAGGTGCTCGTAATAGGTACATAATTATCAAATAACATTTTTTTTAATACTTCTGACTCTGTCCTGCCTAAATCTTGTAACCATTTTGTTATTTTTTTACCGAAGGATGACACTTCACACAGTTTTAGTTGTGAATAGATTTTGTTGTATAATTTTGGTCCCAGGTATGAGAATATCATTTGATAAGCTGCTGTGTTGCTTGTTGGAATAGAAAGGTCATTTCTGCCCTTACTTCTGGTTTGATGTTTGTTTTCGACTTTTTTCATTTTATATTTATTTTTATGAGCATAAATTATTATCTTTTTAATTTAACACTGTCGAACATCTAGCACATTAAATTCCCTGAAGAGAGCGTCGCTCGAATATATGAAAGGTTTCTTACACGTAAAATAGATTTCTGTACCTTCAATAACGAGTTTAGTATTGTTTACCCTGCACCCCCCCCCCCACCCAATACATCCGTAGGTTATGATCGAGTTGCATAGCCCGTAATATATATTTTTTAAGTAGTGTGTTTTCACTGAATTGAATATTTGAATTTCTCGGCTTTCCTCTTGAATCATTCTATCTATTGGTGGAAACCGCATAAAAATCCGTTGCGTAGTTTAAAAGATCTATGCGCACATACATTTTGAGCGACTTCATTTTAGACTATGTTATGTAATGATGATGATGATAATGATTACGTGGGTACAGATGTTGTGAGGTCCACGAACATAATTTTGTTTGTAACCCATTTGTTTCTCATGTGAACAGTGCCAGTGCGAACTAATAAAAGTCGATTTAGATTATTTTGTGTATTCTAATGAATTTTTAATTATGATTCGTTCCTGACTCGATTTGCAGTTTGATTTGGGATTGCATTTGATCAAATCAATATGAATGAAAGAGATTTGGGTGATTCGTGATTTTAATAATGGAAAATCACTCAAGATATTTTAAAACGTTTCAGACATGTCACGTCATGCTTTTTTATGTGGATACCGCACAAGAGTCCCAGCTGCTCCCAAACCATCTGGAGCTAATAAGATAATGGCATCACCAATGGGGATATGTTGTGATGCAGAAGGAAATGGGGAGGGAAAAGATATGGGGGAGAGAAAGATGGGAAAGCACCTGGCTTTTCAGCTCTAGTTACCAAACACGGCTAAAGCAATTTCAAGCAACGTTTCAATTCTGAATAGTGGTCTTACAACAGGGCGATACCGATAGTATCTTCCACTCTGGAACGTGCCGCAAATCTACCTTAATTATTAAATTCTGAAATAAAACAAATAAAAATTTCTTGCACGCCGGGGTTGGAACCCGCGACCTCTGGATCGCAAGTCAAGAGCCTTACCCCTTGACCAGGATATCAACGGCTTGAAAATATATTGCAGGATTCTGCTAACGATGTAATCAAATTACGAAATTAAATTCAAAAAATTCTTCTTACCGTTCTGTTACGAAATGCAATTTTTTTATATTTATTTTGCGAGTTTCTTCAGGGGTGACTTCTACCCCACCCAACTTTATGGTATAGGGCGTAGGGCAAAGAGAAAAACAGCAGTGTTTATTTTTGCGGACAATTCTGACGATCTTTATTTTATTTAATTTTCGATCAGAACGTTTGAAAATCCATTGATTAAAAACATATATCTTATATCTAACCAACAACCATCCAATCCACTTCTTTCAGTTTAAAAATGATTTAAATAAATGAAGACAATATAAGCGAAACTCAATCGAAAATCTGGAAACAGAAAAATCAGAAAAACATATTGACACCTCTGGGACTCGAACCCAGGACCTCTTGCTTTCCGGGCAAACGCGCTAACCACTGCGCCACGGTGTCGATATGAAATTCGGTCATGTTTAACTGTACCATACTTCGACTAAGAACCACCTACATTATCTTCATTTTCTTTAACGCATATATTATTGGCAACTATCTTTATGTATGATTGCAAGATTCAAACCCGAAATAAATGCTCTCTAGATAGTGTCTGGATAAATCCTTATCCATTTTATTCTAATATGCGACATCTATTGACTTTTCTGCAAGTCTAGGATGAATATTTTATTTTTAATTTTTAACTTTATGAGTAAAACCTCAAATTGTAATATTTAAATAAATGAAGACAATATAAGCGAAACTCAATCGAAAATCTGGAAACAGAAAAATCAGAAAAACATATTGACACCTCTGGGACTTGAACCCAGGACCTTTTGCTTTCCGGGCAAATGCGCTAACCACTGCGCCACGGTGGTTAGCGAGTTTCGCTTATATTGTCTTCATTTATTTAAATATTACAATTTGAGGTTTTACTCATAAAGTTAAAAATTAAAAAAAAAAAAAAAAACAAAAATGATTTGATTATAATATTATTACGTTAATATTATTTTGTGTTACAAGTCAGATTGAGCCCAGGCGCTCATTTCTGTTTGTAAAGAGTTTAGTTACATAGCGCGAGTGACAAGTTCAAAGGATCAAACGTCTAAGGAATTATGTAAAAATAAGAGTGAGTAAAAATAAAATACATTTATCAAAAATGTACATTTTTTGGCGATGAGCCTCGCTGTATTACGACATGAAAGCTCACAAGCGGAAAATAAAGTTTATCCAGCTTTAAAAACGAAATGATATTTGTGAAACGAACATTCATAATTGTGAAGATATTTTGAAGGAACACTCAAACTTTTTATGAGTACTGAAATGAACAGAATTGAAAATGGTTGGTGGAAAAGATGTCACCTCCATATAGAAATTGCTTCAGTTTAGGAAAAATCTCTTTTGAGGATTTCAGCTACTGGTTCATAGAAACGTTATTAAGATTTGATTTTTTTTTATATTAGCTCCACACAGGAGGCACCGAGGAAAACAATTTCCCTAGGGGCTATGTCATCTTTGAGGATGCTTTGTGAAGGGTCTTTTAAGGGAAAGGAAGGAGAAGAAGATATGGGAAGGAAAGAGGTATGAGGGGTGGGTAGGAATCTGGGGGGGTCAGTGTGGCCAGGAGTGACGGACGTATGAATCTATTCCTCACACTGCGGTGCAAGAAAATGGTCAAAAGGCAATTAGTCCCCTCCGATCAGTCTCAATCAGTCTCCTCCGATCCAGCCCACTACGCAGTGGTTGGGCAAACGTATCCGCCACCAAGACCTCGACAAACCTCATCCCATGAACCCGGGCACCCCTCCTAAGTCATCAATCGTAGCAAACCACTTGGGATGACCTGTGGCAAGGGTGTTGGTTGTCCAATAAATGGTTCCCGGGGCGGCGGTACCCATACCCGCCTCCCAAATTGATAAAAGTTTTCATTAATTCAGCATTTTCAAAGATTGGCTATGTGCCCGACTTCCTTTGGCCGAGAGGCCCAACCCACATCAGCGAAAACATCATATTAGGTGAAAACTAAAATTGGGTCACTGTGGCTTCATAGATATGACAAAAATATATGACAAATGATGTTTTCGCTGATTACAAACATGTCAAACATTTCTTTTATTTTTGGTTAAACAAGAAAGCGATTGGCGTTTATTAAGATTTTTTTTTATAAATGACCATTATGCATCGGCAAAATAAGTTTTTGTCACATTTTAATTTTAAAGTGATATTATTGTTGTTGGTTAAAGGTTGTTGTTGGTCGGCTAAAGGGCGCGGACTTCGAGCATCGTCTGCGGTTGGGCCGATAGCTATACGCATTCTCATTGGGACTACCCGGTGGTCTATGGAATACTTTCTCTGGCTTTTCTTTTTATATATTTTATTTTCTTTCCGCTATTATAGTAATTACTTACATCATGACATAATCATATAACTGTTTTTTCCTCATTTCTTATTTTATTTACAGAAGGTTTCTTCGACTGGTCATAGCCGTTATTTTTATTTTTTCTTTTTATTTTACTAACACTATTTTCTGTTTGTGGTGTAACCTATTTCAGAAGAATTATTCCCCGGGCTGCTACTTCTATTTATATTTTGTATAATGTTAATGTAAGTACTTGAGTACTGCTTACTAACCCTGTATGCATGGACATTGGAGGGTCTAGAGTAGTTCAAATAAATGTAGCTTCGTTCAAAAAAAAAGTAGAGTCTTGACGTGTGCGGTGAAGGAGGAAACCATATATTACTTATAACGTCGTTGGGAAAGTGGTGGGGTCCCCTCCAATGTTGTTGGTAATTATGACAACAAGACAAAACTGATTAAAATATATATTTTTTTACATTTGAACCACACAGGAGCCCCCTAGGAAAACAATTCACGTCAGGGCCTATCTCATATTTGGGGATGCTGTGTGGAGGATCTTTTAACTGAAAGGAAGGTGAGAAGTTCTGGGAAAAAAAGTTAAAGAAGTTCTTGGAAAGAAAAAGGTACGAGTGGTGGGTAGAAATCTTGGGCTATGTGTGTCCAGGAGTGACGGACGCATAAATCTATTCATTGCACTGCGGTTCAAGGCAATGTTCGAAGAGAGTCCGGCTAGAGAGGTCAAAAGATCTCCCTCAACAAGACTCTCCCGATTAGGCCATATCCATACCCTCCTCCTCCTTTACCCATATCACGTAACATATAATTGTATTTGCCTGTTTCCAATTAAAAATCTTTTGGTATTCACAGACAAAGAATTTTCTTTGAATTTACTGTTAAAACCCTTTACCTTTGTTTCAAAAGGAAATACTTGTATCGCAATTCTCTTTGTAAGGACTGAAATAGGCACGCGGATATTGAAACTTCTTTGATGAAAACCTATTATAACTACCAACCCATGTAGACACTGCTCTAAAAAACGTACGCCACATCTAAAACGAAAATCAGATATATTCCTTTACAGTAGTAGGTTCCCATGCGATTCTTGGGTAGGTACATGTTTTCTAATCAGTACACAAAGAGTTCAACTTTTGTAGAAGCTTTCACCGCATTAATAAATTCAGTAAAATTTAATCAAGCGTAATAATAATACCATCTTACGATTCTATAGGTCCAAAGATGGCGATGCCCTGAAAATTTATTTATTTATTTATTTATTTCCATAGGCATATATATTAACAATACATTACAATGTGAACATTTGTCTGTCCAACTGGGCAGAATACCCGTTTCAGGACAGCCAAATTGTATATTAAGTTCATAATATTCTTAACAAAGGAATAGTTTCGTTCAAGATATCAAGGGAATTTGTTTCTGTCAAGACAACTTTTGAGAACACTAAGAATTGTATATAATTAAGGGATGGTTTCTTTATGTCTTTAAAAGAATCGCAAAGATGTGATTTTTTTTCAAGGTCAATTTGGAGAACGTAAATAAATGCATTCAGAGTGAATGCATTTATTAATGTTCTATGAGTGTTTTCTTTAGTGAGATCACAAGTAGGAGATTCTTTCCAGGCCATTTTAGAGAACATTTACAATTGGATAATCAGAATTTACACATTTATAAACCAATATTTGACATATGAATTCACAATGTATTTATAACTGTTTAATTTTAAAGTACTATAATTTTTAGAATTTCTTAAATAGTAGAAATTACACAATTATAATCCAAATATATGACAAATGATTTTTCAACCTCGTTTTGGAGAACATTAATTTATTTAGTTGTTAATTTATTTCTTTTATTTTACGCGCAGAGGGCTTTTACATAAATAAAAAATAATAAAGGCAGTACCTCCATCTTTAACATGAGAAAACAAATAGTTTAGGTAAAGTTACGATGTGAATAAAAAGTTTATAAATTAAATAAAAAAATGCAACAAAAATTTTGTACAGTGAGATATATAATATCAATATGTTACGATTAGAAAATACGTACATAATATAAAAATCCAACCAACAAATTTAAAAGTGAACCAAGGTTTGCAAAATTGCAACATTAACCGTGTCTTTACACCTATAAGTATGTTTCGCTGTGTCAAGCCGATGCGATGTATCGATGGTACCGACCTCCTGTACCTCTCTGTGGAGTTGCAGGAGTTCGAAACCATCGGACCTATCCAATTTCGAACTCAATATTTTAGGTAAAAAAGTTAACCAATTTTTTTTTTTCAATGAAATTACAAAGGCATTACATTTAATAACATTAATAATTGCATTCCGAATAAGTTAATGGTTTCTTTCGGGAGATCACAAAATATTACAGGCATGATTAATGACAGTACATCAAAGAATATGACAACGTGGTTAACCCAGTGGAAGCAACCTGGAGACAGTCCGATGAATTGGTGTTAAGACGGCCGGCGTGTTCGAGGGGTAAGGCTTGTGACTAACAATCCAAGGTCTCGGGATCGAATTTGAATTTGTGGTGTTTCACAATTAAGTATATTTGTTGCACGTTTCAGAGAGGAAGATAAACCCTTGACTCTGTGCAGAAACGGGCGGTCCGTTTGATAGATTCTCCCATCTTAACAGACGGACTGCAATCTTTAGAGCACAGGCGTCAGGTGGGGATGCTGTCCCTGTTCTACCAGTATTACAATGGACGATGCTCCGAGGAACTAGCGTCATTGATCCCCTCGGCACCGGTGCATAGTCGGGAAACACGCCAAGCACGCGCCCGACATTTTTACATGGTTGACATTAGTCACATGTGAACGGGTTGTTTCTATGACTCGTTCTTGAGTTCAACGGCTCGGCTATGGAACGATTTGCCGGCCTCTGTGTTTCCTCCCTCCTACAACATGGGTCTCTTCAAAACCCGTGTTCACTCCTTCCTTTCCTCAAAAAGACCCTCCACACAGCATCTTCAAAGATGACATAGGCCCTGAGGAAAATAACTTCCCTCAGGGCCTACTGTGTGGAGTTAATGTAAAAAACTCTCAGTAGCGTCCTGGTGTAAGACCACCATCAGAATTGAAACGTCGCTTGAAATGACTTTTAGACGTGTTTGGTGACCAGATCTGAATAGTCAGGTACTTCCTCACCTTTCTCTTCCCCATCTCCTTCCCCTCCTCCCTTCCAATCCCAGCCTTCCAACCGACCTGATGTTGAAGATATTAGGTTTGGATATTACATAATGCACGTCAACACGTCCAACAAGTGCAACCGGAAAATAATTCTGTCAAAATTAGCTAAAAGTAATATTTATATTGGAAGTATTAAATCACTTAATCACGTAAATTAAACGACCGATTTATTATACGAGTATAAAATCCAAAAGCCTACAATGAGCTTTTCAATAATGTTGTTGACATGATCAACGAGCTTTATGAGCTGCCACAAAATAAAACCATTTGTTGCATTCATTAGCGGTTTATTGAAATTCAAAATAATTATGACGTTATACAGGATGTCCCAAAAGAAAGTTTATATTTAGTTGATCGATTTTAAAAAAAGTCAGTGTTCTATCGAAAAAATGTTTATCAAATACTTTAATATTATTTTTAAAATATTTCTTAAAAATAATATCGTCCAAATGTAAATCCTCGCGTTCGCGGCTTTCATTTTTTTTTTACACGAGCTCCACACAGGAGGCCCTGAGTAAAATAATTTCCCTCAGGGCCTATGTCATCTTTGAGAATGCTGTGTGGAGGGTTTTTTTAAGGGAAGGAAGGAGAGGAGAGTTCTGGGAAGGAAAAGGGTTTAAGGGGTGGGTAGGAATCTGGGGTTCAGTATGTTCTGGTCATCCGCCTCCAAGATCTAGACAAACTTCACCCCATGAACCCGGGCACCCCTGCTAAATCACCAAACGTAGCGAACCACTTGGGGTGACCTATGGCAGAGGTGTTGGTTATCCAATAAAGGTTCTCGGAGCGGGGGTACCCATTCCCGCCTCCCAAATTGAAATCGTGGTGGATATTTTCTTTAAATTGCATCAGGGAAGTCGGATTTTTGGCGTTCACTTTAGATTTGAGATAACTTCACAGGAAAAAGTCCATAGGGGTTAAGTCAGGACCACGAGGAGGCCAATTTATAACACCTCTCATAGAGATCAATTTGCCAGGGAAAATTTCACGAACTCATGGCAGAGGACGTATGTGATGTTGCTCCATCTTGCTGGAACCATGTTCTTTGGTTATAGCCAATAATTTTGTAGGAGTGCAGCGTTAGGTCTTTGTGCAAAATGCTGTGTAACGATGATCTATGCACATTTAAAGCACTTGCGCGCTTCCGAATTGAAAAATTTGAGTCCTCACGAAAAGACTGATAAACACCATCTACGTTTTCTACCGTTCTCGAAGACCTTGGTCACCCGGATTTTGGTTTTGCCAGCGTTGTACCGATCTCTTCAAACTTTTTGAGATGAATGCTTGGCGCATCATTGAATTGACGAAAACTTCAAATATTGCAGAATCTTCTACGCGCTACAGTCGCCGAATCACCATTTTTGTAAAACTCACGCACGCACAACGCGCGGTCGCTCCCGAGAAACGCTTCATAGCGACTAAATTCCCAAGAGCCATTCTGATTGACATACCCCCCACGCCCCTCGGAAAAGTTGCGTTCACACAGAAAGCAAAACAAATATAAACTTTCTTTTGGGACACCCTGTATTTATAATGCAGAAAATCCGTACATTTGTCGCAATAAATTCTCACTCCAGTGTTCAATCATTTGAATCTTTGATCTGGAATTGCAATTTTTTTTTGTAACCACAATTATCCAATTTGAAAACGACCGCTTTTGTTTAGCAGATTTCTTAAAACCTAACCTGTCAGTTTATAAATAATTATATGTCCGTTTAATCTCTACATCTCCACACGCTATAAATTAAAGTTCTCCGCGGCGTCTGTCTGTCTGTCTGTTCGCGATAAAATGAAAAACTATTCAACGGATTTTCATGCGGTTTTCACCAATAGATAGAGTTCATGTATTTTATTTGTCACGGTTTTGTGTAAATTGGTTGAAATATAACGATAATTGTTAGAAGTGTCGGAAAAAGTCAAGCGCCTGGGAGCTTTCATCGAAAATACCGCCTTATCCCTTTGAGATATTATAACAAAACAATGCATGGTGGGATATTCCTCTTTTATAGATCTACGAAAAAGTCTGCGATGGCATATATCTATCTTTTAAGGATAGCTCACTATAACCATTCTATCTTTTAAAACACATAGTCACGTACATCGCGGTAATTGGAAAGCTATTTAGATAGATAAAGTATTAATCTTAAATTATTTAATAGAAATATGGGGAAACACATACATTACGTACTTAAACGACTTACAAATAATACAGAACAAAGTTATTAAAAAAACTCTTCAACTATAACCCAGACACTCCCACAAAAAAACTATACCAGGAAATGAACCTTTTGAAAATAAGAGCATTGTACGAATATAATATATGTCTTTTAATCTACAATATACAAAATGGACTTATACACACAAACACAACATTTATAAAAACGTCACAAGTACACGAACATTATACTAGACAACACAATAAATTGTACACATATACTGTCAAGAATGAAAGTGGCAAGAGAAGTAGTATTGGCCACGAGGGAGTTCACATATATAATCTCCTTCCAGATAACCTAAAAACGGAAAATAATATAAAAACCTTAAAAAAAAACTATTTAAACTTAAGATGGAACAAAATTAAAAATATTACTTCTTTATTTGTACTACTATACTGTATATGCTCTGTATTTAAGTTAAGAAAGTGAAATATTATATTTCTTTTAACTTAATGATAATAAAAAAAAATAATAAAAAAAATCCTTTTTTTATGTCATGTATATTATCGAGGCTTCTGACTCACACAATGTTGTCATTTTTGCCTCATCTGTTTTTAAATTATAATAAAATCATTATAATCTCTAATGATCTAAAAGTTACTTAGAGTCCTTTTGTATTCGTTTCGTATAAAAAATCACTTTCAAATATTTTCCAGTTTACATGATCTAATAAATTTCATTATTCTCGATATGGCATGAAACTCAGTTGAGGCTATTAAATTCTGAACTTCCGATGACTTCGAGGTCATTAGTATTGAAGCTCTCTGTCGTTCATATTTAATGCACTTCGATAATGTGTGCACGACATCTTCAATTTGTTCACATATCGAGCACATTGGAGAATCAGAGAGGCCTATCAAACAATATTCTTCCCATTAGTGCATGTCCGGATCTTAATCTAAAAATGATTCTCATTTCCGATCTTTTCAGATTAACCTCAGTGAACCATGGTCTTTTAAACGGTTCGTTTTGGAGCTTTCTGTACCTTATTCGTTTATTGGTAGACAACATTTCAAAATGATTATTCCACATATTATTACAAATGGAATTTATTTTTTGGCAGTAATCTTCAGCGTCTGGCGTCCAGTCGTAGATGATTCCATTCACACATGCTTCGTTTGCCAACAAATCCGCCTCTTCATTCCCATGTATTCCTACATGAGATGGAATCCATTGTAAAGATATGGACACATCTTTCTGCTGTAACCACCTTATTTGTTCAACAATATTGTAGGCTATTTTCCTACAGGGAACTCTTTTCGGAATACTTTTAATATGTTGAAGTGCACTTTTAGAATCACTTAATATTACAATTTGTTTCCACTTATTTTTAATTGCATATTCCACCGCTTCTTTGATTGCTATCAATTCTGCATTGATAATAGTGCAATTTTTATTCAATTTTATTTGATGGGAAAAATTGTTTGTCATTGAGAGGAAAGCTGCTCCAACTTGGTCTGATTTTTTTGATCCATCAGTGAAGATCTGGTTGGATCCAGAATACTTTTTAATTAGCATATCGCTTACAATATTACTAATTTCATTTGGTAAGAGTAGTCTTTTGGGGGAATTAAAATTGTCAATCTCAACTGAAATACATTCTAAATTAAGTGCTCCTACTCAGGTATCGGAGGAGTACATATCTAGACATTTATTTTTATTTATTTTCCAATCAATTGTTTCCGAACAAATTTTTATCAACATTGGTAATTTTTTATTGTACCAGAATCCTTATCAACTTAAAATACGTTAGTTGCCTCAAGCATTTCATACACATTATTATAATCTTTCGCACCACATAATTTAAATGAATATCTTAGGAGTTATCGAATTCAAGTGCGTTACTCACACCGATGCGCGATGACGGGACTCGCTTGATGCGACGCGGGCATGCCCGTGGTTTTGATATTTTAGAGTAAAATTTCAAGGTGACATATTTGTTTTTTGTTGTCTTTAGGTAGATCGTTAGATATTTAGATACTTATTAATAAACTGAAGATGCTTTTATTTAATTCAATTTTATCATATGTCAACGTTATTAGTCAATCAGAACAACAAAGTCAGTGACAGACGTCAAGTCACTGGGCACTGGACCTTTTTCATAAGTGAAACTCATTTAATAACTATGGTTTTTAACAGCTGATTGCTCTACCTACACATGATATATTTATGCTACCTATCAATAGATGGCAGTAAATACCTACATTCATTAATACTCCCCACTCCGCCTCCCCACTCCGCCTCCTCCTCCTTCCCTCTCCCCACTCCACTCCCCCGCTTCCCCCGCGAACCCCCTCCCGAAGTCACCTCCCCCCTCAAGAGTTTCCCATCTCTCTCCCATCCCCCCTCCTTTCCCCCTCTTCGCCCACTCCCTTTTCCCTTCCATCCATTATTTGTGAAAGAAAATATTTGAATACAACTATTGCCCAATAGATGGTGATAGTTTTTATAAATATCAAAATAATCGGTTTCGGTTTCTTTTCACATCGTGAATCATTTTAAAGTTGATATTAAGGTCGTATTTTTTATTTTTTTTTTGTGTTGTCATTTGGTAGAATTGATTGGTGTTAGTGCATAAAAGTAAGTATTTGAGTGAAATTTGTTGGAGGTTATTTATCCATAATAACTGATTTATTTTACCTTTGAAATTTTTTTAGGTTGATGGAAAGTACCTACACATGGTAATTTAACCATGCCTCGGCGAAGAAATAATATAGGACGCAAAAAGTCGTCTGCCAAAAGAGTTCGTTTAAGTTGAAGCAACGAAAATGATCAAGAGAGAGATGTTCGTTTATCGTTGGACCGTGAAAGGCATGTTTCCCAAAGAGCACGAGAATCGTCGGTGGATCGCACAGTTCGTTTATCGTTGGACCGTGAAAGGCATCTTTCCCAAAGACCACGAGAATAGTCGGTAGATCGCACAGTTCGTTTATCGTTGGACCGTGATAGGCATAATGCTCAGAGAGAAACAGAAACCAATTCGACATTGTTCCCGTTCCGTCCTCCTCTTTGCGCTACCAAGGGGTTGGCGATGTGATGGGTAGCGAGCCTCATCTACAGTGGAAGATCTACAGTCTCTAGTATCTAGGATGAACGAAGTATGTATGAAGAATGAGCTAATGATGAATGTAAGTAAGTCTAAAGTCATGGTGTTTGAAAGGGAGAGTACGAAAACAGCATGCAACATAGTTGTGAATGATGAATACTTGGAGCAGGTGGATGAGTTTGTGTATCTGGGTAGTATGTTTACGAGAGATGGGAAGGCTGAAAGAGATATTGAAAGAAGGGTGAATGCCGGTAACTCCATTAATGGTGGACTGAATGCCGTTGGCGCTAATAAAAAACTGTCAAAAAAAGCGAAGCTAGCCGTCCACAATGGAGTCCTGGTACCTACCCTGATGTATGGCAGTGAGGCATGGAACTGGCAGAGGAAGGATGAAAGTAAACTGAATGCTGTTGAAATGAGATCCCTGAGACGTATGTGTGGTAAAACAATGTATGATCGTGTGAGAAATGTGGATATCCGCAAAGAATGTAAGGCTGATGTAAGCATAATGAGTAAGATTAAGAAAGGGACCCTCAGATGGTTTGGGCATGTAGAGCGAATGAACGAAGGAAGTAGTGTAAGAAGAATATACGACGCGAATGTGAATGGTAGAAGAAGTCGGGGACGCCCGAGGAAGACATGGCACGATCAAGTTAATCAGATACTTGAGTCGGGTCATGTCAAAAGTCAGAATAACAGAAGAGAATGTATGAGACGATGTATGAATGTGAATGAGGCAAAGAGTGTGTGCCAAGACCGAGTTGTTTGGCGGTCCGTCCTCTCTGCCTACCCCTGCGGGGAAACGGCGTGATGGTTAGTTAGTTAGTTAGTTAGAAACAGAAACTTCTAAAGATAGACAACTCCGCTTATGTAGCGACCGTATTCGGCACAGAAATTTAAGGAATATTATACAAAATACTAATAGATGGTCCAATAAAGAATATTCTGCAATGAATTACGATTCGACAATTGATTACAGAAACGATCCGGCGATTACCATAGGCTCTCCTTCCGTTGTTTGTCAATACTGCTCAGCTCTAAAATGGAAAGATGAGTCCAAGGGTATATGTTGTTCCAATGGTAAAGTTAAACTAGACGACATCGTTGCGCCACCAGATCCTTTAAAATCACTCCTTGACGGAAGTCACCCAAAACATGTAGAATGCATACGTAATATTCGTCGGTATAATAACGCTTTTCAGGTGACATAATTCAAAAGCCAATGGGTGATTGAACATAATTTTATGCGAATATTTAAGGTCCAGGGACAGGTTTACTACCTGGCAGGTAGTCTTCATCCATATCGAACTGATGACCATAAATTTTTACAGATTTATTTTATTGCTGATCTAGAAATTCGAACAACTACTCGGTGTAATATAAATAGTATTAATACAAGAGCATTACTAGATAGCTTTATAGTCAGGTCTTTGCAAGACATGTTGCATTCTCATAACATATATGTACATACAATCTTTTGAAACTACCTTGCAAATTGTTCCACCTGATGTCCCAGACTACAATGTAGTGATTCACGCCCACAAAGTACCTACTGGTGAGCACCGTGGACGATATAATGCCCCCTCTACAGGTGAAGTAGCAGTTGTGATTGCTGAACAACAATTTGACAAAAGGGATATCATACTTCAAAGTCGCGACGAGAATCTCCATAAAATTTCTGAATTACATCGCTCATATGACAGCTTACAATATCCTTTGATGTTTTATAGAGGCGAAGACGGATATTCAATCGATATTCCACAAGTTAATGTAATGTATTAATTGTAAGGTAATATAAATTTTGTGTAGGTAGTACCTATACCTTTTGTCATCCGACCGCTGTCTTCTCAGAGCAAGTAGAACTCCATCGCAGGATAGTGGAGATAAGGATTTAGAGGTCATGCATATAAAAGACGCTTATTTAACTAGTGAAAATTAATGTTAACTTTATTGCAGTTTGCAAGGGAAAAATAGAACAAAGGAAAAGTGAACAAAACATAAATACCTTAAGCAACTATCAACTGATGTAGAAAGAGAGAGTCAACAAATTACGTTTAATTTTAATACCGCACACGTCCCCTCGCCGTGACAGTCGTGACACTCCTCCAAAAGACAACAGTAATCCCCAAGAGACCGTCCAGCACGTCATCAAGCGGCGTGTAGAAAATCTCACCGGCCAAAGCAGAGCAAAGCAATCAATGTCGGCGCACTCCCCCGAGTCGCAAAGCCGCTTCATTCAAAGGGATTCCACCCAACAACCAGGCACAGCAGATATACACCCATCAAGCGGCGTGTAGAAAATCTCACCGGCCAAAGCAGAGCAAAGCAATCAATACATCGCCCATTGATTACAGTTTAAATTCACTTCCGCACGCGGTTCAAGCAATCACTCGGCATCCGGCGAGAAATTAAATAAAATAATCAGGCTTCTATGCCATTTGAGTCGTCACACGCTCACAGAAAGAAAAATAAAACTCATTCTAGGCTACATCGCACTAGAATCTTTGACAACAAAAAAACTCTCCTCAAAAATCTCCTCTCGCCCCAAAAAATTACGTGATATCCCCCCGCCATCTTTCCTCGAATGACGTTTCCGGTCCCCTTGCAGTTTGGCCAACCAACAAAGTTAAAAAAAAGATAAAATAAATAAAGCATAGACAATAAACAGTACCTATTTTGAGCAGTACCTACTCACGAAATAGATATGTTACATTAATCCTGTTACTAGAGAACCAGTACAAAATAAAGTTTCGTGTATGAACTATTATTGTTATCGTATAATGGAACGCTACAACTATAAAAACGCTTTACTAAGGTACGGTATGTTATTTAATCAATATGTGGTAGATCAGTATGCTAAAATTGAATCGGAACGGTTGGCTTTTGTATGCAGCAATCAAACAAAATTACGCGCTGAAAGTTATGTTCATTTGCAGGACGCTTTGCATTCAAATGAACATAGCGATGATATTGGACAACTGGTAATATTACCGTCATCTTTTACTGGAGGACCGAGGTATCTACACGAAAAGACACAAGATGCAATGTCATACATAAGAAATGACGGAAAACCTGACCTCTTCATTACAATGACGTGTAATCCTAATTCGCCAGAAATAAAAGATAACCTACGTTACAACGTTTTTCGGGTTAGCTGGTCTTATTATAAAAATGAATCCTTCGCGCATAACTTCCGAACGACTGCACCAAATTGGATAATAATTTGTTTGTGTTTGTTATTTTTAGGAAAAAAAATTGTATAAAATTGCTAGTAAGCTCTGATATTATGAAAATTGTATAAAAAAATTGCAATAGGTGGCACGCGAGCTGTTTGAAAACTGAAGGAGGTGGGCGGAGGGGGGAAAGAGGGGGAAAGGGGACGCGGGAGAGGAAGGGGAGGCGGAAGGGGGAAGGGAACGGGACGAATGGAAAAGGAAACGCAGGGAGAAACAATTTCTTTATTAAATGGCATAGCAACGCATACCGGGTACCAGCTAGTAATAAATAATTTGCTTTACGTATATATTTTCGAATTACATTTGCCAATTTTGCTTCTATACACATACACCGCAACAATTATTAAATTATGCCTTCGGAAATCCAGTTAGGAAAAAAACTTACTAATTCAGGAATTAAGCGACAGGGCGCCATTATTTACTTTTCAGAATAATAAAAATAAAAAATAATATTTAGATGATTTATATAGCGCCGTTTTTGTGAAAAATCACCTCAAGGGCGCTGTACTTTGTTCAATAACCCTGTACTTTGTTCAATAACCCTGTACTTTGTTCAACTTTGTTTTAATTACTTTGTTAAGCCCTGACGTCTGACCGACATTTTACCACACGACATGGTTAAAACTACTACTACAACATATTTTGTATTTTCCGTAAGAAATCGAAAAATTTGTAGATTCATACGTCATTTATGTGTTCAGCCGAGCGATTCTATATCTTTTGTGGGATCGAGATATACAACGTCGAAATCTCCTGTCAGATTTGTGTGATTTTCTATGGCTGTTATTTGATTTTATTTCTATAATCGCTCGGCAGGCCACTGCACAGTAGACAGATAATACAAAATTGGTGTTTTCGTTATTTGTTTTTGGGGTGTTATGCCGTGTTGCTACCGGATCTACCGGATCTACCGGATCTGCCGGATCTGCCCTGATGATGGACACTGCAACGATGTCCGAAACGTTGGCTAAAGAAGGAGGTAGCGCAACACGGCATAACACCCCAAAAACAAATAACGAAAATGCTTTTGGCCGTGAAAATCTTAAAACTTATCAAAATTGGTGTTATTTAAAATTGTAAACTATTTATATTCGGATGAAAAATTATGCCGCCATTGTATGCAAAACTTGAGATTCCTCAGCCCTAGGCAGCCCAATGAAAAAACCAAAAAAAGCATTGAGAATACTTCGGGCACACTGACATTTTTCATAAATATTTCAAATGAACAAAATATTTTCTGAGAAAACTGCGTGAAATCTTTTCAATTGATACCATAATTTACAAAAACGTACGGCTTTTGAAAGCTTTTGCTTAAAAAAATTAAAAGAAACTGTGTAATATTTTTAATTAAATTAACGGCCGTGATAAAATGTGGTCGTAACTTCATGTGCGTCCATCTCTCATTACGGTGAAAGCTAATCTACTCAGATGCACACACGGTAATGAAGTTAGTAGAATGTATGTTCTGTCCCAGAAGCTGATTATAAGACAAGTATCGAGGGAAATTATTATAATGTCAAGTGCAACTTGCCTTCGGTAAACACTACGGAGGCACTGCAGAGCCTTTGAGGTTGCGTTAAGTGCTCTTAAATTTGTTGATGCAAACCCTAAACTAATCCCATTACACTTCAGAGTGTAATTATCTTCATTGCTCGAAAATGTAAATGCAATGTGATGTATATCTTAACGAACAGGTGTCTGGTATATTGTTACAATGACAACAGCCTTGAGAGTATTCTGACTTTTCTTTACCATTCCACAACTTTAATCTCTTCCTTTATAATAGTATGCAAATTTGCGTCAAAAGTTATCTGCAACCCATTTTTAAAATTCCCTCTTGCTTTCAGTATTGACTTAGTAAAGTCAAACGCCTTTTACCCTGAAGTTTTAAAATTCTCGCCTCGTAAACTTTAAGGATCTATAGAGAACTTTGAAAAAGTAACAACTTTGACTGCTCTAAGCCAAACGGAGTTTCAAGCAAATTGGTTCGAGATTTATGCAAATAAATTTTGTTAGAGAAGTTTATGAAATACCCTCTAGCTTCTCTATAATAGAAATTGGACGTAAATGTTTTATGGCAAACCACGCAAATAATAAAGTTCTAAAACTACATCCTTCCGGGAAATGTACCGAATAGTTAATCATTGAAGAAGAAATTAAATAGTTGCTTTCAGATGTGCCGCACAACGCCTGTAGCCACTCTTGATTAATCAAGCAATCAATAGAGCAAAATATAGTTTTTTTTTTTATTGAAAGTATAGTTAATACATATATATATCAACAAACAAGTCCTGCTAAGCCAATTGAATTGGCTTGACAACAGGTGCTTATAGTTAAGTTACATATACATTTGAAGAGTTATAATTTACATATTATACCTACAGATTTTTTCATATATATCAATAGCTATAAGTCTTAGATTAAGCCACTAGTTACAAGTCTTAGATATAAGTCACTAGCTATAGTTACAAATCTTAGTTACACCGATTTTATTATACATTTACTTGTACTGTACAGCGCCCTAGAGGTGATTTCTCACAAAAACGGCGCTACGTAAATTTTAAAAGGTGCCGGTAACCCGGGCGTTTGTTAATATCAAGAGTTATTTACATTTACATATATGTGCGCTACCCGACTCACTAGATAATATCTGTTCTGAGCCGGGTAGCAGTATCTATAATTACATATATCAATAAAGATTAAAGCAAAAAAATACAAAAGATAATAAATAAAAATACAAAGTACAAAAGAAAAACTTAAATAATAATAATACAAAGTACAAAAGAAAAACATAAATAAAAATACAAAAGATAACCTACATATAATAATCTAAATATTAAAAAAAATTACAAACATATGTAAAGTAGTTGAACATTTTCAGTATGAAAGTTCTTTTTTTTTAAATTTTAATATATGTTTAAATAATAATATACAACGTATAAAAATTAATACGTTCAGTTTGCAAGTAGCTTGTTAATGCAATTCCTTTTTTTGTTTAATAACCACGTATTAAAGTTTTTAAATGTACGTTTTCTATTGGTTTGAGTTATGTGTTGTGTTTCTTTTAAGAAAATGTTGAATATGGAAGATTCATGTTTTTTAGCAAGAGTGGATTTAATTTTTGGCACTTTTAAATGTTTGTTAGATTTAGCTCTATTGTTCTTGGGAGTGAGATATGTGGGAAGGTGATGATTTTATGCAATTTATATGGATAATTTTTTTTATAAATAGCTTCCTGATATCAAGTATTTTATTTTGAATTAAAAGATTTTCAGTGGGATGAAGATATGGTTTTTTGTAAATAGTTCTAATAAGTGATTTATGAGCTGTATTAAGCGGCTTAATGTATGTGTCTGCGGCTCCACCCCATGCCGACATACCATAAATTAAAATGCTTTGGCAAAGGGAAAATATACATCTTTTAATAGTTTAGGTGACATAATGTTTCTAATCGTTTTAAAAATATATATTTGTTTCCGGATTCTCATTACAAGTGAATTTATGTGAAGTTCCCATTTTAGTTTGCAATCCACTGTTAAACCAAGATACTTAATACTATCCGAATGCTCAATTTTTTCGCAGTCGCAGTTTGTGGTTTGTAATGTAGTACATGGATACAGATGTAAAAGCGGGACGGATTTAGGTTGCCCAGTTTTGGTTTTACTGAATGTTAAAAATTTGGTTTTCGAGGTGTTTAGTGTAAGAAGATTTTTGTCGAGCCATTTTTTTATCTCTTTCATACCAAATTCTGCGCTTTTAAAGACTTTTTCCCAAGATTGCTCTTTAAAAAGAAGTACAGTATCATCTGCGTAGCTGATCACATTATAGCAGAGTGTTGGAATTTTAATATTAGTGAGACGATTAATATATATATAAGAAAAAGAATAGGGCCTAAGACACTACCCTGAGGCACTCCGTATTTTATTTCTGCTATGTCACTCAGGCATTTGTTTAGTTCAACTATTTGTTTCCTATTTTTTATATAACTGATGAACCATTTAAGGAGGTTTTCCATTAATGTCAATATTTTTAAGTTTTTCGTATAGCAGATCATGAGAGATGGTGTCGAAGGGCTTAGCCTGATCTAGAAAAACTCCAATTATCTACGTGTTTTACAATGAAGTTGGTTAGTTCAGAAATTGCCTGGTCTGTGCCCATTTTTGCCCGTAAACCGAATTGATGACTTGATAGTAAGTTGTGTTTGTCGAGGTAGGATATCAGTCTTTTTTTCAATGCTTTTTTCTAGGAGTTTTGATAGAGAGTTAAATAGTGAAGTGGGTCTGTAGTTAGAGATTAAAGTTTTATCTCCAGATTTATGGATCAAGATAATACTGGCAATTTTAAGTTTGTCAGGTACAATACATTGGCAGAAACTTTGATTAAATATATGTAGCAGAGGTGTACCGATATATTCTCGTAGATTTATCAGGATTTGGTTAGATATGTTGTCCGGGCCAGGTGCGCAATGAGTTTTGAGTGAAAGAATGAGTTCATTAATTTCTGTTTTATTTATTTTATATATGTTAAAGGAATGATTTGGTCGCAAGGAAGAGCTTTCTTTGACTAATAGCTCTTCTGTAGTGTGGTTCTTTGTAAGTTTTTTTTTTTTGCTAAATCAAAGCCAACGTTGGTAAAATGATCATTAATGTGATTTGCAATTTTTTTTGTTCGTTTTTTGTTTAACAGATTTCCCCATCAACTAACAATTTATTAATAGAAGTACTGTTCTTAGGTTTTGAATAGGTGGCATCTTTGATAACTCTCCATATCTTTTTTGTATCTCCTCCGGCACTATCTATTTCTTTCCTATAGAACTCATGTTTCGCCTGCTTTACTAGTTTATTACATAGGTTTCTATATAATAAGTAATTGTGTTTTAGTTTACTGTCCATTGGGTTATTGTTTACTCTTGTATGCATAATATTTCGTTTGTGTATACTTTTTACTAGTCCTGTTGTAATCCACGGTTTAATTTTAAGTGTTTTGTTAAATTAGCCAAGTATTATTATTATTATTATTATTTATAAATATTTTTTTCCCATAGCCAATTTTTCACCATATATTTAACCTTATTGATTGAATTACATTGCTTAATAGTGTCAGGTAATAAATTAAATATTTTCAGTAGGTTGTATTCAAACGTTCTCTGTCCATACTTATTGTTAAATTTCGGAACTATTACCCGTCGTTGCGCGTGAATGTATTTATGTTTTAATTTGTATTTATGTTTTAATTTTTCTTTACGCTGCGGGGTAAACATATGCTTAATTATAATTTTGTGCCATACTATTTGCCTTAACAGGTAAAATTTTGGCTCTCTGAAACAGCAACCGTGTATTATGTCTCTGTTTGAAAATATTACGGACGATTTATAATTTTACAATTGCGTTTTGTACAACTTGGACTTGTTTCAGATTGGTTATAGTAGTATTTCCCCATATTGTTAATCCATATCTTATAATAGTTTCTGCCAGTGACATATAAATTATTTTAAGAGTTTCAATTGATAGGAAAAAATGTTCTTACTTTCAGTTTGAATAGATGTTTCAGATTGCATTAGAATGTCAATATGCTTCAAACAATTAAGTAAATGCATATGCAATATTTTCCAATATTTTTGTATAGATCTTATATTTAATTGAATACAAACAAGATTATCAGACGCGTTTATGATTTGTTTTTTAATCCAATGTTCTAAATTATTTACTGTACTACTTTATCATTCTCTATATATGAAAGATTATTCTGTGCCATTTAATTCGTAGTTTAATTTGATACAATACAATAAGATTCTGATACGAAGTTTGGCTGCTTTTACATATTGAAATATTTCTATAAGAAATATCTCTATATAATGCCGTACAAGGTTCAATGTAATACTTGATATAATTACATACATTTTTTTCTAATACCCGTATTTATTCTTAGCTTAATACAGCAATGGGCAGTTATTATACAAGTTAATATGATAAAGCATTTGTTTTTATCAAAGATACCACAATTTTTTTTCTTGAAGTAAAATCAGTTTGTCTAATATAATAATTATACAAAATGGTTTTCCATGCGTTACAAATATTACATAATATTACAAATATTTAATTTTTAGATCAAACAATAAAATTAAATATTTTTGTTAGGTTTATTTAATCCCATACATAAATAATATATTTAACACGAATTTTTATTATCTGTTCATTAAACATGAAAAGAGAGTAATAAAAAATAACTCCATTTTTTTTTTTTTTTTTACAGTGAATACCGCACAAGAATCTCAACTGTTCCCGTCTGGAGCCAGTGAGACTATGGCATCCCCAATTGGGGTATGTTGTGAGGCTGAAGGTAGTGGGGAGGGGAAAGAGGTGGGGAAGAGGAAGGTTGGGAAGTACCTGGCTATTCAGATCTGGTCACTAAACACGGCTAAAGCCATTTTCAAGCAACGTTTCAATTCTGAATGGTGGTCTTACACCAGGGCGATACTAATAGTATCTTCCACTCTGGAACGTGCCGCAAATATACTATATATTATTTTAAATGAATCAATTGTGAAATAACACAAATTAATCAAATAAAATCCATTTATGAAACCTAAGCAAAAATTAATGTCTTTTGTAGGTTTCAGCCCGTAAGAATAAATTATTTTCTTGTTTTATTTAACGAACGAAGTATTTTGAGTATAGATCACAGAATTTAAGGTTAAATTTTTAAAAATATAAAAGTGATTATATATAGAGCTAATTGGTACAAGTACTTTATGATAAAGACTTATTAAATATAAAATAAACTGTATGTTCACATCTAATGTCATTTCAGAATATTTATCATATTTTAGGATTTTTTAAAAGCTGTTATATTTATGAATGTGAAAAATAGTATACAGTGAATATATGCATGTTTAAATAATGTGAAATATAGTACACAGTGAATATATGCATCTTTAAATAATGTGAAATATAGTACACAGTGAATATATGCATGTTTAAATAATGTGAAATATAGTACACAGTGAATATATGCATGTTTAAATAATGTGAAATATAGTACACAGTGAATATATGCATGTTTAAATAATGTGAAATATAGTACACAGTGAATATATGCATGTTAAAATAAACACAAAAATGTTATTGAAGGTGTCGTTATGATATTACTGTTCAAAAATAATGTTATTTTTGTTAGTTATTTTGTGATCTTTTATAATTTTTATAGCGATATTTATGTAATGAAATAAATATTCAATTACAGAATATGACGACGTTTGGAAATCTAGTGTCTTTATAAAATGATTTTTTCTTTAATATAATATAGAAATAGAAATGTGTAGTGTTTGGCAATAATAACGTAAATTGTATTTATTGAAATGTAGCAAATTCTAAGACAAAAAATCATATGTATTATAATACCACTATATCTACTTTGAGATACGTTAAATGTTATTTCTTGTCAATATTCTATTTTTTCTTTTGCTAAAATGCTTATTTTTTATACACATTGCATTTCGTTTTATCGTTTGCAGAATGCCTGATGTCAATATTCCAGATCATTTTTTTTATTTTTGCTATCACAGTTTTTACATTTAGCTTCTTTGTCTTTGTATAAATGATCACCAGCACAGTGTGTACACAATGGTTTATCCTTTTCTTTATAAAGACACCTGATAGAAGTATGTCCAAAACCCAGGCAGTGAAAGCACTGCACTAAAGAATGGGCATTGTGACTTCGGGCCATAAATCAATGTACAAGACTTAATTCCTCAACACAGGCTTCAAGCCTAAACACAGGCTTGTCCTAGTGAGGTAACAAATTGTATTGTAAACATTTTTACCTACAGTGTAAAAAAAAAAATTTAAAAAAAAAAATAATAATAATTAAAAATATATATATATATATATATTAAATAAAGAACTCAATTGTTCAGACATTGAACAAATGAGTTTTTCTGATATATCGGTTGAATTGTTAGCAAAATTATAAATAATACTCATAATTGGAAAGCCACGGGTTGCGATTGGATACATAATTTTTGGTACAAACGTCTAACTACTTTACATCCTCTTTTTGCAAAAAATCTTTCAAAACTTGTCAAACAACCTCAAAATTTTCCTAATTTTCTAACTAAGGGTATTACTTATATGTTACCTAAAAGCGAAAATATAAATAATCCCTCTCAATATAGACCCATTACATGTCTACCGACAATATACAAAATTTTAACCTCTTGCTTGACAGATTTAATATATACTCATTTGGATGAAAAAAATATTTTATCTGAACAACAAAAAGGTTGTCGCAGAAAACATATGGGATGTAAAGAACAATTAGTTATTGATTCTGTAATTTTAAAACAAATTCAAAATCAAAAGCGTAATTTACATACTTGTTATATAGATTATCAAAAAGCTTTGGATAGTGTCCCGCACTCGTGGCTAATCAAAATATTAAAAATATATAAAGTTAACCCAATTATAATTAGCTTTTTGAAAAATATTATGTCCTTTTGGAATACAGATTTACTAGTAAATTTAAAAGGTAAGAAAATAGTAGTACCGGGCATTTCAATAAAAAGAGGGATTTTTCAAGGAGACTCATTGAGTCCTCTTTGGTTTTGCTTAGCATTGAATCCTATGTCTAAAATGTTAATTAAAAGCAAGTTTGGAATAAAAATTAAGGGTAATACAAGAGAGAGTAGTATAGTATCACATCTATTATATATGGATGATATAAAATTATTTTCAAATTCTGAATCAAATTTAGAGAAAATGATTAATGTAGTTAAAATTTTTTCAGATGATATTAAAATGACTTTTGGTTTAGATAAATGTAAAACGATCCATATAGAGAAAGGCAAAATTGTAGATGGAGACGAGGGTATATTTAGAAATTTCAAAATTAAAAGTATGAAAGAGGATGAGGTTTATAAATATTTAGGATACCCTCAATCGAATAGATTAGATCACACTAGTATTAAAAATGATATTAGGATTAAATTTCAAACTAGGATCAGGAAAATTTTAAAATGCAATCTATCTGCTAAAAATTTAGTAAAAGCAATAAATACTTGGGCAATACCTTTATTAACGTACTTATTTGGCATAATTAAATGGTCCAATACAGATTTAGATAGTTTAGAACGATTAATTAGAACTACGTTAACAAAGTTTAATTGCCATCATCCAAATTCAGCTATAGAACGAATTAATTTACCTACAAATTTAGGAGGTAGAGGTGTAGTCAAAATAACATCTTTGAAACACAATCAGGTAGAAATGCTTACAAATTTTTTCCATAGGAAAGCTAATAGCTCAGAAATGCACAAAATAATTTGCAAGGCAGATAGAAACATTACACCTTTAAATTTATATGACGAGAATGCCAACATTCTTATAAATACTAACCAGGAATTATTAGATTCCTGGTCAAATAAAATTATTCATGCAAAACACTTCAATTATCTCAACCAAACGTATGTTGACAAACTTTCGTCAAACAAATGGTTGAGTATTGGAGAGTTGAGCGCAGAAATAGAAGGATTTATGCTTGCCATTCAAGATAGAGTCATTAATACTAAAAATTATAGGAAGCATATAATCAAAGATATAAATCAAATTGATGATTTATGTAGAAAATGTTTGGCTTTTCCGGAAACTATAGAACATATTATATCGGGATGTTCTATATTAGCGCCGTCCGAGTAAACATTTAGGCACAATCAGGTTTTAAAAATAATCCACCAAAGTTTGGTAATTAAACATAACTTGATTGACTGCCGTAATATAGTACCATATTATGAATATGAACCAAATTCATTTTTAGAAAATGAATTTTATAAACAATATTATGATAAAACTATACTAACAGACAGAACAATTAGTCATAATAGATATAGTTTTACATGACAAAATTAAAAAAAATAACTTATATCATTGATGTAGCTATTCCAAATTTCTGTAATATTCAAAAAACTGTTTCTGAAAAAATTAGAAAATACACAGATTTAGGAAATGAGATTAAAAGAATTTGGCATTCTCGGACTATAAAAATATTACCATTTGTTATTTCGGCTACTGGCATTATACCTAGGTCTCTAATTCAAAATTTAGGCGTATTAGATTTGTCAAAGAATTTATATATAAAAATGCAAAAATCTGTAATACATGTAGGATTACAAAAGATTTTTTAAATATTTATATTGAGGGATCAGTAGGATTTATAGGTTCAATTAGGAGGTCCACAGAGCCGAACCCTCTGATATGAAAATATCTGGAGTCGGTGAATTATTTTCTCATCTGGTCTCTGGTAGGTTGACATGTTGTTCTTGTATTGTTTTGTAATTATAATACTTATATAGTGCAATTACATAACGTGGATTGACCGGATGATCATTTGGGAAGTGTGTGAAAGGGTTTAGTTTTTCCTGTGGGGAAAATTAAACCCGGACATTTAAATCTGGTGCGTATAAAAATAATAAAAATAAAAATAAAATAATATTAATAACCTAAAAAATTATAAATAAATTTTTGATGGTATTGGTATTCTCAATTTTAAATAGGGATAATATAATAATATCGATTGAAATAACCGAAAATAATTAGGTTTCAATTAATTCAATTGATATAGTGTTGTACCGGAAAGACAGGTGATCCAAGTTCGGTTCTCAGCTGCGACCGTCATGGTAAGCCCACACTGCGGCCAACGTTCCAACTTCAAACGTTTGGACGATCGTGTGGAGGGGTGTTCGTGCGTTGGAAGTTCGAGTTGGAAGGTTGGAGTTCGCGTTGGCCCGGGATCGCCTCGAAGGCGATCCCGACGGCCAACTCACACGAACCAGCCTGCCGCAGCTGTCCACACCGTGCCGCGTACTATTAAAATGACTATATTATTACGGAGAGTGGTATAACAATTGTTTGAAAACATGTCGTGTATATAAGTAAATGACTATACGTACGTAATAATTGTAGGCCACTGGAAAAGATACAGCGTAGCTACAGCTGTTTCATGTCCGCCATTTTGGATTACGGAATTCGGGGTTGGAGGGTCGGCCGCAGCGACCACACGATCGGCCAACCTTCCAACTCCGAACTAAGTTCGGAGTTGGAAGGTTGGCTTCAGTCTGGACGTAGCATTACCTTATTTACGTCCTTTGTCTTTTTCTGATTCACGTTTCATTAGTTGCCTTTTGTTTTAGATGATATTTGCTAATAAAAATAATTATCTTATTCGGTGTCCCAATATTACAATGAGGTTTATAAACTTCAGAGAGTAAAGTTCTTCCAATAAATAGATACATAATTTTTTTTTCTAAGAAATATTTAAAGTTTTCGTAAGCCCTTTGAAGCTGTAAATTAAAAAATAAAAACAGATTTTCCATATCAAGGTGCCAGATTGTAAATGAATCCTAGTCGCATTTACTTATTTACAAATAAATTCAAAACGAATTAAAGTATTATAGGTACCTACTAATAAATTTTATTGGCATTCTTGATATTTTTTTTGTAGAAAATTAGATATGTTACTATATTCCTTCCTTTTTAGTAAATTAAAATTAATACTCTGCTTTTTAAAGCGTTTATTGTGGCTCATAAATCCTTTTTATGATGCGTATAAACAGAATTAATTAATTCAAATGACTTTTAATTGAAATCCTTGAAGATTACGGATTGATTAAAAGAATTTGCTATTTTTTAATGTAAATATTTATTCAAATCATTTTTATGGTCAAAGTGACAGATATCCAATCAGGATGTATTTATTTATTTTTTCTTTCTAGTTATTTTATTGTACCTACGCAATCCTAGGTTTGAAGTACTACCACATGCAAAACCTCAAAAATTTACTTATGAATGCTCATTGTGCCAGACATATATAATTGCTCATATGTCAAAAACCATTTGTCAACCGCTGAGCTATATATTTAATCTTAGCATATCGACTGGGTGTTTCCCTCATTCTTGGAAACTCACGCGTGTAAGCCCAATTTTCAAGGCTGGAGACAAGTCTGATATAAGGAATTACAGACCAGTAGCTGTACTGTCAACTATACCAAAAATATTTGAAATGATTATTTACAAGAAATTACATCACCAAATTATGCCATTTCTAGGAGAAAACCAACACGGTTTCATGCCAAGAAAATCCACGGTTTCAAATTTGTTAACATTTTCGCGATTGGTGGCCGTCGGACTGGACTTGAGACACCAAATAGATGTAGTGTATACGGATTTTGCCAAGGCTTTTGATCGAGTTGATCATGATATTTTACTACTTAAAATGTACAAACTTGGTTTCGATCAACAAACACTTATATTCTTCGCGTCCTATTTAAAAGCTAGAAGTCAATATGTAATAATAAATGGACATGAATCTAAACAATTCCCGGCGTTATCAGGTATTCCCCAAGGTTCAAACCTTGGTCCTTTGCTGTTCCTTATACTTATAGATGACATCCAGGTTTGTGTAAAATATTGCAAATGTCTTCTATTTGCAGATGACCTCAAACTTTTGATGGAAATAATCTGTTACTATGACTGCTTAAAAATGCAATCTGACCTTGATGCTATTGCAGAATGGTCAGTAAAAAACTAATTAGAATTCAATATAAAAAAATGTGTAACCATGACATATACCCCTTCCCAGAAGCCCATAGTTTTTGAATACAACATTAAAGGGAAAACATTATGCCGAGTCAATAGCTTTAAAGATCTCGGTATCGTCTTTGATCCCAAACTGACATTCTCGGATCATATATCACGGCTCACTCCAGCATGCTACAAACTCCTGGGTTTCATCATCAGAATATGTAAGTAATTTGATGACCCAGATGCAATGATAGCCATGTTTGATGGAGTCATAAGAAGTAAGCTGGAGTATGCCAGTGGTGTGTGGACTCCGCACCAAGCGAAATATATTAATATGCTAGAACAAGTTCAGAAAAAATTCCTTAGGTATGTCTATATGCGGATGAATGGAACGTACCCGAGATTCATGCACCATATGGAATTACTTGAGGCAACAAATAGATTTAGCTTGGAAACTAGACGTTATGCAAATCTTGCAATTCTTAGTTTTAACATAATCCATAATCGTATTGACAGCCCATTCCTTTGGAATGTTATGGCTTATACGTGCCTGAAAATTTCAGCCGTAGTCGTCGACACGACTTGTTCAAAATACCATACGGCAGAACAGATGTTCTAGCACAGCATAGCATTACAAGAGGAATGGTGCTGTTGAACGAAATATCGGAAACACTAGATATATATAACTCTTCTTTAGATAGCCTTAAGATTTTTTTGTATATTAATCATCTTCCTAGGTGTTAAGACTGTTAAAATGAGAAAATTGTACAGTAATTGGATAAAAATCTGTTGTACAATTAAAAAAAAAAAAAAAATAAATAAATAAATAAATAAAAAATAAAAAAATAAAAAATATATATATATATGCATCGTTGGTGCGCAATCTTCCGAACAGGCCCTCCATTGATATGCTTGGTGTAACCCTAAGTGACCAGCTCAGGTATGGGGGCTCCATCGAAGCCAGAGTAAAGTTAGCCTCCCAAAAACTGGGCGTACTGTACAGGGCCCGCAGATACTTTAATAGTACACAACTGCTAACCCTGTACAAATCGCAAGTGCGCCCCACGGTTGAATTTGGCAGCCACCTCTGGTCTGGAGCTCCAAAATACCTGAAAAATACCCTCGACTCTGTGCAGAAACGGGCGGTCCGTTTGATAGATTCTCCCATCTTAACAGACGGATTGCAATCTTTAGAGCACAGGCGTCGGGTGGGAATGCTATCCTTGTTCTACCGGTATTACAATGGAAGATGCTCCGAGGAACTAGCATCATTGATCCCTTCGGCACCGGTGCATAGTCGGGAAACACGCCAAACGCGTGCCCAACATTTGTACACAGTTGACATTTGTCACATGAGAACGGGTCGTTTCTTCGACTCGTTCTTGTGTTCAACAGCTCGGCTGTGGAATGATTTGCCGGCCTCTGTGTTTCCTCCTTCCTACAACATGGGTCTCTTCAAGACCAATGTTCATTCCTTCCTCTCCTCAAAAAGACCCTCCACACAGCATCCCAGATGACATAGGCCCTGAGGGAAATTATTTTCCTCAGGGCCTCCTGTGTGGAGTTAATGTAAAAAAAATAAAAATTAATAAATTAGTATATTTTTAATAACGTCTTTGATACTGTCACACAAAGCTACAAAGTGGTAAACGTTTTTGGACATTTATTCCCAACGAGTCAAGCCATGAAAGTATAGCCCGCAAATTGCGTGGTTTGATACAGGCATTACTGATAGGCGATTTGAGAAATTATCGTGTTCATACATATGTGTTTTTTCTTCTTCTGAACATTCATTCCCTCCAGGTAACAGCCTCTTAAAACTCAACTAATGCATATTCGATAAATACCCATTCTCCAATACCTAGATTTCACACTACTAGTCCCTATATATTATGGTTATTGAACTAATATCTTCAAATTCATGCCTTCTTTCTTACTAGTAGTTCTATGAGCAGTAGACTTTACGTAATTAGGTATTCCAACTTAATCCAACTTTGATTAGGTTTTGCAACTTAACAGTCTCTCTACCCCATCCGGCTACTATCTTTGCAGGTTTGACCGGACACGGAACACACAAACAATTTTACAGTAAGACGAAATGCAATGTAGTTGAGTCAAAACAGAACATCGCTGCGCTGAGTCTGTTGAAGTGGTTATTTTTTCTTCTGCACTTTATTTTTATTTGATATTGAGTGTAAACGTGGACGAGTACACTAACCAAAATAACATGCGCTGTATGCAAGGGACGCTGATGGATCTTTAGTCGTTCGTAATAATTAAATGTAGCTTTGTTTAATTTTTTAAAAATGTGTTTTGACATGTACGATGATGGAGGTAAACAACCAGCTTTCTTATACCCACCGTCATTGAGAACATGGTGAGTCCACTCTAATGCACTATATTTTATCAATTCCAATAAATGTATCACACCCTTTAGGAGTCATTAGGTTTCATACAAGCTAAAACACGCGACGTATACATAGTGATGGCAGGTCAGATTGTGAGAGACGGGTTGAGGAAAACCCTTTCGGAACATCGGCTTTCACGAAGGCGGAGGCATGCGTCCGTCATTCATCGCTTTCCCTTCCCTGAAAAGATCCTCCACACAGCATCCCCTGATTTTACACAGATCCTGAGGGAAATTATTTTCTTCGGGGCCTTCGGTGTGGAGTAATGTGAATAAATAAATTAAAAATTATTTAATATATGTTATGTAACATCTGTTAATTGCTTTATTAAGACGTAAAAAAAGGAGAAATTTAAAAATTCCTTAAAACAGTTCACTTTCTTTAAACATCCATTTCCATAAAATGACTGTTAGACCACGCTGTAACGAAGCATGCGTTTTTGGGCTTGGCCTACTTCAGCACATCGCCATTCATTCTCATTGGGAAGGAATGTATGGCGAGCGATGAGCTAAAATAGGCCAAGGAACGAAAGTATAGCGTGGTCTGACACAGGCATAAAGGTGTCACACAAAACATGACGTCACCATTAAGAGTGTAAAAATAACTTGGTGCCGATTACCGATTACGATATCGGTAACAAAATTATAAATGGATTAATCTGAAGACTGACGAAAAATAACTCTTTCTATTCAGCTCGATTTGCTTATTTATATCTTTTGACCCACAGACGGACAAAATAATGCAAAACAAAAACAAGGTCACTTTAAGTAATGGAAGCTTAAAAAAGGACCTTCGTCTATGTGCATATTTTACACATTATTTATACATGGTATTAAGAAGTCAGCGGTTCTTTCCGAATGGAGATTATTCTACTTAATTTTCTAAGGTAATTTGACATTCAAATATATAAAAAAATTGTCGCTTTATTAGCGATTACTCGTAATTGCATAGAGAGTTAATTTTAATATTTCCCCGCAGGGGTAGGCAGAGAGGACGGACCGCCAAACAACTCGATCTTGGCCCACACTCCTTGCCTCGTTCACATTCATACATCGTATCATACATGCTCTTCTATTATTCCGACTTTTCACTTGGCCCGACTCAAGTATCTGATTCACTTGGTCGTGCCATGACTTCTTCTACCATTCACATTTGCGTCATATATTCTCCTTACACTCCTTTCCTCGTTCATTCGCTCTACATGCCAGCCTTGCATTCTTCGCGGATCTCCACATTTCTCACATGATCGTACATGGTTTTACCACACATACGCCTCAGGGATCTCATCTCTACAGCATTCAGTCTACTTTCATCCTTCCTCTGCCAGTTCCATGCCTCAGTACCATACATCAGGGTAGGTACCAGCACTCCATTATGGACGGCTAACTTCGCTTCTTTGGACAGTTTTTTATTGGCGCCAACGGCGTTTAGTCCTACTCCAAATCTTACGGGCCTTTAACCAGCCAGCGGCCGAAAATCCACATTTCGTCGAAAGAGGCTCTTACGATAGTACAGAGCGGTTCCGATGAGAAAGATTAATTATTCTCCGTACCAGCTTTTCAAAATTTTAACCAAACTAGCTAACCCGGTGAACTTCGTACCCCCTCAGAATCAATAACTGTTGTGTTAATTTATTAGCTGAAATAACTTCATTTTTTTTTATTGAGTTAAAAATTACACAATGAAGCAATTATCGATCCGCAACTGTCCCTGTTTTGTATCAGAGATGACAATGAGTACGAATTTATATTTTTGTGATTTTCTTACTTTTCCACTTACTTAGGGGCCATCCATAAATTACTTCACACGAATTTCATGATTTTTTTAACCCCCTCCCCCCCCCCCGTCCCCCGTCACCCGTCTCCCGTCCCCCGTCCCTGTCACATATCGTCACATTTATGAGACCCCTTCCCCCTGGTGAGACATCTAAAAATAATCAAAACAGTAGTTCATTTTTTCTTACATGTGACGTCACAGAGCTGATGACCACCCCATATCCCTAGTCAAACTTCCGTCTCCCCTCCTCCCCCCTTAATGTGTGACCTAATTTATGGATGGCCCCTTTACGGGAATTGCGTTTCATTTTCTTTATACGTGTGAGGGAAATTTATTATAATTATTGTATTTTTCGTTTGGAAGGGTGAAGACACACGTTAACCGTTTGTCTCATTTTCGACTGCTGACATTTAGTGTGTTTAAAAGAGACGCAGCATTATATGTTAAGGAACAAAAGCGAAACAATCAGCTCATTGACATTTGACGGTTTTGAATTTTTGGAATTCACGCAAACTTCAACTAACGCAACATTGCTACAGCTCTTTCAAAAGACGAAAATTTGTTCCATACAAAATGTATGAGGAAATTAATTTTCTTCGTAACTTTCTTTTTCGTAAATTTTTGCAATTTTTTATTAGTTATGTTATCTGTTATCCGGGGCGAAGACAAATCCAACAAATCAAAGATCATCAAAATCGGTCCAGCCGTTCTCGAGTTATAAATAGTGTAACTAACCCGACTTTGTTTTATATATTAAGATTTGCTTGAATTTATACCTAAGTACATCCAAAAATGCTGAAAGGCGTGATGATAAAACTATTAAAATTATGTACTTTTCGTAATTATTTTTTGATCATAAGTATTTATCATTTTTCCATAATGGTTAAGCAAAATAAGAATGTAAAAAGACCGTAAATAGATAGACAAAATACGAAAATTTTCGTAAGTTCGGATATTTACAATGAATTTATTTAAACTAAAATTAAAATTTTGAAACATGCGTTTACTAGATAACGTATTGATTTACAGTAATGTATGATTACATGGTATGAAATATGTCTTGTAAAATAAGATTTTTCGTTTGAAAATTTAAAAAATCTACCAACGACCTATGGTATGACCTTATTATTCTAAAAATAAACACTTTTTCTCAAAATTTAAAACGTGTGTTTATTGGATAAAAGAACAATCTTTCGAAATCAATTTATATTTTTTTGTGGAGAGTCAATACGTCTAAAATTTGATTTAAAAATGACATATTTCCAGTTTTCTCTGGTGCCCTCTTAATGCCGGCCTGAACATTGTACGATTCATACTTGCGCAGTCACTAACTTTACATTGAACGTAAGCGAAAGAGAAAGATGCATAAAAACATATGTACGATAGAGAAAGACGTGGGCGTGGAGGCATGACACTTTTTTGACCATAAACTCGCCTATTGCGACGATTTCTGAACCTACGTCAGTAAGCACTAGTAAATACGTTTTTTATGTTGTTGTTCCGATCAAATATTAAATTCTGGAGAATCTTCATCTGAATATACCATAAATTGTTAAAAAATTGTGATATACGAGTATTTTTAAATTAGTTACGGCTTACTTAATCTAAAACTTTTATTTTCAATCTGCACATATTTTAAATATTATTTTAAGCCATTACAATGTAAGTACTTGCAGGAAATCATTTTTTTTGTTACTAGAAACCTAACCTAACCTAACCAGTTTATAAATACATACACATACGTATGTACTCGACAATATGCGTCGAGTACATACGTGTAAATTCTGCGTCCAGAAATGTGGATTCATAAATATGAAAACAAGTTATAGTTTTTCTTGGAAAAAAAACAATGAATATTATTTTAATAATATATTAATCAATGTTAAAGGTCAATAATAATATCTTCTTAATATTTTTATAACAATGCACTAATTACAGGAAGGCTTCTTTATTTATCGATTGTTTAAACAATAAACAAGGCAGCTGATTTTGTTAAGATGTATGCAATAATATAAACTCGTTCCTTAATATTACCAGGTAATTAATTATTGAAATAATAATAATCGAGATTCCCACTAAGAAATTATTGAAGTGAAAACTTCTTTAACAACGTTGTGAACTCGAGGAAACGGAAACGAGCGACACTAAAATGGGACAAAAACATACTTATATAGGATTTAGCATGCGAGAGAATGAGATAGCAATAAAATATTGATATAATTCACAAGTTTCAATATAATACGATAAATTCACAGTCCCACGCAAGTTTTATTTGGTGTGGTGGCATAAAGGGCCTGACGAATCTCTGCAGACATTTAGCGGACAATTGATCGAATAAATAAAAAAAATATATATTTCTATTTTTGTAAAATCAATATCCAATTTTTATGAAAACATAAAAGAAATCGGCATATAGCGACTCCGAAGAAGAAAACACAAATACTAATAAGTAAATGTATAGGAAAAGGTGCACTAAAATTGGACGGCAAAAATATTGAAAAAATCATCCTTCACTTTGATAATAAAAAACGAGTGTGCTTTAGACCACACGACTGAAGTAAAACTTCACTAACTTATATCTCCCTATCAACTTCCGTTCGCCTCGCCCGACCGTCCGCCTTGCCCGATCACATTTTTCATAACGCTCTCGTCACGCATTCACTAGCTTACTCCCCAGCGTGCGTAAAGACGTTTTAATTTAAAAAAAAGTGCTTCATAGTCTCCCCACTTGTGTCTGCTTTAGTTTTCTGAAGGTCACAATTCTATCGCATTTGAATTGCACACTCTGACTTTTATTTTTAACTAACTAACTATTATGCGGTTTCTGCGTAGGGGTAGATATGCAGGGTAAGTTAACATCCACAAACTTTGCACAATTTAGTTTCTTAATTCACATTCACACATATTATTCTGTTGTATCGTCTTTGCGTTCTGGCATCGCATTTCTAAGGGTTGTTAGAAGTTTTGTGACAGCAAATATTAATAGAATAGTGGACTAGTGAGAATTAGTTTTTCGAAACTCCCTTCGCGAACACAGTCAAAGAAAATCAGTTTTAGGGTACATTGGAGGACCCACCACATACCCGCCCTGGTATAGGTAACAGATGTTTACCCCTTCAAGGCTCTTGCAAGGACTCTAATTTTTTGGTAAAAACGACTCTACATTTGATAACGAAACTAGACCTCCAATGTCCTTGCATACGTTGTTAGCAAGCAGTATGCAAGTGCTTAGCGGGAAATACAGATACAATATGTGTTAGTATAACAAAAATAGACAAGACAATGGGACAGGTTGGTGAAGGTCCACGAGGTGGCAAGCGCTGGTGATTGTATCCAGCGTATCCTACAAGCACCTGTTTGGGAGGAAGACACAGTAGATAAGTAATAAGGGCATGGCAAACGGTTGGGAGTCCTCTCCAATCGATTGGCAGTCCCAGCAAGAATGCGCATGACGTTCGGTCTAATCGTGAACCACACTCAGCTTCCGCGCCCCTTAGCCGGTTCCTCGGTGATGCCTCAAAGAAAAGTAAATGGGAGATTGGCCGGAAATTCCCGACGACCCTAAGGAATTCAGCGTCGAGTAGCCGGAGGCAAGGCGAAGGAGAGCCAAGATCGCCCCCCCAAACCTAACGCCTGCACATGTTGCTGGGGGTGGCGCAATTAATTTTAGAGGGCACCGTGCCATCGTCGACCGACTTCTGTTGATGCAAGGACGAGGTCTAGCGCACCCCCAGAAGGGGAAAAAACATAAAAACATAATAGTTTTAGGGTACAGCGGGGTAATGGCGAATGGCGGGTAAATCCTAAAGATTGAGTTCTAGAAGGTTCCGATATCTCCACCCAACCCGTACCAAATGCCGCTTAGCTCGTCAGCACCGAGCTCAAAATGGAGGGAAGTTACGCACGTCGTTGAATTATGTATTCTTTTTACATTATCTGAAAATTTTCTTTTTTACGTTAGCTCCAAATAGGACGCCCTGTAAAAAATAATTCCCCTCAGGGCCGATGTCATCTTTGGACATACTGTGTGGAGGGTCTTTTCAGGAAAGGAGAGAGAGGAAGTCCTGGGGAGGAAAAGGTATGAGGGATGGGTAGAAATCTGGGGTTATGTGTGTCCAACGATGACAGATGAATGAATCCATCCCTCCCACAGCGGTTCAAGGCGATGTTCGAAGAGAGTCCGGCTGGAGAGGTCAAAAGGTCTCCCTCAACCAGTTTCGTGATCCGGCCTGCCACGCAGTTGGTGAGCAGACGCATCCACCGCCAATATCCGGCCAAACCTTACCCCATAATCAGGGCACCCCTGCTAAGTCACCAATCGTAGCGAACCCAATATGTAATAATACCCAATTATAATAGACGGTTATCCAATTTGGGAGGCGGGCATGGGTACCGCCGCGCCAGGGACCTTTGTTGGATAACCAACACCTCTGCCTTAGGTCACCCCAAGTGGTTCGCTACGTTTGGTGGTATAGCAGGAACGCCCGGGTTTATGGGGTGAAGTTTGTCTAGGTCTTGGAGGCGAATGACATTCCCGATTCCTACCCACCCCTTAAACCCTTTTCCTTCCCAGAAGTCTCCTCTCCTTCCTTTCCTTTAAAAACCCTCCACAAAGCATCCCCAAAGATGACATAGGCCCTGAGGGAAATTATTTTCCCCATCCAATGAATGGTTCCCGGAGCGGCGGTACCCATACCCGCCTCCCAAATTGACAATAATGGTAGTCTGTTGTTATTATGGATATAGCGCTGTAACATTTTATGAACTCGTCAACTGTAACTTTTAAGTTTTCAGCTTAGTTTTAGGTTTATATAAGTGATAATTGCTTTTGTGTATTGAGGATAAATTTTTTAAACAAAATAATATGTTCTAATATTTGCTTCTCGGAATAATTATCTTATAAATTGGCATGTATTTGTGTTTTATGTCTTATTTTATTTTTTATTTAACATATATTTTTTTGAAAATATCTTAGCCCATGGGTTCCGGACCTTAGTTATAATTTTATGTTTATGTGAAAATCAGTCATTAGATTTTATTTATACGTTCAAATGTGTATTGTGATGATCAACTGAGTGTGTATGTAAAATATCCGTTGATTTTCCGAAATAAATAAAAACATTTTACACATGTAAATATAACTTACCAGTTAAATGCATAGAGTGTACAGCGAAAACAGGTTTGTGGTCTGGAATTATTATTGGTGGTGCTTTTTACAGAAAATTATGATGTTCGCTATTATCCAGTGCGATTCCGGCAATTCCAAACGGTGAACATAAATTAGTTTTCAATAAAATTTGTGTGTTAATATTTTTTTATTAAAATACATGTAATGCGTTTTTCCCTGTGTTCGCCATTTCCCCACACTGCCTGTGTATTAATTGCCGTCGAACGTGATGTAAGGCATGTGGCAAAAAAGTGAAACAATGGGCGCTATTATCAACTTATTTTATTGGTTTAAATTGTTCGTTGAACAAATCTAGTGTTTAACATGATAAAGCGCAATTAATGCGTTGTCATGCAAATGTTATTATTGATTATTAAATTTTAATTACTGTTTATTGTAAAAAAATATGCAATCAAGAAAAAAAAAATTATCGAGATACTTCGCAAAAATTAAAGGATTGATGAAAGTGATTCTTCTCTTTTTAACGGGTATATCATTGGCATACAGGTATAAAATCTAATCTGCAAATATAGAACCGTTATTTTTGCAATGTGCACATCTTCCCAGGTGATGGAATCGGTAATGAGCGGTAATGTCGTAAAATAAGTGGTATTGTCAATATACAATAAGCGGTACACGTTAATGTCATAAATATCTTCGATAACATTAATATCCTACGGACATAACATCCTCCAACAAAATACCTACTAAAGCCTAACCTAACCTAACCTAGCCTAACTTTACAGGATGTCTGTATTATTTTTGTCCAACTTTACTATCTTTGAACAATAATTTATTATCTTTATAGAATGCCTTTATTATTTTTTTCCCATTTTTTTGTTAGGTTAGGTTAGGTTAGGTTAGGTTAGGTTACGTTAGGTTAGGTTAGGTTAAGTCAGATTAGGTTAGGTTTTGTCGGGGATATTTTGTCGAGGGATGGAAAGATGGACACGACAAGGCGTTTCGAAATATTAACTCCAGTAGAAGGATGACACACAGTAAGGCTTTTCACAACAAAAAAATCCATCAATAATTAATTAAAATTAATATGGCTGAAAAGATTTATTTTCATTTTAAGAGATGTTTTCCTGCTTTGCAAGAAATGTAATATATTACATACCTAATGTTGTGGAAAAAATAACAAAATATGATCATACCTAAGATGAGTTGCAGATTTCAAAATGTGTGTTTGTGCTGTTCTGAGACCAAAATATTGTTTTATGACTCTAAGTAATAATATGTCTTCGGAATTTTTCTTTCACATACATCAAGCATCACTTTAGTAACAAAATACCGAATAACAATTAGGAACAGAATAACAACTTGTGAACCGAATAACAACAATAATGAGTTGTTATTCATTTTTTAAATCCTTGTTTTCAGTTTTTTTTTTGTGAGAGACGTATTTAAAAAGACACAATATTTACCCATCTAATAAAAGCAATACATTACGTAGGTGGGTACAGATGTATTTTTTATGTAAATACTGCACAGGAATACCGCCGCCTCGGGAACCATTTATTGGATAACCAACACCTCTGCCATAGGTCACTCCAAGTGGGTGAATGGGTTCATGGGGTGAGGTTTATTCGAATCTTGGCGGCGTATGCGTTTGCCCTGCATGGCAGGCCGGATCGAGAGAGAATGGTTGAGGGAGTCCCTTTGACTTCTCCAGTCGTACTCTCGGAGCATCGTCTTGCACACTTAACTCTAGAAGACTGCAAACGACTCCAGTCAGATATTGATAGAATTATTGACTGGAGTAAAAGAAATCGGATTGAGTTCAATATATCTAAATGTTTAATTTTGTCATTCACTAGGGCGGGTCATACCTGGTATTACCGGTATACGATGGACGCCCGAAGTCTAAAACGTGTCTCCACCATGAAGGACCTTGGAATCATGTTTGATAGTAGGCTGACATTTCATACTCATATTCAGATGGTTTGTAGCACTTCATTGAGAATGCTGGGCTTTATTCTGCGTACTGCAAGGAATTTTAGAGATACCCGGGTTCTCATAATCCTATTCAATTCCCTAGTAAGGAGTAGACTTGAAAGTGGGTCAGTAATTTGGAGTCCGCACCAAGTAAAATATTCCCTCATGTTGGAGAGAGTTCAGAAAAATTTTCTGAGATTTCTGTACATGAGGGAGTACGGCTATTACCCGTGGCTCTATCCTACTGACTTTTTTTTGGGTATGCTCGGAATGAACCATCTACGAGTCAGAAGGGATGTACACATTGCTACGCATTTATTCAAATTGATTCGCGGATGGTTTGAAAACTCAGCTATCTTGGAGAGCATTCATTTCTATGTTCCCGATGGTTATCTTCGCCACCAACAGCATAGGCTGTTCTATCTTCCGGCCTGCAGGACTAACTTGCCAATGGTCATGCCGGTCGGGAGAGCAATTTTGTTGTTGAATAGAATTAATTCGGATATCGACATATTTGGCGTTAGTGAAGCTGCTTTTAAAAGGCAAGCTCTATTAATGATTGTATAGTTTTTAGCCTACCATTCTACCATTTATGTTTAATGTAATGCTGTTACAATTGTATTATAAAAACACATAAAAAATTTTAATTTTGTAATGTTTTTGAAAGAATAAATAAATAATTTGATTTTAATTTGAATTTGAATTTGAGGGATGGATTCATACGTCCGTCACTCCTGGACCCGCTGACCCCCAGATTTCTACCCACCCCTAATACCCTTTTCCTTTACAGAACTTCTTTTCCTTCCTTTCCTAAAAAGACCCTGTACACATCATCCCCAAATATGGCATAGAGCTAATGTAAAAAAAAAGGAATCCGAAATGTTCCGAACCGTCTATAGCAAATGATACTACGGCTTTCCCAATAGAGGTATGTTGTGAGGATGAAGTAGTGGGGAAGAGAATATGGGGAAATACACGACTATTCAGATCTCATTACCGAACACAACTAAAGCCATTTTTAACCCGTCTGCTAATTTAAGAATAAATACATTCCAAAACACGTAATCGCGTTATACTTTCATAAAACCAAAAACGTCCCAAGCGACCTTACATTTTAAAAGCTATATATCTCTCTTCATATCATGCAAACATATGTAATTTTTTTTAAACGGAAAGAGAAAAAAATAATTCTTCTTATTGTCTTTGAAATATGAAAGCTATCTTGCATAGATATTTTACAATTTCGATCCAGAGTGATGGTTTCAGAACTTATGCGCGACACCCAGGTTTCCGGATTGTGAGGTGCGAATATATTAAACCAAGCAGACGGGTTGCTTCGTTTCAATTTTGAATGGTTGTCTTCCACCAGGGCGATACAGAAAGTATGTTCCACTCCAGAACGATTCCAATATGTATGATTTTCTATTGATTGCTACGAATGTGCGTGGTAAATAACAATAAGTTTTGTTCATATGATTACTCAAATCAAAAGGTCAGATATTACTGACGTCAAAACTATGCACACACGTAGCAGAACAGGTGTAATTATTGTTTAAAGTGTAATTACTAATTACACAAGCATTATTAGTAGTGAATAACCAATTGTACCTAGTACCTATCCCTTTTACATATGCATCGATGACGTTAGTAAAGTCAAATTCGAATAGGAAAGTCAAATAGGACCCGCATATTTGTTCGATTTTGCAATGCGTGCCAAGTGCATTTTTTACAAGTTTGCTATTTTTACACATCGACTTTTTTTTTCACGTCAAGTTTATTTTCCAAGCAAGGTGTTTTTTTTGTCGTTTGTGCTTGAATATTTTAAGAGCCTATTAGCAATATTACAACATATCAAACAAAGTTAACATATCAAACATAGAAAAGATCGGAAATGAGAATCATTTTTAGATTAAGATCCGGACATGCACTAATGGGAAGAATATTGTATTTGATGGCCTCTCTGATTCTCCAATGTGCTCGATATGTGAACAAATTGAAGATGTCGAGCACACATTATCGAAGTGCATTAAATATGAACGACAGAGAGCTACTGACCTCGAAGTCATCGGAAGTTCAGAATTTAATAGCCTCAACTGAGTTTCATGCCATATCGAGAATAATGAAATTTATTAGATCATGTAAACTGGAAAATATTTGAAAGTGATTTTTTATACGAAATGAATATAAAAGGACTCCAAGTAACTTTTAAAGATCATTAAAGATTATAATGATAATATTATAATTTAAAAACAGATGAGGCAAAAATGACAACATTGTGTGAGTCAGAAGCCTCGATAATATACATGACATAAAAAAAAATTAACTTTAGTGGGGTGATATTGAAACATATATTATCTTGCTCGTCTGTTATTCCGAACTATGTTTTTAATTCAACTGGTCATGCAATGTCTTACTCTGGCGTCCCCACTTCTTGCATTCACTTCCGCGCCATGTATTTTCCTTACACTCCTTTCATCGATTTAGTTTTATGTACTATTATCATGATATCGTCGTGACATTGCGTGTTGATGAATAAAGATTTAAAACAATCTTAGAGATGTATAATTTATAATTAATTAATGATAATATCATGTAAATGGGTTTCTTCAATCCTAACCAGCTGCAAGACAAAATATAACCTTAAACTTCGATGCAAAACTAAAACGCCACACGCACGATCCGATGTATACCACAGCCCGCAGGACTGCATGCAGAATCTCAGCAAATCAGATCTTTACTAGGCACAACAGTCAACCGAATTATTATTATTCCCTTTGTCAAGCCGTCTTCATAATAATAATTCGGCTGTGATTTCTGCATGCAGGCTGCAGGCAGTGCTTTATATCGAATCGTGTGTAAGACATTTAACGATTGAGCATCCGCTATGAACGTTGTGAATAGGGTAACGTCTGTACGGTTGAGACTTAAGAATCCAGCTTCAAGCGCATCTCTGACGCCGCGCCGTACGCGCTGCGCCATATAAACATCTGTGTACGTGAAGTTTCAAACAAAGCTACCGTTGTAATTGGGTTTCGAATACAATAATTCGTCAAAGCAAGGCGCCACTTACGTTAGCAGATCGCACGAGGACTTGCCCCTGGCAGGTATAATTACTTTAGATCTGTAAATTTGAACATCTCTCCGGATATCGATAAGATTAACGGTAATACTTAGAGTTGTGAAGAAGAGTGTCACGCGGCTAAATATTAAATATGACGTCATTGCCTGTCTCGGTTATGTTGTCACGGTGTTTAGCTGTCACTGGATCACAGTGGTTCCGAGGAATCAGATATTTTTGAAACCACTTCCTATCCGATTTATAAAATGGTCACCAAAACTTAAACTGGGCGAAGCCGAACCAAAAGCCGTTCGCAGGGCCTAGCAGCAAAAACCTGCGGAGCAGGTTTTTAAATGCTACTTTTATAAATTATTATGTTAACGTACGTAGCAATAAATAAACCCTAAGTGTACCAAGAAATTCACTTTGGATTTACTAGTAGCTTTCCGCAGTTTCATCGATTTAATGGCATTTGAAAAAATTCTCCTAGGAAAGGAAATAATGTCCATCACTATTACTATGGCTTGCCGTTTAATCGCTTCCAAATATATGTAATTTATCTGTTAAGAGCTATTAACCAGCGGCCGAGAATTTATATTTCATCGAACGATGATCTTGCGATCGAACCCTTGCAACTGTTCAGGACGGTTCCGGTGAGAAAGATTAATTATTCTCCATACCAGCATTTTAACATAATAACTCTATATCGATTTTATTTTATTCAAAATTTGCTTTGGTAAATACCTACATTCAAAAATGCTCAAACTCGGGATGCTAAAACTGTTAAAATTGTGTACTTTTTAAAATTATTTTTTGATCATGAGTATTTATAATTTTCAATAATGTCTAATCAAAATAAGAATGCAATTTTTTTTTTAAATGTGTTAGTTTGTAAGACCGTCAATAAATAGGCAAACTGAAGTATTTTCGTCAAAAAACAAGGGCGCCGATATTTTTTTTATGATTTTATTTGAACTAAAATTAAAATTCTGAAAAGTAGCTTTCCCAAATTATTTATTGATTTATTTTACTACATGATTACATGATTTGAAATGCATGTTGTATAATACAAAATTTTGTTTGAAAATTTAACAAACCTGCCAACGACCTACGGTGAAACCTTATTGTATTAAAAATAAATATATTTTCTCTAAATTTAAAACATGGCTTTACTAGATAAAATAATAGTTTTTCGAAATCAATTTATAATTGTTTGTGGAAAAGAGTGAATTCGTCTGAAATTTTATTTAAAAATGACATATTTCCAGTAGTTGTGTCTGGTTATTCCCTATTAAAAAGCGCATCGCAAAATTCCACGTCAAGTGTCATAATATTGCTAAATCGCGTACTGTTATGACTTATTACTATTTTGAAGCATGCTTATTTAGCTATGAAACTTTTTTTTTATTTTTCTTATAATACGAAATTATTACGAAAATAGTCTCAGCCGGCGTACGGTGCGCCATTGGCATTTCAGCCCTATATCCACCGAGTTAATCTTTTAATTTTATTTAAATTATTGAAGTCTCACATGTTCATTGTGTTACATTATATCGACGTTTAACAACCGTTACTTTTTTATTTAAAATATCACTATGTTTAATGTTTCCGTTGAGATTTGTTGATATTGTCTTGGTCAATGAATTAATTAGACTAATGGTTGATTAACGACAATTTAAAAGTTGTTTAATCATCATTAGCAATGCGTACGATGACGAGTTTGCGAGGTTGGCTTATATAATAACAATCATCTACATCATTATTTTGTACTTCAATTTTAAAACTGTTTGTATTTTTACATGCCTCTTAAGAGGATATAACCAGAGAAAACCAGGAATATGTCATTTTTAAATCAGATTTTAGACGCATTGACTCTTTTCCACAAAAAAAAATATAAATTGATTTGGAAAGATTGTTATTTTATCTAGTAAACGTATGTTTTAAATTTTGAGACAAAATGTTTATTTTTAGTAAAATAAGGTTATACCATAGGTCGTTGGCAGATATGTAAAATTTTCAAAAAAGATTTTGTATTATAAAACACCCATTTCAAATCATATAATCATACAGTAAAATAAATCAATATATTATCTGGAAAACGCATGTTTCAGAATTTTAATTTTAGTTTAAATAAAATCAATAAAAAAATATATATACCTACATGAGTTTCTTGACGAAAATTGTTCCGTTTGTGTATTTATTTGCGCACTTACAAACTAATATAGTTCAGATTTTTTCACATTCTTATTTTGCTTAGACATTAAGGAAAAATAATAAATACTTATGATCAAAAAATAATTACAAAAAGTATATAATTTTAATAGTTTTATCATCACGCCTTTCCGCATTTTTGGATGTAGGTATAAATTAAAGCAAATTTGGATGAAATAAAATCGATATTGAGTTATAGGTAATTTTAAAAAGCTGGTACGGAGAATAATTAATCTTTCTCATTGGAACCGCCATGTACGATCGTAAGAACATCTTTTGACGAAATGTGGATTTTCGGCCGCTGGCTGGTTAAACGCCCTTAATGTTGTGCTTATTAAATATACATAATAAATAATAACAATAAAAACCTTCACATATTACAGTTCACAGTACCTGTTGTGTGTTAATTATGATAAATTGCATAACTCTGAATTAGTAACTAATATTTTTAATTAGCTCGGCTGTTGAACTCAACAACAACTTGCTGACCTTTATGTTTCATCATTTCCACAACATGGGTCTCTTCAACACCCATTTATATTCACTCCTTCTTCTCCTCAAAAAGACACTCAATACAGCATCTTCAAAGATGTGTGTGGAGTAAATTGTAAACTAAAAATGCCTTCAAGTTTTCGCTGACAATGATCGCATTCCAAAAACGACCGTGAATTTCTTACAAACCAGAATAAAAAACGATTTCCGCCTGAGGACCAAGAAAAAAAAGGAAAAAAAAAATATTTTTACGTACTTTATGGACGCTTTTATATTCATGGTTTTTATGTGTTCAAACTGCCAATTCATATTCACAATCATGTGTATGCCAATATTAATATAATAGTCATAAAATCACTAACGACTTTTAAAATAGGATGTGATCACGGATTAATTATTGAATAAAACATTGGTATTTTATTTTTTAAATTTTGAACCTTGTAAAGGTAAGTATATTTCAAATATATCAGTGCCTATTAAGATTCATCATATAGAAATATCTTCCTTCGAAGAGGAGATAACACTAATAATCTAAACGAATATATGAAATGATAGATTTAGAATATGATAGATTAAATTCTATTAAATTCTATTCTTCGCTGCAGAATATGATAGATTAAATTCTACATGCAAGGCTAATGAGACGAAAATATCCAAACTGAGTTCTGAAAATGAAATCTTGCAGCGGAACTACGACATACTATCCCAAAAAATGAACGTAATCGAACAAACTAACCGGAACTGCAATCTGGAGATTCAGATGGTCCCGGAGAAGAGGAACGAAGACATCATGATTACAATACAAAACCTGTGTACATCAGTAAACTATCCTGTAAAGGACGAACACATAATTTCCTGTCATCGTACACCACGCCACCCTGACGCAACTCCCAACTCAAGACCAAAAAATATTGTACTGACTCTGCCCAGCCCTCGAATCCGTGACGAATTGCTGTCTGCAGTTAAGGTATTCAACAAGAGGAACGTGGATAGGAAACTGAACAGTCAACACCTTGGTTTCACAGATTCTTCTCCGATATACGTATGTGAACATCTGTCACCTTATAACAAGGAACTTCATGCAGCAGCTAGGCGAGCAGCAAAGGACCTGAACTTCAAGTACGTATGGATTAAAAATGGGCGCGTCTTCTTAAGGAAGAATGACATGTCTCCACCACTGCTCGTGAAGAACAAGGCCGTACTACAGAATCTTACCGACAAATCACCCTCAAACCCGTCTTCCTCCGTCCTTTAAACCTAATGTATACGTCTTGTCAAAAATTACAAAATGGATCTGAAAATTTTCTACCAAAATGTTAGGGGAGTTAGAACCAAAACAAATGACATAAAAAACGAAGTTATTATCAATAACTATGATATAATCTGCTTCACCGAAACTTGGTTGAGTTCATCAGTATTCAGTAATGAATTGTTTGATGAGCGTTACCTGGTCTTTCGGAGAGATCGCGAATCAACTAATTCTACATCTAAAAAAGGTGGGGGATTATTAGCGGCAGTCAACAAGAATCTAATAACAACTAGAAAATCATCTTGGGAAAGTGACGGTGAAGATTTATGGTTAGCTATAAAACTGCATGAATATTCAAACTCGTTCATCTATATATGTGTTCTGTACATTCCCCCCAATTTATCTGTTGATGATTACTGTAATCGAATCAAAAATATTCAGGATATTTATTTGCAACATATTAATTCCAAATCTCAATTTATAATCATTGGTGATTTTAATATATCTGAAATTAAATGGACACCTGACATAACATATAATAACATAATACTAGCTCCATCCAATTATTTTAGTCACAAAGCTCATTCCCTTGTCAATTTGGCCTCAATGTGCAACCTTCACCAATTTAATTATTTACCTAACAAAAATTTTAATATTCTTGACCTTGTTCTTTCCGATAAAACCAATATTAATATTTCAACGACAGCTAACTTATCAAAAATTGATCACCATCATCCCTGTTTTGAAATAAATGTAAGTCTAGAAAAAATGCAATTCCTACAAGAAAATCACTCTCCTGTAAAATACAACTTCAAAAAAGGTAATTATGAAGGATGTTGTCATGATCTAACAAATGTAAACTGGATCTCACTTTTTAACAACTGTCATCTCAATAATAAGGTACAGTTATTCTACAATACACTATGGGATATTATAGACAAGCACATTCCAAAAAAAAAAACATACGTAAGAAATCACTATCCCAATTGGTTTAGCGAATCTCTAATAATGCTCCTCAAAGAGAAAAATAAAGTAAGACTTCGGGCTAAAAAATATAACAACCCGATAGACTATTCCGAGTTTGCTACTCATAGAAAAAGATAAAAAAAAATGCTAAAAGAATGCTACACATCCTACATCAATCTAGTTGAGCGTGGGATAAAAGATAATGTTAAGGCTTTCTGGGCTTATTCTAAATCATTGCGTAATTCAAATTCGATTCCAAAAACAATGCATATGGATTCTATGATTGCAAACAATGGACAGCAGATTGCCAATATGTTCTCTAATTATTTTGGATCGGTTTATACTCAGTCGAATCCCACATCAAATACTTCCGGACTGAATGTTCCTCAATTCAACCAATTTAATCTTAGTAAACTTAACGTAAGCATGGGAACTATCAAATCTTGTTTAGAAAGCATTGATATACATAAAGGCCCAGGACCAGATAAAATACCTCCTTTGTTTGTAAGATGTTGCTCTAGCGCGTTGATTAAGCCACTTTTCATTATATTTAACGAATCATTATCTATGGGAACTTTCCCAGATTTGTGGAAAAATGCACATATTGTCCCAATACATAAATCTGGCGATCAATCTTCTGTGAAAAATTATCGACCAATTAGTATATTATCATGTTTTGCAAAAGCCTTTGAATCTATAATCTATAGTTCCATATTCGCACACTTTAAACCACAATTATGCATCAATCAACATGGATTTGTTCCTAACAGATCCACAAATTCCAATCTTCTCGATTTCTGTGATTATGTTTGCAATGCGTTTAATGAAAGAACTCAGGTAGATGCTATTTACACAGATTTTCAAAAGGCTTTTGATAAAGTAAATCTACAGAATGTGATTTTGTTTTATTTGCTGATGATTTAAAGATTTACCGTAAAATTTCCAATGATTCTGACCAAGTTATGCTTCAAGAAGACCTTTTCACACTACATAACTGGTGTATTCAGAATGATATGTTTTTAAATATTGAAAAATGTTACATTATGACTTTCAGCCGTAACAGAATGCAAAAAGATTATGCATATTCCATAAATAATGCTCGATTAAATGCAGTTACCACCATCAGAGATTTAGGAATCATTCTTGATTCAAAATTTAAATTTGATGTACACGTCAGTGATATCACGACTAAATCCCTGAAAATGATGGGGTTTATACATAGAATATCTAAACCATTTAAAAAACCCCAATCCATTATAACCCTATACAACTCATTGGTCAGAAGCAAATTGGAATATGGTAGTGTTATCTGGAACCCACACTACTTAAAATATTCAAAAACTATTGAATCTGTGCAAAAAAAATTTCTGAGATTGTTATCATTTAAACTTGGACTAAATGCCTTACTCCAATCTTACGAGGAACGACTCCAATATTTTAAGTTTACAACTCTGGAAAAAAGAAGAAAAGTTGCTGACTTAATGAGTCTATACAAAATCATTCATGATAAGCTTGAAACAACTCACTGTCTGAGCAATATTCTTATTAAGGTCCCCAATAGACGTAATTTAAGGAATCAGAATATATTTCATCTTGAATTATTTAAAAACAATATTGCATACTTCAATCCACTGTCTCGGATGTGTCGACTGTATAATTCCATTGAATGTAACCATATAGACATCTATGCAAATAGTCTCGCTTACTTTAAAAAGCAAATTAACAATAGACTAACCTAACATGTAATTGAGAATTGAAAATACTTATCTTAATACTTATCTTGAACTTGAATGTGAATGGCTGTTCTTCACTCTATTTGTACTTTACTTTTTTTGTTTTTCTGTTTTTTTACATCGTATATCGATCTTTTTTTATCTTTGTCATCTCTATATTGTATCATCACTATTTTTGTTATTTCTTTTTATACCTCCGTTTATATTTTGATATTCCTAATTTCTGTTAACAACTATTAAACTGTGCATTCTGTGAACATTTTTAAGTGGACTATTAACATGTACGCTTTTTACAATGCTAATCCAATGACTTTTTTCTGTTAATACTCTGTAAATGTTCCAAAACAATAAATAAATAAATAAACTAAAGAACAAAATACAGAAATATATAATGGTCGTAACTGGGACTCGAACCCAGAACCTCTCGTCTAACCAGGACGTACGCTTTTACCAATTCAGCCATTGCCACATTCTATTAAAAAAATATTCCCATCAATCAATATCGAGAGGTTCATAATAATAGACGAGAGGCTCTGGGTTCGAGTCCCAAACCAGTTCTTAGAACGATTGTTTCCAATGAAAAGTGTTGTTACCGAAGATGTGGAAAAAAAAATGTTGAAAATAATATTGTTAATTCTAAAATTTCAAAATATTTGATTGACAAATATGACGGTTTCTTAGAAGATGGCAATGGCTGAACTGGTAAAAGCGTACGTCCCGATTAGATGAGAGGTTCTAGGCTCGAGTCCCAGTTGCAACCGTCAAATTTTTCTATTTTTATGTGTGTTGTTCTCTTTCATATTTTCGTTTAGATTATAATTATTATTAGTGTAACCTTCTTCTTCAATGGTAAATTACACTGATGGGAATAACCGTTAAAAGTTTTAAAAAGAGTGTTGTTCTTAGAAAAAAATTAATATTATAACACAATTGTTGGTAAAATGTTATTTATTTAAAGTAAGTTCACAGATCACATATAGTAAAAATAGTCAAAATGTATCAATTCACAATAATAATAATTAACTGAGCAAGGGATCGGAGGGAACCTTGCTGTTTAGTCTTTGGGAACAACAAAACTGACTGTGGTTCTGCTTAGAGGGTCGTACCATAGGACGAAGCGCAACTAAGGCAGCAGTCGGGGTCTGGTTGGTGCTTTACTTATGGTAGTAGAATACTCCTTAGAGGGTCGTGCCAAAGGACGAAGCGCAACTAAGAGAGCGTACTAGTCAAGAGCGAGCTTCAGACTAACTGGTTTAATTTAGGGCTCGCAGCTCTTTATATAGGCCATTCCTTATTGCGGGGCGTGGTTTATGTAGCGACTCGAGAGTAGGAAATGCGCAGAAGGCGTCTGCGCAGCCTGGTTCGCCTAGTTTTGGGTGAGCAGGATGGCGCTGTACGGGGGAAAGAGATGGTGTAGTTTTTTTTTTTTTTTTCAATTATTTCTGGCTTTCACCCTTCAAGGGTGTTCTAGGCCATCATTTATAATTACAGAGAAAGGAAAGGTGAATTTATATATTAATTTTATTTAAATGTGCAAATTTCAGAATTTTATGGAAGATTGGAGTAGAGTTCAGACTTAGAAGAGATGAGATGTTGAATGGAGTAGAGGCAATTTTTGATAACGCTTGATAGAAGAGAGGATATTTATTTAGAGAGGGACAATCAAAAAATATGTGATCTAAAGTTCCCACATCTAGACCACAGAACGTACAATCTGGGGAGTCAAGCACATGAATTTTATAAAGGTGAGAAGGAACGGAACAATGTCCGATTCTCATACGAATAAGTAAGGAAATTTCTTTTTTGGAAAAATGGGGGAATTTTTGAAACCACGGTTTTGATGGGATAGTCCTTTGTATTGAGGCGTAGCGGGCACCCTTGGATTGACTAGCAATGTTCCAATACTCTGTCCAAACATTGCGGGATCTATCTTTGATGATGGAAAAAATATCAGACAGGGGAATATGGTTTACGAGGGTAACGGTAGGGTTAGACGCTCCTTGTTTTGCCAAGGAATCAGCAATATCATTACCCACTATGCCAACATGTCCAGGAATCCAAATCAGAGTGACAGTTTTTCCAGAGCTTTGAATGGAGGTTATCAATACTCGAATAAGACATACAAAGTGATCATCAGGATGAAGAAGAGGACTTGTTTTAAGTTTTTGGAGGGAACTGAGAGAGTCAGAGAGAACAAGAGAATGTTCAAAATTATTTTTTATTATATATTTGAGAGATTCAATAATCGAAATGCACTCGGCAGAAAATATTGAAAATTGGTTTGAAATTGAATAAAATATTCTTTCATTAGAATTATTGTGGTAAACGTTAATACCAATACCACAGTTAGGAGAGTCCGGAGATTTGGAGCCATCAGTAAATAAAAGAGAAGAGTTGGGCCATTTAGAAGAAATAATGTCATTGAACATATTATTGACAGTACGGGCTGGGAGATTGGAATGACTTTTAAGGATGCCGATCCCCTCTAAAATCGTTGGGGATAGGGTGACGTGACTATATTTTAATTTGTACAAAGGAAGAATATCATTTTTGATAATTTGAAGCTCTGAGAGAGAGCGAAAATTTTTACAAATGGCAGGGAGAGGTTTAGTTCGAGCTCTGATTGTAGATGAATGTGTTGAGTCGTTGAACAACGAGACTCTGGGAATAATCTGATGACTTTTAGAATTTAAACATTTAAGAACAAATTTGTCAGCAAATAATTGACGCCTTAAATAAAGAGGAGGATCAGAACATTCTACTTGAAGGGAATTGATGGGCGACGATTGCATCGCGCCAGTTATTATTCGCAATGACTTAGATTGAATTTTGTCTAATTTACTGAGTGCATTTTTGGATGCAGTACTAAAAAGTGGGCAGGCATAGTCGAGATGACTTCGAATAAGTGCATTGTAGAGCAACTTAATGCAGATAGGATGAGCACCCCACCAAACGCCAGTCAATGATCTGATAATATTTAAATTTTTTTCACATTTAGTAACTATATTATTAATGTGGGAAGACCATTTAAGTTTCCTATCAAATGTTACTCCCAAAAATTTTACTTCGGAAGCATTGGGGATTGGCGAGTTTTTAAATAAAATTTGAACAGGGGGATTATTATGACGATTTGAGAAGGTAACACATTGACTCTTTTGTACTGAAAGTTCAAGACCATTTAAAGTGAGCCATGTGCAAAGGGCATCCATGGCTTCATTAAGATATTTGACGGCGGATGGAATGATTTTGGATGATAAGAAGAAAGCTATGTCATCTGCGAACTCAACGACTTTTACTTGAGGGGGAATGGTGACATGCATATCGTGTGTGTATATATTATACAGTAAGGGGGATAATACATCGCCTTGGGGTAAACCCTTCCAAATTGACCTACTCTGAGGAGTAACATCTGGTAGCTCAATGAAAATTTTCCTATCGAGAAAAAGATTAATAATAGATTGGACAAACATGAGGGGTAAGCCAAGGCCTAAAAGTTTTTTTTTAAGAATTGGGATGGAAACATTGTCAAAGGCGCCTTCTATGTCTATAAAGACTGTAAGACATACTTCTTTGTTAGAAATGGATAAATTAATATCAGTGCTGATGATGGCAAGGTTATCTTGTGTAGATTTCTTTTTCCTAAATCCAAATTGGGATGGAGAGAGAAGATGATTACTCTCGACGAAAAATTCTAACCGGTTTTTAATTAATTTTTCATAAATTTTACTAAGGGTGGATGAAAGAGCAATTGGCCTATAGTTGGATCCAGAATTGGGTGATTTGTTTAATTTTAGAATTGCGATGATTATTTGAGAACTCCAGTCATCAGGTATTATGCCAGTCTGGAAGATTTTATTTAAGATGCTTAAAAAGTGATTTAGAACATTATCATTACTATTTTTGATAATGCTATAAGGTATACCATCTCTGCCTGGAGATGAGTCCTTGACTGTTGATAAACAATTTTTTAATTCAATTAAAGTGAATGGAGAGTCAAGCCAATGATCAGACATAGGAGTGTTGTGGATTGGAGTTATTTCATCTAAGTTAGGTACAGAAGGGGGGGCAATTTTGTCCAAGAACTCGTCCATCCATTTAGAATGAGAAGCTCGAGGAGATGTTGGACTGAAGGAGGATCGAAATCTTCGAATCATAGACCAAACTTCCGAAATTGGAGTGTTCGGAGATACTGAACTGCAGAAGTTGTACCACCCGGATTTTTTTTTTGACCTCAATACCCTTTTGGCATTCGCTTCGGCATTTTTTTATATGAGATAGTTCTCCATAGTCATATTGTGACGATAGGAAAGAGATTTAGCTTTCCGAATTCTCACTACTTTGGAACATTCCTCATCCCACCAGGGAGTTGGAGGGAGTTTTTTGAGAGATTTGGTTTTAGGGGGAGGATTTGATTTATTGATTGCAGTTACGAGCATTGATTTGAAGTTATCGTAGTCATCTTTGACAGATAATGTATCGGTATAGGATAAATTTTGTATAAACTTATCCATATGTGAGTTAAATTCGTCCCATTTGGTGTGTTTTGTTTTAATCTTTGTCGAAATATGGGACTTGTCTGAATGGAAAGAAGTTTGATAAGTGATGGTGATCGGGAAATGATCACTGGAGCAAGGGTCGGGGGACACCACCCACGAGGAGAGAGGTGCCAGATTAATAGAGCATATGGAGAGATCCACTGCACTGGGGTTTGTGTTGGGGCGAGAGATTCTAGTAGGAGATCCGTCATTCAAAAGAAAAAGGTTGGATTCATCTAGGAAATCCATCACACTTCGACCGTCTCGATCACAGAAAGCAGAACCCCAGACGGGAGAATGGGCATTGTGGAGTGTCGATACTCCCACCACCATTGGGACGCGAGGTGGGGAGAGACGCGGCACGGCCTGTCACTCCGTGACAATAGGTGCACCAAGCAACATCTCTGTTAATTATTATTTAGTAATTGTTATTTGTCAATAAACCGAGTGAGTACCAATCTTCTTATTTTATTTTAACAGAACCCTACATATTAGAATAGATTTAATACTTATTATGAGAGTGAAAAACAACTCCCATAAATTTGGTGACCCCGATAAAAACACGCGAAATTAATATTTTTTATGACATCGCATTATTATTTGCTCGCGTACCTACCCACATTCTGAAATAAATTTTGTTCCCGCTACATCGAAACCCGAGCAGACGAGCGTAGCCTAGTACAAATGCCTCTTTAAAAGGGCATTTTATGTATTCTAGCGCATAACGCAAGGCCCACTCCCTTTTATTGACCGGTATTTATTATTTATTTGCCGTCTTAACTATTTTTCGCGTTTCGATATCGCTGATAATTAGTTTCTTGCGTAGGGTTCTGTCTAGATTACTAGTATATTCGTAGATATAATTGGTACCACTTGGCGCTTTAATAACGTAATTTGATTAATGCAAATAAACAACGTCACGGAGTCAATCGATTTCAAATAACATTATTACGCATTCATTATTATTACACGTAATAATTTATACATTTATTATTTATTATATTTGAGACTGCACACCATTACACACACAATTAAAGTTGCCCAAGCGAGTTAATGGCTAACACGCAGCAAAATAACGATAAAGATATGACGAACCAGGACACTAGTCATCAGGTTGCAAGAGTGGGGGTTCGGATGCCGCCTTTTTGGCGGGATAAGTCTCAACTGTGGTTAATGCAAATTGAGGCTCAATTTATCATAGCCGGCATTAGTTCCGATGCAACAAAATACTACTCCATCGTAAGTTGCCTGGACAGTGAAACACTAACCATGGTTAGTGACATCGTTTTGAACCCACCCACACGGGATATGTATGCCACATTAAAATCGGCATTGGTGACTAGGTTTACAGAGTCCGAGAGAAAGAAAACTGCCAAGCTCGTATACGGACTTCAGCTTGGAGATAATACACCGTCTCAGCTATTACGTCAGATGAAAGAACTGGCAGGACCCACCATCATCAACACGGAACTTTTCAGGACGCTGTGGTTACAACGGCTGCCTAATAACATGCAAGCTATACTGACTGTATCGGCCGATCAGGACTTAGACAAGCTAGCAGAAATTGCCGACAAAATGGCAGATGTCTATAGCAGCAATGATATATGCCACGTAGAAGGAGGTTTTCCTAGTTCATCCTACTCAACTAAAATAAGCGATGGAAAGCTAATGGAAATCAATAAACAGAGGCGATCAAGATCACCATCGCGTAACAGGCATCAAACAAAAAAAGTTTACGAACGATGCTGGTATCATTACAAGTTCGGAAAACTTGCGAAAAAGTGCATCGCACCCTGTGATTGGCCGCCGACGACAAAGAGTTCGGAAAACTAAAGAAGCTCTGTGTCAATGCAACTTACATAGAGCAAATTGGAAAAAGGTTGCACATCTGGGACCGGCAAAACAATATAAACTTTTTGATTGATTCCGGGGCGGAGATTTCTGTAATTCCCAGCAAATTCAAAACACCGCAAACATTTGAACAACACGAGCCAAATGTGGCACTCTACGCGGCAAATGGTACTCCTATCAAGACACACGGACTACGCCGAATGATGGTTAACTTCGGATTGCGTAGAACATTTCCATGGACATTTGTCATAGCCGAAGTCGAGCGCGCAATTTTGGGGGCAGATTTTTTAGAAAATTTTAATCTTCTAGTGGACCTTCGGAAAGGGAGACTCATTGACGCAACGACGGGACTAACGTCAACGGGGCAGCGCATTCACTATGCAAGTACGGGTATATCTACGGTCAACAATACAAGCAAATACCACCAATGTCTACAGCGATACCCTGCAATTACACGACCCTTCAATCGAGAAGTAGAAGTTAAACATTCTGTGGCCCACTGTATTGAAACAAACGGACCACCCACCTCAGCCAGGGCCAGAAGAATGACACCACTAATGCTAGAGGCAGCAAAGAAGGAATTTGCCCTTATGGTACAACAAGGAATATGTAGACCATCAAAAAGCTGTTGGGCAAGCCCTTTGCACATGGTACAAAAATCGGACGGCAGTTGGAGACCCTGCGGAGATTATCGCAGGCTCAATTCTCAGACGATTCCAGACCGTTACCCGATTCCACAACTGAACGATTTCGCTCACAAGTTGTCTAAAGCCAACATTTTTAGCACTATAGATTTAGTTCGTGCATACCACCAAATTCCCATTGGTTTGAGTGATATTCCAAAGACCGCCATCATAACACCATTTGGTCTCTTTGAGTTCACACATTTACAATTTGGGCTTTGTAACGCGGCACAGACGTTTCAACGCGTTATAAATCAAGTACTGAATGGCTTGGATTTTTGTTTTGCATATATCGATGACATTATGATTGCATCCGAGGACGAAAACAAACACATGGAGCACCTCGAAACAGTCTTCAAACGTCTTGAGGAACACGGTTTGATCATTAACGCCGAGAAAAGCACGTTTGGTCAATCCAGTATTAAATTCCTTGGCTACCAAATTTCAAATGAGGGAACGACTCCACTTTCCGATAAAGTGGAGATCATCAAAGATTTTCCAAGACCAAAAACAGCAAAGGACATGCGCAGATACTTAGGTATGCTGAATTACTACAGAAAGTTCATTCCAAAGGCTGTGGAGGCCCAACGATTGTTGTACGCCATAATCGCCAATACAAAAAAAGCAGACAAGCAACCAATCCAATGGACAGAGGAGCTCATTCAGGCATTCGACCAGACCAAAGTTGATTTGGCTAATGCTACACTCCTCACACATCCAGAAATATCATCAGACCTCGCAATTATGGTGGATGCATCAAATTTTGCTGTGGGCGCAGCCCTCCAACAACGAACAGAAAAGCAAAGGAAATGGAAACCGCTCGGATTTTTTTCACGAAAACTCAACAACGCACAAAAAAATTACAGTACTTATGATAGAGAACTCACAGCCATTTACGAAGCAATTAAGTACTTTCGAGGACAGGTTGAGGGTAGAGAAGTCACCATATATACCGATCATAAACCCTTATGCTTTGCGTTCACCAAAAAAGCGGATAATGATTCGCCAAGGCAAAGACGACAGTTAGATTTTATCGCGCAATTTACAACAAAAATCGTCTACACACCCGGAAAAGAAAATCAGGTAGCCGATGCATTATCAAGGATTGACGAAATACAAATTCCATCGCCAATCAATTATGAAGAGGTGGCGTTAGACCAAAACAATGACCCAGAACTCATCGCAATCATGAATACCGAGACTTCTCTGCGTTTGGAACGTGTCCAGATTCCCGGAAGTCCTACAACACTTTGGTGTGACATGTCTACTGGAGTTGTAAGACCATTTGTACCAAAGACTTGGAGACACCGTATACTTGATAACATGCACAGTATTTGTCACCCCGGCATTGGAGCTACCTACAAAACACTTAGGCAAAGATTCGTTTGGCCTAAGATGCAAAAAGACGTAAAAGAGTTTGTCACCACGTGCATATTATGCCAGAAGGCCAAGGTAAATAGGCATACCCACAGTCCTATTGGAACTCTACCGTTACCCAAGGAGAGGTTTAGGAATATCCATATTGATATTGTTGGACCCTTGCCTCAATCACGTGGCAACAACTACTTATTGACCATTATAGATCGTTTCACTAGATGGCCAGAAGCGATTCCCATTAAGGATATCATGGCAGAGACAGTTGCTCTCGCTCTCATGGAGAACTGGATAGCTAGGTTTGGAGTGCCCGATACAATAACATCAGATCAAGGACGTCAATTCGAAAGTAAGCTCTTCGAAGACCTCATGAAATTGTGTGGGGTAAAACACTTAAGAACAACAGCGTACCACCCGCAAGCAAACGGCTTAATAGAGCGATGGCATCGAACACTAAAAGGGGCTCTAAAAGTAGCTTCCACAAGTAGTTGGTCAGAGAGACTTCCATTGATTCTCTTGGGCCTCAGATCTTGCGTTCGACAGGATGCAAAAACATCACCCGCGGAAATGACATACGGAACTCCACTTAAGCTCCCGGGAGATTTTTTCACCGAGACAACACCAACAGATCCAGAGACGTTCGCTAGAAAGGTCACCGATATGTTGAAAGATATTAAACCCATACCAGCTACAAACCATAACCATGATAAACCTTTTGTACACGGTTTGTTGGGAACTTGCACTCATGTTTTCATTCGAACAGACTCGGTTAAAGCTCCCTTGCAGGCGCCATATGAAGGACCCTTCAAAGTATTGATGAGGGATTCTAAGAAAATGTTGGTGGAAATACGCGGCCATCAAAAGTACATAAGTATTGATAGGCTAAAACCTGCTTTTCTCCCAACAGATTTGGAGGAGAAAGAAATCCCTACTATTAAACCGACCACAACAATAAAAGTTCCTGAGAAAACACCAGAGAGAACAACTCGATCGGGTAGGCGAGTTAGATTCCCTGAAAGATGGGCATACTAAGCACGAGATATCTTCGAACATTTGTGCCCTTCATTCCATACACTCTTCTGTCTCTCCGTCATGTACATATACCTACCTCTTCAGTCCAATATTTCATCCACCTGCTAGAGGATTCAAGGAGGACTTCAGGAAGGATGATCATCATTCTAGGAGGGGAGGCATGTGGAGTGTCGATACTCCCACCACCATTGGGACGCGAGGTGGGGAGAGACGCGGCACGGCCTGTCACTCCGTGACAATAGGTGCACCAAGCAACATCTCTGTTAATTATTATTTAGTAATTGTTATTTGTCAATAAACCGAGTGAGTACCAATCTTCTTATTTTATTTTAACAGAACCCTACATATTAGAATAGATTTAATACTTATTATGAGAGTGAAAAACAACTCCCATAGCATTAAAATCACCCAATAAAAAGAAAGGAGGGCTTAGTTGACGGACAATTTGCAACCACGCTTGTTTATTGAAGTGCGATGTTGGGGGAAGATAGATAGAAACAAAGGAAGTGTCCTTTATTTTAGCTGCAACCATTTGAAAGTCAGCATTGGGGGGTTTGATATTATTTATTGGGAAAAACGGAAGGGATTTTTTAATAAAAAGGGCAGCACCTCCGCCCGTACCTTCCGGGCGATCATCGCGGAGACAGGAGTACCCTCCCACATTAAAGTGGGTGGATGGAGTAAACCATGTCTCCGAGACAGCAGCCACAGAAACAAGGTTTGAATTTAATAGGTTAAGAAGGTTTGATTTGTTAGAAATAGCACTGCGGCTATTCCACTGAAGAATTCTGACATCTTAAAGAGCCATTTTGAATAAATGATTTTAATGTGGAAATAATAGAAGCAGCGTTGGACGGTAGATTAGTTTGAGAAGAAATTAGGTCAATTAGAAGCATAATAAGAGTTTGAATAAATGAAGAATTATCTTGGGAGAGTTGTTCAGAAAGCTTTTGATAGTTTGTTGAGGATGAATTATAATTGTTTGCGCACCCATTTGTGGCGTGTGAAAGAGGAGAACCATTGGGATTTAAGAGAAGTGAGTTGTGTTGTTGCTGATCGTATCCACGAGCCTGTTTAGAGATAGGGTTTTTGTATGTGAATTTTGTTGAACGGGAAGATGTTGAGGAGGAGGCGAGAGGGTTGGATGAAGAGTTACTGGATAAAACCTCGGAAAATGATTTTTTGACAGGCGGGAATAATTTAGAAGCCTGCAGAAAAGACAAGTTCTCAGAGGCCATAGAAATTTTTATATTTTTTTGGCGAGATTGTTTGGGGCAAGAAGAGTTAATGGCGGAATGAGCGCCTAAGCAGTTAAAACATTTAGGTGAAGAGAGAGAAGAACATTGGTCAGCCGAGTGGTTTTCTCCACATTTGAAACATCTGGGAGGGGATCTGCATGCAGCTTTGGTATGACCAAAACGGCAGCAGTTGTAACATTGAGTGGTGGGATAAGTGTACATTTCAACTGGTAAGGAGTTGAAAAATAAATAAATATGGGAGGGAAGAGATTGTCCTTCGAATGTGATGACGACAGATTGGGAGGGCTTCCAGGAAACGATGCCCTCAGAGGTGTCCTTATAATTGAGCCTCCTGGCTTTTATGGGATTGCCGATATGTTGGGGGGTTGAAAGTGAGGACAGGATTTCTGGAATGGACAGATCGGTCGAGATACCCCTGACCAGGCCCATTCTAGTGACATTGAAAGTTGGGATGTACGCCTTGAATTTAGAATTTGATGAAATAAATATATTTTTGATAAAGTTGTTGGCGGCTGAACCTGACAGGAATTCAACAGAGATTCGGAAGCGACCCTCGGCTTTAACACCTCCAGGTTTAATCGAAAGGTTCTTGTTATTTGAAAGAAATTTACCAAATTCAAGAGGATGGATGGTTTTACCTTGTTCAGTTTTTTGCGCATATACAATGTAGGGGCCACGGGAATGAGTAGAGTAAAAGATTGTTGGAGGAGGTTGAGGAAGAGCTGGAGGGGACTGAGGAGACAAAGGCGAATCATGTTTTTTTGGGGAAAGGGGACTAAATTTAGGTTAGGATGACAGATTCATTGTCTGAAATGTTTGAATGTTCTGAAAAGTCTATTTTATCTGAAATGTCTCCATCTGGAGGGTCAGGAGGGGGATCTGGGGGCTTTGTAAGGGGTACAGGAGGGAAATCCTCCTCCATTGTTCAAAAAATTACAGCAAATATAAAAAGTGACAGAAGTAAAAAAATTATATAAATATCTGAAAATGAGCAGCAAGAAGTGACTCCTGGATGATCAGGGGGGAGAAGATTCCAACACACTAAACTTTTTACAGCCAAAACACAATAAAAAGATTGGTGAATATTTTTTGAAAGAGCAAAACAAAAGAACTGATGACAGCCAAATGTTATTGTTGCCTTCGAGATGGTGTAGTGGCAAGCGTAAAAACGGCGCGCTACACCCTCCCCCTCTGGATCGAGGAACGTCCCGTCGAAGATCCAGATCTGTAGTAGCGTGGCGGCTACTTATTCTTCTTTGGTCGACCTCGTTTGCGCAGAGGAATAACCGGAGCGGGCAGCGGTGTCAAGTGCCCGTGGTATGGAGTCAGTGCTGAGGTGTGGTAGGTGCCTAGCGAGACATCTGGTGCTTCCATTGAAGCTACCTCGTAGCTCGTTGGTCCATGTTGCTTCAGGATCAGGTAGGGGCCATCGCGTCGTGGTCCTAATTTTGCGCTGAAGCCTTTTGCGGCTTTGCTAAGAGCGTGGGAATGGACAAAGACGTGATCCCCGGGCTGGTAATGGGGGTCTTCTCGCCTCTTGTTATCCATGTAATTCTTTTGTTTGTCTTGTTTCTCATCATTGTGGGTCCTGACAAGACGTAGGGTATCGGCTAGTTGTAGCAGATGCGGCGTTATCTCGGGGATGAAGTTTTCCGATAAGATAATGCTTCTCAAGTCTCTTCCGACGTCATCGGCTGACCTTAGCTCACGTCCAAATGTGAGATAGGCAGCGGAGTATCCGGTGCTTTGGCAGAACGCGGTATTCATGACGAAGCGTATTGATGGTAGGCTTTCGGCCCATTTTCGGTGTTCTGTGCCAACCAGGATGGCTAGTTGTGGTTTGAGGTCTCGATTTTTCCTCTCGACAGGATTGGCCTCTGGGTGGTAGGCTGGTGTGAAGGTGTGCTTGATGTCCAGGCAATAAGCCATCTGCTGCATCACGGCACTCACGAACTGGGTACCGTTGTCGCTTATCAGTCGGCGTGGGGTCCCATAGCGTAGGCATACTTCATCAATCAGGACGCGGGCGCAGGTCTCGGCAGTCGCGTATTTGAGGGGAAATAGCTCTATCCAGAGTGTGGCCACGTCTTCAATGATGAAGATCCAATTCTTCCCATCCTCGGAAGTTGGGAGTGGTCCGAAGAGGTCGAAGGCTACTGTTTCAAACCTCTGGTTCATTACTGAAGTCTGTAGGAGGCCGGCGGGTTTTAGGTTTGATGGCTTGTACCTCTGGCACTCCAGACAGTTCTTGACGTATTTCTGTATGTAGGTCCGCATATTCTTCCAAATGTATCGTCTGGCAATTTGTCGAATCGTGCGTTCTACTCCGTAATGCCCAGCGGTAGGGGCATCGTGATAGGCCATGACTATTTGGTGTTGCTCATGCTCGGGGACGACTAGTTGAGCGTCCTCTTCTTCGATATCGGGTGCATATCGGTACAATACACCGTTTTGCATCAGGTAGCCCTTAGTTGTCCAGTAACTAAGGTCTTCGTTTGGATTGTTAGCTTCAAAACACTCGATAATTTTCTTCAATACAGTATTTTTCAATTGTTCTCTGCGGATGTCAGCCGCGTTGCGTACTGGAACGTCGAGGGTTATCGTGCATAGTGCGCAAATAGAGGGTGGGTCTTCCAGTAATGGTGGCCGTGATAGTGTGTCCGCCACCAGGTTTGAGCGTCCAGGTGTGTACTGGATTTTCAGGTTGTAGGGTTGAAGCTGCAGGGCCCATCTTGCAAGGCGACCTGTGGGAGACTTTAACGTCATTAACCACTTTAAAGCTTGGTGGTCGGTAACCACGGTGATTGCTGTCCCTTCAATGTATCCTCGGAACTTTGCAATTGCCCATACGACTGCTAGGGCTTCTCGTTCTGTGGTAGAATAGTTCCTCTCCGCTAGTTGTAGCAGGCGGCTCGCGTATTCTACCGGGTGTTCTTCTAGTCCCTCCCCCTGGACCAAAACTGCTCCTATTGCGTAGCTGCTTGCGTCCGATTTTATGATGAATTCCTTGCTTCCATCGGCTTGTAGTATGGGGGCGCTAGTGAGTAGTGCTTTCAGGGTGTCGAAAGCATTCTGCTGTGGGGGTTTAACATTCCCAGGTGGCGTCTTTCTTTATCAAGTCGCTGAGTGGCTTGGCGGTTTTAGCGAACTCGGGTACAAATCGCCTATACCAGGAGCATGTCTGAAGAAATGTCTGTAGCTGTTTGACATTGTTTGGCTCCTTCATTTTAGAGATCGCCTCTATCTTCTCCGGATTGGTGCTGATTCCTCCGGGGGTTGTTACGTGTCCTAGATATTTTATGCTTGGACAGCAGAAGTGACATTTAACTCGATTTGCAGTGAGATTAAATTCTCGTAGTTTGGTGAACACTTGTTGTAGATCGGCGAGGTGTTTATCGAAGGTGGGCGAAAGTATGATTATATCGTTCAGGTATGCTAGGATATTGACTTCATCTAGCTCGATCTTAAGTCGGTCAATCATGCGCTTGAACGTCCCGGGCGCATTGCGAAGTCCAAATGGCATCTTCAAGAAGCGGTAGAGTCCGAATGGGGTTATAAAGGCCGTCTTGTCACGGTCTTTCTCCAGTATCTTGATCTGCCAGTAGCCAGATCGTAGGTCTACTATAGACATAAAGTTTGACTGCTTTGCTGAGTGTAGCAGGTCATCCATTTTGGGCAGGGAGTACACATCTGGTACCGTTATTGCATTGAGGAGGCGAAAATCAATGCAGATGCGCTTGTTTCCGTCTTTTTTGGGCACCATAACCACAGGTGCGGCCCACGGTGAATCTGCTTCTTCTATAATACCTTGGATTAACATACTGTTAATCTCGGCGCGGAGTTCTGCTTGGCGGGCTGGCGAGAGCCTGTAAGGGGCTACTGAAATCGGCGGGTGTTGTCCGGTCTCGATTCGGTGCTCAATTTTTGTCGTAGATGACAGGGTGGCCGAGAAGACAGCGGCGTTGTCACACAGCAGGTGGTCCAGCTGGTCCCTCTGGGTAGGTATAAGGTGGGTGGCTTCATCTGGTCGGAGGCTTAGTATTTCGGCGTCCAAGGTACAGAATTCCACTTCATTTCTGGGTTTTCTTGGGGAGTCATCGAAGAGCCGATAAGAGCGTATCATTACCTCCCTTAGGGCGTCTTCCTCCATCGCGTCCTCAGGAAACAGCTCATTCAGGGCTATCATCTTAGCCCAAATGTCAGTGCAAGGCGGTGTCTGTGAGATAGGACTCATGAACGGTGGCACGTAGATCTCGCATTCATTGTCCTGTACTGGTGGGGCGGGCAGGCGAACCTTAGGGAGTTTATGTGCTCTCACTTCTCCTATCTCACCAGTCTTTTGCCGTTGTCGGATACCTCGGTTTGCTGGTATGACGTCATCTTCCATGTGCAGCATATACCGTACTTCGGGGCTGTCAGTGAATGCCCATGCGCGCTGGGGAATGTTTATATCGATCCCCGCGTCTTCGATAAAATCGACGCCTAGGAGTGTTCGATTCTCGTGTCCTCCTGGGAGCACGATAAAACTGGTGGGTATCTTCCAGCCTCTTAGTGTCAAGGTGGCGGCTATTGTCTCAACCTCCTGACATTTAGGGACTCCATCCGCCAATACGATATCCATGATGGTTTGCTGGGTTTTGAAATTTTGAGCGATTAGCCGCCGGTGTAGCTCAGCTGACGCTACGCTCAATTTTGCTCCGGTGTCTACGTGAGCAGTGCCCAGGAAGTTTCCAATCCCGATGTGTAGTATAGGTCTCGCTCGGGGAAGGCCTACTTCATGTATCGAGCAAAAATCGGCTCGTGGGTCCTCATGGTGTCTATTCTCCCTTGGCTGCACTGCGGGCACTTGCTCCTTACAACGCCTGGTTTACCGCAACCGTAGCATGCGAACTTCGCATCACTGGGTGTCTCCAGCTTCTTGACTGGAGGAGTGTGCTTTACGTACGCTCCTGTATCGTAGCGGGAACGGCACTCCTCGGAACGGTGCCCAAATCTGCGGCAGTTAGTGCAGCGTAGGTGGCCGTCTGTTCTGTTTTCCATCGCGCGTAGTGGGACGGTCTTCGTGCTCTCGTACAGGCTTTCTTCCGCTGCACGGGCTTTTTGCAGTAGTTCAGCGAAGGTATTGATCGCTTCGCGCGGTACTCTGTCTCGTATCCGGATATTCAGTTGTCCGAATACTAGGTCTATCTGGACCTTCTCTGGATGGCTGGGCGGTGGTAGCTCCGCGAGTAACACCCGCTGCTTAGCAATGAACACATCGGTTGATGTTAATGCGTCTTGCTTGCATAAAAATATTTCTGTGTACACTTTGTACGCTGGCTTCTTAGGGGCGAAAGCATGCCTGAGGAGGTTCGTTGCGCTCTCCCAGTCTCGTACTTCTCCTTTTATGCCGAGCCACCATGCGGCGGCGTCTTTCGTAAGCAGCAGTGGTAATCCTTCCAGAGCGCTTGCATCTTCGATGTTCTCGGCGCACTTGAAGATGGATGCGGCGGAAATAAAACTCTCGACCGCACTCCTGTCTCTGGTACGATCGAAGCGTGCCGTACAGGTGGTGAATGTACCCGTACGTGTTAGTTCCGACTGCATCCGCTTCATGGAGTTCATTAGTTCCGCGAACTGCTCCTGCGTGAAGCAGATGCCAGCACTTTCCTTGGCCTGCATTGTGAAACGAGGGCTTCGACGTGGTAGCGACGAAATTTTGTAGATGCACTGGTTTTAATTTCTATTTTATGTATCTGGCCACTAAGTTGGGCGCCAGTTTTATAACACAATTTTTGGTAAAATGTTATTTATTTAAAGTAAGTTCACAGATCACATATAGTAAAATTAGTCATAATGTATCAATTCACAATAATAATAATTAACTGAGCAAGGAATCGGAGGGAACCTTGCTGTTTAGTCTTTGGGAACAACAAAACTGACTGTGGTTCTGCTTAGAGGGTCGTACCATAGGACAAAGCGCAACTAAGGCAGCAGTCGGGGTCTGGTTTACTTATGGTAGGTATACTGGTGCTTTACTTATGGTAGTAGAATACTCCTTAGAGGGTCGTGCCAAAGGACGAAGCGCAACTAAGAGAGCGTACTAGTCAAGAGCGAGGTACAGACGAACTGGTTTAATTTAGGGCTAGCAGCTCTTTATATAGGCCATTCCTTGTTGCGGGGCGTGGTTTATGTAGCGACTCGAGAGTAGGAAATGCGCAGAAGGCGTCTGCGCAGCCTGGTTCGCCTAGTTTTGGGTGAGCAGGATGGCGCTGTACGGGGGAAAGAGATGGTGTAGTGGCAAGCGTAAAAAGGGCGCGCTACAATATTCATTTATTTATTTATTTAGCACAGTAATATACATAATTTATTAAATTTTGACTGCCCAACTAGGAGTATTATCCCGTTTTAGGACAGTCAAATAATTTTATGGGTATGAACATGTGGAACATGATTTGTACAAAAAGAAATAAAATTGATGAAATAAAAAGTAGACAAAGAATTTAAAATAAATTAATAAAAAAAGTTAAAAATATAGTACCTAACTGTTATTTGTTTAGAACAGCAAAAGAAAAAAGAAAGAGTAGAGAAAGAATAAAATAAAAATGAAATATCCAATTAAAACATAAAATAGCCGTGGATTGTTTAGCATAGTTGTTGAAATGGTAATAATAATAAAATAATAGGTATATATATATATACTTATAACTGGTGTTTTCATTGCATATTATAAGCCTACATACATATTTTGTATAAATATGAATAAAAAAGAGAAGAGATAGAATAAAATAAAATATGCAATTAATATAAGATTGACAGCTGTTTTCTAATTTAAAAATAATAGGTAGGTTCATACACAATTTGGGAGGCGGGAATGGGTACCGCCGCCACGGGAACCTTTATTGGATAACCAACACCTCTGCCATAGGTCACCCCAAGTGGTTCGCTACGTTTGGTGATTTAGCAGGGGTGCCCGGGTTCATGGGGTGAGGTTTGTCTAGGTCTTGGAGGCGGATGACCAGGACATACTGAACCCCAGATTCCTACCCACCCCTTAAACCCTTTTCCTTCCCAGAACTCTCCTCTGCTTCCTTTCCTTAAAAAAACCCTCCACACAGCATCCTCAAAGATGACATAGGCCCTGAGGGAAATTATTTTCCTCAGGGCCTCCTGTGTGGAGCTCATGTAAAAAAAAAAAAAAAAAATAGAGATAGGTAGATAGGTAAATACACATAATAATTTAGATGAGAAGATAATAAGGTAAGAAGATAAGACTTTTGACTTTTATATAAAGGTCAAATGTTCCATGAAAATAAAATCGGATATATTTATCCAAGACGCTGTCTAGGTTACAAACCAGTTATTAGAACGATTGTTTCCAATGAAAAGGGTAGTTGCCTATGATATGGAAATAATAGTCTAAAATAATATTGTTAATTCTAAAATTTTAAAATATGAGATTGACAATTATGACGGTTTCTTAGAAGGTGGCAATGGCTGAATTGGTAAAAGCGCACATCCCGGTTAGAGGTTCTGGGTTCAAGTCCCATTATATTTTTCTATTTTTCTGTGTCTTGTTCCATATTTTCGTTTAGATTATTAGTGTTATCTTCTCTTCAATGATAAATTACATTGGTAGGAATAACTTTCAAAAGATTGAAAAAAATCTTTCTAGATAAATGAAACAATTTAACTTTGTTTGAACCACTTTTATATTTAAGTAAATCCGACCGGTTTCGGAACGAACGTTCGTTCTTTACTCAAATATAAAAGTGGTTCAAACAAAGTTAAATTGTTTCATTTATCTATTATAATGGATAACCAAAAAGTTATAGCTACATTCAAAAGTATAAAAAATCTTTCTATTTAAATTAATTTAATACTGCTTCAAAGTATTTGTCCGTATTAGGTATAACTGAATTGCTTTTCCCCGAGTTTCAAAGATTGCGTTTAATACTCACTTCGTCGATCGCTTCGTCACTTTCAACCCTTTCGTCGGAAAATTACGAGGAAGTCTGGTTTACAAAAAAATATCGTTTTCCAGAAAAAAAATCTTTCAAGCCAAGAGGTATTTAAAGAATTTTATTGTGTAGAGTGTGCAATTTTCATGATGCCATATCAAATCACTGCTCCGTTAATGATGAATAATATCTGGTTGAAAAATTTTTTCTTGTTATTTTTTTGTGCCCAAAATGGGCGCTATTGTTATTTAAAGATATTCTTGAATTTTATCTTTGGTATTCAATATGTTCATTGTTCAAAATGGTTTCATTGAAAATCAGGTTTATTTCTTGTTATATGTAGACAACGTCTCAATTTTTAATTTCACTTATTATATAGCCTACCCATAACCATTTACTAAGCGCCTAATCTGTCTTGTTCGTTACGTATTTTTAATTACATGAAGTTGTTTACATATTTTTTATCGTAGCAATATTGTGTTTCTTACAGGATCTCATTGTTACCATTGTTATTTACACGTGTTCTTAACTCTATTTTCGATCCTTTATTGTTTTACATGCTCATTAGGGCTCTTTATTACTTCGCAATTCTTATGTCTTATATTAGAGTTTGTAATAATTCTGGGAGATTTATGAGGAAGAAATTTGCAAAATTGTAACATCTGGATGATTTTCACAGCGCCGCTTTTGTGAAAAAATATCTCAATGGAGCTGTACAAATTTATAATATGTTTCAACAATCTAACTTCCAACTACAGACTAGACAAACTATTATAACAACCTCTGGTTAACAGATTGCATCCATCGGTTCATCGATCATTAATACATTGTACAATGAACGTGATGCTGCGTTAATATGTATAAATATTGTTTTATTTATATTCTGTACAGGCAGAAAGGACCATGCATGCTTGGGAGGTCACTTGAGATTAAAACAGTTGTTTAGTAGAGATATATATATATATATATATATATATATATATATATATATATATATATATATATATATATATATATATGTAGATATTGTTTACACGATATAATACTACACACAATTGTGAACATAATATGTTGGAGGAAATGCTGTTATTTACTCCTGGTTATTTTAATAATAATATATAACACTAGCTTTTGCCCCCTCTTCCCTTCCTCCTCCCCCCCCCCCACCATAACCGTTACATTCATTTTTCACGATGCCACCTATTAAAATGTAACAATCAAATACGCGCGGTTTCGCATTTATAATAATAGTATAGCTGTTGGCTTAGGTCAAAATGTAGATTAATACCTATTTTAATTATTGCTATCAAAGGAATCTCCATAGTTTGACAGGGCACGTCAAACAATTACTTAGCAGCGCTTTGATTTTCGTCCGGACAATAAACGTATAATAAATAATATCATAACGCCAGAGCTTACCAATAAATATAGCTTATATTACTAGCAAATAATGTAGCTTTAGTGAAAGAATTTTTTAAAATCCATTCAGTATTTATTGCGTGAAAGAGTAACAAGCATTCAAACATCGATACATCCATACATCCATACATCCATATAAACTTTCTCCTTTATAATATGAAAAAGGATTTTGCAAAAGCAAAATTTTATAATGGGTGGTAGAATAGTACCTGGATTTGATTTTTTGTGATTCGAACCTCGGTAAGAGACATATTGGGGTATTAGGCGTCGAATAATGTTAATCCAATAAGTGTAATTATTGTAATTAACTTATATTATAGGTAATAAAATAATGATATTCTCAAGTAGGTTTATTTAATTTAAGGGTATGACATCCTAAAAGGGTAAGTTTTTGTGATTTGGATCTACATTCCGTTGGGTTTGTTACGTATCTTATTTTCGGAGAGGGTTTATTCCAAGCCTTAGGCTCAGATACTTCGACAGAGCGATTTTCAAACTCAGTATTTGGCACGCACTTAGATTCTATCAGTCTGCGTATAGCTGATGATATTGGTGATCTAAAGGTTGACTGTCTCGTATCAGAGTCTTATGTCTTATACTATAAGTCATTCTGCATATGTCATAAACCCAAAAGGCATTAATGTTACAAATAAATAAATAAATATCAATGATAATTAAAGACGCGAAAGGATAACCGCAACTGACCTCAAAGTTGAGCAAATAAAATTTTTGACGCCATACTTTCTATTTTACACAATTGATTGACTAGGTGTGAACTTCTAAAATATATTTTCTTGAAAAAAATTAATAATGACAACGTGGATTTAAAAAAAAATTTGAACCAATGCAATCTTTATCGGATTAAAAAATTAATTTGATCAACATATTATCTACCCATTTTTTAAGAAGTAAAAACAGCATATGAGTCCCAAACACACGCAACCTGTGCGAGGCCGAAAGTGGGAAGGGTAAGAATATGAGGGAAGAAAGATTTAATGTTGAGAAGTACGCGACTCCTCAGATCTGACCATCTGAAGTCATTTCAAGTGATGAATCGAGATCCTAGATCTCTTATCCTAGATCCAATAAACCAATTACGTACATATGTTTATGTGAGTAACGCACAAAAGTCCCAACTGCTCCCAACCGTCAGGAGCCAGTTAGACTAAGGCATCCCCAATTATTCGGCGGTATTTAACTACTGCGACACTGAAAGTATCCACCACACTGTAACTATTTATTATTTTTAATGATTAAATTGTAAAATAACAAAATCAAATAAAAATACTTGAGTTCTCCGGGATTTGATCCCACGACTTCCGGATCTAGCCAAGGAAAATCGGTAACCTCTCAACAACGGGGGCATCACCTAGCTAGATTAATCAATAATATTTTTTTGCTGGGTTATTTTTTTTTGACTTCCAAAGATTTGGTTTGTTTTTTATTCTACGTCATTCATAAATATTGATCTCTCGCGGCTGCGGTTTTTCGTCGTTTGAACTGTCATCAGACCTACCCTGTCCTGCTCCAACCCTGGTCTGGAATGCTTCAAGGTCCCTTCCAATGGCATTCGCTTGGTCAATTTTCTGTGTCTTGCCATCTGCAACCTTTCTACATCATGTCGAGCCTTCAAAAAGGAACTGACATACTCTTATAGTGGTCCGTGATCAATTTAAGGGAATTTATTGTTGTTCTAGTTAATAAATTTGTTCCTAAGACTTTTAGAAACTAAAAACGCTACGAATGACTCGACGGTACGCATTCGGTGACAGACTGTAAACAAACAGATTAGACGTTTATTATATTAGCGCATGTAACTTTACGTTCATCGTGTATTATTTAATGCTTTGCAGCTAATCACAATGATGCTAAGCGTGAGCAACAATGATGATTATCTTTATAAGAACCGAAGCCACAATGACCTGAAATCTACGAAGGTATGTGATGTCAGACCAACGTCAGAGACAGTCGTCAGTAGACAGTCTCAGACGTAAGTTAATAGAAATCCTTTCATAAAAATATTTAAACCAAAGAATTGTTGGAAAGTTCAAAAGGTTAAATTAAGCGCAAATAAGTTTATTTCTAGGTACGTCTATTTCAATCGTATTAGCTATGACGTTTTTTTTTTTTAAATAATGAAGCCCAAGTTACATTAGCCTGAATATTGTCCTGATAATTGACACTCTCTGATGTGAGAAGACGACACCATGGAATAAAAACGAAAATCAGAAGGGCCTTCCATACAAATTTGTATTGAAAAAATGTTCGATTTAGACAATAGCTACGCGCTTCAGCTAAACCCTCTTCTGACATAATAGGAGGTCTCCAACCCACCCTGCATGACATTCATAAACACATTTTTGCATTTGAAATTTAAGCCTCGATTAGGAAAACATTTTGATCACGAAACACTCTTCTAATTTCTAATGGTGTTCTTTATTCTGTGGACGTCACAAATAGAAGAAGAATGTTATCATTTAGATATATATATATATATATGTTGTATTTCTTTAAATAAGTCGTTTCCTTAGATTTAGACATTTAACATTCAAAACGAATTATTTTTATTAAATTGTTGAATAATCTATCTTCTATCTATCTATTAATAAAAATCAGAGTGTTCAATTCACACGCGGTAGAAGTAAAACCTTCCGAAAACTAAAGTAGACAAGAGGGAGACTACGAAGCACTTTTCATCAATTTAACGGATGATTTTCTCCATATTTTTGTCGTCGAATTCCAGTGCACCTTTTCCTACACATTTGGTCATCTTATTAGTATTTGTGATTTCTTCTTCGCAGTCGAAGATGTCTTTTTCTTTTGTGTTTTAATTTTGAGTGGTTTGAAGATTGGATATTGATTTTATAAAAATAAACTTTTTTTTTTGGATTTCGTAGGATTCGATCCCTGGCCCGCTAAATGTCTGGCCGCTGAATTTCGTCAGGCCCTTATACCACTAGACCAAAGGAGTCTTGCGTGGGACCGTAGATTTATCGTTTTTTTAATTTTTTTATTTAATAAAATGGTATCAATTCTCTTGAAAAAACTACAGCGCATCGGCATTCAGGGTCAGCTACTTAAGTGGTTAGGTAGTTATATAGAAAATAGGAGCCAAAGAGTGAATATTAACGATACTCTAAGCGATCCGGCTGATATTAACTTTGGTGTACCTCAAGGAAGCACTCTAGGACCACTGTTATTCAATATCTATATAAATGAATTATGTAACAGTTCATTTGCCATTCATATTATCACCTTTGCCGATGACACAGTATTATTATTTGAAGGCAAAAATTGGAATGAAGTTCATAATAATTCAGAAATTGGTATCAACAAGGTAAAACAATGGCTTCTTCTCACTCTCAACAATGACATAACTAAATTCATTCGTTTCAGTGCAACTCAAGCGGGACAACCAAGAGAAACTCAAAGAATTATTATACACCATGGCAATGACCCAAACACTTGCAATTGCAATACATTAGAATATGTGGATAGCATAAAATATCTAGGAATAATCGTAGACAAAAATCTGAGATGGAATGAACATATCGATTCAATCTCCACAAAGGTCAGAAAACTCACGCATCTTTTCATGGCTATTAGAAATATTCTATGCGCAAAAGATCTAAAACAAATTTACTATGCCATGTGCAACTCATTACTTGAATAAGCATCTTTAGGATGGGGAGGATGTACCAAATCAATACTGGACCCCTTAGCCAAAGCACAGAAATCGCTACTAAGGGTCATACTTAAAAAAACCATTTAGATACCCCAGCAATGATTTATTCAAAGAGATAGGAGTTCTGGATGTGAGGCAACTATTTATAAGAAAAGTTATATTATACACACAAAAATATCGTCACCTCTTCCCCTCCGTAGAACATTATCACAACACCCGACATGCAGGGAGGAATCCAATAGTTCCATTTGCTACTATGACTCTCTTGCTCAAAGACAATATTCTTACCTAGGTTCAAAAATGTTCAACCTTATACCCGGTTCTTGGAAATTGAAAAGTGCAAGCGTCCTGCGTAAATTAGTCAATGATTGGATTCTGAACTTAGGGAGAGTCGAAAGTGAACGTATAAACAGATGAACGTAAACAAAATCACTTAACTTTCCTGATCTCTAGACCGAAATTCCTACCACACTTCATTGAGTTCTGATTTTGCTTCGCAATGTTTCGACATCCTTTCTGATGTTTTTATTCATGGGATTTATGGTTATGCGCCCCTGAAGCCTGTCTGCTCCGTGTAGGTACATCACCGCTGTAAAGCGTTGACATGCATGTCGCACGTCGTTAACTCTGTGTGAAACTTGGTACCTTACAACGGTAATGATTTATGATTTATAATAAATAAATAATACCTACATAACACAACATGTATGGCGTACGAAGTAATGCACATTTTATATACATTTTCTTTATTACACAACTTAGTTTCAGAGAAAAATTAAATTTTCTGTTTTTTTTTTTTGTTTTTGTTTTTGTTATGTAATTATGTACATTTTCAGGTATAATATAAACTAAACATGTCAATTTGTCTGTCCTGGAATGGGAAACTTTCCTAGTTGGACAGGCAAAGCTTCCTAATTGTAATTTGTACTTTCTTTTGTATCTATAATAAATAAAAATAAATAAATAAATTACATGTTCATATATATATATATAATATAGTTTTTCTATTAAAATACATTAAATAATACGTTTTACGCCTTTTTAAGAGCAAAACTCGAGTTAACCACAATTAAGCAAAGGAAAAAAAAAATTATATATAAAACAAAAAATAGATAATTAACAGTAAATATGAAAAAATATATGAATATATATTTTTTTTTATACACATATATATTATATAAAACTAATAATAGATAAGAAATACAACAGAGTGAAGAGGAGGAGATAAAAAGGAAGGAAAAAGTTATGAGAGAAAAAGGATATCTAATATTATAATTGTGTTGATAAGTTATCTAATATGATATAATATATATAATTGTGTTGATAAGATATCTAATATTATAATTGTGTATATAATAAATTAATATATATATATATATATATATATATATATATATATATATATATATAATATAATATATATATATTATATATATATATATATATTATATTATATATATATATATTAATAATATATTATATATATATATATAATATATTATTATATTATATATACAATTATAATATATATATAATATATCTAATTGTGTTGATAAGTTATATAAAAAGAGTTTTTATTGAATTTTTGAATTTTTTGTAGTTTGTTTCCAATCTTAATTTCAAGGGTAATTCGTTAAACCATTTAACTCCAATATATTTGTAGAATTGTTGGGCTGTGGTGGTGTAACAGGGCGGAATAGTCATAGAGCCGAGGATATTTGTTCTATTGCTGTTCGAAAAAAGAGAGTTTGAACCAATTTGATCCTGATGATGTGAACATCGTTCACGAAACATGTAGATTGTGTACAAATAAAAGTGATGTAAACAAAGTTATTTGTCTTTTCATTAAAATAATTTTCTTAATCGTTCTACTGTTGTATTGATTTGTAATTGCCACTTTATGTTACTATCTATAATTACGCCAAGGTATTTTACATTTGTTTTAACAGTGAGTATAGAGCAGTTAGGTTTACATAGATATGACTTTGGATTACAACTATATGGGTGTATACATACGTTTACATTCACAGGGGTAGTATTTTTATTCAGAGTGAATGGTATTACAAAAGTTTTTATTTTTTTATTTAGAGATAGTAAATTTTGATCAAACCATTTTTTTATTAAATTTATATCTAGTTCAGCCGTTTTCTGAGTTTTACTCCAGTTTAGTCAATTCGGTAGGCGGGTATGGGTACCGCCGCCCTGGGAACCATTTATTGGATGACCAACACCTCTGTCACAGGTCACCCCAAGTGGTTCGCTACGTTTGGTGACTTAGCAGGGGTGCCCGGGTTCTTGGGGTAATGTTTGTCCAGGTCTTGATGGCGGGTGCGTCGGCCCACCTTCTGCGTGGCGGGCCGGATTGGAAGATTCTGGTTGAGGGAGACCCTTTACAACCGGTTACCGCTGTCCGGGCCAGTACAGGGGGCCGACCCTCAGGCTCACGACTGAGGGTGGGCTGCCCCGTCAACGAGTGTAAAAACCCCGCCGCTGCTGTTGTGCCGGTTCGTGACCGGAGGGGACCCAGCAGTAGCGTTTGGGGCGCATTGGACGACCTCTCCAGCCGGATTCTCCCTTCCCATCGCCTTTTACCGCAGTGGGTGGGTTGGATACATACGTCCGTCACTCCTGGAAACTCTGAACCCCAGCATCCTACCCACCCCTTTACCTTTTCCCTTCCAGACCTTCCTTCCTCTCATATCATCACACTTAAATAACCCTACAATTAAAATCATAAATATACAACCATCAACAATTGACGTCATTTTAGCGGCGAGGAGTAGGCGTCCCCGGTGCGGGCCAAAACTGTTGGAAAATACACCAACATTCGCGGCCTGCACACCAATTTAAACTTTGTCCACCACCATCTTTATTCTCAACGCCCCAACCTACTTTTCCTGTCTGAAACACAGATAGCTGAGCCTGTAGATGCCTCCTATCTGGACTGTCCGGGCTTCACCCTCGCAGGCAAGTTCAGACCTAAAGGAGGTGTCTGTCTCTAAAGTCGAGCTGACGTCAACTGTGTGCGACTATTGAATCTGGAAAACTGCAGATTCGACGTAATTTGGGTACGCGTCAATCTTGCCAGTACGATAAGATTCTACGCGTGTTTATACCGCTCACCGAACCTTAGCGAATCAGACACGTACGAGCTCTTCAAACACTTAAGCGACACTATTGATGACCTCTTGCCCCGCTACCCTATGGCAGAGTTTGTGGTCCTCGGGGACTTCAATGTTCATATCGAACCTTGGTTGAAGTTCTCAGGATCAACAGACTCGGCTGGACGCCAAGCGGAATCCTTTGCCCTTTGCTACAGATTGGAGCAAATGGTTCAGGAGCCCACAAGGGTTCCTGATGTCCAGACTCACCGTTCCAATATGTTAGACCTATTTTTAACTACTGTGCCACACGGTTACAAGATTGAAGTCACAGCGCCTTTAGGATCGTCCGACCACTGCCTGGTGACGACATCAATCTCTGTAAACTTCAGACCATCAAACGAGAGGCTGAAGAAAAAAGTGTGGCACTATAGGTCAGCAGATTGGTTCGGTCTGCGGGCACATTTTAATACTTTCCCGTGGTCAGCTGTCTGTTTTCGAACTTCGGATCCCTCAAGATGTGCCCAGGAAATTGGTAAAGTCATCACATCCGCGGTGGGTGGCTTCATCCAACCTACTGTTAAGGAAACTGGTGTAGGCTCAAAGCCGTGATTCAGTCGACAATGCGCTGAAGCAGTGCGACGAAAAAACGCGGCTTACCGAGCCTACAACACATCTAGAACATCCGAAGACAGAACAGCTTACAACAAAATGGCAAAGGAAACCAAGAGAATCATAAATAGGTCAAAATTTGAGCACGACCAGCAGATCAGCAGAAATCTGGCTGCATGCCCGCATGACAATTCTGGTCGCTTGCGGGCTCAATAGGTCGCAATTTCTGCAAATCCAGTTTACCGCATCTTACCAGACCTGACGGCTCACTAGCAAACACCGCCACCGAAAAGGCTAACTTATTAGGTAAAATGTTTGCGGATAACTCAACCCTCGATGACCAAGGTGCTGTCCCGACGTCGGTTCCTCACTGCGGTTTTCGTATGAAAAAGCTGAGGATCCGGCATCGGGAAGTACTCCACGTTTTACGAGGGCTAGATGTTAATAAAGCTAGTGGGCCTGACGGAATACCTGCCCTGGTACTGCAGAGGTGCGCTGCAGAAATAGCTCCAATTTTAAAATGTCCCTGAAGACTGGCTCTGTGCCCTCTGGTTGGAAAAAAGCGGTTATCCACCCTATTCCAAAGAAGGGTGACCGCTCCAACCCGGCCAACTACCGCCCCATAGCGATCATATCAGTTCTGTCTAAGGTGATGGAACGTGTGATCAACGACAAACTGCTCACATACCTCGAGAAGAACAAAATTATTAACGACCGTCAATACGGATTCCGGCGGAACCGCTCGTGCGGTGATCTTCTCGCATATGTGACGCATGTTTAGGGGCGATGCCTGGAACGTTTCGGTGAGACCTAAACGGTTGTACTGGATATTTCCAAGGCCTTTGACCGGGTTTGGCACCGAGGACTTGTCAACAAACTGCCTTCTTACGGACTTCCCGCATCCTTGTGTACGTGGATCGTGGATTGACGACTTCTTGAGGGAGAGGTCGATTCAGACGGTAGCCGATGGTTTCACCTCTTTCTCTCACTTGATAAATGCTGGTGTCCCACAGGGATCGGTTCTGTCTCCGACTTTGTTTTCGTTGCACATCAACGACCTTTTGTCATGTGCATCAATCCATTGTTACGCGGATGACAGTACAGTTCATGATAGCTTTTTGTTTGACAAGCCCCCAAAGGGCTCACAAACTCCAACAGCTCGTATGGCTTTGAAGCAAAGAATGGACGGTTACCTCGAGAGTGTTTTCTCTTGGGGTAAAAATAATCTCGTTGAATTTAATGTTTCAAAGACCCAATCTTGTCTGATTACGTCTAAAAGGGATCGAAATGAAAATCTAGTCTCTTTCAACGGAAGCAATCTTCCGAACAGGCCCTCCATTGATATGCTTGGTGTAACCCTAAGTGACCAGCATATATATGGGGGCTCCATCGAAGCCAGAGTAAAGTTAGCCTCCTTTAATAGTGCACAACTTCTAACCCTGTACAAATCGCAAGTGCGCCCCACGGTTGAATTTGGCAGCCACCTCTGGTATAGAGCTCCAAAATACCTGAAAAATATCCTCGACTCTGTGCAGAAACGGGCGGTCCGTTTGATAGATTCTCCTATCTTAACAGACGGATTGCAATCTTTAGAGCACAGGCGCCGGTGGTAATGCTATCCTTGTTCTACCGGTATTACAATTGAAGATGCTCCGAGGAACTAGCATCATTGATCCCTTCGGCACCGGTGCATAGTCGGGAAACACGCCAAACGCGTACCCAACATTTGTACACGGTTGACATTTGTCACATGAGAACGGGTCGTTTCTTCGACTCGTTCTTATGTTCCACAGCTCGACTGTGGAATGATTTGCTGGCCTCTGTGTTTCCTCCTTCCTACAACATGGGTCTCTTCAAGACCAATGTTCATTCCTTCCTCTCCTCAAAAAGACCCTCCACACAGCATCCCAGATGACACAGGCCCTGAGGGAAATTATTTTCCTCAAGGCCTCCTGTGTGGAGTTAATGTAAAAAAAAAAAGTACCCGAGTTAAAATCGCTGTGTCGTCAGCATATGATATTATTTTTGACTTTATGGTGAGTTTAATAAATGATAAAATAAAAAGGTATTATATTGGAACTGAGTGAAATTAATGTATATTTTATTGCTATCTCACTTTCTCGCAGGCTATTTTTTATAGATGTATGTGTATGTTTATTTTTAGTGTCGCTCGGTTGCATTTCATCCAGTTACAAATCACAACAGTGCTAATGAAGTTTTCACTTCAAAAGAGGTGTGTCTGTAACCTGTGATGGGCGGACGGTACGGACTTGATTTGTAGACAAATCTACAGTTTTATTAAAATTTTACGAACAGCAAAGAGACTTAAACGAGCGTTATTATTTTAGTTGCGTATCCGAGTATGATGGCGAACTTTGTACTTCATCATTATTTCGTACAAGGTTTCAATATACCATAATGCTTATTTGTGGTTATACCTATGAAGGGTATTTCAATTTATTGTGAGAAAGGTAAATAATAAAGCTTACGTTTTAGCTAACGGACCGTGTAATAACAGTTCACGGGTTGTATTACCCATAATTATTACATTTATCGTTTGGTAAACAATTCATCGCGGTTAATCTGTTTGTGAGAGTGTGAGAGTGACGTTTAATTTACATTTTCCTTACAATGGATATTGAACAAAACATTAAATTTATATTTCCCAGAAAAACATTGACGAAGAGTTATGAGATTAGAAAAAGTGGACGAGGTTAAGGAAGGGGATGAAGAAGGGATTTCCAAGAATTAAGATGAAATTAATCGTTTTCGTTCTGCCGAGATCAACAGTGAATAGGTTATGTCGCTCTCAACAACTTTGTCGGAAATTGTACGAGTTTATACCTCAAATGTAACTACTAACCTACATAAAAAACATATTTTTATTAATTACTATATAATTAATATATAATTTTATAAAACATATTTTTATTAATTAATATTAATATATAATTCAAGTCATTTTACATACCGTTCCACAGCCGAGCTGTTGCACTCACTGAGTTGTATAAGACCGGTTCTCATGTGACAAATTTCAACCGTGCACAAATATCGAACGCGCAATTGATGTGTTTCTCGACTATGCGCCGGTGCCGATGGGATCAATGACGCTATTTCCTCAGAGCATCCTCCATTGAAATACCGGTAGAACAAGGACAGCATTCCCATCTAACGACGGTGATACTTACGAAGATTTGCATTAAAATATCATAAAATTTATAATATTAAAACATTCAGCACATTCTTAAAGGAAGTTTTTGCTAAAAATACACTAAAAGGATAATGAACGATTATAATTTTTTTTATTTTTTATTTTAACTTTATGAGTAAAACCTCAAATTGTAATATTTAAATAAATGAAGATAATATAAGCGAAAGGGTTCGAGTGGTTCGAGTGGGTTCGAGTCCCAGAGGTGTCAATATGTTTTTCTGATTTTTCTGTTTCCAGATTTTCGATTGAGTTTCGCTTATATTATCTTCATTTATTTAAAGATTATAAATTAATTATCAGCTCATAATTTTTTTTTGTACGAAAAATATTTTTTTCGTTTCTTGTTCAGCAAACAACAACTTAAAATAATTTCTAAATTATGTACAACCAATCGACTAATTAATCATTATATTAAGAGCGTTTAACCAGCCAGCGGACGAAAATCCACGTTTCGAGGAAAGTTGTTCTTACGATCGTGCAGGGCGGTTACAATGAGAAAGATTAATTATTCTCCGTACCAGCTTTTTTAAATTATAACTCAATATCGAATTTATTTCAATCCAAATTAGCTTTAATTTATACCTTCATCCAAAAATGCTGAAAGGCGTGATGATAAAACTAATAATGTACTTTTTGTAATTATTTTTTTATTATAAGTATTTATCGTTTTTCAATAATGTCTAAATTTAATAAGAATGTTAAAAAAATATAAAATAAATTAGTTTGTAAGTGCGCAAATAAATACACAAATGGACCAATTTTCGTCAAGAAACACACGTACAACATATTTTTTAATGATTTTATTGAAACTAAAATTAAAATTCTAAAACATGCGTTTGCTAGATAATGTATTGATTTATTCTACTGCATGATTATATTATTTGAAATGGGTGTGGTATAATACAAAATCTTTTTTGAAAATTTAACAAATCTGCCAACGACCTATGGAATAACCTTATTATACTTAAAATTAAAAAAAATCTCAAAATTTATTACATGCGAATGCTAGATAAAAGAACAATCTTTCGAAATCCATTTATAATTTTTTGTGGAAAAGAGTCAATACGTCTAAAATCTGATTTGAAAATGACATATTTCTGGTTTTCTCTGGTAATGCCCTCTTAAGCGAGTTATCAAAAACCAAGCACATGGGTTAATTTACATATGCAGAATTGGTATTTGTTATTTTCTATTAAGTATTTGGTTTCATCATTATGAATCAAAAAATGTTGTCACATGGCGCAGCATCCTTTTAAATTGTTTTACAAATAAAACAGTTTTGTGATTTTCTTTGTTTGTAATTTCTGCTATTTTGCACAAGGACATAATAATCATTCGTTTTTATTGATGTTTTATGACCAGTATTTTATAAACTACCTGTATCCTGTACGAGTATATATAGGCTTAGTGTATTTTTTATTGATTTGCGGTATATACGTTTTATCGTATTTTTTTCTTAAGCGGAAGTTCATATTTTCGGAAGCTAACAATTCTTGGGTTTTTAGGATGGACAAAATAAAAATAATAGTTATATCGAAGATAAGGCAACTAATTAATTGCGTTTATATGATGAATAGCAATAAAATGGAATTAAAGCATGTAACATTGAGTTATGTCAGGTAACTACATATAATAATTATAATTAGTTATTTTTAAAAAGGCGAAAGGTAAGAGAATCAATTATGAACACAAATTATTTAGGTACTAAAAGTGTAATCTTAGTATTATATTTGTTATGTATTATAATATAATACTTATATATTATCATCTCGAAAACGGAATGTCAAGATCTTGGTGTTTACCTTGATAGCAAACTTATATTTAATAAGCACATCGACTCAATCGTTCTCAGGTCATATAAAATGCTTGGTTTTATTCTTCGCATAAGTAAAGTGTTCAATAACCCGCATACAGTATTTTTTTTATTATGTTTATTTAGTTATTAATTGTATAATAATTTATCTTACTTAAATCTTACAAAACTGATCAATCAATTTGATTGTAAGAAATCTCTCATTTTTCCTATTTATTTACTTACAATATAATAAAATGTTTGATATTTTGGTTATTTGTTTGTCATAGATCTAGGTATTTGTACACAATATTTTTTGTTTTCATGTTCTACTGAAGTGTGTAGAATGATCTAACTTTTGTTTTGATTTTTGAATAGGATGTCTCATTTTTAATATTTTCGGGTAATGCGTTAAATATTTCCGGAATTTTATGCCTTTTTGTTCTATCACCGTATACGTTCTATCACAATAAACATTTCTGCTTCTCTATGCCTAGTAGAGTAGTTGTGGTTTACAGGTTTTTGAATTCTGTTTTCCAGAATTCATCTAGCGTTAATTGGTAATCTACCCTACTATGTATAGAGAGAGCACATTACACAAGGAGAACATGTTTTTATAATCGCCATCACATAATTGAACTTTTTTTTGCCGTTCCCCTTGGAAGCCAAGGGCACGGCCAAATTTGAAAAAAGGCGCGAAAATTTTGCTTACCGAATTTTGCTTAAATATCCGTATAAATACAAAAATAAACTGATGTTGTTATTTTTACATAAACCTGAATAGACATACTGCGTGAAGAAACACATTTCAAAGGTGATTGATAATAAATAAATACCTTTATATGCATTTGAAAAGGGAACAAAAATGCTAAAGCTGATAGGGATATTTGGCGCAGGCGATGTTGACCTTGTTTTCATACAGTTTCTTTATACATAAGGGACAAAATCGCATATAAAAGTTTTTATTTTTGAAATTTCATAGGGGACACCGGTGTCCCCATGGCCTCCCAGAAGGAACGTTTTTTTATAATCGCCACCACATAATTGAACTTTTTTTTTTGCCGTTAATCAAGTTAAATTGTTAATACGTAACTATTTATTCCATATCCTATAATTGATTCTGGTAATGCGTTGTAGGTATATACAGTATAATATATTTTTATTAACAAAGTTTTTTAGGTGGTAAAATTTCCCTAATATGGATCTTAATTTATTACATACATTTTCAATGTGATTTGACCAATTTAAATTGACATCTATTGTAAGACCAAGGTATGTATTATTATACACTTTTATTATTCACTTTTTCTATATTTGGGCAATTACACTGCAGGGATTGGTTTTTTGTGTGCATACAATCATATGAATGACTTTTTATGTGCAATTCCTTATCCTGACAATTTGCATGTGGTGAGTGTATAAGCATACATTTGTTTTTTTTTGCGTTAATAATAATGCCATTGTCGTGGGACAATTTTAATTGTGTTATTTGGGTCTGTTTGTAAAATTTCCTCATTTTTTTGTGGATTTTTGTCACCACATATAATGCAAGTATCGACTGCAAACATGTAGCATTTACAACGTTTTATTACGTTTGGTAAACTGTTTACTTGCATAATATAACACGTAGATCCCGATATCGACCCCGTAGCTACCCCAGTGTTTGCCAACATTTCATCACTTAAGATTCCGTCAATATTAACTTTAATTTTTCTATTAAATAGATAATTTTTAAACAAATTATTTAAAGGACCTCTAATTCCTCCACTGCCCTTAATAATGTTTCATGGTCCAATGTGACAAAGGCCTTGTTAAAGTCTATGAAAATTATGCCTACATAATATTTTTCATTTACATGATAATTTATCAAAAATATTTTTTAAATTATAGTACAGTTCTGAAGGACATTCAGTTTGTAATAATTTCCCCCAATTTACCAGTTTTAATTTAGAATATACCAAGTTTTTATCAATAATTTCACTTTTTTTATTTAAATCCTTTGTAAGTACCTCTTTCCCTATTGCAACTCCTGTTATATAATGGTCGGATATTTTGTTAGTCACAATACATGAAAATACAGTGTTATTACTGTTACGAATTGCAATATGGTCAATACATGAATAAACATTTTTTCCGTTTAAAATTTCATCCCGGGTCACATCTAATATTACATTTTCTAAACCATTGTCACAGAGTAGATTTTGATATTCTGTAATTACACTATTTTTGGTATTCTATAAATTCATGTTGATGTCACCACAATACAAGTAGTTTGAATTAGATGAAGTTAATTGTAATATTTGTTTTAGTTCCTTCAAGTATAATTTATTTTTGCTGCTCGGCGGACGATATACCGCAAGTATATTTATGATATCTTGATAAACGGTGGTGATTTCTCCAGATATTGTCTCGCTGCTTTTAAAAGAAATGTTTGTTTTCTTAAAAGTATGGTGGTTTTTTCTCTTCTATTCTCTCGAGTATTTGAAATCGAGATGAAGTTTGGTATAGTGAACATACATAGATATTATTTCGTTTTTAATTTTATTTCCGTTAGAAAAATTATATCTATAAACTGCAGAACGTCGTTTACTTGTGCAATAAATTAATTAAAATTCTTTTTCAATGATCTTATTTTATATGAATAGCCACAAACCTCATTTTGATGTTTTTATCGTTTATCCAGTTATTCAAATTAAAGCACTTGATAAATTTGTGAGTTTGAAATGGTGTCGAATCTTCCATGACTTGGATTTAATAACTGATAAAATAACTGTTCAAAAACTGAGTCAAAAGGAATTTTGAGTTTTTTTTTCTTAAATGCATTTGTTTATATCATTCTCATTTTTTATATGGATAATTTTCCCATCACCTTCACTTCTTATTAATATTTGGGCATTTTTTACGCAAATGTATTTAAATTTTGTTTTCATTTTTTGTTTTTTAATGTATAAGAGTGAACGCAAATCGCTGTTATTTCCGCCTACAGAACCAATTAAAGTCCAGACCGCTGTCCAGTAACACGAAGATATTAGTGTACAAAACACTTATCAGACCAGTACTTACATACGCAGCTGAGACTTGGGTACTAACTAAGATGAATGAGCGAGCACTGGACGTTTTTGAAAGGAAAAATTTTGAGACGCATCTTCGGACCGGTTCTAGAAAATGGATTTTGGCGCAGACGTTATAACAATGAGCTCTATACTTTGTTTAAGGAGCTAAACGTCGCAAAATTTATAAAACTGGGAAGACTTCGGTGGTTGGGTCATGTGGAGAGAATGACCGAGCACCAAGCACCAAAGTCCCTGCTGAACTCAAGGCCAATAGGGCGAAGGAGCTTGGGAAGACCAAGACTAAGATGGAGCGACAACGTCCTCAAAGACATGTCTATCTTGGAGCTTCTAAACTGGAGAGAGCTGGCACAAAACCGAGATGAGTGGAGGAAGATTCTTGAGGAGGCCAAGACCCACCAGGGGTTGGAGAGCCAATAGATGATGATGAATGTGGAAGAGATCTTTTTTTCTTTAGTGAGATTTTCATTGATATAAATTCGGTCGTTGTTTCCATTCTTGTATATGTCATTGTTAGTATGTTTTTTTTTTGTAACCACTCGTCTCGATAAGTTTGACGTAACTTGACGATTACGTTAGCCGGTTTGGAGTCCTTTCTATTAGGAAGTCTAATTATTTTCGCAATTTGTGTTTAGTTTTTATGCAATTATCTTTATGGTTATTCCAATATTTTCATTTTTTTTCATTTCCAGACCAAACAGTTCAATATTACAGTTTTTTTTCTATTTGTTCAATATCTTGAATCCTGTGTTCCAGTGCTCTATAACATTTTTCAAGGTGTGTGTTTTTGTTTATAATTTCATTGAGTTTATATTCGTTTTCTTTTAGTTTTTTTCCCAATTCTAAATGTAGCGATATCAGTTCGTCATATTTGTTGGATAGAAACTCAGTTGACTATGTGAGAGTATCTTTTTTCATGACGTACATGATGCTTATTTTATTATTTATTTTGTTAAGAATTTGCTTCATTTCTGGGATATTTTCCGAGTTTGTGACCCGCTGCCTCCGGATTTCATGATCGCCGTTTCTGCGTTCGCTATTGTTTGCTGGGTTCCGCAGTTTGCACAAATAAATTCATTACCAACGTCAATGGCGGGGTCTGCAATATCACATAGTTTGTTAAAGGTCCCATTACGTCGTTGCATTTGATTGATTTACTGTCTTTAAAAGCAGTTTGAGCGTTTTTCGTTTATTTTTAAATCACTTTTACAATTTATTTGTAGCACAGTGATTTACACCGTTCGTCTTCGCTGAGAGACGCGTACTCGATTGATCATAATGTTATATTTTGCATTAGTCAGAAGTACACTGGAATATGCTTTGGAACCTATTTTTAATTTCCAAAGATTCTAAGTTATAACGTTTAGATTAGTTAGAAGCCTTGGAAATTAAAAAATCCCTTAAAAATAATGAATCTATTATCAACAAACAAAAAATATTGTCTTATAGCCCAATCATGAATTTGTTCCCCTACCCACCCACTCTACATTAATACCTACCCAGCCAATCTACATTAATAACTAGCAACGGCTCCACCCCATACCATAATAAAACATTGTTCGAAACTGTCAAATTAGTATAAGCTTTCCCTGAAGAAGGAACGTTTGTTCCGAAACCGGTCGGATTTACGCATTATATAAGTGGTTTATACAAAGTTGAATTGTTTCATTTTTCTATTGTTTTAATGATTATAACATCGCCGCACCCTAGAAATTGTTGTACAACATCTCCATAAGATGGACACTTTATGTTAGGTAATAATTTGTGGTTGACAATCTAATTTTATAATGCGTAGTTTGTTAAGATACGATAGTTACATTTGCATTTGAATGTCATGACTTTTGGTCTCGGCAATTTCCTGTGTGATGTTTTTTGTTAAGATTTCAGTCAGTTTAACCGTGGCCTAGAGCAGCGGTTCCCGAACTTTTTCGGCCACGGTACCTCGAAGAGTCGTTTCAGTTTTGACGTAACCCCTAATTTTTTTTTAATTCCTCCCTTAAAGTTTCTTATCTTACAGCCCTTAACCTGCGAAATTGGATTTACTTTTAATAGCGAACTTCCGTATATATCGCTCATTAGCTCCAATTTCATAGATTCAACGGGGTTATTGCATCTCCAATTTTGATTTGTTTTGCGAGATTAGAGGGGGAGGTACACAATTTACAATATTTTGGAAGAACATGCGCTCCAGGTGAAAATTTTACAATTTCTGCATTTCTTGTTCACCGTAACTATTCTGAGTCCATGGATTTCTCTAATCCCTAATCGGGGTATGTTGTGAAACTGAAGAGAGTATATATATATAACTCATGAAATATACCAGTAATATACCAAAACACGGGAAAATGCGCCGCAGGCCAAAATCTTGATATGTCTGCATTTCTTTTCCACGTAAAAATAAATGAAGATTTTTTTCAATCGAAAGCTCAGTTCATTTAAACAATCCGTTAATTTTTTTTTTAAATGAAACCTTTAAAACATGTCAAAAGTGATTCCCGAGAAAAATACCACCAAGGAAAAATTTGCAGCCTTAAATATTAAAAAAACGTACTAAATTAAATGAAAATTTTGCAATATCCAACATCATACCTATAAATGCTATAAGTAGTTTTTTTCAGATGGTAACACTATTTCCAAACAATGTTTTTTTAATCTCGAAATACTCTATTCTTATTTTAAAGGAAAATCAATAAATTGTTCGCTTTCGTCATAAAGCGCCTCAGGCTTTTTATTATTCTTTTTTTTTTTTTTTTTTAAAATATAATATTTAATCGAGGCTTCTGACTCGCATACTGCTGTCTTTTTTTGCCTCATCTGTTTTATTTATTTTAAGGTTTCATTTTTTTTTTTTAAATATATCCTATATATTAATGTTGCAATATTAACATATGTATGTATCTTTATAAAACAATGTATCATATATTTTCCATGTTGCACCATCTAATGAATTTCATGAGTCTTGAAATGGCATAGTAGTCGGTTGAAGCTATCAAATTATTTTATTATTCTTAAATATAAAAAATCTAAAAAGCGTGTAATTCTGGGCTTGTGTATATCTAAAAAGCTTGTTTAATATTTAGTGTCAGCCACTAAATATTAAACAAGCTTTTTTATATAATGTTTAACTTAAAGGAAACCGTAGCATGTTCTTTGTTGCATCTTGGAAATAAATATTTGATTGAATAATTATTTTAAGGTTTCATTTTTTTTTTTTAAATATATCCTATATATTAATGTTGCAATATTAACATATGTATGTATCTTTATAAAACAATGTATCATATATTTTCCATGTTGCACCATCTAATGAATTTCATGAGTCTTGAAATGGCATAGTAGTCGGTTGAAGCTATCAAATTATTTTATTATTCCTAAATATAAAAAATCTAAAAAGCATGTAATTCTGGGCTTGTGTAAATCTAAAAAGCTTGTTTAATATTTAGTGTCAGCCACTAAATATTAAACAAGCTTTTTTATATAATGTTTAACTTAAAGGAAACCGTAGCATGTTCTTTGTTGCATCTTGGAAATAAATATTTGATTGAACCGACTTCGGGAACCCCTGACATAAAATACCTATTCCCATCTTTATCCTACCTACGCACCAGGGGTAATTGGAAATACTGAGAAGGTGCCTCTTATGTTTGACTGATCGACCTAGACCGGAATCAAGGTATGCATTAAGATTTTGGTAAATATTTCTGTTTTTTTTTTTATTTCCCTTCTATTTTTTGTGTCCATTCCCTTTCGTTTCATATTCTGTTTTTTTGTTTTTGTTTTAGTTCGTCCATCTTTTTATTTTTTTTCTATCTTCCTCTTTCCCTTTCCTTTCTAAGATTTAAGAAATTTGAAATATTTTATCTTCGATTTTGAAATTCGGTAAATTAACGATTTAACGAACAAAATTATTTATGGGAAAATATCTTTGATTTATAAATAACTAGCAGTCCCGGACACACGTTGCTGTGGCTAACGAAATACAACGCCACGCCATTACCCAACCTTTATAACCAACACCATCTCTTAAATCAAATCCACATCGCCCGTTTGCCAGCCCGCGCCCGCTGCCTCCTGCCCGCTACCGCTTGGCCAGATATATTATACATTTCAACCAATTTACATAAAACCTTGACAAATTATATACCTTAAAACATTCCTCATGAATCACTCTACCTATTGGTGAAACCCGCATGAAAATCCGTTGCGTAGTTTAAAAGATCTAAGCGCACGGACAGCGGGAGCGACTTAATTTTATACTATGTAAAGATACGTGCCCGTTCGTATTGTTGACAATATTACTGTAACCGTGAAGACGAATGAACATTGTATTTAATTCTAAAGCGTTTTTAATAATCTCTCTTGAAATGGTTTAAACACACGAACATTGTTATGAAGAAACGTGAGAAAATTATGATGCTTGTTTTTTTCTACAGAAAAACGCTTTATTGTAATCATTACCATGAATTCAATGAAATGTATGAATTCATTGAATTCATTGTAATGATGTACATAAATGGTATGAGGGCTGTTCAGAAAGTAACCACCGTTTAGCTATGAATAAAAAAAAAAACCGCACAAAAAAAAATTGCGAAAGCAAAAGATTTTTTTACATTATCTCCTACAGGAGGTCCTGAGGAAAGAAAATCGATTTCATATTTGGGAACGCTGTGTGTCTTTTTAGGGAAAGGAAGGAGAGAACGTTCTGGGAAGGAAAAGTTTATGAGGGGTGGGTAGGAATCTGGAAGTAATTGGGTTCAGGAGTGATGAACGAATGAATCCATCCCTCCCACAGCATTTCACTAAGGGCCTATGTCATCTGGGATGTTGTGTGGAGGGTCTTTTTGAGGAGAGGATGGAATGAACATTGGTCTTGAAGAGACCCATGTTGTAGGAAGGAGGAAACACAGAGGCCGACAAATCATTCGACAGCCGAGCTGTTGAACACAAGAACGAGTCCATGAAGCGACCCGTTCTGTTATGACAAATGTCAACCTTGTACAAATGTTGGGCATGCGTTTGGCGTGTTTTCCGACTATGCACCGGTGCCGCATGTATCAATGATTCTAGTTCCTCGGAGCATCTTGCATTGTAATACCGGTAGAACAAGGGTAGCATTCCCATTTACTCTAAAGATTGCAATCTATCTGTTAAGGTGGGAGAATCTATCAAACGGACCGCCCGTTTCTGCACAGAGTCGAGGATATTTTTCAGGTATTTTGAAGCTCCAGACCAGAGGTGGCTGCAAAATTATCAACGAGATATCGACGCATTAGTTAGTGAAGCTACCTTTATAAAGCGAGCTCCTTAAATGCTTGTATACTTTGTATGCCTACGCGTTACAAATGTATTTTAAAAACGCATTAAAATATTAATTTTTTAACATTTTAACACGTTTAAATGTTTTTTGAAATAATAAAATTGAATCAAATTGTCCATTAAATGGTACCCATACCCACCTCCAAATTGTAAAGAGATACTAGAGAAATATTGTATTTTCTTAAAACTAGAGCTTTTCATAGAGTTTATAACGATGTAAAAATTAATATTTTTTTCACACTGAATTTCTGATCAGCTGTTTACGGTTAAAATTAAGCCCCTTTTCCATGTGCACCTTTCATTTTCAAGTTATACTACAGACAATATACAGAAATCGAAAATATTCAATGTTGACTCGAATAAGTACCTCTCACGGCAGTTTCAAAGTAATAACCACGCAGGATTCGCGCGGTTAGAAACTTTACGATTTAAGATTTTAATATTTTTTTTATAAATCCTACAAATATGAGATAAACGGCATAATAGGGTTAATTCATTGGCTATATAGCACTGTAATAATTTTTTTTATTTCTCTTTGTTAAAATTCGAAGATATGATTTTTTTAATGTTGGCGAAAAATTTCAAAAAAAATGATCTCTTGAAAATGTCGATCAAACGGAGAAAAAAGTTTTAAAATGCGCTGTCGATCCAGTGGATACAATCTGTCACCAAATTTTGAAGATTTTCGTAGTCATCGAAGTGCCGGCCCTAAGTCGCATTTGAACAGATAGAAAAGAGGTTGAGCCAAGTTCGTGCTGTATGGTGGGTGGGGAATAATTTCTATAGGTTCACTCACATAACTTCGCATTGGGGCCTAGCACTTGGACACTTAGTTAGATTGATCATGAGGCTTCTAACTACGCCCACGGTTTGCCACATCTAAACAATGGTTTTTCTGACATTGTTGACGAGTCTAAATCCAGTTTTACGCGTCAATCTGAAAACGGAATGCTTAAGCAATTAGTTATGGGCATAATATTACGTAATAAATTTAATTTACGTTCACATCAATGATACCAATAAGTTTGGGTACCAATTAAAGAAGTTTATTAAAACTACGGAACTAATTAGGTAAGGGAATGCGTCAAATAATTAATTACTAAATCAATTACTTACTCTATCAATAATGCAGCCAATGAGTAATGATGCAATTTCAAATAATTGTTGAAGTGATTTAATCACTTCTTAACCTTCCTCTACTCACGCATTTGTCTTTCAGGGTGACAAATCAATATATAATTCATTATTTTCTCAAAAATTTACAACAATGGGACTTTGAGGTTTTTTGTAGCCTCTTAATTTGTTGTTAGGCATTGTTTAGTACGGCGCGCGCATTGGTGCTGAGGGGTCGTGTAACTTTTATTTCCGGTAAGTAACAATTACCACCCAAAAATCCTAAAGATTAATTATTCTTGATACTTTCATTTATTAAATTTCAGTTTTTTTTTTAATTAACACATGAAAAGGTTATTTTTTATAATTAAGGTTAGAGTAAAAAAAAAAAGTGCTATTTTTTAGAGTCTGAGTTTAAAGGCTGTTTCTACCAAATAAAGTTAATTTTTTTTATATTTTTTAATTCAATTATACCCCCTTTTATATAATAAATACTAATAATGCAAAAAAGTATATAATTAAAATAATACAGACGAGACGAAATCTTGGTCTGAGAGACCGTGCGCGAGTATGTTATGTGATATGCCGTTGAGCGCGAGACGAAGGTTAAAGGATAATTTATTTGACGAAATAAAAAAAATAAAAAACATTTTTTGGTATCACCATAATCAAAACCGGTCATGGTATCACCATTCAATCAGAGCGGTTATTTTTGTATGAATTCGGTTTTAATAGTATGAATTTTAAAAAAATTACAGTCCCGAGTACTTGGACGTCAAAAATATCTAAATAATAATAAGAGTTTATTCTAGAATGTATACAGTAGGATGTGTCAATTATTTCAACTTTTGATTTCAGGAACGCCTGATATCTCAAAAGTTGCGTCTCACAAAGAAAATGAGAACTGCATTTAATTTTTTTTTTAAATGATTATTAGCTCGCTAAAATGCACTGAAAATCAGAAAAAAAAACCTTAAACAACGTACTCGTAATTTTAAATTTGGGTATTTTTTTTTTAAATTTAACTTTAGTTTGTTACTAAAAACTGCGAACAGCTGACAAAAATTAAAGAAAAAAAAAACAAAAATGAAGAAATAAAATCACGTTTATGGATACGGGTAAGTCTACAAGAATACTGATTTTATCCAAAAAAATTGTTATTTTCCCCTGTTGTATTTTTAACAAACACATCACATCACATTTACGAAAAAAAAACTTTTATTGCGTTCTTTTTGTACTGCAATCTTCTATTTATTTTTATTTTTTATTTATGTTTATTTAGGAAGCATACAGTTGTGTATAAAGTAGTTGTACATAAAATAGTGAACATAATTTAAACCAGTTAAGTTCCGTTTATAATATTTAGTTGTTAATGGTTTAATGGTTATAGATTATGTGATTATGAATCAAGTGGTAATTAAACAATTATAGCAGGTATATAGTGTGAACAATTTGTAAAAAAATATCAAAAAGGTGATAATAATCAATACAGAAATAATAGTTTCCAGTAGTTGTTTAAAATAATACTACATAGTGTTAAGTAAAAAGTTATTAAAAATAAAATAATAAACAAGAAATAATAGTTTTCATTTAACTACATTGTAAGGTTAGTTTGATTTTAAATAATTTAAGGGTACATTGGAAAATGTCAATATCTCTAACGCCATTATAAGTTTGGCAGATACGCCCGAGCAAGGAATTTTGTGCGTATTTCGATTTAAAATGTTGTATATGAAATAAGGTGTTCGATCTGGTATTGCGTTCAGGGCAACGAAATGCAATTCTTTCTAACAAGGCTGGCGAGTCAATGAGGCAGTTCACAATTTTGAACAGAAACAGTTCATCAAAAATTTTCCTCCTTTTGTAAAGAGCAATAGGGTTACACTGATGATTTTGAAAACGATACGACAGGTGTTTCAAATTTTTTTTTGGAAGGTTTTCAATTCGGTTAATATAAGTTTGGTATTGAGGATTCCAAATGACGAACACAAATTCGAGTTGAGATCTTACATATGTCATATATAGTAGTTCAAGTATAAAATGTTTATTGGATGGTTTTGTGACGCGAAGAATGAAGCCCAGTTGTTTGTAGGCTTTTTCTAAGATGTGTTCGATATGATATTTAAATAGTAATTTAGAGTCAAGTAATACTCCAAGGTCTCTGATTTTTTCTACTCGTTGAAGAGGATCATGGTTCAGATGGTAAGTGTAGCTGATTAAGTGACGTTTACGTGAAAATGTTATCGCATTACATTTATTTATGTTTAGAAATAATTGTTTTTCTTTGAAATATTCATTAATTCTGTTGATGTCTTCTTGTAATTTATTGCAATCATCTGCTGAGCTTATGCATTTATATATTTTCATATTATCAACGTAGACACTGAAATCAGAATTAGTGATGACATGTTTGATGTCATTGCGATACAGAGTAAAGAGCAGGGGCCCCAAATGAGAACCTTGCGGTACCCCCGAAGGAATGGTTATTATCTGTGACATGTAACCTTTTAGGGCAACAGCTTGACTTCTATTTTTAATGTAAGATGAAAACCATCTGAGAACTTTTCCACTCATACCAATTTTTTCGAGTTTGTTTAAGAGTGTATCATGATTAACTTTATCGAAAGCCTTAGAAAAATCAGTATAGATAGAGTCAACTTGTTTCTTTTTATCCATAGAATTAAGAACAAAATCGGTGAACTGCCTCAAGTTCGACTCAACAGATCCGCCTTGAAAAAACCATGTTGTTGGGGATTGATAATTGTGTTTTTACATAAATTAAAGAGTTGGTCATAAACGATTTTTTCCATGATTTTACTTAAAATGCATAACTTTGATATAGGCCTGTAATTCTCAATATTGTGTTTGTCCCCCTTTTTAAAAACAGGTGTAACAAAAGCTTTTTTCCTAATAGTTGGAAATACGCCTTCTTTGATAGAAAGTGTGAACAGTAATGTCACGGGAGTAACGAGTTGTTCAGCACAATTAAAAATAAATATTGGATGTAATTTATCACATCCAGCACTTTTTTTCGTGTCAATATTTTTCAAGTATTTTAATACTAAAGATTTATCGATATTAATTGAATTAAGATGTATTGAACTCATATTATCATTATTGATTACATCTTTACTATTAGTGGAAATGTTTTTAGTTTGAAATGGGACAAAGACAGATTGAAAAAAATCATTAAAAAAGATTGCAAATTTGTTGCCCATCACTTGAAGAAATGTTTCCGTAAAATACATTACGAGGTACATCAGAGGAGGTGGTTACGCATTGCAATATGTTTTGTTTGCTCGAAAATTTAAATAAATATATATCACAAAGATGGTACTTACTCACTCCTCGGATTTAATAGAGACACCTATATGGTTTGTTTTTAAAAATAGAATCTAAAACAAGAAAATAACTGACACTGTCTGTTTCTTGGAAAATTTTCATCATTGTGAAAAACTTATGAATTGTGTATTGATTGACAAATTTCATCTCTTGTGCAAATTTTCAAGTCACCTAAGGATTGCATCGACTGAAATTAATTATTGATTGGATGACATTACGGAGGCCTTCAAGCATCAAGATCTACAAAACAAGGTTGGTGGATCTGTTATTTTCCGTGGAGTTTCTCTTTGTGCCATCCTTTGTGATATATTTGTTCGCGTAAGTAGAGTTTTTTCATAATCATAATTTCTTGGGTATTAAGCCCAGAGGGTCTGGGGTTATTTACACACCTCAGGCTCGCATATTATAATGCAGGAGGTGTGTTTTGATTTGACGAAGGTCCAAAAATATTTCACATTATTCTTTATGTTTAATTCAGCATTATTTATATAATTTGTGTAACATTCTTTTTCGAGTGTCTTTTGGCGAGTTCTAAGTAACGAGAATGTATGATAATCAGAAAGTTTGGAATATTTTTAAAATTTACTTAAGCTTTTTACTAAGCAAGAATTATACCACACGGGATATTTTGCAGACAGTTTAATGGTTCGTGATGGGACGTAAAGGTTAATGGCTTCGTAAATAATTTCGTAGAATTTATTAGTAGCGTCTTCCATGCATATTTTACTGAAAATATGTGACCAGTTAAATTCTTCTAGAAATTTTAATATAATCAGCTGAGTTAATCAATAACACTTGCCGTGATAAATGTTTTAAACCGGGGTCCTTTTGAAGTATTATCTCGATATGTAATGATTTGTGATGTGAATCTTCGGTAAGCAGGGCAGTAGTGTACAGTTCATATTGCTTATTACGAGATCAAGAACGCGTTTGTTTATGTTGAGTATGTTATTATATTGATGGAAGTCACAGAGTGAAATAAAATCTATCACATGAGTGCTGGCTTCATCGGTGGCTGATTGTGGGGTCATTTGATTGAAATTAAGATTAAGATTTGGGGTCCAGACGAATTTTGATATATTCTAATCTCCTTTGAGAATGAAGTCATCATCGGGATTATTTGTCGGAGATAACTAGCGGATTCGAAATGATTTATAAGACTGCTAGTATGTTTGGTGCCGTGTGGGTGGTAAGAACAACAAATGTTTATTCTTTTGTTAGGGGTAGTCGAAATGATACTTACCCATATGTCCTCAGCTTGTTGTGGTGTTCTATATATATATAAAAAATCTAAAAATGTTTGCATGTATGTCCGCTACGCGTTGCAAAACCATTCATCCAATTGGGATGAAACTTTGGGGATTTGATGTGTGCATGCGCGCGATGATTTCTATATACAATAGTGAGCACTGGCATCATGAAATTATGCATTGCTAAACCTTTCATCCGATTGCGATTAAAATTTGGGAATTTGTAGGGAGGAGTGGGGGGGGAGCGGGAGGGTGGATTGGGGAGGGGGGAGGGGCAGTGGGGTTGGCAAGGGGGAGAGGGTGGAGGAGGGAGGGTGGAGCGAGGTGGGGGTAGGAGTGTGGAAAGGGGGAGGGTGGAGAGTGGAGGGTGTGGGGGGTGGATGGAGGGGGTTGGGTGAGGTAAAGGGGGGAGAGGGAAGGGGAAAAGGGGAACTCGGAAGAATGCAGAGGAGAAGGGGAAAAGAGGAACTCGGAAAAGTGCGGAGAGGAGGGGTATGTGGGGAACTTGGGAGCGGGGAGGGGAACTAAAAGCCGCCCGCAGGGCAAACAGCAAGAACCTGCGGAGCGGGTTTTTAACTACTAGTTATGGAATAAAAATTAAGTTTGCTACAATATATGAAGTATGGACCCTTTGTTTTATTTTTTTCTCAAATCACAAAATCTTTTTTTTTTCAAAACTGCCAGCCATTTTAGCGAGCCAATAGTTTCAATTACACCAATTTCATTAATTTTTACGTTTTTGAATAGCTACAAATCATACGCAAGTTTTGAGACCCCAGGCGTTTAAAAATAAGGCACTTTTTTTCTCTATGGAGAGCGACACAAGCTCGCGTGCAAGGGGTAGTGCAGTGCAATACATTCCACATTCAAAAATGGAAATTAGACAAATAATAAGAAAAATAAATAGCAATAAAGAAGTAAAATAAAAAAGCATGATATATAAGAAAAATGAAACTGAAAAATATTAAACACAAAAATGAATGCAAGCAGCCGTTTATGAAGGAAATTTGACCATCTCCCGTCTCCAGAGGGCCATCAGGGGGGACTCCATCCAGGCAGTCATGGCAGTGATAATTGTATTCTTCGATTGACGTAGTCTGCGGTGGTGGAGAAGTGCTCTGAAAGCGTGTACTCTTCCTTCCGGGATTGGATTACGTAGCGCTGCAGTATCTTGGTAGGCGGAATAGTTGGCAATAGGCATTATTGTAAGCGACTTTTAGCACATGTGATTGGGATGCAGAATAATCTACCCACAGGTCTGACAGCGATGTGCAGAATGCATTGAACAGTATTATTATGAAGGAAAAGTTTTTCATTAAATAATGTAAATTTTATGTAGTTACGAATATGTTAAGAATATGTAGTTACTTTAGGTAAATTAAAGTTTAATGAAAATGTATGTATCTACTTTTTTGAGTAAATTGTAAAATGATTCCACCGAGCTGTAATTTTAATAAATAATGTTATGTCTCAAATTAGTTTCACCAGAAAAAGAAAACTTATTTTGGTAGATGAATGACTACGTATAGCTCATGTAAAAAAAATGCAGTTTGCACGAATGAAGGAAAACTGAATTACATGAAACCTTTGAATACATTAAAATCTTGAAGCAAAATTGAAACAATCAGTTTCTTTTGACCTTGAAGTGTGTTAGTTCCATAAAAATTCTCGCGGAAAACTCGTCGGATTCCAGCGGCTTGTTAAAATATTATAAAAACAACCATTTTGCAAATAACTAGCGGCCAATGATTGCGTTTTTCTAGTAAATTTGTGCTAATATGGAAATTGATTCCGCCGTACCTAGGATTGAATTATATATATATATATATATATATAAAAATTTTCTTTAATTTTTAAATTTATGAGTAAAACCTCAAATTATAATATTTAATTAAATGAACACAATATCAGCGAAACTCAATCGAAAATGTGGAGACAGAAAAATTAGAAAAAAATATTGGCACCTCTGGGACTCGAACCCAGGACCCTTTGCTTACATGGCAAGTGCTCTACCAACTGAGCTAAGGTGTCGATATCAAATTCAGTCACTTTTAACTGTATCATACTTCGACTAAGAACTACCAACATTATCTTCACTTTCTTAACGTACATATTATTGGCTGCTATGTTTATATATGATTGCAAGATTCAACCCGAACTAAATGCTCTCTAGATAGTGTCTGGATAAATTTTTATCCATTGAATTTTTAAAATAGGATGTATATTAATTTTTAGTTTTTAACTTTATGAGTAAAATCAAACAGAAAAATCAGAAAAAAGATAAGGGTCCTGGGTTCGAGTCCCAGAGGTGCCAATATGTTTTTCTGATTTTTCTGTCTTTACATTGTCGATTGAGTTTTGCTAATATTGTCTTCATTTAAATATATATATAATAGGTAAAAATTTATATTTACATGCTTTTAAATATACCTAATAAAAATAAAATATTAAGTTATGTATTATTTTTAATTGTTTTATTGTGCTTTTTAATTGAATTATTATCTATTTAAAATAAATGATTTATTATTATAGAAGAGTTTGTTTCGTCCTATAACATGGATCTCTTTAAGATGTTCCCATTTTCAGCTTTCCTCTCCTTCAAGAGATCCTACACAAAGCATACCCAAAGATGATATAGGCCCCGAGGGTAATTATTTTCGAGAAAACATAAAAAAATATATATAATAAATAAGTTCCCTGTTTTAGAAGTTTCAATCAATGGCACCAATCCTCTTGTAATGCTATGCTATGCTAGAAGATTTGTTCTGCGGTGTGGTTTCTTGAACAAGTCATGGCGACGAACACGGCTAGAGTTCTAAAATATCTATCTGTTTACACGAAAGGCCCCCATTGTCCACAGCAAAGGGGCTAAGAAATCCCTTATTCTGAAATATTATGAAGCGGAAGGAGATGGGGACCAGAAGAAGAAGGTTAAGAGTGAGGTTAGATTTAATTTTATATTTTAAAAATTAATTACCAGGACCATACAAAATTAAAATACAAATAATAAACCATACATAAACTTGGCAAAATTTGTTGATCTTGTAAAAAACTTATTCCAAAACTATTCCTAAACCTATCTGTTTTTCTGAAAACCTATGAAATCGCTGTATTTTTGTATTTTTATGACTTGTATGCTTTTTATCAATTTTTATTTTTATTATTTCTGTATATGTTAAATAATCTGTCATGAATTATTTGTACTACCAAAATGTAAAAGCCTATTGGGCGTTAAATAAATAAATAAATAAAAATAAATCAATTATATACAAAATATTTTAATTTTAATGCAATTGTTCATATCCACTACGAAAAACTAAGAAAAATACTTTCTGAACTTAATCTCGGAAAACGTGGTATTTTATTATTCTATTATTAACGACCGTCAATACGGATTCCGGCGGAACCGCTCGTGCGGTGATCTTCTCGCGTATGTGACGCATGTTTGGGGGCGATGCATGGAACGTTTCAGTGAGACCCAAACGGTTGCACTGGACATTTCCAAGGCCTTTGACCGGGTTTGGCACCGAGGACTTGTCAACAAACTGCCTTCTTACGGACTTCCCGCATCCTTGTGTACGTGGATTGCCGACTTCTTGAGGGAGAGTTCGATTCAGATGGTAGCCGATGGTTTCACCTCTTCCTCACATTCGATAAATGCTGGCGTCCCACAGGGATCGGTTCTGTCTCCGACTTTGTTTTTGTTGCACATCAACGACCTCTTGTCATGTGCACCAATTCATTGTTACGCGAACGACAGTACAGTTCATGATAGCTTTTTGTTTGACAAGCCCCCAAAGGGCTCACAAACCCCAACGGCTCGGAGGGCTTTGAAGCAAGGAATGGACGGTTGCCTCGAGAGTGTTTTCTCTTGGGGTCAAAATAATCTCGTTGAATTTAATGTTTCAAAGACCCAATCTTGTCTGATTACGTCTAAAAGGGATCGAAATGAAAATCTAGTCTCTTTCAACGGAAGCAATCTTCTGAACAGGCCCTCCATTGATATGCTTGGTGTAACCCTAAGTGACCAGCTCAGGTATGGGGGCTCCATCGAAACCAGAGTATAGTTAGCTTCCCAAAAACTGGGCGTATTGTACAGGGCCCGCAGATACTTTAATAGTAAACAAATGCTAACCCTGTACAAATCACAAGTGCGACCCACGGTTGAATTTGGCAGCCATCTCTGGTCTGGAGTTCCAAAATACCTGAAAAATACCCTCGACTCTGTGCAGAAGTGGGCGGTCCGTTTGATAGATTCTCCCATCTTAACAGACGGATTACAATCTTTAGAGCACAGGCGTCGGGTGGGAATGCTATCCTTGTTCTACCGGTATTACAATGGAAGATGCTCCGAGGAACTAGCATCATTGATCCGTTCGGCACCGGTGCATAGTCGGGAACACGCCAAACGCGTGCCCAACATTGTACACAGTTGACATTTGTCACATGAGACTAGGTCGTTTCTTCGACTCGTTCTTGTGTTCAACAGCTCGGATGTGGAATGATTTGCCAGCCTCTGTGTTTCCTCCTTCCTACAACATGGGTCTCTTCAAGACCAATATTCATTCGTTCCTCTCCTCAAAAAGACCCTCCTCACAGCATCCCTGATGACATAGATGATTTTTTTACATTTAATTCCTGTGTGGAGTTAATGTAAAAAAAAAAGAAAACGTGAAGAATTCATCTAAAAGAACTCATTTATAAGAACTCATCTATAAGCGATTAAAGATAGCAATAATAATTTACATAAACTAAACAGATTGTTGATTAATTTTATTACATATAATGTTGGCTTTTGATTTATTATCATTACTTTTAAGGTGAAATCTTTATTTTATTACATTATTTATGTCTTAAGAAGGGTTTGTGATATGTAAATTGTATGATGAAATATTGTTTGTCTTAATAATAATCATTTTTTATGCATTTCAACATTATGTAAGATTGTGCTGCGTACGTCGTTCAAGGTTCTACATTAATACTTGCACGTGCTTGTTTTAGTTGTTTCCAATCCATTTTTTAATTTTGTATTTGAATTTTTTTTGTGTCCTTAATTTTTTTGCAAAATGAAAGATTAATGAGTGCTTTTATTCCCCGGTATTTTTGGTCGCTTTGGTAGCTTTGTCCAAAACTTGTGTTCCCCGTCGGAGTTTTTATGTTTTTTTTTGTACGCTTGTCTAACTGCTCTATTAATGATAGTTTGTAGTTGTTGAAATTTGTTTTTTGTTCAAAAATGTAGTTTAGTAACCTCACGCTTATTTACATTGAAGTAACGGTCTGAGGAATTGAATTTCTATCGAGAATTTCGAGTTTAATAACAAAAACATTTTTTTAATTTTTTTTGTGCACTGTCTGTTAGGGCGTTCTAATAATGCTTTATGGGTCCTTAGATCATATAAAATGGGAATGCAGTAATCAAAAGATACGTACTACATTGAGAAAGAAGGTGGTAGTAATTTTTAAGGTGACTTTTCACTGAAAACTGATATTATAATATGCGTTATCAAAATTTCCCTTTCAGAATTGTATACATGCGTGTTTTGTACTATTATTTTTGATTTTTTATTTTCTTTTAGCTTCTTATGGTAGTAAAGTTGTGTTTAATTAGCTGAACTCCATAAAATATAATCTTTATGATTGCTATAAAATTTACGATACATTAACTACATGACCTTTTCCGTAAAAATTATTAAGTGTTTTAGTTTTTAACGCTATTTTATTGTCATTGTATATAATATATGACAGCGTGAAAACTGTATATTATGGGCCAGGATCATCGAACAAATAAATAATATAATATATGGACAGTATACTCCACAGGCACTGAACAGGAAGCTAATGGATGTGCGGATCTAAACCGATTTGAAGGAGACTGATTTATATAAGACCTTTCTGGTGCTGGAATCCTTTCAGGCCAATGACATCGATTTTATCTGTTCTCGAACAAACATTGATATTTGAAAATATTTGTAAATTTTCTATGAAATAAGGAAAAAATTACCTCACTTCTGGCACACATACACACTCACCACACTATTCTATCGGTTTGTCTCTTCAGTACACACAGGTTATCTCTATCTCTGCATATTATAAATTAAAGTCCCCCGCGTCGTCTGTCTGTCTGACTGTCTGTCTGTCTGTTCGCGATAAACTCGAAAACTACTGAACGGATTTTCATGCGGTTTAGATAGAGTGTTTCGTGAGGAAGGTTTAGGTATGTAATTTATCAAGGATTTGTATAAATTGGTTGAAACATAACGATAAATTGTTAGAAGTGTCGGAAAAAGTCAAGCCGCCTGGTAGCTTTCATCGAAAATGCTGCCTAATCCTTTTGGGATATAACAACACAATGCATGGTGGGATATTCCTCTTTTATAGATCTACAAAAAATTCGGCGAAGGCATATATCTATCTTTTACGGGTAGCTTACTATACCCATTCTATCTTCTAAAAAAATGGTCTCGTACATTGCGGTAATTGAAAAGTATTAATCCTTATTAACTTAAATACGTTAGCATTTCATGCAAATTATTATAATCTTTCACACCATCTCTACGTATTATAAATTAAAGTCCTCCGCGGCATCTGTCTGTCTCTTCGCGATAAACTCAAAAGCGGCGGTGGTTATAAAGGTTGGATAACCATCCAGTGGATGGCGTTGTGTTTTATTAGCCACAGCAACGCGTGGCCGGGTCAGCTAGTATAAAATAAGTTCATATTACGACTAGTTCAAACAAAAATCATTCACCATTCAGACTAATAGCTAAATAACATTTCTCATTGAAAAAAAATACCTACCTTGATCTTCTTCTTCTTTTCCACCTTCTATAAGCAATTGCGTCTTAAAAATCCCTAATGAGAGTGTCATTTATATTAACCTGCTCCCAGCACTCGAACTCCTGCGTTTGTTAGCGTCTGTTACTGACTTTAACCCTTCGCTTATGGAGCTAGAATGTCCCTCTTGCTCAGGCGCTGTATATTTTTACAGCACCGGAGCTATAGGGACACTACTTTAAACTTCTAAGTATACGTCTCTTCTTCTTCTTGTGCCTTATCCCTTCAACGGATGTTGGCTATCATGTTGGCTATGCGGACTTAACTGCGGCCCGGTACAGCTCTACAGTAGACTGCCAAAACCACTGTTTTTCAGCCGTGAGGTTCTCCTTCTTCCAGGGCCGCGCCCTCAGGCAATCTTTCCCTGCATTATGAGATGCAAGATCTCGTACTTCTCTGGATGTCTTATGACATGTCCAAGATATTGAAGTTTTCGGATTTTTATAGTTTTAACAACTTCTTTTTTCTTACACACAGTATACAGAATTAAAGTGTACAGAAGTTTAGTATTTGTCATTTTTAAATTGATTAGAACCGAATAGTTTAACGTTTAAAATCATTCTATTAATAGTATATATTAACACATTGACGTAAGAAAAATATTATGTACTAATGCTGAAAACGAGGTAAGACTAGACTTTCTTCCCGATTTTTAGATAATTATTTTTTTCATTGCGTTCGATAAACACTTATGTATGCATTTTAATTACTTTATCTAATACTTATGTTCCGATGCTGAGGAAGACCAATAATATGAACTGTGTGTTTAGTAAATACATTTACAGAGATATTAAAATAATAATTATTATAGATGCGAGTCATATCAGTATTCAGAAGGATTAAAAATAAAAACCGGAAGAGAGAATTGACTCGATTACAGAAACATGCACAACGACATTGTGTGATACTGCGTTCCTTACGAGAGCTGTCATTATTCCCCAATAAAGATATTACCTAATAAAGATATTACCTAATAAAGATATTACCTAATAAAGATATTCCCTATTAAAGATGCTGCCGTGAGTGACCTGAAAGTTCTGGTAAACTAGCAAGTTTTCGCAGCTATTTCTTGTTTTCCGAATTTTAGGACAAGATGGTCGTGAATTTCCTATTCCACTGCCCTGTATTGCCAGTGTCTTCGCTCGGCTACCGATATTATGACAATATTGCCGAGGCAAATCTGTTATTAATATTTATATATATAAAAATGCTTGCTTGTTTATTTGTCTCATATGCGTTGCTAAACCATTCATCCGATTGCGATGAAACTTTGGGGATTTAATGTGCGCATGCCCGCGATGGTATCTATATATAATATTGAGTTCTGGCGTCATCAAATTATGCGTTGCTGAATCATTAATTCAATTCAGATGAAACTTTGGGGAATGTTTGTGCGCATGCCCGCGAGGGTTTCTATATATAGCGTGATGAAATTATTTTCTACACCATTCATCCGATTGCGATGAAACATTGGTGAGTTGTTGGGCGCACGCCCGCGTCATATACTGGTGAGCTCTGGCATTATGAAATTTGTATAAAAAATCGCAGTAGGCGGCACGCGAGCTATTTGAAAACTGAATATACCGGAACTGAATGTATTAACGCGGGAAGGTGGACGGGATCGCGGGAAGGGTTTACTATGAAAATGTTTTTTCCACGGTTTTTCCTAAAACTGTTATCAAAAGAAACGTATTGTACCTATTGTGTATATTGTACTTACCCACTGGTGGTAGGAGATGTAAGGTTCATATTTGTAATGTAAAATAAACTATATGTAACGGACGTGTTACGTACCCTCGTTTGTTTTTTCGGCAAAAGTCATCGCTGACGGCATCCTCTACATTTAGTGGTCATTTCTTGGGAATTTCCTCCGAAATTTCTGGCCACTAAGCTCGTTAGTACCATGCCGCCAGCGACGATCTTTTCGCCGGAAATATTTATGTAAAAATGTGATCATTTTTTACCCTTTTTATTATGTACAATGCCCCGGTGCAACAAATAAATGCTTACATGCTAAGGTTGCCACCGGGAGACATTTTAAACTCGTATTATTTACATACTTGCTATTTTTCTGGGCTCGGTGGTTATGGCCCTACAGGAGACATTTTAAACTCGTATTATTTACATACTTGCTATTTTTCTGGGCTCGGTGGTTATGGCCCTGCAGGAGGCTAGCGAGCAAAATATGTTTTTTCATTTAAACATACTCTCACAACCCGCAGGACGATGAAATCAACACATTTCATTCCAGAGTCCTGCCGGGCATTCAGGGAAAGAGATTTTAAGCCTCTAACCCTTAAACTCTCAACACTAGGGCATTTTTTAACTCAAACAAAAGACTTAGAAAAATTCCTTACAAAATCCGTTTTTTTCCCATTTTAAAAATCCAGGGACCTCGCAAGACGATGAAACAAACAGGTTTCAGTAGCTAGTCTTGCGAGGGACCTGGGAAAAATAGTAGATTCCTTATACAAACTTCTCACAATTAGCCAAAACAAAAAAAAACCTAGAATAAACTGTAAAATTACCCGAAACTCACCAAACTAAAAATCTAGGGATAAAGATTACCCCCCCAAATATGTAAACACTAAAACATGTACACATATATTATAAATGTAACCTACATAATTATGTATAAAACGCAATTTTAAGCGACCACTTTTACGGGCGGCACCGCCAAAATAAGGTGTGACGGAAACGCCGCCCTATTTATACATACGGGCAAGGTTTAACCTCCCACCACAAAAATGTACCACGTGGGCACCTTTTACCCCAAATTTGGGTATAAAAGGACCCACCCTTTTCCTAATAAATCAGTTCATGTTCACATCTCTACAACAAATACTTGTCTTTATTCTTCGGAAGTTTCCTACCACCTACCTTTGGACGTCTACCACCTGCTGCCTCCTGCTGAAGTTCTGCCTGAACGAGTACCTGGTGCCTACCGCTGCAGTCAGCCCTAACTCTGGGCACTGCCAAGGCACCGCTCAGGCAGAAACTAGGCGCATCCAGGACCATTACCACTGGATGTAGGGAGGCCAGCCAGCTCATACCATCATCATCAGCGTGTACCTCTGGAAGGCGTGCACGAGACCGGTCCCTTTTTTTCAGTTCTTGTGAAGACGCTGATACGTCTGTTACACTATATATCATTAAAGTAATCCTAAAGAAACCCTCCACTTATCCAACAGAAACGCTTTTCGCCGATTTCACGGTGCCTCGAGTAGAGAATATCTTCAAGAAAAATGCAATTATCCAAATTTACAAAGATAATATCATCAAAAAAATTGAAACCCATCAATCAAAAAGATATGAAGACAACTTCAAAATACCAAAATTTAATACAAAACTAATGCAAAATAATTATATCTATTTAGGAATAAAGTTTTTCAACAACCTTCCGATTGAAATAAAAAAAACCAAAGACATCAATAAACTGAAACTCAAACTGAAGCTACACTTCATCGGGAATAATTAACTTAATAATTACCTGTTTTTCTCTTTCTTTCTATGTATTCTCAATCTATATTCATTTCTATTTTATTTAGATTTTTAGAATTTCACTTAAGTGCATAATATTTTAGTATGTAACCGTATCCCATGTATGTACACCTACACTTATAGTTAATCCAGAAGTTTCAATTGTTCCCATTATATACTTACCTATTGCATAATGTTATTCTATTTCTGTTATAATTAGTGTAACTCGCTCATCAAGCACAAGACCTAGTTTCTTCTTTGGTGAGATTGCAATTTTAAATAATTTGTGTATCGATATGTAATTAATATAAAACCACTGTACTATATATCTATATTAAATAAAAAAAAAATAAAAATAAAAATATATATATATATATATATATATATATATATATATTCATTATTATTTTTAATTTATAAACTAACGTTTAGACAAGATTTTTATGCATAGCACAAAGGGTAACAATTATTATTAGCAATAATTATCAGCCTGAAACACTCATCAACATTGAAAAATCTTCTATATATTTATCTTAATATTTGACAAGTATATTCTTATATATATTCGTATATTCTTCTTAATATTTGACAAGTTAAAGTATTTCCCCAATAAATGTAGTCATAATTTGTCTCGACGCCACCTAGCGAGGGATTTAACACTTACAATGTCTCTCTCGCAAAAATAAAGTTGGTTGTTTTCAGGTGGAAAAAATATAATAAGCAGTAATTGTTGAATGAAACACTAGTATATATTGAATTATTTGGCGGGTATTTGATAAGCCCCCATAGCTCAGTGGTCAAGAGCAGCTGACCGGTAGTCAGAAGGACACGGGTTCAAGTCCCGTTGGCGGCAAGTATCTTTTCTCGGAAGATTTTTCAATGTTGATGAGTGTTTCAGGCTGATAATTATTGCTTATAATAATTGTTATATATATATTATTCAAACAAGGTGGTCCAATAAAAAAAACATCATTTTGAACACTTTCGTCACTGGAAGAGGACCTACAGTAGGTAGCTAATTACAGTTTTTAAAATTTTAATTTTTTTTTATTTAAAAAAATCATTTTTTTAATTGCTTCAAAAATATTGACGGCTCTCACCAACGTACCTATTTACCCGTTAATATGTGCGTATGTATGGGAACTTGCGCACACATTAAATTTACGCTAGAATAACGTCACTAAGAAAGCGTCAGGTGATCTTTTTGAACAGCAATTAAAAGAATTACGTGTTTGTATTTATCTACAGGAATTTATTTTTATTTATTTATTTGTTTATTAAGACATACACAGTACATTATAATACAGATTATAAGGTATGTTAAATTAAATTATTACATGGTTATGTACCTATTACGTAAGTCCATAGAATGTCATTTGGTAATTACTTAATTACGCCTGAGATATGAACCGGTCTTAAAACTTAATTATTGAATGAATGAAGTTATAATAATAAAAAGGAAGAAAGGAGGGGGGGGGGGGAGAGATAAGGAGACATTTTAAAATCAAGAATTATATGCTCACTAATTGTAATTGACTGATTAAAGTTTAATGAAAAGTTAAGTGTAAGTAATTTTAAAACAATTAAATAAAAATTTAATAAATAAGTTTTGTATGTTTGCAAGGAATCATGAAAAATGTCTAAGTGTAGTAATTTTTCATAGTGGTTATAAGTTATGATTGCGCGAGTAATTGGTGAGTTACTCGCTGCATTAGTGGTATTGGATTCTCTATGAAAAAGAGAAATGTGCCTGGTACGCTTCATTGGGACATTTAAACCAATAGTGGATAGCAATTCAGAACTATCTATTTTATTATTTAGCAGGTTATACAGAAACAGCAGATCTGATAATGTGCGTCTTTTTTGTAAACTTAACATGTTATTTGTAGTTTTGTTGTATTTCTTGAATAAATATTTAGAGAATTTATTCTGTATACTTTATATTATATCTATGTACACCTTATATTGAGGATTCCATACCGGGGACGCATACTCCAGTTTACTTCTGACCAATGAACAAAACAACATTTCAAGAGTCTTAGCACTTTTGAAAACTTTACATATTCTTAATAGGAAACCTAGCATCTTTTAGGATTTTGATATTATGTGTTCGAATGTATGTTAGTCTAGTCTACATCATACCTAGTCAACTCTCGATTGTAGGAGGATTTTTAAAAATAAGATAAGTAAATACTATAGAAAAATATGTAATATTCTAACGTTATTTAAGACTAGCACAGTCTACGTTTTATTGGTTTTCGCTTCGCTTTTTTGCTTTATATTCATAATTGCCAGGATACTGATAAAATATAGTATCAAGACTGTCTTCGGAACCACGACAAAAATACAAATCCTACTAAGGCCTGCAAAATTTTTTTTCCTTTGAAAACAAATGGAGTTCATAAACTCAACTGTTCCGGATGTCACAAGATCTTCGAATTGAATACTGGCATTATACGACAAGATTATAGCTTGCTTTGTATCCACCCTTCACATCTTTCAGGGCCGCAAACAGCAGAGCATGATGCCGTTACCCTCTCTCCTTGGCTTGCGTGTGACAGGGCATCAATCGGAACTCACACAAAATTTTGGATTCGATTATTTCGTGATTTGCAATGGCATCAATTGTTATTGTCTCGCTAGATAACAGTTTTGTAAGAGGTGGTTCTGATGGTTTTTCCCAGTAGATCAAGTCAATATAGTCTGCTGCGTTGAAATTAAAAGAAGGTAGCTTAAATACTCTTATTGGAGAGAACCCTGACGTAGGTTCTCAGATACTTAGAATCTGTCTCAGAGCCAACTCTCTAATTTGTCTTCGTTCATCGTTTAGCATACTAATAAGTATATTTTCGCTGTGGCCAAATAACCTGTCTATCTACCATCTTTTTCAAATGTTCTGGAAGGTAACGAGACAATTTTATGCTTTCGTAGGGGTGTCTCGCCCCGTAAACACACGAAGGTTGTGTTTTTATTTTAAACCACATCGGAGCATACACTCTTAGCACAAATTCAGTCAATATCACCTGATTTTCTATCGGATTCTTGGTTGAAATGTAAAGTCGAAAAATAGTATTGGCTTTTGTTAACCAACGCGAATGACAGATTTTACCCGGGTTTCTTTTCACTTTACATTGTCCTTTGGCGATTGCTCGGCACATTTCCAATAAATAAAGCTGGTCTGTGCTAAGGTCGTCATGGGATTTTTCCGGTAAGTTGCATTCTATTGCTTGAAATTCTATCATAGGAAGATGTTCACAGTTCTTGAGTAACTTTCCTAGTTGGACGCTAAAGCTTCTAGGACCTGTTGTCGTTCCATCAAGGTATTCGAAAAGATGTCTCAAACTTAACTCGTTTAGCATGTAACTGACAGACCAACCACTGAAGTGGACGATGGAGTTTTCCTTCAAGAAGTCGAATAATGCCAGACTTAGTTCCAGTATTAACTGCTGTTCCGTCACATCCGATAGCCACCATGCACGCTAAATCAATGAATTTTGCCACAAAATATGCAAACAATTTGTGAGCTATTGTTTTAACATCACCGACAGGTTCTTTCAAAAGACTGATATGTTCTTCTATCACAACTTTTCTGCGTCCATCCTCCATGATTAATGTTTTATCAATATGCAAATGCACGAACTAAAATGGGGCTGATTGATGGCAGTCAGTGTGGTCCTAGTTTTGACACGAGCACCTCGAATCTTATTACGATCGATCACGTTTGGTTGATTATCTGTTGTCACTAATCCAATATCTTGCAATGTAGCGCAGACGATGGCAGCACCTGCCCGATCAGAAATACTGTATCGATCCAATGTTCTGGATACAACATATGGTTGGATTTATTACATTAGAAGAAGAAGTAGATGAAGCAAAGTATTATTGGTCAGTTGGAAGATCAACGTTAGTAAAACTTGAAACTGTACTGCGAGATGTGGACGGTTGATCTAAAGATGTTTGTTGTGTTTCTTGGTATAGTGCGCGAAAGTGGAATCAGCAATTTGTAAAATTTTCGCGGGAAAATAAATATTAACACATTTTTTTAATATTATTATTTAAGGCGCGGCAATTTTTATTCTTTACTAGCTGGTCCCGGCGTGCGTTGCTATAAAGAAATTGTTTCTCTCTCAGTGTCCTTTCCCATTCGTCCCGTTCCCCTTCCGCCTCCCCTTCTTCTCCTGCGTCCTCTTACCCTCTCGCGTTCCCACTCCGCCACCTCCACCTTCCCTCTCCCCACTCCACTCCCCTCTTCCTTCGTCCCGCGAACCTCCCTCCCGAGTTCCCCTCCCCCCTCAAACGTCCCCTTCCCCTTCCGCGTTCCCCTTCCACCTTCCCCGCCTTTCCTCTTCCCTTTCCCGCTCCCTCGTCCCGCCAATCCTGCTTTCCATATATTCAATCCCAGTAGATTCAGTTTTTAAACTGCCCGCGTGCCACCATTTACAATTTTTATTCAAATTTCCATTTTTCATGTATATTAAATTTGGTGCCTAACATAGGTACCTATTTAAAATATCTAAAATTCTTGATTCGATTCCAACTATTAGGGGAGTAGCTACTTTAAATAAATTTATCAACTTAAAGATTTTCAAAAATAGAATCCTGATTTAACAATGTCATTCTCAAACACGCGAACTGTCAAACATGCGATAGTCGTTAGGTTTTCTGAAATTATCCAATTTTCTGCGCAATTTTCTTAATTTTTCTCTCCGTAAAAACTATCCTCGTACTTCAAGAAATATTCTAAAAAAAGAATTAGCGAGATCGGTTCAGCTGCTCTCGAGATTTGCGCTTAGCAATACATTTAGCGATTCATTTTTATATATAAGAAGATGAAATGTAAAAGTAAAAATTTAAAAAATTAATATTGAAAGGGACAATTTTTTACCAGATTTTAAATAATTCAACTGCTTTGGGGCAGTATTTGTTATCAAAATTTTAAATTGATATTTTGTATGCTTAATTGTGTGTACCTAGAGCATCTTATCCGCACCCCGCGAAAACTGATTTATAAAAAAAATTCTATACAATGGCGATCCACCCTATTGGGAGAAGGTTAAGTTGGTTCTTAGAAAAAGTATATCGAAATATTGGGTTTCTTAGTAGACGGTGATTGGTATTGCTTTTGGCTGTGACCAAGAGGGAAGATTCTGTGTCGACAAGGTTATTTATAATTTTGAATAGCAATTTGATGTCGTTTTGGTCACGATGTTGATTTAATATTTCGTATTTCAAATATTTAAGGGGTTTCGTATACTCGGTAAACAGTGTGAACTATCAAGTTCTACAGGATAATTTAAATACCGAGTTTGTCTACTTTAAACTGTGCTACGTTGCTATATTGGGTAGAAACATTGAAATAAACTCTTCCTTACCTCGGGCTAACACTCATCGCGGTAGAAATATATTACTAGAGTTTCAACGTGTGGATCGCCTGCTGACTAACTCCTCTGAAAACAGGGTACGTGGGCAGTTCGGTCTCTTGCAATAAAAGAAGGATGGAGGAGACTTAACGTTTATTGAATAACATACAAGCACCGAAGCGCAATCCTATAGAACTTCATACACAAGTGAGGCAATAATAACAGGGAGTCACGTAATATTACCTAACTTGTTACAATTTGGCAAAAGCTCTCTCAGCACCTGGTTTTGATTGGTTCGGCTCGAAAAAAAATATATACCTGAAAAGGGGACTGTGAGCCTAAGAAGGTTGGGAACCTCTGCAGCACATTTTTAATTTTCATCTTCTAAAACCAAGGTGACAAATTGTGCAAATCATCGAGAAAATGGATAATTTGAAGAACTTGAAATTTTACGTGTGGTGCTAATATTAAGAGAAGAATTAATAAAACTGTTAATTATCAAGGAAGAGAATATTTAGTAATAGCCAAACAAGGTTAAAATGTGACAATTTTTTAAGAATTTTTGGATGTTACTACAAGATATTTCAAGTTCAACTTGGAAAATTGTACTGTGGTTGACAATAAAAAATCTTACGCGCTTGTTATAATATTGGCGTTAGTATTTCGGTACAAAACATTTAATATTAACACCTATTTCACTCAAGTAAAGAATCTGACATTTGGTACATTCCAAAGCTATTCACACCAACGTAGAATGTAGGTACTACTGCATCAAGCGTTTGACGTGTTAGATGATGCGCAACTGGATGGAAGACTTTGAGTAAAATCCATGGCTCGGCGCGTGCTCTTGTACCTACTCATGTTGTTAGTTTCAATGTATGTAATCTACCTTTGTTTCAAAACAGGTAAGATTAGTCAAAATTTGAGGCTGTTTATTTTTTAACGACAATTAAATTTGCTATTATAACTACTATCTCTAGTATGTTGCGTAATGATACTTGTTAAAGAAATTATACATATATATCGATGACCCAGAATTAAACTGCAAAAGATCCAAGTACGTTGTTTTAAGATAACCAAAATTTTGTTTCCACGATTAATACGAATGCAAAAGTGTTAAATTTCAATATTTTTCACCAAAATTTCTAAATCTCCCTAAAATGCAAGCCCTTGATAAAAAAACAATCTCGTCCGTTTTATTTTGTATTAAACAGGATACACATGAATATTTGGATATTTACAGGTTATATGATTCTCAGTGATTCAAACATTTTTATTAATTTTGTTGCTGTATAAAAATGGGATGGATTACCCCATAAAACCTTTATTTTATTCTGTACGTCTATGCCAATATATAATGCATATTAAATTTATTTATGAACAATTTAAAGTGCGGGAAGGTCCATTGTATGAAGCAGGAATCGCCGATTATAAATATGTAAGTTTCCCGTACCATTATATTATAAGTAAAACTGCTTGAAACTTTACTCAAGACTTTAAACGCGTTTTTCTCGAAACTACTGAACCGATTTATTTGAATTTTTGTGTGTACGATTTGTGTGAACCTTTTCTATATATCCCTCTTACATAAAGTAAAACATTAAATTTTTACCATTTAAACAAAATTTGAAGTATTATTTTAATTGTATTTTAGATGACCAGGAGGGTTGGAACCGTGCACCCCAGGATATTTTTGGACCCCCCACTTCACCAGATGATAACTTTTCAAGTTTCGTATTTTTTAATTTTTCTTCAGGTTTAAATAAACGTATCATTAAAAAATGTATGGCAAAAATATTTGTTTCTTTTTTACAGATCTCAAAAAACGCCCGAAATCTGTGCCTCTAGACTAGAATACCCTATGAAGTAACATTTATGACGGTGTATTGCACAAATTTTTTAAATTTTCCAAACCAGTTTAAAGAATATGATTTGGTAATGTTTTCGTAAAATTGTTTAGCTTCTTAATAAGATTTTAAATTTCTTATTTGAAATAAAATAATGTTGAAATATTCTTTATCATCATATGCACATAATTCCTTTAATCACACGTCATATTCCACGGGTATACGAAGAAAAGATTGACCGCCAAATAATTTCGCATTGGCACATACTAATTGTTGCTCCAATTACATTCATACGAAACTTATAAAGATATATATTTTTATTTTATTTTTATTGTTGATACATTATTTTACAAAATTTCATAGTACAATCGAGTAATGTTGGCCTCACTGAGTTGTTTACCCGTGCTGAGGCCCCAATTTTATAATATATTAATTTATACATAATACAGTTTAAAAAAAAAAGAAATATACAATGTTGGTGACGAAACAAAAAAAAAACATTTAAAATAAAGATAGAGATAAATTTAAACTAAAAATAGAGATCAAAAATATATAAATATACCTTAATGCAGTCTCAAAAATACAAATGCAGCGTAAAAAGAAAAAAATGTCAGATTATAAAAATACATACGCACATAAATGCATGCTTACAAATATATATTATGCAGACTTACAAAGAAATAAACACAATCTCACAAAAAACGTAACCCAGGCCTAAGAAGAAAAGGCGCACGCTTACAATATACGGGGGCAGGCCTACGAATAAGTACATAAATACAGGCTTAGAAATACAAAAACAAATGCCAGATAAGAAATACGTAAGCATCGATTTACAATGAAACGCAGGCACAGCAAAAAATTGCCAGACAACAATGGCAAAGTATAAATTTATTGGGTGAAATAATGCATTTTAACCTTCTGCCACTGAGGTGACTTTTTTTGTTTTCATTCTGCCTGGGAGTAGTCTAACAGACGTGCATTTTAGGTACCATTATTCAACAACAAGATTTTGTACATTATATAGAAGGTACGAGTTAATAAGATATTTTTTATAAATATTTAATCTGTATTTCAATAGTTTTTTACAGGATATGGTCTAATAAATTTATTAAATAAAAAAATACAACGTATTCATTAATGTTTACGAAATCATGAAAATTTTCCCATAACCAACTTTCAAAATGTTTGAAAAAATTAGGTGACAAAAATGTAACAAACTAAACATGCTTTTATTTCCCCAGGGCATAAAATTACGAGTAACATCGCACTTTAAAAAATTGATAATATATTTAGTGTATTTTTTCTTAAAATAAACTTAAAATCATTATCTTGATTCCATATTAGGTTTGTTAGGCAAGTAGACAATTAATTTGCAATGACATTTGAAATTTGAAAGCTAGTACAATTTTATTAATACAGATGTGTAATTCTTATTCATTCTTTTTCTTCATTCAAACCTTCTTTTTCGCCTCCAGAAAGTTCTCTCTCTTCATGGATTTCCTCTTCTATAAAAAAAATTGAGTCCTCTACTTTATCGTCAACAACACTGAATTCGGTGGTCAATTCACTTGGTCTTCCTCCAACCACAGCTGAATTTTCTGATCATTAATAACATCCGCTGATGCTCCAGTAGCTTTTCTCTTCTTTGAATGTGAAGGAACCAAGGAACTGAGCGAGACAGAACGATGCGCCTTTGCGTTGTCTGACAGACGGATAGAAACCTCATCGGCAGAGGGTTAAATTACATCGGTTAGATCTACGTATATTTTTTCTAATACGTCCTTGCTTCTGTACTTTACAACTATGGTTAAATCCTCTAAAACCCAACCTAGTGAAAACAAGTTCACCTTGAAACTTCTTGCAATAATTTCCCACTGCATTAATAGGAAGCCACAAGCCTTAGCGTGCCTTGTATCGCTCCGAATATAGGTAAAAGGCATAAAAGTCGCTTGGCAAATGGAGTCTAGAGGTTACCATTTCAAGCACAAAGTATTTTTTATATATTTTGTGAATAATTTCAAAAGAAAGAAAAAAGTTAATCTATGAAAACTATCACAGATAATTTTTGCCATAAAATTATATTTTTAAAACGTTTTTTTCTTATAAGCATTCATACATTTGTAATGAAAAAATAATTTTTTTATTAGTTTACGTTTAAATTTTTTTATGAAGTAATTAACAAATTTTATTTGAGTTCTACTCAACGGACACTGTAGGAAATGCTTCAACTTATCGTAAACATTTTTTTCGTATTTATAATGTGAACCAATTCGTGGTAAAGTTTAATCGGAAATAGTTATTAGCGTTAATCATCACCTTAAATGTTGATATTAGTCATACAATCAAAGACTCGACGATAAGGACTCAATTCAATTTAACTGTATAATGGTAAGATGTAATGTTAACTGGTCAACACAAAAGTTTAACAAAGAACATTGAAATCTTACGTAAATGTAGGTAAATAATCAGTCATAAGAAGAGTGACAAATTGTTGCAAAACATCAAATATTAATTATTATTACTTTCTCTCTTTTCTTTTATGACATTTATTCTTTTGATTATCCTACCAACGTCACCGAGTGCGTACATACTTGTGCAATGAAATATGTATGTTAACTTAACATAAATACAAATGATCAAATTTCATTCGTAATCCGCAGATTAAGGTTCTAAAAATCTTTCTAATTTTCTTGATACCTTGAGATTGAAGGTGTAAGTATTAATAGAACGAATACAGTCATTTTAATCGTGATTATAAATCTTCTCAATATGCAGATTAATATATATAGAAATCTGCAAAAGAGGAATGTTTTATTTATCGTAGAATTATTTATCTATTATTGTAATCAATGAACCGATAAACTGATAGAAATGTGTCTTGGGCGGATCTGTTTGCTAAAAGTATGCACACTTTTCCATATTTCTGTTGAAATTGGTGAAACACTTTCGAATTTCTAAATAATTTCTCGAGCTGATAAACAACTTCATTACTTATCTTGGCCTATCAATGGCTAAGGGTAGAAATATCGTTTTTTAATTGGTAAAATCCATTTTATAGATTACACTTCTGGAGTTTATATTTATGTTCAGTGTGTATCAGTAATCGATTGAAGTCTTACTTTCCAACAACAGACTTAAACAGATATGGGGTATTTGTAAATAAACATAGACACTTCTCTTGCTTTTTTTTTTAAATTTTAACTACAAAGCAGTAGTATATCTATTTGTTGGGCACATGTGTGATGTGTATCTCTCATTTCTAGGGATTATGTCTTTAGTATTTGAAATAGACGTCATTGAGTGTGAGGCAATCGCTCAGTTCTTTGGAAACCCGTGCAGACAGAAAGGTGCTAAGTTCAAATTGTTCGTCGCGAGAGCAAACAGCTCATTGACATTGAAAGATCGTTGACGTCGGAGCCAATAGTTTCAATGGAAATTTTTAGTAATACAACTGCATCTCTTTTTTCCTTGAGGTTTATTTGTGCAGGGGTGTCCAAATTGACGAAAACAGAATGAGAAAATGACAAGAAACATAAGAAAGAATTATAAAGAAAACAAAGAAATAATAATAATTAGTAAAAATACAAGTATCTTCAAAAATTACATAAAAATAAATATAACAATAAAAGTAAAAACAATCATAAAGAGAAACAGACGGCCGCCTTGGTCAAGGGGTAATGCACTCGACTCACAAATAAATTTATTTGATCAATTTGTGTTAATAATATATCTACAATATATTGGCGGCACGTTCCAGAGTGGAAGAAACTTAAATATGGCCTTGGTGTAAGACCACCATTCAGAATCGAAACGTTGCATGAAATGACTTTAGCCGTGTTTGGTGACCAGATCTGAATAGCCAGATACTTCCCTACCTTCCTCTTAATCATCTCCTTTCCCTCCCAACATGTCCCAATTGGGGATGCCATAGTCTCAATGGCTTCAGACGGGAGCAGCTGGGACTCTTGTGAGGTATTCACATAAAAAAACATAAAGATGAACAAAACGAGTAAAAAGCAATAAATATAACAAGTAACATGAAAGTCACATAATAGCTAGCACGACATTTTTTTTATTTTTTTTGACATGAATACCGCACAAGAGTCCCAACAGCATCCCCAATTGGGGTATGTTGTGAGGCTGAAGGTAGTGAGGAGGGGAAGGAGATAGGAAAGAGGAAGGTGGGGAAGTACCTGGCTATTTAGATCTGGTCACCAAACACGGCTAAAGCCATTTCAAGCAACGTTTCAATTCTGAATGGTGGTCTTACACCAAGGCGATACTGAGAGTATCTTGACATAAAGCAAGCGGACAACAAACGTTACCGAGTGGAAGAATCTCTCAGTATCGCCCTGGTGAAAAGCCTCTATGTTTACAAGCTTCTAGCCGGTAAGTTTAAAAGCGGGTGAATCGGCGAGCGAGATTGTCATGATGACACACAAAACTGTCTACTCACTCAGTAGCGACAGTAGCAGCTAAAATAACGACTGCCGCGCGAACCAATTCAGTCGACATTTTGTAAAAAAACTTGAGCTCGTAGCTAGCGCCACACACTAGCCAGTAGCGAGAATTACGACTCCCGCGCGAAATAATTCTGACAGTTACGAAATAACAAATAGTGAATTTCCCAGATAGTACCTAGTAAACTAGCTCAATGTAATCGAGGCTTAACACCAGTATTCGGAATCGCGTTGCTTGAAATGGGTTCAGCCGTGTTTAGTGACCAGACATGGATAGCCAGATACTTCTCTACCTTCCTCCCCTCCATCGCCTTCGCCTCCCTACTACCTTTAGTCTCACAACACACTGGGAGTACCCCATAGTCTTACTGGCTCCAGACGGTTATAAGCAGTTAGGACTCTTGTGCAGTATACTTTAAATATATAAGTATAAAAAAAAACAGAAAATATTATTACATTAAAAGAAGGAGAGGAAATCGTGGAAAGGAAAAAGGTATAAGGGGTTGGTAGGAATCTGGGGGTCAGTGTGTCCAGGAGTGACGGACGTATGAATCAATCCCCCCACTGCGAGTAAGGCGATGTTCCAATGTCCTGCTGGAGTGGTCTACAGGTCTTCCGCTACCAGTCTCTACCGATCCGGCCTGCCACGCAGTTGGTGGGCAGATGCTGCCACCGCCAAGATCTGGAAAAATCTTACCGCATGAACCTACAGTGAGTTCTTAAATACAAAGTAAAGTAGTTTACTCACAGTCCTCCTCACTATGGATTTCTGGTCTGAGGCGGACTGTATGTAGTTTTTAGTTATGTTTGTGTTAAATAATGATGTGTTTGATAACGCCTTCTGAAGGTGAATCAGCAATAATAACACGGCGGAACTGGTTTATGAATAAACAATAATGACTGATATAAAACTTTGTCAATTATTTATTCATAAACTTACCGTTGCAATTGAAAAATTAAAAACAAAACTAAATTCCTAACATTTCGAATTTCAAATAAGCTCTTACCTTCACAACAAAGCCTTAAACTCCACAGCTGTAAACTACTATCAACTCCATGTACCTGTTCTTCTATAAGTAGAGTTGACAGTATTAAATATCTTGGTATTCAAATAGATGATCTTCTTAAATGGAACGTACATGTTACAAACCTAACGACAAAACTGAGGAAACTCGCCTATTTCTTTAAAAATGTTAGAGATGCATTAAATAGAAAACAACTAAAACAAGTTTACTATGCTCTTATGCAATCATCACTTGAATATGGTATTATCAGCTGGGGAAGTGCCACAAATACTTGCCTGGAGCCTTTAGTAAAGATTCAACAACTAATTTTTAAGGTTATTCTTAAAGTCCCGTTGAGAATGAGCACTGATTTTATTTTTAAGACACTTAGGGTGGGTTTCTTCATTTACCGAGAATGCTAAATGCAATGCCAATTGTAAAAATAAACGATCGAAATTTAAAATTTAAACGAAATTTCTATGCATTTGACCGTTTACTTTTACAATTAGCATTGCATTTAGCATTCTCGGTAAATGAAGAAACCCACCACTAATGCTCCTAATCTGCAAAAATTGTATTAAAAAAATATCCTGCTTAATCAATTTAAAAATACACACATGTTTGAAGAACGAATAAGCACTAGAGCCTTAAGAGAGTCAAATGGATAATCTTTTAACATCCCAGTTTGTTAAACTCTTATGGGCAAAGAAGTTTTAAATATAATGCAACAAAGCTGTTCAATTCTCTACCTCCTGAAATTAGAAACACACAAACCAAAAATGCATTTAGAAGTAAAATCATTGATCACCTCAAATAAACATATCCATCATGAGTATTTAATAACATACTTACCTTTACACCTACTGTGAGTGAAGTATTGCATAGGCAGTCCGACGACTACTTATGTGCTATGGCTGAAAGTAATTTTATTTCCATTATTAATTCTCCAACTAGGGTACAAGGTAGCTCAAGCTCATGTTTGGATCATATATATACCAGAAATATAACAAATTCAAATGCATTTGTAATACATAATACAATCACTGATCATTACACCACTGCAATCAGTATCCCAAACTCAATACCCAAAAAACATAAAATTAATCACAAACAGATTATCAATTATGAGGCTTTATTAAATGATCTTAAAAATAAAAATTGGGAATATGTTTATAAAGAGACTGAAGTTAACAATGCTCTAAACTATTTTATTAATGAAATCAATACATTCATAACAAAACACACAATAATTAAACGCATTCCATATAGTAAAATACATCTCACCCCATGGATTACCAACGGCATTGTTAAATCTATACACAAAAGAAATCACCTTCATAAAATAGCTAAACGAGACCCATTGAACGATACTAAACAGCAAAACTATTACCGATACCGTAATATTTGCAAAACCGTTATTCGCAAATGTAAAGAGCGTTATTATAAAATCTTACTTGATATAGATAATTCCAGCAAAAACATGTGGAATGTTGTCAGAGACATAACTAAAAGTAAAAGAAATACCAGTACATCGGTAACTGAATTAAACACCGGAAATTTGATTATAACTGACAATCAATCAATTGCATGTCATACTAATCAATATTTTGCATCTGTTGGGTCAAATCTAGCAAAAAAAAATTTATTAGAAACCCAGAAAACGGAGGACTCTTTAGCATCGACAATTGAAACAAAGGAACAATCTTTTTCATTTGATATTAAACCAACTACTGTAGAAGAGGTCTTAAAAATAATCAACAGCCTTAATACTACACATGAAAAGGGTCCAGATAGTCTAAATACACAAATACTAAAAAAAATAAAAAATCAGATTTCTGCTCCGCTATCATATATTTACAACTTAAGTTTTGCATCAGGAATATTTCCTGATCACTTTAAAAAATCAATAATTGTCCCAATTCACAAAAGTGGACCTAAATCTCTTGTAGAAAACTACAGGCCAATATCTCTTTTAAGCGCGATATCCAAAGTCATTGAAAAGCTTTTCAAAACTAGGTTAAACGAATATGTGGAGGAACATAACATTCTAAGTCCAAACCAATACGGCTTTCGGTCGGGTAAGGGAACGGATGATGCCATCGCATGTCTCACGGAAACTATTGCAGGGAATATGAACCGTGGCAAGAAAACTATTGCCCTTTTCCTGGACCTGGCCAAGGCATTTGACACAATATCTCATAAAATTCTTTCACAGAGACTTAGAAATATAGGAATAAAGGGAAAAGCTTTTCAATGGATAGAAAGTTATATATCTAATAGATTTCAACAAACCAGAATTAACGAGGCTATTAGCACTTCACTAAAATACACTTTTGGGGTACCACAAGGAAGTACACTTGGGCCCCTTCTCTTTATTATATACATAAACGAACTTTGTAACCAACACATTGGTGGAAAAATTATCACGTTCGCTGACGATACAGTTATTTTGTTTGAAGGAGATGATTGGATAGAAACACACCACCTTGCGAACACAGGTATAAATAGAGTAAAACAGTGGCTGGACAGTAATTTGCTTACACTAAACATACAAAAAACAAAATATCTCACATTTAGTGCTACCCTTGCAGGGCAACCCAAAACACCTCATCACCTCACAATACATAATATTAAGTGTAGCCTTGGAAATAATAACCATACTTGTAAATGCGAAACCCTTGAATGTGTTAAATCTATTAAATATTTAGGTATAATAGTGGATAACCACCTTAAATGGAAACAACAAATTGAAAACACAGCTAATAAAGTGCGCAAGCTTATTTATATATTTATAGCATTGCGGGAAATTATAAAAACTCAAGACATTAAAAAAATATACTACGGGCTCTGTAACTCCGTCATAACCTACGGTTGCATTGGATGGGGTGGAACAGGATTAACAATATTATACCCGCTACTGGAGGCACAGAAATCCATTCTACGCGTCATTATGAAGAAACCCTTCAGATACTCGAGCGACGCTCTCTTCAAGGAGTTTAATGTGCTTGATGTTCGACAATGTTATAAAAAAAATAACAATCTGCGTCCACAAAAATATAAGCAAAACGATAACAGTCGATCATAATCATCAAACCAGAAGTAAGAGCAGAAACGACCTTTCCATTCCTACAAGCAATACTGCGGCTTATCAAAAAGTTTTCTCATACCTGGGACCAAAAATATACAACAAAATCCCCGCTCAATTTAAACTGCGTGAATTATCATCCTTCGGTACTAAAATTACAAAATGGTTATTAGACTTAGGTAGGACAGATTCTGAAAAATTATTAAAAAACGTAGTCTGAGTTGATTTCTTCGATTTTGTATTTTGTATTTTCCTAAAAAATATATTTTTTTTAAATTTTTCTTTCTTACATTTATATATTATATTTTTATTTTATATTTTACATGTATCTATCTGGATTTTATTGTTTATTACTGCTAATTTGTATTTTCCTAAAAAAATACTTTTATTTTTATTTTTATTTCTCTTTCTTACATTTATATGTTATATTTTTATTTTTTTTTATATTTTACATGTACCTACCTGGATTTTATTGTTTATTACTGATGTATACCTAGAATAACACAACTTATATCTGATATTGTACCTAATATCTAAGTAACTCCCCCAATATGTACCATTATTGTTAATTATTATTGAATCCATTAATGTGAAATTATGTACACGCAACCTGCCAATTTGACTGTCCTAAAACGGGAAACCTTCCTAGTTGGACAGTCAAAGCTTCCTTTTATATTGTTATATCTTGTATGTAATAAATGTAATAATAAAAAATAAAAATAAAAAAATAAATCTTATATATATATGTATATTATGTAACATGCTTGAATTGCATATTTAAATAAGAAAAGGTTTTATTTAAACCTGTCATTTTCATAATATTAATTAAACAAAATCTTAGATAACCACTCTGTAAATTGCCATCTCAACAATGGCGTTTCACACCTAAGAGCTCGTTCACATTGAGCATATAAATATAAAAGATCATAGCATGCCACATATCGCTCTCCATACAATCCCTTCAGACCGTTCACACCTGAGCGCTTTATGCGCACATCAACCATAGACAATGCACATCTTACGCCGTAACCGCTCCTGAGGCGATATGCCAACAGTTAAGCGCCCCCCACTCCGACAAAAACAGGAGAGGAAGTCATTTTAATTACGGAGCTGCCAAGACCGGTGGATGACAGATGTCAAGTTGATAGATTCAGTACGAAAAATGCGCACTCCGTGGCCGCTCGCTAATTCAACTGACCCCCTCTCCTACCATAGGAAGAAATATTTGATCTGCGCTGTGTAAACGGCACGAAACATAAGTGCTCGCGGTTCAACAGATACCTGCTAGCGGTTATATTACATGTCTGAACACCCCTTACTGAGATGGGCAATACGTCATTATTATAACAAAATGTAAAATGAAAATAATTAAATAAATAATATAAAATAAAAAATTATTTCTAAATTCACCTATAAAGAAAATAATGATTATTATTTTATTTTATTTTTTATTTTAGTTTATTTAGGAAACATACAGTTTTACAAAAAAAAAATAATTGAACATAAAATATAGAACATGATTTAAATCAGTTAAGTTCCATTTATAATATTTATAAAAGCTAGAAATTAATTAAAAGTAATAAAGTACATAGTGTGTGTGAAAAATGATTAAAAAGAGAATACTAAACAAAAGAGAAGTAATATTTTAAACTTAGGTACAGAGGTAAGGTTAATTTGATTTTAAACGATTTAAGGGTACAGTGGAAAATGTCAATATCTCTTGGCATTATAAGATTTGCAGATACGCCCGAGCAAGGAATTTTGTGCGTATTTCGTTTTGAAATGTTGTATATAAAATAAGGTATTTGATCTGGTATTGCGTTCAGGGCAACTAAATGCAATCCTTTCTAACAGGGCTGGGGAGTCAATAAGGCAGTTCAAAATTTTGTACAGAAACAGTACGTAAAAATTTTTTCTTCGTTTGTAAAGAGTAATAGGATTACATTGATGATTTTCAAAACGATACGACAGGTGTTTCAGGAATTTTGTTTGAATATTTTCAATTCGGTTAATATAAGTTTGATATTGTGGATTTCAAATGACAGATGCGAATTCGAGATGAGATCTTACGTATGCCATATAAAGTAGTTCAAGTGTAAAAGGTTTATTGAATGGTTTTGTGATTCGTGGAATGAAGCCCATTTGTTTGTAGGCTTTTTCTACAATGTTTTCAATATGATCTTTAAAAAGTAATTTAGAGTCAAGTAATACTCCAAGGTCTCTGATTTTTTCTACTCGTTGGAGAGGGACATGGTTTAGATGGTAAGTATGGATGATTGGGTGACATTTACGTAAAAATGTTATTGAATTACATTTATCTATGTTTAGGAATAATTGGTTTTCAATTATTCATTCATCTTCTTGCAATTTATTGCAATCATCTGTTGAGCTTATGCATTTGTATATTTTCATATCGTCAGCGTAAAGAATGAAATCAGAATATCTGATGACATGTTTGATGTCATTAATATACAAAGTAAAGATTAGGGGCCCTAAATGAGAACCTTGAGGCACTCCTGAGGGAATAATTATTATTTGTGACATGTATCCTTTTAGGGCAACAGCTCGACTTCTGTTTTTAATGTAAGATGAGAACCATCTGAGAAGATTCCCACTTATACCAATTTTTTCGAGTTTATTTAAGAGTATGTCATGATTCACCTTGTCAAAAACCTTGGAAAAATCAGTATAGATAGAATCAACCTGCTTTTTTGTCCATTGAATTAAGAACGAAATCAGTGAACTGTCCCAAGTTTGACTCAACAGATCTGCCTTTGAAAAAACCTTGTTGTTGGGGGTTGATAATAGAGTTTTTACATATATTAAATAGTTGGTCATAAACTATTTTTTCCATGATTTTACTTAAAATGCATAACTTTGATATAGGTCTATAATTTTCAATTTTGTGTTTATCCCCCTTTTTAAAAAAAGGTGTCACAAAAGCTTTTTTTCAAATAGTGGGAAATACGCCTTCTTTGATAGAAAGTGTGAACAGTAATGTCACAGGAGTAACAAGTTGTTCAGCACAATTAAAAATGAAAATTGGGTGTAATTTATCGCATCCAGCGCTTTTTTTGTATTGATATTTTTTAGATATCTTAATACTAGAGTTGTATTAATATTAATCGAATTCAAATGTATTGAATTTGCATTATTATTATTGATTCTATCTACCTTTTTCGTGGAAATGTTTTTTGATTGAGAGGGGACAAAAACAGGTTGAAAATAATTGTTAAAAAGATTGCAAATTTGTTGCCCGCCACTTGAAGAAAGGTTTCCGTGGAAAACGTTATTATGTATATCAGAGGAGGTTTGTTTGGTTTTCACGAAAGTCCAGAAATATTTCACATTATTCTTTATGTTGAACTCAGCATTATTAATATAGTTTGTCTCTCTGACTTGCTCTGCCCGGAATAGCTCATCCACACTTCTAATGCCGGTCCATTCTCCTATATTTCGCAGCCAAGACATTTATCTCCTACCAGGCCCTCGACGACCCTCTATCTTGCCTTTCAATATTAAATGGAGCAAGTGATCCTTCTCCCCTCGAAGTATATGACCCAGACATGAAATTTTCCGGATTTGTATTAATGTAAGTAGTTCTCTATGTGCTCCAGCCCGCCTGAGAATTTCTGTATTAGTGATCATGTCGGTCCATGGGACCTTGAGCATTCTCCCTAAGGCTTTACCCTAATGCATAAAAACGAGATAGTATTAGATTGGATAACTTAGAAGAATTAGAACTAAGGAAATCCATAAAAACATTAAGTAAAGTAAATAATAATCAAATAAATTTAAATAAAAGTCCAATACTTAGGTTGTTCCCTATTGACAAACAACATTCCCTTTCCCTTCCCAATTCTCCAACTACACTTACGCCTACTTCTTCCTTTGCTGGCGGAGTCCAGCCCATTTGGTTTTAAATCATATAATATTACCTAAAACATATGTAATTTAACTTTAGTAAAGTATTGTACTGCCCTGAAGAAGCTACGGTTGTAACGAAACCCGGTCGGCATAAAGTATACAAAATAAAAGTGGTGTTAACAAAGTTATTGTTTTATTTTAAATAATTATTATTACTAACTAGCTGGTTCCCGGCATGCGTTGCTATGCCATTTAATAAAGAAATGGTTTCTCCCTTCGTGTCCTTTCCCATTCGACCCGTTCTCCTTCCACCTCCACTTCCTCTCCCGCATGTTCCCACTCCGCCTCCTCCACCTTCCCTCTCCCCACTCCACACCCCCCTTTCCCGGTGGATTCAGTTTTCAAACAGCTCACGTGCTACCTATTGCATTTTTTATACAAAATTTTATAATGCCAGAGCTCGCCAGTAGTTTCATACAAACCTTGCTCTGAAAATAACGAACACAACAAAAAAAGAATTATCCAATTTGGTACAGTCGCAGTCGTTCGGAAGTTATGTGCGTAGGTACATACATTTCTGCCATTAATTTTTATTTATATAGATAGATTTATAGTTGCCCTTCATTGCAGTCGTATTTATTAACCTTTTTGCACTGACTTCGCAATTTCATATTCGAGGAAAAATACCAATTTGTCGGGAATACCTTGAGTTCTGCTTAAATATGAGTCTACATTATATATCAAATCATCCATGCTTCTTACCTTGGTTTCCATGGGCGGTTGTTTGAAAATTTTTTATCACTTTCGCTCAAACGAAATACTTCGTGAATTATATTATTAACGAAGAAGAAAACACTAATTATCTAAACGAAAATATGAAAGAGAACAAGTCACAGAAAAATAAAAAGATGACGGTCGCAACTGGGACTCGAACCCAGAACCTCTCGTCTTACCGGGTCAAACGCCTTACCAAATCAGCTACAGCCACCTATTGTTTGACGTCATATTTGTCAATCTCATAATATCTTTGACTATTTTTTTCAATATTATTGGCAACTACCTTTTTTATTGAAAACGAATGTTCAAAGAACTGGTTTGTAACCTAGATAATGTCTTGGATAAATAGACTTCCCCACTGAACGCATATTCGAAGAGTTCAAAGTTCCAACATCTAAAAACTTATTTGAGAAAAATTCAATCATACAAATTATAAAAGAAAAAGATAAATTCTCATTCATAACTGAAAATTGTACAAGACTTACACATGTATTTGTATGCCCCAAACTAAACACGTCTTTTGCCCAACACCATTATACACACCAAGGAAAATACTTCTTTAATAACCTTCCAGTAGAAATCAGAAGCATTAATGACAAAGTACAATTTTGAACTCCATCAAAAAACATTTTAGAGAAATCACCAACGGGAAAATTGCTGCTTCCCTCATCACCACATGAATGTCACACTAAAAATTATACCTATTTTACTTATTACTGAATACATGTGGATGATTTTATCTTTTAGTTAAAGGATCTTGATTGCGACATGATTAAACTGTGTTTTAACGGTCTATGTATATTAACTGTAAATCTGTGCATATATTATGTGAAACACCTGACTGCATAAATTGTAAATATTTAAAATGTATCCACAAGCTCCTCCATCCACAAGCAAATGCTTTTAATGGAGGAAAAGTAACACTGTAACATGTTCCATTTTTTAAGATAAATAAAATTATTAAAAAAAAAAAAAAATATCCGATTTTATTTATATGGAATACCTATATATTGACTTTTTTGAAAAAATCCAAACGAATATTCAATTTTTATTAGAACAACTTTCTTTTTATAACTTTTGGAGGTTATTCCCATCAACGTACGAGTACTATATCATTGAAAAATAAGATAACATCAATAAAACTGAAAAATAAAAAGATAATAGATTCAACTGGGATACGAACCCATTACCTCTCTTCATAGAATACCGGGACAAACGCCTTAACAATTCGGTTACTGCCACCTCTGAGAGGTTCTGCGTTTGAGTCCCAGTTGCATTCCCAGTTCGAGGTATAGGCCACCAACAGCCGAAAAAACCTCATCCCATGAACCCGCTATAAGTTACCAAACGAAGCGCACTATTTGGGTGACCTACAGAAGTGTTGGTTATTCAATGAATGGTTCCCGGGGCGGCAGTACGCATATCATTTTGGGAGGCGGGTATGGGGTTGAGGAGGTATTTTGATCTCTCCAACCAGAATCACTCGACCCATCGCCTTGCACCGCAGTTAAAGGGATGGATTCATACGTTCGTCGCACTGATCCCCTAGATTCCTACCCATCCCTCATAACTATTTCCTTCCCAGAACTTCCTCTTCTTCTTTTCCTTAAAAAGTCCTCCACACAGCATCCCCTAAGATGACATAGGCCCTGAGGGAAATTATTTTCATCAGGTCCTCCTGTGTGAAGCTAATGTAAAAAAAAACTTAAAATATAAATATCATATTCTACAGTTATGGCCTAGCCAAACATCCCTTTGTCGTCATAATGCCTACTTATTAGAGGTATGTGTGATTTCATGTCGATTTTCGGATTTGCATATTCCACCAATTTTTACAGTTTTTCAAAAAGTTAAACAGTGTATTATTTTATTACATATTTGTAAAAAGCACTAACTTTGTGACTCGCCATAATTTACAATAAAAAAACACATAAATTTGTTTAAGACCACTTTTATTTTAAAACACTCTACCGATTTCAGAAGCACCCTTCCTTCGTCAGGAGAATATTATAACTCTCACTAAAAACTGGGCGTACTGTACAGGGCCCGCAGATACTTTAATAGTACACAACTGCTAACCCTGTACAAATCGCAAGTGCGCCCCACGGTTGAATTTGGCAGCCACCTCTGGTCTGGAGCTCCAAAATACCTGAAAAATACCCTCGACTCTGTGCAGAAACGGGCGGTCCGTTTGATAGATTCTCCCATCTTAACAGACGGATTGCAATCTTTAGAGCACAGGCGTCGGGTGGGAATGCTATCCTTGTTCTACCGGTATTACAATGGAAGATGCTCCGAGGAACTAGCATCATTGATCCCTTCGGCACCGGTGCATAGTCGGGAAACACGCCAAACGCGTGCCCAACATTTGTACACAGTTGACATTTGTCACATGAGAACGGGTCGTTTCTTCGACTCGTTCTTGTGTTCAACAGCTCGGCTGTGGAATGATTTGCCGGCCTCTGTGTTTCCTCCTTCCTACAACATGGGTCTCTTCAAGACCAATGTTCATTCCTTCCTCTCCTCAAAAAGACCCTCCACACAGCATCCCAGATGACATAGGCCCTGAGGGAAATTATTTTCCTCAGGGCCTCCTGTGTGGGAGTTAATGTAAAAAAAAAAAAAAAGTCCTCACTATCTCTCCCTAGTTATAATATTCTCCTGACGAAGGAAGGGTGCTTCTGAAATCGGTAGAGTGTTTTAAAATAAAAGTGGTCTTAAACAAATTTATGTGTTTTTTTATTGTATATTATTTTATTATTTACGAAACAACAAAAATAAATTCCACGGATTTTTTTTCCGAAATCTATAAACAATTTAGCATCAAGCCGCGCGCATTTATCTGGTTGAGTAGGTACTGTGTTCGACTGAACTCTAGTTGCAACAACACGCCATCGTAAATTTTGAATCACCGAGACTTCATTGATAGGTTTATTTAGCAAAACAATGATGTCCTTCATTGTTTTGTTATATTTTTATGACCTTTGCCCTGATTATACAATTTAATATTCGAGGAAATATCAATTTACGGTTTAACAACTCTTTAATCACCTCCAGCTGCAACTGACCTTAGTGTCTCTGACTACTAACAGCGTGCACTTGCAGAAACTTTTCCATTATGGATTTGGCATTGCGACCCCTTTGAATGAGGTGGCACCATCTGATTCTTGCTATGCGATAATGAGCTCCGTAGGAAGATACTTTAGGGGTCATTATCGCGTAAAGTTATTGTATCAGATAGAACCTTGTTTTTGTAAGTGGTCGATTGGTCGAACACTTGTGAACATTGCGACACAGATTAGAAATGATTTTAGTTCTTCTTGCTGAATTTTGGTCACGGGCAAATATTTTTTATACTGTACTTAATAAGAATATGACTCACGATGATGGTACACGTGCATGTTCTTTTCGGTTTCAGAAAGGAATTTTTCCAAGGCATTGTAGTTTTTTTTAAATTTTAGATTTTTTTTGGAATATTTTTTCCTTTTTTTATTCCATCCATTATTTATCTTAACAAATAAAAAGGCCCCCTTTCGATATTTGATGATTACATTAAAAATAAAAGCCATCGAGGGTTATTTTATTTATTTTACTTGTTTATTTATTTTATTTGTTATAAAATACATTCAGTATAAGTCCTGCTATCCAACTGCTGTCCAACTGCTGTCCAACTAGGAAGGTCTCCTGTTCTAGGACAGTCAAATTGACATATTCTTATTAGGTTGGTAGGTACATTATCATTCATAAAGCATTAAGTAAAGTTAAGCTTCACAATTTGCATTCACATAATTATACAGTAGAGTAATAGGTTCTGGAATCAATTAATTAACTAGAAAAAGTGTTTTCGAAGTTATTAAACATGAAAAACAGTAAAAAAGGGCTATTATGTAACTAATATCAAGTAAATCACAAATGTAAATACACACATTCTGCATCCAAATGCTTCCTTGCCAACAGAGTAGCTTGCTAACAATTCGGGAGGCGGGTATAGGTCCGGCCGCCCCGGGAATCAATTATTGGATAACCAAATGGTTCGCTATCTTTGGCGACTTAGAAGGGTGCCCGAGTTCATTAGGTGAGGTTTGTCTAGGTCTTGGCGGCCAATGCCTTTGCCTACCTACTGCGTGGCGGGCCGGATCGGGAGAGATTAATTGAAGGAGACCTAACCTAGACCTCTTCATCCAGACTCTCTCGACCTTCCACCGCATTGGGAGAAATGGAACCATTATGTCTGTCACTCCTGGACACATAGACCCCACATTCCTATCCACTCCTCATACCTTTTCTTTCAGAACCTCAGAACTTCATCTCTCTCCTTCCTTTCCCTAAAAAGACCCTCCACACAGTATTCCCAAATATGACATAGGCCCCATAATTTTTTTTCCTTGGGGCCTCCTGTGTGGAACTACGTAAAAAAAATTAAAACGTGGAACAAACTGTTATGGTGATTATGAGTTAACATATAATACGTTGTAAAATGACTGTGTTTTGAATACAGCTTTTTATACAGTGAATTAATACCATTTGATATGGAATATATTGAGTGGGCTTGAATGTTACCGGAGTAAAGTTATTGTGCAGATAATGTGCGAAGTGAGAAGTTGTCCGTATCTTCTAGCTTTTATTTAATTAAGGGCGCCACTGGTCGATGGACCAGGCTAGCAGAGGGGAGGGCAAAATCCTCTCTCAGGGCCTTGGGGAATACATACTTTATATTCAATACAAAAGGATTAGAAATGATAAACGGTATTCATTTGAATAACAAATTACGGGAGGAATGCAGATCCCGCCAATGTGGGGGATTTTGATAAAAAATGCACTTTCTAGATGAGAAAAGTGTGGAAAAGTTGAATAAAAAAGAAATTAAGGTGCGCTTGGCAAAATTGAGGGAGATACAGCCGTTTAAAGAATGAATAAAATGACACTTCTTGAACTTATACTACGCCATTTTGTTACTATTATGTTGGTATCTCAGACTTGCTATTAACGAAGGTTGATACGATTGTAGCCGACTTCATGTGATAGATGAGACGCGTAATTATGAAATTTTTCTAGCGGACTTTTTTTCAACGATTTTTAAACTGTTTATCACCTTCCAAATTAAAGTAACCTAACCTAAGACTACGCTAAACATGGTTTGTATAACATGGTTTATGTAACATGGTTTGTGCCCCTTTATAACGCCTACTCGCGTCAACGCAAGAAAAACATCCCAGTTTTCAAGTAGTTTAGCGGCTACGCCAGGTTTGTGTAACATGATTTGTGACCATTATTAATTCTGTTTTTCATAATTACGCGCCTTATTATATATCACACGAAGTTGGCTACAATCGTATCAACCTTCGTTAATAGCAAGTCTGAGATACCAACATAATAGTAACAAAATGGCGTAGTATAAGTTCACGAAGTGTCATTTTATTCATTCTTTAAACGGCTGTATCTCCCTCAATTTTGCCAAGCGCACCTTAATTTCTTTTTTATTCAACTTTTCCACACTTTTCTCATCTATAAAGTGCATTTTTATTAAAATCCCCCACATTGGCGGGATCTGCATTTCACCCCAAATTACATTTATAAATAATATACGGTTATAATATTGTATGGTGGCTTACCCCAGGATCGACCAAACGTATTGCCTAGCTTTCTAATTAAAACACTAATGTTGACCAATAGCAACGAGGATTGATGTACGGTGTGTGACCCCGCCCAGGGTGCTGCATTTCAACAGTCGTCTTCCAGTGATGAGCCGGTTGCAACGGGTGTCTGATCAGGTCCAGTGCCACAGACAGGGTAGCCACGTTCCATGTAAAGAAAACAGTCCGGCAGACTGTATATCGAGGGATCTCCAAGTTTGATGGCAAAATATTATAATTTCCCACTCACTGCGGGACGATACTGCTAAGTCGCTAGCCCGGTCAGTTATTTAGCTTAAAGATTCAACGAAATAAAACCCGATCAAAATCCACGGTATACGCGGTCGACATTATAAAATGATCCCTCTAGTTCGAGAGAAAAATACTCGGCAACGAGTTTTCGTAACTCAAATGATTTTAAAATGAACGTACGTTTTAATATGGAAACGGAAAAATCACGTTGTCTCTCGGAATGCGATCCACCTCTCAATATGTATATTCTTTCGACAAAATAATCGAATAGCTTAATTCAATGTTTAAAATAGATTTCACTGACGTTTCACCTAGACAGTCACCTTTAAAATTAGGCACCTGACTAGATTCTTTTGATAAAATAAACATCGGGTTATTTGTATCATAACAAAACTTCCAAAACATGTCATCATGTCACAAATAAATCAATTTAAGGCAAAGCTTAACGTGAGAGTACTATTTTCTATCAATCTTTACTACGACTTACAGAAAATAGAGAATAATTAATAAATCATAGAAAATATAGAATAATAAATCATCGAAAATAGTGAATAATAAATCATAAAAAATATAGAATAATACATTATAGAAAATAGAGAATAATAAAGCATACAAAATAAAGATTAATAACATCACAAAACATACATAATAAATAAATCTTAAAAAATAAAGGGTAATAAATCATAGAAAATAAAGGGATTATTATGTACCTTAGATTTTCTTTTTTCTTTTCTATTAAATTATTAACAAAATAAATAAAAACCACTTTTTCGCTAAAATCGAGCATTTCTATACTCCGTTCGCCAAGTGATGTAAATGTCTATTTTCCATATTCATGATATAAGGCACACTAAGACTGTACGCAATTTTGGCTTGTGTATTAATTTAAAGCTTGATTGGTTTCTAATACCGAAGAATAAATTAAAACCACTTTTTCGCTAAAATCGAGCATTTCTATACTCCGTTTGCAAAGCGATGTAAATGTGTATTATGTAACATATCTATTTCGTGAGCAGGTACTGCGCAAAGTAGGTACTGTTTATTGTCTATGCATTATTTTTTTCTTCTTTTTTAACTTTGTTGGTTGGCCAAACTGGAAGGTGACCGGAAACGTCATTCGAGGAAAGATGGCGGAAGACATCACGTAGTTTTTTGGGGCGAGAGGAGATTTTTGAGGAGAGGAGATTGTTATGTGAGATACTAGTGCTATGTAGCCTAGAAAGAGAATTTTTTGCGTTATGTGAGTGTGTGAAGACTCAAATGGCATTGAAGCCTTTTTATTTTGTTTAATCCCTCGTCGGATGCCGTGTGATAGTTTTATCCGCGTGCGGAAGTGAATTTAGACCGTAATCAACGGGTGATGTATTGCGCGCAAGGATTCCTTTGCTGTTCCTTTGGCCTGTGAGATATCCTCACGCCGCCTGATGGGTGAGGATCTGCTGTGCCTGTTTTGCTGGGTGGATTCCCTTTAAATGAAGCGGCTATTAGACTCTGGTTGGATTCGCAGATATTACTTTGCTGTTCCTTTGGCCGGTGAGATTTCCTCACGCCGCCTGATGGGTGAGGATCTGCTGTGCCTGTTTTGTTGGGAGGTCTCCCTTTAACCAAGCGGCCCCATGACGTGCTGGATGGTGATCTGGGGATTGCTGTTGACGTTTGGAAAAGAATCACGGCGACGGGACGTACGCGGTATTAATAACTAACCGTAATTTTGTTAACTCTCTTTCTCCAAATCTATTGATAGATGCTAAAGGTATTTATGTTTTTTGTTAAGTTTTCTTTGGTACTATTTCCCCTTGCAAAGTGCAATAAAGTTTCTTTTAATTTTCACTTGTAAAATAAGCGTCTCATTTATATGCATGACCTGAAATCCTTATCTCCACTATCCTGAGATGGATATTCTACTTGCTCTGAGAAGACAGCTGTCGGATGACCAAAGGTATGCTATTAGCCATAAGTTGTTTATAGGTTTAAAGGTATTGTATTAGCCATAAGTTGTTTATAATTGTTTGCCTAGCTTGTAGTTTTTTAGATTTTAGAAATGTATTATAAGTTTGTACAGCGCCCTTGAGGTGATTTTTCACAAAAACGGCGCTATATAAATCATCCAAATATTATTATTATGCTACCTACACAAAATCATATTACATTTCTCAAAATCTTATTACAATTATCTATATTCATGATATAAGGCACACTAAGACTGTACACAATTTTGGCTTGTTTATTAATTTAAAGCTTGATTGGTTTCTAATACGGAAGAATAAATAAAAACCACTTATTCGCTAAAATCGAGCATTTCTATACTCCGTTTGCCAAGCGATGTAAAGGTCTATTATCTATAATTATGATATAAGGCACTCTAAGACTGTACACAATTTTGGCTTGTTTATTAATTTAAAGCTTGATTGGTTTCTAATATGGAAGAATAAATAAAAACCACATTTTCGCTAAAATCGAGAATTTCTTTACTCCGTTCGCAAAGCGATGTAAATGTGTATTTTCTATATTCATGATATAAGGCGCACTAAGACTATACACAATTTTTGGTTGTTTATTAATTTAAAGCTTGATTGGTTTCTAATATGGAAGAAAGGATTGACTTGAAGTGAAATCAGATATTATGAACTCGTCAAGAGAAAGCCTGCTCATTAATTAACAACCAAAATAATAACAAATAGAATTGTTTACCTACACGTGGTAAAACCAGCTAATTAAGGTAAAACGTGGAGAAATATAAAAATACGTATTATTATTAATATCAAAGATAAAAAATAATATAAAAATGTTAAATTGCGACGCAATTGGCATTGCGTCTCGTTCCCATCAATTCATCAGCAAGCTAAGTCCTCCATCACGGCACAAGCAACATTTTTCGTTTATTACGATCGTGGTATGAGATTTAAAAAAAATATTATTGTCTGTTTATTAAGTGCCTAATAAAAAGCTACTGAAATACTACATTTTTTACAAGCTCCACACAGGAGGCTCATCTTAGGAGATGCTGTTTGGGGTTTTTTAAGGAAAGGAAGGAGAGAAAGTTCTGGGAAAGAAATAGGTGTGAATGGTGGGTAGGAATTTTGGGGTCAGTGTATCCAGGAGTGACGGATGTATAAATCCATCTCTCCAAACGGTGCAAGGCGATTGGTCTAGAGATTCTGACTGGAGTGGTTAAAATACCTCCCTCGACCAGTCTTTTTGATCCTGATGACCACGCAGCAGGTGTACAGACGCATCGGCAGCCAAGACCTGAACAAACCTCACCCCATGAACCCGGGCACCTCTGCTAATTTACCAAACGTAGCGAACCACTTAAGGTGACCTGGGGAAGAGGTTTTGGTTATCCGATAAATGGTTACCGGGGCGCGTATTTATAATATCGCAATACTGGGCAACCATGCCTCGAAATCAACACGGGTTTGTAACGCCACATCTCTTTCGAACCCGTGTCCAGTAGAAGGCAAGCGGCATCCTACTGTGCACGGGTTTGTAACGCCAATTCCCTTCCCAAACCCGTGTTCAGTACGAGGCACGCGTCCTCAAAAAGTGATTATAACATAAAAAGGAAGTGTGTGACTTTAAAATATAAAAAGGAAGTATATTTTAAAAAGTAAGTAAGTAAAATTTTATATTATATTTTATTAATATTTTTTTACTATTATTAATTTTTTGGTAAAAGTAAATTTATTCCACCTCATGGATAATACGGAACGTTAGTGTTGTCGAATTTCAATGCGCGGATAATACGGAATATTCCTTTTTTTAACTAACAGACAATCAAACATTACATTTGTCGAAAGTACCAATGTTATAAAATAAATTCATGTCAAAATAAAAACATAAAAGTACCTACTTCGAATTAAGGTTCAAACTACGAAAGCTGCATGTCATCATAATTTAAATATACATACATCCTAGGTTTTTAATGTTTTGTTTGGCAAAGCAAGGTTTGTCTAGCGGGTATGTGTAATTATTCTAATACATTTCTTTCCATGTTCTGCTGTTATAAATACAGGTACAAACTTGTCTTTAATGCATTCACTTAATATCATGAATAAATTATTGTTTTATATGGCAATAAAAAGGAAGGTTAGTTAGTTAGTTAGTTCAGGTTCTCCAAAGAATCGAAGGAGGAAGGCACCTGCTCAGGACCTTGTCCGAAAGGCGCGCAAGATGGATTGGCCATGTAATAAGACAAGAAGGCCTCTTACATGCCATAATGGAGGGTATGACCGAGGGGACAAACGCTAGGGGACGCCCAGGCCGAGAGTACCTGGAGGACCTGCTGGTGGACGTGCGCTGCTCATCATATGCAGACTTCAAAAGAGCCGCACAAGACAGGGAGGAGTGGAAGAAACGAATAGATGACATTGCTGCAAACCAATCCCAGGATTGAAACCAGAGAGAGAGATGGCAATAATATTTTTTTTGTTACATGCACTACTGAACACGGGTATGGGAAGGGAATTGTCGTTACAAACCCGTGCACAATAGGATGCCGCTAGCCTTCAACTAGACACGGGTTGGGAGGAGAAATGGCGTTCAAACCCGTGTTGATTTCCAGGCATGGTTGCCTCGTGAGAAAATACGCTGCCGGGGTGGCATAACCCGTACCCGCCTACCAAATTGTAATTACGTAGTGCCTAATAAAATACTAGTAAACACTTTTTTCATTTGCCTTCGCGTTCTTAAATAAGTTGTTGTTTATGTCACCAACAAAAAATTATAATTAAAATTTAAGTAAAGCCTTATACTCTCCGTATAAAAATCTATACCTAGATAGATTTTTTTTTCCAAAACAATTGAAAATGATTGGAAGTGGATCATTGTTTTACTGGAAAAATGGCCTACAAATAACTATTTTAAAGGTTCTTACTGCGTTCTTCGAATCGTATGTATTATTATTACATCTACGAGTAAAAATAACGTTATTACATTGGTTTTCCACCCATGCAGGAATTTATATAGATAGGTAGGTACTTATTATTAATTGGATTAAGAAGAGGTACATATTCATTCATATTTATACACATTTATCTCCACGATGGGTACTAGTGAGTAAAATTTGCATTGAATGCAGCTACGCCTCGCCCCCACTCCCCCAAAATGCAATACATATACTTGCAGGGAGTTAAATTTAAAGCTGAAATGAAAGTCTGTACTATATTATATAACTAAGTAATATTATTATTATTTTCGTTTTTCGATAGATAAAAACATGCACTTTGTCTTTTAAAAATATTGCAAAAAATATTATTGTTGTCTTCTCTCGCAAGCATGTACTATTTGGGTTATTAAAATAGTATTGTGTTCGATCCTTATTTAATAAAAACGAGTTATTCGACTTCTAAAAAAAACTGTTTTGTGAATAAAATTTACTAATAATACTCTTCACGTGCCTATAAGGGGATAACACCGTTCAAGGGTAACGAATATGCTACAAACTTCGGCCCAGTAGTTTTTACAACGCCATGTTGAAAAATATGTAAACATTTTAAATACTTTTATTTGAATTTCAATTTTGTTTTCGTGAATGAATGCAAATCTAAAGCCGGGCACAGATTGCTGCAGCGTAACATGCAATGTAACACGTAATGAAAGAATTTGCCGTCCACATTGTCGCAATGTAACAGAATTCCCATAGTGTGGACGCCTTGCGCGCACGAACCGTGCACACTACGCGCACGAACAGAGCAGTTTAACTCGTGCGCGCCGCAATCCACAAAGAGTCGGTTTTTTCGCCGTACACAAGGGGGCGCGCAGTGTGCACGGAGCGTCAGTGTGGACGGCTTGTTCGTGTCTATACTGCAGAACGCGCGCGAATAATGGAGGACTTGTTCTCGGCAGACTGAGCTATGTTCACCGCGCGCATGCTAGAAACAGATGCGAGTAGGTACATACATGCTCGGTTCGTGCGCGCGCTGCGTCTACACTTATGAAATGTTCCTTTCATGTTACAGCAATCTGTACCCGGCTTTGGAAGTGGAATTTAACCCACTTCCCGTCAACCGATCGAGCTGAAACTCGGTAAATGGACTTGTTCTCGATGACAATGCTTTCTGTTTTGTTTGCACTCATGTACACATTCGCGCACCCATACTATATCTCTGATATTGAATGAAATTTCATTTTAATTGATCGTGCCTTTCGATGCGTAAGACCGTGGCACGAAGTTGAAATTGATTCACCAAATAATAAAAATAGATCTTTTACAGTAAAAAAATGCATTTTTATAGCTTGATTTTTTATCTCCCAAACAACAGCATTGACTTTTTCATTCGTTTTTTTTTATCCTTGTTTGTATTTATTTCTTTATGACTCTATTACCATAATCATTGAAGTAATGTTATCTTTTATTTTGATTTAATAACTACAATAAACATAAAAAAATTCTCGCTAGAAGTCGATATCTTATCTTACTATCTTTCTCGAGATTAAATAGATGTACGGACTACCATTATGATACGACAATAAGTGTGTGATTTAGAGCAGTGGCCGAAAAAGCGGAAGGCCCCGGAGTTCAAATCCCAGTGTCACCAATAAACGTTTTCCTATTACGATTAATTTTAATAGAAGTGTAAATGCATAATCAAGGTTAAAGATATCACTATTTTTAATTTATTCACCTTAATTACATGTAATGGGAATAAAATTAAATATTCTGCTAATTGTAGCATGATTCTATCTTCGTTTGTCCAGAACGTTAACACTGAACTGGTACACATATTTTCAACAACATTAAAGGTATAACTGGGTCTAATAATTGGACACGAATTCAATTACAAAGTAGTGTAAACTTTGAACTGAGAATTTTTTATGTGTTTTTAAATTTATTGTTATGTTATATATTACTAACAAGGTCATTCACGCAATAAAACACCGGTTTCAAAAAGACGCAATTTTATTAGATTGATTAATTTATTATTTTTCTAATAAAATCTTTTAAACTCAATATAATATGTGTTCTCCTCGTAAGGGCGTTTAACCAGCCAGCTTAGGATCATAGAAAGATTAATTATTCTACGTACCAGCTTTTTAAAATTATAACTCAATATTGATTTTATTTCATTCCAAATTAGCTTTAATTTATACCCACATCCAAAAATGCTGAAAGGCGTGATGATAAAACTATTAAATAAATAAATAAAGGTCTTTATTCCAGAATGTGGGGAGGTGAGTGCAATCCCACACATCCTATATAGTGTGTAAGTACATACATAAAACACATAGATATTTATAAAATATGGTAATAAGAAAATAAAATAAAAATACAAGTAAAAAATTTTAAAAAAATCAGTCTGGGGTTATGGGAGCCAGTGTCTTCCTCCAATGTTCTTCTAAGCTCGATCCTGAAGTCAAACGGGATTCTATTATGAGAATGTTTCTGGAGTGGTTTATCCTTCCCCTCAGTCCTGCAATCCTGGTTCTTAATAGAGCTTTAAATCCTGGAACTCGCCCTTCTGTAAACATTGAGGAGGCACTGCAGTGCCTGGGGAGTCCAAACATCAGACGGTAAGCATTGTTATATTGCACCCGAAGCCTTTCCATGGTTCTTTTTTTGAAGGTTGCCCAAAGCTCGCATGTGTACAGGGTTGTGCAGAAGGCTAGGAATAGCGTCCTTTTTACCCGTGGACTGCATAGCCGAAATCTTCTACTGAGCATGTTGGATTTTATGCTCAGTACGCGCCTCTGCCTGTCAATATCTTCATCATCTGTTAATTTATCGTTGATGATTTGTCCTAGATATTTGGTTAAAATGATGTACTTTTTGTAATTATTTTTTGATCATAAGTATTTATCATTTTTCAATAATATCTAAGCAAAATAAGAATGTAAAAAAATCTGAAATATATTAGTTTGTAAGTGCGCAAACAAATACACAAACGAACCAATTTTCGTCAAGAAACACATTAACGTATACATTTTTTAATGATTTTATTTAAACTAAAATTAAAATTCTGAAAAACGCGTTTCCCAGATAATTAACTGATTTATTTTACTGAATGATAGTATGATTTGAAATGGGTGTTGTATAATACAAAATCTTTTTTGAAAATTTAACAAATCTGTCAACAACCTATGGTGTAACCTTATTATTCTAAAAATAAACATTATTTGTTCTCAAAATCTAAAACATACGTTTGCTAGATAAAAGAACAATCTTTCGAAATCAATTTATATTTTTTTGTGGAAAAGAGTCAATAGTCTAAAATTTGATTTAAAAATGACAAATTTCTCTGGTTAAACCCTGTTAACTAAAATTAAGGCATTTCGAACATCAAATCACTTATTTTTTCTTTATAAATAGAAGTAGAGAATAAGTAACGATCATCCTTTTGCGATGTTTTTTATACAATATGAGAGAAAACGTTTTTTTTTCAAAATGAGCCCATAAACATTTCAATATTAAAAAAAACGCATTACCAATCCGAATTGGTAAGGCGTTTGTCCCAGTAAGACGAGAGGTTCTGGATTCGAGTCCCAGTTGCAACTGTTATCTTTTTATTTTTCTGTGTCTTGTTTTCTTTCATATTTTTCTTTAGATTATTAGTGTTATTTGCTTCTTCAATGATGTGTTACATTGATGGGATAAACCTTCAAAAGTTATATATGTAGAGGGAGTTGTTCCACAAATAACGATTGACGCTGGACACGCGTGCACCAACATTGCAGGGTTTTGTGGAATTACTTGCGACCTAATTGTCCGGGTCTATTTTGACCCATGTAAACCAGTTGTGTGTTAATTAAGATACGGAAGAGATTATTAAATCATTGTTTTCTGATATTGAGAAAGAAAGATGATAAGAAAATCCACATTCTTGGCATTATCGCACGCCTTCAATATTTTAATTATTGTAAAAAAGTTATTTGAACTAGTCATTCTAGTAAATAGTTAACATCATATCAATACATCCTGTTATAATGCGGTGAGTAACAGGATTCTCCCACCATTGTCCTATCCGGCATCGGGAGTCAACAAAGTGTTTTTTTGCTATTTTTCAAAGAACACTTCTTCTAAAGGTATAGGTTTGCTCTGTAGTGACATAATTAGTGAATTAGGTACACTCAAATTTAAAGCCACTTTATCTACACGTTTCAAGAAAAATGATCAGACATGATTTAAATGAACGTGGAGGTGGAACATGGTAAAAAACACTACCCTTTCATCAAAATAATTGATTAAATATGTGTATACAATTTCGGCATTTGTTTTTAGGTGACTGACTGAATATGGTAAATTATAATGTTCTCGTTCAAACTAGCTTTCCAATATTCTATAAAACAACTATGAAAAAATCGTGGGACATGACAAACGCAATGCACAAACTTTGGCGAAAATGCCCATTTCCCTAATTAATTCCCCCCACCAACTCACACTCCTTCCACTGTCCATTCATTCATCAATTCTTCACCCGCTGTTACCCCTCTTCCAATAATCTATATTTAACTTTATTCCGTTAATTACCGATTTTGTTTCTAATAAAGTGGTATAAACTAAATTATTTGATTTTAATTCATTATTTTTTGCTTTTAAGTTCTTAAAATATTATTCGAAACTCACAGTGCTGGAAAAAGGCACCTAATATTTTTTGGAGTTGACATCGACTTATATGCTTCTAGTTTAAGTTGACATCGACTTATATGCTTCTAGTTTAATTGAGTTTCAGTTTTTGAACTCTTTAGTACATAAATATTTTTAAACGTGAATAAACACATTTCTCCACTGAGAGCAGAATTTATACTAATTTTTATAAAATTAAAAATTCTTCCTACATGCTCCACGTAAATATGTTTTTTTTTTAAATAAAAAATCGATGAATTTGGTTAAAATAGTTAACGTCCAAAATATTTTCTGATCAGAGAAATTCTAAATTTCGTAGAAAATGTGATCGTATTACATAATAACAGACATATTCGTGAAGGAACATTATAAACAATGAATCTAGTGCACAATTTTCTACGTAATAACTAGAAAACTTTACTTTTCCCAACATTTATTTGTTAACTCTCGAGCAACCTGAAGAATATTTATTGTAAACAGGGGTAATCAGATTTTAAAAAAATTAAACGAACTAATTCCAATTTACACGGAAGGAATGTCACATTATTACTGAATATTTATAAGCTTCTGAATGGTTTAATATCAATACTAAATATTATGGAAAAAAATAGGATTCTATGTCACGGATGATTTCACGCAAGGCCGAAAACACAGGCTTTTGATCCTTCCCACTAGGAAGACTCACTCGGTTAATTAACTTGGGATTCACTTAGTTAATTAAATTTTAATTTGGGAGGCGGGTACGAGTACTGCCGCCCCGGGAACCATTTATTGGACACACCCTGCCAAGGCCACCCCAAGTGGTTGGCTACGTTTGGTGACTTAGCAGGGGTGCCCGGGTTCATGGGGTAAGGTTTGTCCGAGTATTGGCGGTGTATGCGTCTGCCCACCAGTTGCATGGCAGGCCGGATCGGGAGAGAGTGGTTGCGGGAGTCCCTTTAACTTTTCCAGCCGTACCCTCTCGGAACATCGCTTTGCCCCGCAGTGGAAGGGATGGATCCGTACGTCCGTAACTTTTGGACACACTGAGTCCCAGATTCTCACCCACGCTTTTGATCCTTCCCCCTAGGAAGACTCACTAGGTTAATTAACTTGGGATTCACTAAGTTAATTAATTTTTAATTTGGGAGGCGGGTACGAGTACTGCCTCCCCGGGAACCATTTATTGGATACACCCTGCCATGGCCACCCCAGGTGGTTGGCTACGTTTGGTGACTTAGCAGGGGTGCCCGGGTCCATGGGGTAAGGTTTGTCCGAGTATTGGCGGTGTATGCGTCGGCCCACCAGTTGCATGGCAGGCCGGATCGGGAGAGAGTGGTTGCGGGAGTCCCTTTAACTTTTCCAGCCGTACCCTCTCGGAACATCGCTTTGCCCCGCAGTGGAAGGGATGGATCCGTACGTCCGTAACTTTTGGACACATGAGTCCCAGATTCTCACCCACCCTTAATACCCTTTTCTTTCTCAGAACTTCCTCTCCTTCCTTTCCTAAAAAGACCTTTCACACAGCATCCCCAAAGGCGACATAGGCCCTGAGGGGAATTATTTTCCTCAGGGCCTCCTGTGCGGATCTAATGTAAAAAAAAAAAATTGCCTCGCAGGAAATGTGGATTTTTTCCACGTGTGATTTTAAACGTGAAATATCACTTATGATTTAATTGTATCTACGCGTAAATTTTTTGCACAAATTAAAATGTATTTACTGCGCTAAAAAGTATTTTTGCATTCTTCTTCACCACTTTTGCAATGAATTGGTAATTGTATTGTTTTTGCAAATAAATAAATTATATCTGAACTAAAAGTTAACGAAAGAAACGACCCTACGTTGGTTGTCACTATTCTGAATAAACTTTGCAAAACGTTAATTGAATCTCATTCAACGAAGGTCTTCCATAAATGTTCCTTTATAATATCAAAAACACGATGAGTTTAAGAATATAGAAAGCAATTAAAAGTTTCCCTTCGGGTTCATTTTCCCCTTTTAGACGGTGTTTCCCGATAACATCTCGGTTAGAATATCTTCAATTAGCATTACGAAATACCAAGAACTTATTCCGTTCTTTTCTTGTCCTTAGCGCACTTAACAGAACGAGTAAATATTATTGTGAGTTCCATTCAATATCCAATAAGCACCTTGTATATTATTGGGAAATCCAAACGAACTGACGTAAATAGAAATGAAAAGAAACTTGATTTTACCTGTCGTGAAGTTTTTGAATGATTCATTTTAGAAATGACGGCAATTTGATTAAGAATTTTGCACTTTCCTTAGTCAAAAAACGTGTGGTTATAATCCTTTGCTAAACATCCGGTTATCGTGGATTCAAATTATAGCCTGTGCAAGAAATTTTTTATTTAGATTAATTTGTTATTTCAAAATTAATTAATTATCACGGTACCGTAATCGTGGATCGCCACGGTAATAATATAAACATTCATTGGTTTTATATTCATTGTTATCAAGTTGAGTTTTCTGAACTCCGTTTTAAATATAAGTCGTTGGTTGTTGTTTTTAGCTTTATCGGTTAAATATTCTTTCGCGTCTCCTTATTCAGTTGTGCAACTACTTAAAACTTTTCTGTTTTCATCTTTTTTCAATTTAACTTTGTCTACATTCTTATCTGGCGGATTTATTGCAGGTACTCACTCATTGCGTCAAATCAAATCAATCTTCAAAAGGAATAACTTTTCAAGAAGCTGGAAGTACAGGTAATAATAAAAAAAATATATATTTGGATGACTTGTATAGCGCCATTTTTGTGAAAAATCACCTAAAGAGCGTTGTACAAGACCATAGAATACAAATATTACTGACTAATATTTCGATAAAATATACGGCATTTTCACATGAACTCCCCAAATTGAAATAGGCCCTGAGAGAATAGTTTCCCTCGGGGCCTATGTCATTTGGGGATGCTGTGTGGAGGGGTTTTTAAGGAAAGGAAGAAGAGGAGAGTTCTGGGAAGGAAAAGGGTTTAAGGGGTGGGTAGTAATCTGGGGTTCAGTGTGTCCTGGTCATCCGCCTCCAAGACTCAGACAAACCTCACCCCATGAACCCGGGCACCCCCGCTAAATCACCAAACGTAGCGAATCACTTGGGGTGACCTATGGCAGAGGTGTTGGTTATCCAATAAAGGTTCCGGGGCGGCGGTACCCATTCCCGCCTTCCAATAGAAGGTATTGTGGAATATATTTGTCCAGGTCTTGGCGATAGGTGCCTCCGTCCACCAACAGCCGGGTTAGGGAGACACTTCACCTCTCCAGTTGGAGTCTCTCAATACATCGCTTTCAGCTATTTGGGAGGAGTGTATTCATACGTCCTTCGCACCGAAACCCAGATTCCTAACCACATCTCAAACCTTTTTCCTTCCCAGAACTTCCTCTCCTCAATTTCCTTAAAAATACACCCCAAACAGCATCTCCAAAGATGACATACTCCTGTGTGGAGCTAATGTAAAAAAAAACTTGGGGTGTGGTTCGTCTAGTTATTGGCGGCAAATAAGTTTGTTCACTTACTGCGTGGTGGGCCAAATCGGGAGAGACTGGTTGAGGGAAACCTTGTTGCCTTGCACCGCAGTGGAAGGGATGGATTCATCCGTCACTCCTGGAAAAATTGACCCCCAGATTCCCACCCACCCCTTATATCTTTTTCCTTCCCAAAACTTCTTCTTCTTTCTTTTCCTAAAAAGACCCTCCACACAGCATCCTCAAACATAACGTAGACCCTGAGGGATTTTTTTCGTCCGGGCCTCCTGTGTGGAGCTAAAGTAAGAAAAATAAATACCTGATCAATGTCTTGATTTTGGGCCCATGTTTTATTCCCTATAATAGATATTGTAAATATCGCATACACAATATAATTCCATCGTAAATAAGAGCATAAAATTTAAAGTAGGTACCTAATTTTAAATTATTATTGATTTTCAAACATTTTACATGCTAATAACTTCTTATAGAACACGTCTTATATGATGAAGAAAGACATTAAAAAAATCGTGCCATTCTCAATAAGAGGCCGAAAAAACCATTAGTTCTATTTTGGCTTAGAGGAACGTGACTTTATGTGCGTAAATTATGTAATTTTAATATATTACTTTAATAACTAAAAAGGTCGACGTGCGCCACTGTGCTAATATTTTCATTATACCTTATTATGTTAATATCATGAATTATTTTCAGAACCTACTTGCGGATTGACCATTAGTACTAATAAACATCGTTTGATCTCTTATTTCGTTTCTCTATAAGTTTTTATTGATGTTTAAATTCACTCAAATCAGATGGTTGGACCCGCGATAATTTGATGTTGCACCCGCGATTGCTTCAAAAGCGAAAAATTCATTATTTACTTTCGTTTTCTATATATATATTTTTTTAGTTGATAGTTTAACGCCTTACGAAATATCAAGGCATAACATATTAAATGTTTTACAATTAAGAGACTTTTGTGTTTTTTGTCTTATGATCTGGAAAGGTTTGGCTGATTTTGTTCCACCCGCGATATCACTTTGAACCTCCCTCCTGACTATTAAAACATTTTAATTAAATTCTTTTAAACGAATAAAAAGTGAACATGTTAAAATGTAGCTCTTACAAGAATAATTTCATTAATAGTGTATTTTTATTTTATTATTAAGAAACTTAACATGCTTCTAAATGTTGCACCCGCGATGATGGAATGGCCCACAAGAAGGTGTTGTCGTGGATCTGGAATAAACGTATCATAGAGAATGATTTTTTTGACTGGAATCTTGGAATGTATGCATTTCCCAAATCGGAGTTGTTATGAAGCTGAAGGAAGTAGTGAAGGGAAGGAAACAGGGAAGACGATTGTCAGAAAGTAGGTAGGTAATGGACCCACAAGAAGGTGTTGTCGTGGATCTGGAATAAACGTATCATAGAAAATGATTTAAAATACAAATTAACCGACTGGAATCTTGGAATGTATGCATTTCCCAAATCGGAGTTGTTATGAAGCTGAAGAAAGTAGAGAAGGGAAGGAAACAGGGAAGACGATTGGTAGGTAATGGACTATCAATCAGATCTTGCTACCCTATAATGTCTTTTTAAGCTACTTTTCGATTCTGGGTGATGCGTCCACCGGGGCGATACTAAGAGTAGCTATAAACCATTATATAGTTGTATTGTTCTGACGTTCGTAATAGTAATCACTAATCACTAATATTATTTTTCCTTGTTTCTAGAACGCACATTTTGTACATTTCTGTACGATATTCCAGCCCAAACAAAAATGGTTTTCATTAGCCCTTAGAAGTCGAAATTTTTTCTTTAAAATCGGTTTAAATGACATCCATGGGTCTTTTGTTCATTGGTGACCGCATTGTCAGTCGTATTCTAAGATGATGTACGTCACAATATTTGTATTCATCAAAGCAAATGATTATTATTAAAGTTTTATTCATAATTTTGACGGGATGATGTGTATTTATTGTATTTTTTGAGGCTGTATATTGAAGACAATTTATTTATTTATTATAAGAATATTGAACATTGTTTAGATTTTTGTGTTATTTCATCCGCCATGCTAGGGATATGGCGGATGAAATAATCCCTGATCCCTGTGTTATGGCGGGTGAAGTTTACAGATTGGAAATTATACATTTAATGATTGATAAATTAAATTATAAGTTGTACAAATTAAATTAAATAACATGTTTTAGGAATTTATTATATGATGGACTGGAAAAATTGGTAATATTTCGTATAATTTGATGCTTTTTAGGTGACGCGAATTAGCGTACTTAAGGAAAAAATGTTAATAAATCCTGACTATGAGCGAAGTGATTCAACGGCTAAATTGAACGGACGTATTTAACGAACAATTCTCACATAACCTGTTTTAAGCACACAACCTAAAGTTTGTACTTGAAGACCGGAAACTTGTGGTACAAGCGGAAAACTGGGGAATCTTCAACACATTTGAAATAGATTTTGTGGTATTTTATTTGATTTGAACGTCAAATACTAGGCGCTCTTTATTAATATTTCTGAACTAATTTTGAAGGCATTTATACACATTTTGATAAATTATAAAAATAGCATTCTCAATGCAAACCAAAATTACCTGTAATATTTCACTTTTTTTAATACCACTCTACGTAGATACAAATTGAGTTTCCACGGAAAAGTTTTTCTTTCTTAATTTTGTCGGAAACGTTTAAATAATAATCGAATATACTAAACAAGACTTGTGTAATATTTCTAATTCAAATTATTAACGTTCTTTGAATTTTAAATTTTCGAAATTGGAACTGATAAGTATAATGATATCAGACATGCGATAAAGTAAGTTGGTGCCAACATTATTTAATTTACTAATTAATAATCATAATGCTTTATTTGAAATGTGAATTTCTTTTTTAAATTTTCGACAGACGATAAATTTATCATCATTATCATCATTACATAGTATAAAATGAAGTCGCTCAAAAATGTATGTGCGCGTTAATCTTTTAAACTACGCAACGGATTTTCATACGGTTTTCACCAATAGATAGAGTGATTCAAGGAGAAGGTTTATATGTATGAAACATGCAAAATATATCAGAGAAATGACGAGAAATTCAAAGAAAACATATTTTTGTGTGATTTAAAACGGCTGGCGGAACGTACTATAGTCACTTTTGAAATTCGCTCTTCAAAGAAATTGGAAAATAGATGTCCTAGAGTAAGTAGGTATTTGATTTTCCCTTTTCAAATATCCAGTGTTGCATTGCAAGCATTGTATAATTAGTGGCGATCGCTCGAATTGCATTACATAGTATAAAATGAAGTCGCTCAAAATGTATGTGCGCATATATCTTTTAAAATACGAAACAGATTTTCATGCGGTTTTCACCAATAGATAGAGTGATTCAAGGAGAAGGTTTATATGCATAAAACATGCTTATTATAGTAGAGAAAAGCCGAGAAATTCAAATATTCAATTCTGATAGCGGGCAGCGGGCAGCTGGCTAGCGGGTGGTGTGGATTTTATAAAGGTTGGGTAATGGCGTTGTGTTTCGTTAGCCACAGCAACGTGTGGCCGTGTCTGCTAGTTATAAATAAAATTAACCATTCATATTTATTTTTGAAAGGCAATGTTCCTACGCCACTGTTCCTACTGTTTTTTTAAATACTTTCAGTTTCATTAATCCTACAATCACAATGGCCCTGAGTTAGAGTGAACTAATCGAGCAGCTACGAGTGCATGTCGGACGCCACGCCATACGCGCCGTGCCACTAATAGCATCTGTGGACGTGGAATTTCATGCCAAGCTACTGTTATAATTCGGTTTCGAAATCATTATAAATAAAATTAACCATTCATATTTATTTTTGAAAGGCAATGTTCCTACGCCGTATGTTTTTTAAATACTTTCAGTTTCATTAATCCTACAATTATAATGGCCCTGAGTTAGAGTGAACTAATCGAGCAGCTACGAGTGCATGTCGGACGCCACGCCATACGCGCCGCGCCACTAATAGCATCTGGACGTGGAATTTCATGCAAAGCTACTGTTATAATTCGGTTTCGAAATCAAGAATTCGACACAAGATGTCGCTACTTCCGTCGGCAGGTCGAACGGGGACGTCTCCTCCCTAGGTATAACTGCTACGAATTTGTGAATATGTGGTATCTCTCCGGATATCAAAAGATTGACGGTAATACATGTTGTATCAAGTGGCTATATATCAAGTGCTTTGTCTCGGTTACTTTGTCCCGGTGACTAGCTACAGATCCGAGGAACGGGCTGTTTTTGGAATCAGTTCGTATTGAATCTATAAAATGGTCACCAACGCCAACTGGGCGAAGCCGAACCAAAAGCCGCCCGCAGGGCCTAGCAGTAAAAACATTAGTAATATTTCTTAAGTAGTAGCCTACATATATTTTTGCTTATATTTTTTATGTGGTTTTTCGTGCCACAGTAGGTACACCAGAGTATAAACCAAAGTATATATAGTAGAACCTACTGGGTACATTATATAATTTGGGGGGTAATTACTATATCTAGGTAACTCTAAAATCAGCTTTGTTGGGAAATTGAATTAAAAAAACGATAAATAATCTGATTAATCTGTTGTTGTATATTTAATCTGATAAGCATGATTAAATCGTAGATTTATGTTTTGGGTTGGTGTTATTTTTTATGCATTTATTTACAAAAATGATTTACCTAATTGTTATATACAAAAATGCAACGAAAGCAACCTAAGTAATTCCACAAACTAGTGGTCGCCCAACGGTTGAAATTCGACCAAAATTAATTTAAAATATATAGTGTGTGTAATGTTTTTTTTTATGTATTTTTTGTGCATAATTAAAAAAAAAATATTCTGCACTCCTTCTCTATATAAACTATAAGTGTGCGAAATTTCATACTCCTCCGTCAAGTAGTTGCTTCTAGTATTTAATATACTAATAATGTTACAACTAGTTAATTCTGGTTGCCTAATCGAAACATGGAAAAACACCTGTAGTAACTAGAGTTATCTAATTATAGAATTGAACGATTCCGTTTTTTGGAGATACCCACAAAAATATATTCAAATAACTTGACGATTCCAATGTATTACGACATTTTTGTTTGTGGCTTTTATAGAGGTGGAAATAATGTTGCGGAGTAACGTAGTTGTAGTAATTATTATAGTAATAATAAAAATAATAATTCTTTAATTATAATGACTGATCAGTAGGATTTAAAGGGCCAATTAGGAGTTCTACCGAGCCGAACCCTCTTATATGAAAATATCTGGAGTCGGTGAATTATTTTCCCATTTGGTCTCTGGTGGGATGACATGTTGTTCTTGTATTGTTTTGTATTTATTATACTTATATAGTGCAATTCACCAACACAGAAATTCTCAGGCGGGCTAGATCAGATAGAGAACTGCTTACATTAATAAAAATCAGGAAAATTTCATATCTGGGTCATATACTTCGAGGGGAGAAGTATCACTTGCTCCATTTGATATTGAAAGGCAAGATAGAGGGTCGCCGAGGGCCTGGTAGGAGACAAATGTCTTGGCTGCGTAATATACGAGAGTGGACCGGCATTAGAAGTGTGGAGGAGCTATTCCGGGCCGCGCAAGACAGAGAGACATTCTCAAGAGTGATCGCCAACGTCGGGGGGACCTGATACGGCACGGAAAGAAGAAGAGTGCAATTGCATAGCGTGAATTGACTAGATGATCATTTGTGGAAAAGTGTGTGAAGGGTTTAGTTTTTTCCTGTGGGGAAGATTTAACCCGGACGTAAAGTCTGAAGTTTTTTTTTCGATTATTTGTATAGCGCCGTTTTTGTGAAAAATCACTTCACTTATCATATTGCTCTATACTACAAAATTATTAAACAGGTTGTTAAATGACGTACTTGACTTACTTTAACCATTGACTCCTGACATTATTTGGGGTAAAATGTATAGGCAAAATATTTTTGGTCATTTTTATTCCTTCAAATCCAAAGAAAAAAATTCTTCCACTTGTCATCATTGGTCACCCAGCCGAGTAACCGCCCGACCCCTCACACCGACCCTAGCTTAGCATACGTGCTGATTTTTGTTTTTGGGGCCCGCAACCCGAATTTCTACCGAATTCTTACATATCTCCCTTAAGCACGATAAGTTTTAAAGCTCTTGAAAAAATATATGTTAATTTTGAAGATAATATCTAGGCATTGCCCGCGCCGAAACGCAAATTATATAAAATTCCCTCGATAGAAAAAAATCGCGAAGTATGCCCCAAAAATTATTATAAACACGTTTGTTTCACTTATTTTACAAGTTATGTGTATGTAAAATCTCATGGTGTTTCTTTAAATGTTGTTTACGTCAATGCGCGCGAGATTTTTGCTCTATTTTAAACGAGTCGTGTTTCATTAAACATTTTCACAATTTTCGCATCGATTTTGTCGCTGTAAATGTTAGCGCTCTCCTCCAACATACGTAGTTTCGTATCTCCCCATCTTCTTCTTTTCGGACCCGGTTGCGGAGCCTTAAACAAAAACGTGACCGTAGACCAAAATTTTATTAATTAATTAATGTCAGGGATCACTGGGCAATGTAAGTCAAGTACGTTCCATAACACCCTGTTTAATATTAAGTGAACCCCCGATAATTGCCGCCCCCCCTCCGAAATGATATTTATTACAAAATTATAATATTTTGTGCATGATTTACTAATTTCAAACCTAAAATCGACTTTAAAAATACCTTTTATAGTCTCGATTTTTTATAATAGGCCACTTGCATGGATTTCATAACAACTTGGAAAAAATCATGTGGATAGATCTTTTTACTAAGATTAAGAAAATGTTAGTAAAATTGTTTAGAAATGTACAGTTTTTTTAATTTTTAAATATTTGGGCTCGTGACGTCACTACATGAAAATGTCCCGTCTCCGAAAATGTTCCTATTAATTTTATAAAATTCCACACTGATTTATTTTTTAAAATGGCATCACTTTGATTTCAGGCGATTTTTTTAATTCGTTCACTAGATTTATTGTTTGTTCTCTGCGAACTTATCATTTGGTTTGACTTTTTGACAGATCTTCTGAAGAGAACCCCGTACATTTAACGATGTACGGGGTTCTCTTCAGAACGTGAAGATGATGTCGGTACGCGTTTTAGAGGTATAATGATTATGGTGCTGATTTTAACAAAATAAAATTTTATAATATTCTTATTATTATAATTTACAAGTATAAGTACATTACATTTAATTTAGTAATATAGACGTTGACCATTCTAATGATTTATGATCAATAAGATGGATCAAGGAAAAAAAAATATATGGGATTTAATATTTTTGGTATGCCTCGTTATTCTCCTGTGCCATTCGTGTGGAAAACGTTCTTTTTTAAAATGATTTTCGGCTACGTAATAATCGTTTTTTCACACCTATAAAATTATGTCCCGTCTTTCCGGTTTATAAAAAATGGTCTGATTTTTCGGATTGAAATTTTCAAAAAATCCCCAGGGTTTCAAAAATACGATTAAAAAAAAAAATACGGAATGTCTTAGAATATTTGCCTAAACCGGAATTTTTTTTTAAATGTGATGCAAGTGGCCTATTGTTAGCAAATACAGTACCTATAACATAGGCAAGCAGGTTTTTCCTTGAAGCATTTGAATGAAAATAGTTTTATTCTTTTGTTATTCGGTATTCCTCCCTGCACACTGCACACCTCCTTCCTGGACACTAATTATATTTTGTGCAAGTAGGTATACCGTATTTTCCTAAACCGACTGCATATTGTATACAGGGTGTCCGGGGGTACAGTGCATTAACTTCGGGAGGTGATTCTACATGATGGTAGGAGTAAAAAAGATTAACAACTTTTCCGAAATCCCAACTTTTTTTTCCCATACAAAAAGATACTGAAAATCCTTAGTGTGAGGTACGATCTTACTTGCTGAGAGCCTGCCGGGCACCCGACTCGATTGTGATTGGCCCGTATCGTAACAGCGGAAAATAATAAATATGGCCGTACACGCCTCACTAATTTTATCTTTTTACCTCAAAACTACATCTAAAAGATGGAATTTCTAAAAAAGTTATACATCTTTTTTACTTGTACTATCATGTAGAATCACCTTGTGATGAACCTGCTTTGTTGGATGGTTGGCGAATATTTTTTTTTATTTTAAATTACGAATATGATCACACTATCGACATTTATTGGTTAATTTTGAAAGCAATATTAAGGGAAACTGTAATGATTGAACATTTTTCTGCTACGAAGGGTGTAAACAAATTTTGGAAGAAAAAACGACTAGCAAATCCTAGTATGGTTGGAAGCCATTAGACGCATATCAGCCAATCACATCTCGGGGCGTGGTGTGAGGGGGTTGTGTCAAATTGAGACGCAAAAGTTATCCCACGGTCCAAACTGATAGGTTATTTTAAGTGGTAAAAACACTTCTAACTTGGTAATAAATTGCATTTTTATGGGGAGCACGAGGGAATTGACAACAGTTGATTTCGCATCGGGGGTCGGCGAGTTTTGCAAGTATTTCGTTGACGGAGGTTTTAAAAGGAACAAAAATCATGCGTTAACTAAACATGAAGTAACGAACGATTTCGTTTGTATGAGAATAGAAACGGGAGTAGGCATTGACAATCAATATCGCTTTTCCCAGACAAAATTCTAGCGGGATTTGCGTGTAGGTATTGGGAACGAGCGTAATATGGTAGTCTAAACACAAAAGCTGATAATCTCAGGGTAGTCGGGAAGGAATCGATTACGTCAACGACCAAATAAAATCTAAGGTTTCGGGTTGGATTTTATATCTGTTACTTTAGAGGGGAGGAAATGTTGTCGATCTCTTGAGTGTTCGAGTGGTTTCAAGTGAAAAAGATCTAACACAGTTTTGAGTCATTAGGATATTCATTAAGCTGAAATCACCACTCGAGTTTATACGCGAGATATAGGTAATAGGAAATTAGGAAAAGCTATAAAATTTAACGGCCTGTCAGGATTTTAAATTATTTGAATTCTCAAGTATTTTTCTTAATTGCTAGGTGCATAACAACGGAAATTTATTGGGTTTTACGCCAGAGTGAGATGGAATGTGGTAGGGGTAACTAGAGATGCAGAGGAAAAAACGTTCGGAGGCAGGTATGGAATTAGACTTTGGTAGAGGTTACAGCCCGTAAAAGTAAGAATCAAGATCATAAAAGTTTAGGCTATTACTAAATAAGGTTCTAAGAGTGTCGCGACCTTGTTTAGGAAGGGGTCAAATGACTAGAGATTGTACTTAGGTATTTGCGAACGCGGGAAATATTAAGAAAATGTATGCGAACACAAGGAACGCGTCATATAGCCAGGAACAAACACGGCCGCATGTCCACATAAGGGGTACGTCTGAATAAGAATATTCGGTCACTAATTGTTAGAAAATCCATAGTCAAATGCTAAAATGACAAAATACCTAGAAGGTGACGTGTTATGCGATTTGTGCGATAATAAGATGCATAGTAGATGACGGTCGGAAAATGTTGTAGATTGCCGAGTTGAAATAAGACTTGCGGTTACCGAGAAAAGTATGGAAAGTATAAAAAAAATTCAGGATACACCGTACCTGAAAGCGATTTTAAAAATGGTAGAACGGACACGATAGATTTTCGAGAAAAGTTGAATTAATTATTCACATGGTAAATGATATCTTGTAGGCGCTAGTCTTGCAGAAGATTCGTGTGTATATCTAAGGGACGAGACCGAGTACGCCCCTGTCCGATTCTACGAGATAGTGCTTTCGCGCAATACGAATTCTGTGTTGGGAGCACCGTTCAGGACGAAATGTCGTAAACCGCAGGATACGATACTAGATTTGGGAACTATGAAGGTTGTGCGTTTAAAGGTCGTAATTGTAAAATTTAAGTTTGATTAATGGGTAAGCGGAGGAGACAAAAAGGGCGGTTTTAGGCAAGAGGAGGAAGTTCATTGTGGGATCTCGGGAAGGAAAGGCTGTCAAAAAGGGCGGTTTTAGGCAAGAGGAGGAAGTTCATTGTGGGATCTCGGGAAGGAAAGGCTGTCAAAAAGGGCGCGGAAATCGAAGTGTTGGGGAATTTTTTCGGAGACTTAGCAAAAATCGTTCCGGCGGAGTGTCGATCTAACTTCAGTGGATTTTGTGCAAAGTGTTAATTAATTATATTCAGGAAAAGGAGTACGAGCCAGTGGTGAAAAGCTTTTAGGAACTTAAAAAAATTGTGAAAATTATTTAAGGACAGTGAAAATATTGAGTTATATTAACAGATATTAGTTCGGTTTAATCAGGCGTGATCTAATAATAAAAACTTCAGTATTACTACAATTTAAACGGGGTCGACAAATAAATGTTAATAATAAAATTGCGGATTTTATATCAGAAATAGAATAAAAAATAAAAAAATCTTAATTACGATAAAAAAAATCGTTCTCTTCAAATGGGAGAAATGTATACCAAATAGTTTAGAAATAAAACAATAATAATAATAATCTACGAAAAAGATCAACCTAGTGGTTTCGATACCAAGATATAGCAAGCGCTAATTTAACCTTAGGGAACACACATATTTAAGGGTCGGGTATCAAACCGCGCTGACGCTGCAGTTAGGTATTTCTTGTACTTGTAGACAAACACGGCCGCAGCTGACCGGCTGCGTCTGACTAGAGGAGATGTGGGTATACTAGACACTACGGACTTAGGAAATAAAAATACACTTGCCTTCTAAAATTAAAATTTAGTTCCTACTATAATAATGGATACAGCTTAACATACTAAGAATCATATTGTGGAATAGCGTGGATAGCTCATAGAGACATTTGCGCCTGGGTCAAACTGCCCATTCACTGCAGTTAGGTATTTTTGGTAGTTGCAAACAAGCTCGGCCGCCGCGATCTACTGTGTATTTTGGTTAGATTCAGGCACGGCTGCTCAGCATTTTGATAAAATACGGAATAAAAATACACTTGCTTTGTAAAATTTTAATTTATTTCCAACATAATTGATACAGCTCGACAGACTATAAATCATATTATGCAAGGGCAAGGATACATAGACTTTTTTTAGCCCCTGGACCTTTACAGACGTCTTAGTTTTTGACTCAATGTGACATAGAATCTAATGGTGTTTTGATGTAGAAAAAATTTCTGGTTCATATATGGTTTGTATAATGTTATTAATTTTTTTTATAATTTTACCAGAAAATAATGGGTGTGAATAAGTTACGACAATCAGTTTTTACTCTGTGCCTTAGAAATTAAAAAACAGGTAGTTTTGTTTTTGAAAGTTTATTTATATGCATACAGATTTTTATTAATACCTAGTAAGAAAGAATATATTTTACAATTTATCTTTGATATACATAAAGTAGAACGAAGCACATTTAGAAAAAGACAGTCAAAAATATAAAGAAGTTCAGACAAATTTTTATAAAACAACTAAATGTTTTATTTTTATTTTTATGTACCTTATGTCCCAACTGTTATCAATCGCCTGGGGCCAGTGATTGGGGTGTGTTGTGAGGCTGAATAAGGTGGGAGGGGAATAATATAGGGGAAGTACCTGGCTATTCAGATTTGGTCACCACACACGGCTAAAGCCATTTCAAGCAACGTTTCAATTCTGAATAGTGGTCTTACACCAGGGCGATACATAAAGTATCTTCCACTCTGTTTTTTTATAGAAGGCTATTGAAAAGTTTTTTTTTCTTTGTATAAAACACGCTGTAACTCGTGTTGTGCGTGTTACAGGTAAAATTGCAAATGTTATATGTAAGTTCAAAATAAATTAATTATTACTTACAATTATTATAGTTATTTCACAGCATTATCCAAAAATAACAAAGTTACTATTATATACTTGTTTACTATTATATAATTTTAAAATTGAAAAATGTCCTCCACAACACAGGTGAATTCCTAGCGTGGAGGACATTATACTATACATTTGTAATGTAAACTTATTAATAAAAAAATACAAAACAATGCAGAGTGATAAGTGTTAGCTCCTCATTTATTCATAAGACTGTCATTTTGTAATGACATCATCCTTTCTCCAGGTCTATTATCGATAATTCTAAACATTCACAAAAAGTGTGGTAGATCATTCATTATAGCAAAAAGTTTATATGGAAGGCCATTACTCAGGCCGCTTATGTTTATTTAAAAAACTTACATGTTCACTGATAGTTTCTGTTATAACGACGTCATTTATATTGCTTCTGCTGCTTTTCTAAAAAAACATATAAAATAAATTTATTTGTAATAATACAACCCAGAATTTACCCAACATCGAAATTCATTCGATTTATCAATGGATGTTGTCGTTGTTTTCAATAAAACTTAGTGACAATTTGAACGGAATCGGTAGAGAACTCAAAATGGTCGTCGAAATTATGCATTTTGACATTAAATTCGAGTTCGGTGAACCCCAAACTCCTTAAACCTGATTTTGAACCAAATCGTCAAAGTACTTAAGATATTCAAGATGGATGCCGAAATTTTGCATTTTGACATTAGATCCGAGTTCAGTGCACGTCCAAACGCCCTAATCCTGATTTTGAACCAAATCGGTAGATAACTAAAGAAATTCAAGATGGATGCCGAAATTTTGCATTTGGACATTAGAACCGAGTTCAGTGCTCACCAATACTCCCATATACTGATTTTGAACCAGATCAGTAGAGAACACGAGAAATTCAAGATGGATGCCGAAATGTTGCATTTTGACATTAGATCTGATTTCAGTGCACTTCTAAACGCCCGAATCCTGATATTGAACCAAATAGATAACTAGAGAAATTCAAGATGGATGCCGAAATGTTGCATTTTGACATTAGATCCGAGTTCAGTGCACGTCCAAACGCCCTAATCCTGATTTTGAACCAAATAGGTAGATAACTAGTGAAATTCAAGATGGATGCCGAAATGTTGCATTTGGACATTAGATCCGAGTTCAGTGCTCGCCAATACTCCCCAATACTGATTTTGAACCAGATCGGTAGAGAACACGAGAAATTCAAGATGGATGCCGAAATTTTGCATTTTGACATTAGATCCGAGTTCAGTGCACTTCTAAACGCCCGAATTCTGATATTGAACCAAATCGGTAGATAACTACAGAGAAATTCAAGATGGATGCCGAAATTTTTAGAAGTCAAAAAGCAAAATGACTTCAGTCCACCTTAAAACTACCTTTGATAGAAATCAGTAAAAAAAAAAAAAAATTGACATTATTACCTTATTCTCCTTTTCTTCCAGTGGGAGGGTCTATTTTTTATGGCACGGTAAGCAAGAATTCCTTTATTTTTACCCATTTTGAAGGTACCTGAAGTTTAAAAATAAAAATAAAAATAAAGTCTGTAAAACTGTAAATCAAGTTAAAAATAATTTATTAGATATATTTTATTTCTACTTACCCGGTTACTGTAACACCTATCTCCTCAATGATTCCTTCAAAAATCGAATAAACAGCGAACAAAATTGCTGCGAAAAAAATATGCGTGGTCCCACCTTGACCGCTCTCTCACGACTGAATGAATTCTGTGAAATTCAACCGTTATATAAGACATCGCGCGGCGTATTATTTTGCCATACATTTTTGTATGGCGGAGAATAGTTGAAAAATTCAGAAAGTTTAGGCGAATTACAATAAAAATCTAGATACACTGAAGCACTTTTAATTTAATAGCATGTTTTAACATAATGTTTACTCTGAGATTACGGAAGGATTTTTGGTAAAAATGTTTACAACAGGTTCAGGAGAGATAATCGCGAAGGCCTTTTTCAACGTTTTAACTAAAGTTGCAGTATGTATAACTTATAGAATTTGTAAGATTACAGTAAAAAAAATTTAATCACTAGTAACTTTACACATTTTTCTAACTACCCGTATATAATTTTCTAGTATTGCTGCTACGAGACGCGGATGCTACTGCTAATGCGGAGCGATGTTTTCCAAACCCGACCCTTAAAGAGGGACGATATATTTGAAATAATCTACAAAAAACGGTCAACCTGAGTATATTACGATTGCGAGATAGTCCGACTGGAGCGATAAAGATACCTCAAGTCAAATTCAGGTTATAAGGAAAGGGGGTTAAATTTAGTCATAAATCTAAGGCTACGTTAGGCCTTGTCGTTTTCTCCACAGGTACAGGTCTACAGGATACGTAATTAAGATGCAATTGGTCGTGTTTTCCCGACCGGAGAATTAAACAATTACGTACGGGTAAGTTAAAGAATCTATATTTCAATTACAGGTACCTGGTTGCAGAGTGGCGTAAATGGAACGCGAACCCTGGCAGTAAATTTCAACAGCTCCAGCGCCGATAAAAAATAATATTATTGCAGAGCTAATATGAATATGTTTAACCGTTATTATCATTTAGGGCAGTGACGTTTTCTCCCAGACAGCCGATGCCGGGCGGTCGGAGGAACACACATACAAAAAAATGAACGAGCAAGCGAGGTACCTACATCTCGGGGGTGTTGTACACTCAACCAAATGGTGGGCGTTCCGAGAGTACGACATATCAAATTGAAGGCGATTACCTGCAACCCGAACAGCTGAACATCTTTAGACAAGAGAGCAGAAGAGCAGAATCACAATATTAAATATGAAACAAATAAAACTAACAGGTACTCCGCTGAATTCCTACTTCTTGATCTACGCTTTTTAAATCTTTATGATTGAACAATGTGATGACGACACCGAGGCCACACATACACACAATTGGTGGTCCACCGGTAAGGGTCTTTCCGCATTGTCATGTTGGAGGATGCTCACCATAGACTGATCGGGTCACGCGAGGTTCTGGAAGCAATTCCCTTTCGCGGGACGGTGTCGAGTGATTGGGCGCGAAGGACCGTATGAAATGAGGTGCCAATTTGTATGAAAGGGCATGGTTCGCTGTCGGAGGCGTCTTGGCCAAAAGCATCTCGAGTTACCGGCAAGGTAGTGTGGATGGAGGCATGAGCATGGCTTCTTGCGAAGAGATTCCTGCAGCATCACCACATTTTTTAATCCTATCGACCTGGAAGCAAACGTATCTCTTACAAGGGTGGGGATAAGTCGGCTTCCAGAGGTGGTCTGTAACGCTAGGTCGGTCACGTGGGAGGAAGGATCTGCCTGTCACAAGCTTACGCCACTTTGTACCGTGAGTAGAGCCTTGATAAGGGACGAAATAGATTACCCCTTCTAGAGCCAGTAAAGTAGTTCCGGAGGTGTTCGATACTGGAGTTGATCAGGAAAGGTTTGAAGGCATGTCGTTCTTCTTTTGTTATGGAGGGGTCCGGGTATCTGGTTTATCGTCAAGAGATTTTCCGGGTGCCATGGGTATAGCCTCATCATGCATTGGTCGAGGGGTCGTGTCCTGAGAGCTGACCACCTAGTCAATTCGGTCAAGTGGAGGAGCCAGTACTAGTTTGCAAAGAATTTCTTCCCCATCACCATCCATCCTATCCTCTATCCCGTCTTTATACTTCCATCCTAGGTATAAATTTGTGTTTACTAACAACAGAACATATTATCACGATTATGTATAAGATCTAGCCATGGAAAGCGGTGCAGGGAAATCGCCAATTATCCAAATGAAATATTCAAGGTATGTACATTAAAAAATAATTAGAACGTAGATGGAGAGAGATCAATTTTATAGCCTAGCGAGAGTAATAGCAACCGTGCTCATTATGTAAATATCGGAGCAGTGTATATCATTAGGATCATAGTGGGGACTAATTTAGGATAGTTTAGACCGGACGTGTCCTTCAGACGTTTAAGAGATACAGAGAAATTCTTCCACACCTTACCTAAAAGAACCGAAAGTTACCACGAAATACATTAAATACCTATCCTAGATGTCCTAGGTGCTCCGAAGCAAAAAATCACACAACGTGGAGAAAAGGGTTTATTGTAAGAATTTCCCGGAAAACTACCTTTTACTGTGTTCAGTCACAGGGGTGGGAAAAACGAGTTATGATTCAAACATTATTGGCGAATCATTCAGTAGGTACGAGAGGAAGATCTACCAACCGGAGATCTGAACGCACGAGAGAGAGGGGGAGGGGTATATAACCCGAGGAAAGGGGTTGCAACATCACAAGTGGTTCCGTGACCGAGGAGAGAGCGTCACCACCAATCTTTGTTGTAAATCTTCTAATTCAAATTCGAGAAGAAGAATATTGTAAAGTTTTCATTAGGGGGGGGGGGGGGTGGTACCATTACAACCTCCCGAAGTTTTTTTTTTAAGTATGTTTATTCAGTTTTTTTAATTTAACAATATTTATCTTTAAAATCTTACAAAACTGATCAATCATTTTGATTGTAAGAAATCTCTAATTTTTCCTATTTAATTAATACTATAATACTTTTATGCTTTACATAGTAATAACTGTGTAAAATCTAAAATACTAATTATTATAAACTACTAATTATTATAATGTTTATAAATACAGTGTGTGATAGTAATTTCCAGGTATTTTATCAATATTCGATCTGGGTATTTGTATACAATATTATTTGCTTTCATGTTCTACGGAGATAGAATGATTTAACTTTTTTTTTTATATTTGAATAAGATGTCTCATTTTTAATATTTTCAGGTAATGCTTTAAATATTTTCGGAATTTTATGCCTATTTGTTCTATCACCGTATACATTTTGAGATTTATTAATAATAAACATTTGTGCTTCTCTATGCCTAGTAGGGTAGTTGTGGTCTACAGGTTTTTTGAATTCTGTATTCCAGAATTCATCTAGCGTTAATTGATAATCTACCTTATTGTGTATAGAGAGGACATTACACAAGGAGAACATTTTTTTATAATCGCTTTCACAAAATTGAACTTTTTTTTGCCTGATATCAATTTTAGGAAACGGATTTTTAATTGTTCTATTTTATTTAAGTACGTTTTGTACGTTAATCCGTAACTATTTATTCCGTATCCTATAATTGATTCTGCTAATGCGTTGTATATATGTACAGTATAATATATTTTTATCAACAAAGTTTTTTAGGTGGTAAAATTTCCCTAATATGGATCTTAATCTATTACATACATTTTCAATATGATTTGACCAGTTAAAATTGACATCTATTGTAAGATCAAGGTATGTTTATTGGTACACTTTTTCTATATTTGGGCAATTACACTGTTGGGATTGGTTTTTTGTGTGTAAACAATCATATGAATGACTTTTTATATGCAATTCCTTATCCTGACAATTTGTATATGGTGAGTGAATAAGCATATATTTGTTTTTTTTGCGTTTATAATAATGCCATTGTCGTGTGACCATTTAATTATGTTATTTATGTCTGTTTGTAAAATTTCCTCAATTTTTTGTAGATTTTTGTCAACACATATAATGCAAGTATCGTCTGCAAACATGTAGCAAACTCGGGACCTACGTGTTATATTATGCAGTAACTGTTTACTTGCATAATATAACACGTAGGTTCCGATATCGAGCCCGTAGCTACTCCAGTGCTTGCCAACATTTCATCACTTAAAATTCCTTCAATTTTAACTTTAATTTTTCTATTAAACAGATAATTTTTAAACACATTATTTAAAGGACCTCTAATACCACATTCCTCCATTGCCCTTAATAATGTTTCATGGTCCAATGCGTCAAAGGCCTTTTTAAAATCTATAAAAATTATACCAATATAATATTTTTCATTTAATTGACAATTTATATGATCAGTGAATTTAGAAAGTAATTGTGTAGTACTTTTTTCTTTTTGAAATCCGTACTGTATGGGATTTATGATTCTATTTTTTTCTATAAAATTTTGTATTTGGTTAAAGATATCCCTTTCAATAATTTTATCAATACAAGAGAGAATCGCTATTGGTCGATAGTTTGTGAAATCTTTGTGGTTTCCTGATTTATATATAGGTCTGATGATGGATGTTTTAAGTTCGTCAGGCATGATACTTTTACTTAAACAAAGGTTAATTAATTTAGTCAGTACTGGGATTATATTATCAGCAATTAACTTTAGGTCTTTAATTCTTATTTGGTCATTGCCTCTGATTTTTTAACATCCATATCATTAATTATTTTTTTAACATCTTTTTGTGATACAGGTCTAAATCTCATTGACATAATAGCAGGAGTTGTATACGTATTACGATCTAGGATTTTTTTAGTACAATTATGTCTTATGTCTTTTATTTCATTTACGAATGTTTTAGCAAATTTATCGGATAAAAATTTTGTGTCTCCTTGACTTCCCATATATTGAAGGATTATTTTATCTAGATTTTGTTTAGGTTTTCCTATTAGATTATTTATTTCGCCCAGAGTTTCTTCGGATTGCCGTTTAAGCTTTTTATTAAGTTTTTATGGAATGTGTTTTTAGTAATATTAATATGTTTGTTTGTTTTGTTTCTATATCGCATATATTCTAAACGAAATACCGGGTTATTTGGGCTATTCTTGCATTTTCGGTAAAGATAATCTCTTTTTTTAATCATGTTCTTAATTTCTTCCCTAACCCATGGATTGCTGTGCCTAAGATTACTTTCAAATACTTTTTCTTTTTTCAAGGACGCATAGATATTATCAAAAATATTTTTTAAATTATGGTACAGTTTAGATGGACATTCAGTTTGTAATAATTTTCCTCAATTTACTAGTTTTAATTTAGAATATGCTAATTTATTATCAATAATTTCACTTTTTTTATTTAAATCCTTTGTAAGTACCTCTTTCCCTATGGCAACTCCTGTTATATAATGGTCAGATATTTTGTTTGTCACAATACATGAGATAACAGTGTTATTACGGTTACGAATTGCAATATGGTCAATACATGAATAAACATTTTTTCCGTTTAAAATTTCATCCCGGGAAAAATTAAAAAAAAATCAAATTTTACCATTTTCACTGAGTAGATTTTGATATTCTGTAATTACACTATTTTTTGTATCCAACAAATTCAAGTTAATGTCACCACAATACAAGTAGTTTGAATCAGTTAATGCACTTTACCCCCGGACACCCTGTATAAGTATGTCTGGGGAGTCAACTGTCGGGGAATCAACTGCCATGAAACCATAATAATGTAGTATAGTATAGAGTTGTATAGTGTACCGGGAAAAACCCTTCCAAGAGTCACAATTTTCAAAGAAAAATCATTTTCCACGTGATAATTATTCGACAGAATGCGGACATGGATCAAAATAAATATTGCTTTTCCGATAGCAATAATTTCTTACTAAGTTTTAGGAAATTTTGAGAAAGGGGTGAATCACCATCATCTCTGCGCTGTGTGAAAATTTAATCGCACCATTAAAATGGAAATTGGAGGTCAAACTCATTTGAATAATTATTATTTACGCCTAGTCGCAATATAATACGTTTCTTGGTAATCTTATCATATTAATATTTCCTTTGAATGTCTAGGTCATGCATGGAAGTATTTAACGAATAATACAAATTTAAATATTTTGAGACCATGCGGCTGTGAAATGAAATGCCTAATCCAACAACCTAACCCATAACCGTTAAGTGGCTGAGTTCACAAATGTGTCGTAACACCAACCAAGCGTTACGGGTTCAATTACTCTGCTAGCAAAATCCTCTATCGTGACACAAGCAACTGCCCGTATAGACTAGGCCAGTGTCTAGTCAAGTGTAATTTAGTAAGGTGTCCTAACACCAAAAATTTATTGAAGTAGTTTAGTCAATTCAATCAATTAATCAACCACTGAAGGAGTTCGAATTCATTGTTTGAATTGAGTTCAAAAATAGCCGCAGAAATGTTGTCTCATCAGAGCGACGTTGCTACTGTAATTTTTTTTTTTTTCTGCCAAATCTTTTTGTGTATCACCAATTTCACTAATTTCTTCGTCCACTTCATCTAAAATATCCATTAAAATTGGCTTAATTAGCTTGTTTACTTAGTTGAGTTGCAGACCGTTCATCTTCAAATGCACCACTCGCTAATATACTTCTAATCTACTCAACCTGACTCAACCGTAATATGAACGCTTTTTGGTCAGTTAAGTGGCGAGTTACTCGCCACTCGACTAAACTATTAGCCTGGACCGAACAAGCCTTTACGCTTAGTATGATGGTAGTGGGAGTTTTTTAAATTGTCCAGTTATTCATTACCCGGGATGTCTTTAAAAAAGATTTTACACTAAATAATCCATAAGCCATAGCATTTTTAATCACAGATTATGGAAATCACACTTTGTTTCTGCGTCCTCTGCGTGCGAACTCTATCTAAATTTCTTTAAATGGACAATATACAGTGTTAATTTCAAGCTACCTCCCAGGTAAGTATGGTCCTGTTTTCATTAAATTTTAGGCAGCATCGCGTTCATTGGTCAAAATATTGCACACATATTTTCGTATCGGTGATCAACGAACCGATGTATGCAATTTTTAGCCATAAGTTGTTTACAATTGTTTGCCTAGCTTGTAGTTTTTTAGATTTTAGAAATGTATTAGAAGTTTGTACAGCGCCCTTGAGGTGATTTTTCACAAAAACGGCGCTATATAAATCATCCAAATATTTTTATTATTATTATTATTTGTTTCAATAATTACTACAAGAAACAACTATTTACACACACAAAATAGGTTATTGGGTTCTTAGTAGGTTTGTTGAAAAAGTATCGATATATCGATATTTTTAATTAAATATATCGATATTTTTAGCCGATATATTTTGATCCGATATATCGATACAAAATATCCAATATCGAAAATTGTATCAAAATCTATATATTTTTTAAATTTGTGTATTTAAAGTCACTAGAATCCAAAACGTATAGGAACGAACGGAAAAAAAGTAACTGTATTGGGTCATGACATCTGGCGGTTGAAATTTTAACTATTAATAGCTTACAAATCTATTGTCTTTGCATTAGTATTTGTGATCACCAATACCATCTCATGTGTGTGGGTACATATATAGAAATGTATGCTATTTTTCGCCATTTTTTTCTAAGCCACTCCTATGTGTTGGTTCCCAATTGTCTATGATTATTGACTATACCTTGTTCCAAACACGAAGTCCTTTTTGACAGATTAATATGCCAATAGAATGTTACTGTGACGCATACAAACTTTGTATGCATCTCAGTTTACATATAAATTAGAAGACAGCTTTTTAGTTTTTGATATTTTTGTAATTATTACGCAATAAAAATGAAAAGTGATAAAAATACCTTAATTTTTATTGAGATTTTTGTACATTAAAAAAAAGCAAATTGTGTACAAAAATTACTATTGATAATATAGAGCTGAATACACTATTATTTTAAAAATGCAAAATCTCTTGAAAATTTGACCGAAATATCGATATTTTTTCCTCGATATATCGACGTCGATATTGATATTTTAATAAATATCGATACATCGATATATCGATTTTTTTTTCACTTTCGACATCCCTAGTTCTTAGTTTAGGTAAAATAAGTCATTCATGCGTATTTTTAATTTTTTTCAATCAACCCGTCCTTAGTTTTAACCACTTTTATTGTTAGGGGGTGATAGGGCGTTTAAAAAGGGAACAAATTTAACAATAAATGATTAACAAACTCCGAGAAACCATTATTGTTTAAACACCTCATATATGCTCCATTCTCCTAATTTCGAAGTTATAATTTATTTTATGTACCCAGGATTTTTTAGTTTTTTTTAGTACATTTCCTTTTTATTTAACCAAGAATTTTAAGATTATTAATTGCATGAAATGCTGAAAGAATTGAATTTGGTATTCTTTGTTATGGAATTGAAGATTTTATTCTTCAGAAACGTTATTTCCTACATTTTCTTTCCCTCTGATCTTTTTCTGAGGGATAAACATGTCTATTCTTGCCTTTTTGTTCAGAATATTAAACTCAAATTTATTATCTAAAATTGAAATATTGAAGTCTAAAAAATTATGTGGAAATTTATTCCAAAAGTTCTTTTTAAATTAATTTTTGTTATTTTTGTGGAGCTTAACCTAACCATAAGCTTGGAAATTAGAAAGAGTGTGAAGAAGATTTTAAATATTATCAAAATCCAAAAATTCTTTTAAATTGACTATTTGTTAAATTTGTTGTGAAAGACGCCCCCCCGCTCCTTTTCCACTGCCGCCAAACCATACACATATTTAAGTCTATTGTTGTAATTAAACCCCGATGAAGTAAGGATTGCTTAATAAATTTTCGTTTTTTTAAACAATAAAAGTGGTTATTAAAATTGAGTTTTCTCTCATTTTTAATTCAAATTGTGTCACAAAATAAGTTTTCTGTGTTTGAAGAAGTTACATATGCTCAATAATTGGTCCCTCTCTAAAAAGTATGATCTCTTTTTATCAAGTCTTATCTAAAATTACCTCTCCTCCGTTCGACGTCTCATCCACTCTAAACCTGAACTCGATTCCAATCTTTCTTATAATTATAAAATTTTCCCATTTACCTAAAATTATTATATAAATTCGCCTCCTGTCTGTATAATTTGAAATTACGCCGAGAACATCATTGAAGGGAGAAAGAAACAGTGGATAAATATATGTTGTAATATTTTACTCATTTTAGCAAAACTCGCAATATGTATACTTTTTTTCAATTTACTTTTAATTTTTGATATCTAAAAAAACATTTGTTTCATTAATCACAGATACTGGGTACATTTGTTACATGTCGTCACATTATTTACTTCACAAATGCGTAAAGGAATACAATTAATAACATATTAATTAATTAATTATTTGAAATATCACATTTCTCTCCTTTTACATCGTCCTTGAAATACGGGTAACCGACAAGTTCATCGAAAATCAATTCATCGAAAGCAAATTCATCGAAAACGAGTTCATTGAAAACCAATTCATCGAAAGCAAATTCATCGAAAACGAGTTCATCGAAAATCAATTCATAGAAAATCAATTCATCGAATGATCATTTCGTCGAATCGCCAATTCATCGAAAAACATTTTTTCGTAGATTAAATACCCAAAAAGGTCTGTTAACCGAGTTAAATGTGTTTAGCAACTGTCAGTTTCGTAGTGACAATGTAAAATTTATAGGTTATCTCTTCGATTTCCGATTGTCTGATACTGCAAAAAAGGGATATCTAAGGAACGGTGACCAGACAACTCATAATGAAACCAACTCATAAGCAACTCAGAAAGGTCATTAAGAGTGATGATAAAAAATTATTTAAAAATTGGTTAAAAAGGTTAAGTTAGGTTAGGTTAGGTTAGGTTAGGTTAGGTTAGGTTAGGTTAGGTTGGGTTAGGTTAGGTTACGTTAGGTTTGGTTAGGTTAGGTTAGGTTAGGTTTGGTTAGGTTAGGTTAGGTTAGTTAAGGTTGACCAATGCTTTTTTTAACTTCTCGGTCCGCTCGGCATTTTTCTCAAATATCAGTATAATATATTTTTTCGATGAATTGGCGATTCGATGAATTGATCATTCGATGAATTGGTTTTCGATGAATCGATTTTCGATGAATTGGTTTTCGATGATCACGTTTTCGATGAATTTGCTTTCGATGAATTTATTTTCGATGAATTGAATTTCGATGATTTCGTTTTCGATGAACTCGTCGTGAACCGAAATACGCAGGTATGCTCTAAGTGGAAGTAAACTAAAAAACCTAAGTAAATGTCAAGTTACCAAGACTTTTCCAATGCTTTCCTATTTAAAGTCAACGACCATAAGCACGATTTATAACTTCTTCATGGAAGGATTTTGATGAAACTCTTATTAGGAAATAGTCAAGGTTGCAGCTTGATTTAAATTTATGACGGCCTATTAAAAATAAATGTCTCGATTTCTATTTAGCTATGATTTATTTGCCACTAGCATCAATAAAATTGGCAGTGTTGATAGATACCTACATACACACATTTATTCGTACATTTAATTGTTTTTTGCATGGGTGTTTTATCTTCGTAAATTCATATGCCTCTCGATAAATAATAATAAATCTTAGTAAATTCGTACCAATAACTTCGTAAATTCGTCTCTCGATAATAATAATAATAATTGTTCGATGATTTCTATAGCCCCATTTTCGTGAGAAAATCACCTCAAGGGCGCTTTACAATTCATTTACACATTTAATCTATACATGTATATAACAAGTGACTTATTACTAAGATTGGTAACTAATGTAATGACTTACAACTAAGACCTATATGACTAGTGACTTAAAACCATACTTATTTTTATAATCGAGTACAAAACTACTCTAATCGTATTATTAATTACGTATTATTATATATCTTAAAATAATTATCAATGAGTATTGTACATATTTACATTTACAAACACATATTTACATTAACAAACTGATATTGTTATGATTAATGCCATGATAAATCTTCGTAAATTCTTACGTCCCTTAATAACTAATAATAAATCTTCGTAAATTCTTACGTCCCTTAATAACTAATAATAAATCTTCGTAAATTCATGCGTCCCTTAATAACTAATAATAAATCTTCGTAAATTCTTACGTCCCTTAATAACTAATAATAAATCTTCGCAAATTCGTACGTCTCTCGACAACTAATAATAAATCTCCATAAATTCGTTTGTACGTATAATAATTAAACAGTATTAATAGCCTTGCATCTGCGTAGTTGAATTCCAGAACCCAACTTCCATTGCATGTCCGACGCCACGCCTTATGCACCGCGCCACAAATAACATCTGTGTTCGTGAAATTTCAAGCAAAGCTACCGTTGTAATTCAGTTTTTAATTCAAGAATCTGCCAAAAGATGTCGCTACTTCCGTCGCATATGGACGTATTTATAGGCGGCTATATGTAATATATATTACAAATTATGGCGTCATTGGGTGTCTCGGTTACTTTGTCATGGTTACTTTGTCTCGGTGATTAGCTGTCACTGGATCACGGTGGATCAGAGGAACTGTCTATTTTTGGAACCAGTTCCTATCGGATTTATAAATGGTCACCAACACTCAAACTGGGCGAAGCCGAACTAAAAGCCGCCCGCAGGGCCTAGCAGCAAAAACCTGCGGAGTGGGTTTTTAACTGCTAGTTCAGATATTAATGCGGTACATAACCCTAATAATTTTTGTTTGGTCAAAACTCACATTTTAATCATTTCAGCGAATTCGTAACTATAATAACTTTTTTATTCCAACAGAACACTGCGGATGTAAGTTTTTTGTATTTAAAATAATAAAAATAATACCTTACCATTAATATATTCTACGTACAACGATTTTAAAACTTTTTAACCCTTTTTTTCAACTATAAAGTTAGCAGTAAGCACCAGATTTTATTTTTCTAGACGATGAATTAATAACTTTGAGAGTGAGACATGGAGACACATTTTAAATATTTGTAACAAGTTCTTTAGAATTAATTAAGATGAACGTGGCGGAAAGGTCGAATCTCCAGGCCTGCTAGGGTGAATTCGACCGTATGTTCATCCAATACGCTGTGCCGCGGGTGTTTATTTGTTTACACGCTTTCTTAAGATACCTACATTATTTGTCTTCTTCTTCTTTTCTTTGAAAGGACAAATTCGACAGTAGGTCCGTCCAATACACGGGTCGCTAGTCGCAATTCGTATACACGGCTTCTTTACTTACATCGTTAAGATTCTGAATATATTTTAGGGTATATTGTCGTTTTAACCTGAGTTACCAAAAAAGGTCTTTAATGTACCTGCACGCGCCTCTATCCTAATTAAAGTGGATCAGTAAACGAAATTTTTGCTTGAACAGAATACGGAATTATTGCAATAACATTATTTCACAAGTAACTTTTCTGTTGTTGTATATAATTCTGTAGTGAATTTAAATTTTTTACATCCTACCCACCCCTTTACCTTTTCCCTCCCAGGCCTTCCTTCCTCTCATATCACACTTAAATAACCCTACAAATAAAATCATGAATATACAACCATCAACAACTAACGTCATTTCAGCGGCGAGGAGTAGGCGTCCCCGCCAATGGGCCTTCACACCAATTTAAACTCTGTCTATCACCATCTTTTTTCTCAACGCCCCAATCTACTTTTCCTGTCTGAAACACAGATAGCTGAGCCTGTAGACGCCACGAGCACACCTTCGAGCAAGTTCAGACCTAAAGGAGTTGTCTGTCTCCATAGTCGAGCTGACGTCAACTGTGTGCGACTGTTGAATCTGGAAAACTCCAGATTCGACGTAATGTGAACCTTGGCGAATCAGACACGTACGAGCTCTTCAAACACTTAAGCGATACTATTGATGACCTCTTGCCCCGCTACCCTACGGCAGAGTTTGTGATCCTGGGGGACTTCAATGTTCATAACGAACCTTGGTTGAAGTTCTCAGGATCAACAGACTCGGCTGGACGCCAAGCCAAATCCTTTGCCCTTTGCTACGGATTGGAGCAAATGGTTCAGGAGCCCACAAGGGTTCCCGATGTCCAGACTCACCGTTCCAATCTGTTAGACCTATTTTTAACTACTGTGCCACACGGTTACAATATTGAAGTCACAGCGCTTTTAGGATCGTACGACCACTGCCTGGTGACGACATCAATCCCTGTAAACTTCAGACCACCAAACGAGAGGCTGAAGAGAAAAGTGTGGCACTATAGGTCATCAGATTGGTTCGGTCTGCGGGCACATTTTAATGCTTTCCCGTGGTCAGCTGTCTGTTTTCGGACTTCGGATCGCTCAAGATGTGCCCAGGAAATTGGTGAAGTCATCACATCCGCGATGGATGGCTTCATCCAATCTACTGTTAAGGAAACTGGTGTAAGCTCAAAGCCGTGGTTTAGTCGACAATGCGCTGAAGCAGTGCGACGAAAAAACGCGGCTTACCGAGCCTACAACACATCCAGAACATCCGAAGACAGAACAGCTTACAACAAAATGGCAAAGGAAACCAAGAAAATCATAAATAGATCAAAATTTGAGCACGACCAGCAGATCAGCAGAAAGCTGGCTGCATGCCCGCATGGCAGCAGGCAATTCTGGTCGCTTGCGGACTCAATAGGGCGCAATTTCTGCAAATCCAGTCTGCCTCCTCTTACTAGACCTGACGGCTCACTAGCAAACGAACTCAACGAATTCAAAGGAATGAGATGAAATGGGAAATATCACAATGGGCCCTTGGCCTGAGAGCTCATGGAACTATCTATCTCTCTCTGGTTTCAATCCTGGGATTGGTTTGCAGCAATTTCATCTATTCGTTTCTTCCACTCTTCCCTGTCTTGTGCGGCTCTTTTGAAGTCTGCATATGATAAGCAGCGCACGTCCACCAGCAGGTCCTCCAGGTACTCTCGGCGTGGGCGTCCCCTAGCGTTTGTCCCGTCAGTCATACCCTCCATTATGGCATGCAAGAGGCCTTCTTGTCTTATTGCATGGCCGATCCATCTTGCGCGCCTTTCGGACAAGGCCCTGAGCAGTTGCCTTCTTTCTTCGATTCTTTGGAGAACCTCCTCATTTGTGATGTGGTCTATCCAGGAAATTCCTAGTAGTCTTCTATAGGACCACATCTCAAAAGCCTCTAGTCTCCGTTTATCTCTTTCGGATAGGCACCACTATCTATATACCGCGGTTTATAGTGTACGTTATTCTGTTGCGTTAATTTTGTTCGGTTAATTCTGACAATTTCTAAACACTGGGAGGAAATCAATAAATGGTTATTTTTGGTATAATGTAAAAAATGTTGTTTTCCCAAAGATTAATAAACAAATATTGTTTAACTTTAGTAGTGTAAGCGATAAACAACATAGAAGAACATGATTTAACACCAAGACTGTAACAGTATTGCATAGTTCAATGGATTTATTCTAATTCAAAGCTATTTTGCAACGAGTAGTGATTACTGTGAATAGGTACCTAACTTGTAGTAATACCTACCCACCTACTTCTAGAATTTTGGTAAACTAGTAAGTTAACATATAATATTTCGTTATCAACCATATATCTAAGAAAATGTTTTACAAACAGACCTTGCAGGTTTGGTCAAATCGCAAGTAATCTGAAATATGACAAACTATTTTTTCATCATCTGAAATCTTCTGAGATCTTTGGTAGTCTTTCGAAAATAGGTAATGTTCTTGGTTCAAGGTAATTTCGAATTTAATAGTAACACTCCAATATTATTTTACATAACATTTCCAGTCATTATTGTGGCATTGTGATTACATCACTTTCCTGTGGCTGTTAACCTGCTGACAAAAATATCCGTTTTGAAGACCTCTACAAAGATACGCGAAAAGGTTATGAAATAAACACATAATATAGAAAGAAAATACAAGAAAAATTCCCAAATCTGCTTTTAAAAAAAATATGCAATCTTGTTCCAGTGGCCGTTAACCTGCTAACAAAAATATTCGTTTTGAAGACATCTACAAGGATATTTCAATAGATAATGAAATAAACACACAGTGTAGATAGAAATTACAAGAAAAATACTCAAGCCTGCTATTTAAAAAATTATGCAATCAAGTTTTATTTGTTGTTGTAGCCCGTGAAAATAAAGAAATTCAAATTCCACGGAAGTCTCAAATTACCTTTGATATCAAAGATGTGATATGAACTTGGAATGAAAATAAAACTTAAAATAAAATGAAGATTTTTTGTATTATGATAAATAGAACAAACAGTAAAACTATCCAAAAACCTGATCAAACTTTTAATATTAAAATTTGCTCAATGTTCTTTGATCATTTGTCCTTTTTTGCTAAAGTTATTCACAATTCGAAAGGCGGGTATGGAAATCATTTATTGGATAATCAAGACCTCTGCCATAGGTCACTTAGCAGGCGTGACCGGGTGAACGGTGAGGTGTGTTCAGGTCTTGGCGACGGATGTGCCTGCCCACCTGTTGTCTGGCGGGCCGATTCAGGATAGACTTAGTGGAGACCCTTAGACCTCTTTTACTGGTTTCTCACGACCCATCGTCTTGCACCGCAGTGGGAGGGATGGATTCTTACGTTCGTCACTCCTGGATATGCTGACCCCTGGATTCCTACCCACCCGTTATTAATTGTGTCGGTCATCTCAACAATCGTTGAGCCATGAGTGTTACCGGCTTTTGTCCTAGGGCATCTTGTCTTAAGTTCAATGAATTCTTCGTATGTCGTAGGTATTGTTATGAAGCGATTGTATTAATCGTAAGTTAGGTACTATTTTTTAAATGCATTTTAATTGGTTAGGTTGGCAAAGCTGGGGGAGTTTCGTTCAACGCGTCGGTAGGCGGCGTTTGTTTTTTTCCGTTTCCGTGCTCTGGTTTTGACGGCGTAATGTGCGGTACGCCGTGAAAACAACGGTCACTTAATTATTAAGTTTTAAATACGATGTGATTGAAATCCAAGTTTTGGGCATCTGCATCCGGGGGAAGGAAACACGTTGTGTTTTTTTAAAATAGAAAATATATTAATTTCGAAGATTATTCACGTAAAATGTGAGTTTTCGCGCGGGTCCCCAAAAGTGAACACGAGTTAATGGCGGTGTTCGATTGTTATGTTTAAAGTACCTCTTTATCCGAGAGATCGGTGTAAATAATTACCCGCCGCGCCTGTCATTGAATGCAGGGCAAACATCGAATTCCCACCGGGGGTTTATTTATGGAACAAACCCGAGATTACCGCAGGGTTGAACGATACTCCGCCTCGATTGCTGACGAGCCTTCCTATACAATTTGGAGGAGTGTTTGGGTACTCCTCCCTTTCTCTGAGGGTCCAGGTCCATCATCCCTTCCGGGTGACCGCTGTGGAGGTCGCAGGCACATGCTGAGCCGCAGAGGTTGGGACCTCCCTTGCCACCAGGAGGTGGTGTTGGTTCACGCGACATCGGGGGAACGGCGGCAGTAAAACTTAATTAGTGTAGCTAGGAATAGCATAGATTACGACATTGGTCCCGGGGTGAGTCCATCCAATTTGTTTTATTATATTTTATAATTTCAATACAGTGTACCGATTGTCAACTCTACTCTGTGTTTTATTATGTAGAATTCCTTGTGCAGCCTTTTCAGGAATGTTATAAAACCATGACCCACACTCTGAGAATTGAGTACCGTGATCTCCGCTAGTTGACATACCCAGACATTAGACTGGGTTTGGCGTCCAAGATTTCCTGAGAAGAAATCAAAGTTGACTGGCAGAATACACCCGAGCCCGACCAAGGCTCAACGTTACTTTTCCCTTTAAAATATAACACACGCACATAACAATATGTCATTACATACATAAATCATAACAATATGGCGCTCCATACGCTGTCTGGTCCCGATTTATAGCATTCCTGAAAATGTTTTCTTCGCCCTGTAATGTAAAGAGCCCAAAAAATTATTATTCATCTGTTCAGTGGAGGTCTTAATTTCGTTTGTTATTATTAAACTTGGTCGCTGTCATAACCTATGATTGCAGTGACGGTGGTTGGAAATGACAACAAATCTCATTATATCAATTCGCTGGCACTATTACCGGCGTGAATTCGTAAAGAGATACTATGCGTAATAATATTGTGGGTACCTTATAAATGATTAATCTCGTATTTATTGGTTTTTTTTTTTCAATACCACACAGTTATGCATAGTATCTGAAATACCTACCTCCTATAACCTAAAATGGATTGTCATTTTCATTGTTATTGTTTGAATGCATAGAAATCGGTCATAGACTATGGACAATGTGCTAGGTAGAGCTCTATTTTTTTTTTCTTTTCGGAACTAATCAGTGCTAGCTGTTCTAAGAATACCTCGGATTGTCTATGACGGTTTCTCGGTACATTTTATCTATGACTTCGGCTTATGTTGTGTTTACATGTCAAAATACCTGATAGCCGAAGACAAATCAATTTATTATGTGTTTAAATAGGAATGGAGGATGATTATTAAAGATTATTCAAATATTTAAGATATTTATTGAGATTTTAATGACAATGCGGGTAATTCATTTTTGCTTCGAGTGGGAAATTTGTATAAGGTTTTGTCAAAACCTACTATAAATTATACTTGTAAATTGTTTATTTACTAATGTCTAACTGACGTTTTAAATTTTCATTTAAATGAGCTACTTACATATTAATTTAAATGGACAATTTTTTTTTATTTAAATGAGCTACTTACATATTGATTTAAATAAACTAAAAAAATATTCATTTAAATGGGCAACATACACATTTAAAAAAAAAAAAAATAATATAGCAATAACAACAACAACGTACAACAACAACGTACATTAACAGCAATAACAATAACAACAACATCAAGTGATATCTATTTTCATTCTTTTACAAATAAAGGACAATTTACACTAAATAGTATTAAGACTTGGAGAAATAATCAGACAATGACGAAACGTCATTATTATCAAGTTCCAAAGGTAAGGGTGGGCTTGTACCCCAACCGCAACGTATCGATCCGGCGTCGATTACGTTTACCTTATATGACAGACAGAGGGCGAGAGATGCTTGCTGTCTGCTCAACAGGCCATGAGTTGCTGACTCTGGTACGGAACAGGGTGTGCAACATCGTCAGTAGGAGGGCAGTGGATCCGTTGCCTGTAGACGGAGGATACCTATAGGAGGCGGAAGGATTGCCAGCCACTGATCAATGTGCATACACAAAGTACTACGTGGTGTGGAACTTGTTTGAGTGGTTCGGGTTGTTCTTGGAGTTTTATGACCAACCCTGACACAACATTCAACAAGTATTCATTAACTCTTTTTAAAATCGAGTTTTATGTTTTTTCTCACACGGTACTATTTGTAGTGATTTATGGTAAATCACAAAACTATTTTCTCAGATATAACAAGTCTAAATTAATACGTGCACACCTTTATATTGTCGTAAGTTATGCTCTACGTTGTTATGAGCCAATAAAATTCTAGCCCATTTAAAATTAGTCACACATGACTCGAAAGCATGATTTCTCATATCAAGTATCGAGCATCATTGAAAAAGGTCTAAATTTAAGTCTAATACAAAACAAAATACATTAAACAAGTATGTCTCGAAACTATTCAAAACACTCGTAAACAAACACAAAATATGTAACTAGTAAATAAAATGTCATACATTTAACTTTAAAAAATTTTTTTTTTTGCCATAAATGTGAGTTTTTTTATGCAATTTCAATTTCGATCCGGTATGATCAACCGAGATGGAGATTCCATGCGTTCAGACAGTCATTAGTCCTGTCATAGGCTCATTTCTACGGATATGGGGTAATTACTTCACGGGGGGTGTTTTGTAAGTTTGACATTGGTAATGATGATGCTGGTTTGTTTCTTACAATAAAATCCTCAACTCTGGTGCTAATGCTCGAGTTGAGAATGTATTTAAAACTATATATCTGCAAGTGTATATATAAATTGTCATAGTATTAACGCTAAAACAGACGCAAATTCGGATATCGGCTGAACAGATGATTAAGTTAGGATTATTAGTTGTAAGTCTTGTATCCTGAAATACGCGGGCATATCCGCACACTATCTCTGCGAGTTTCAGGCATACCTTTTTTTTTTTGAGTTATGTTCATGCTTTTGATAATGTCATTATTTGTTGTTCCAGATTACATAGAAAACACAGAGACGCAGGGATTGTATCTCTTTGTTTTCTAAGTGATTTTAAATGAAGAATTATTGTTATTCACCGTCAGTGCATTGACACTATAAGACCTTATTTTGTCAGGTTACGCAAGTAATTGCTAAAATTCAAAGTATTTTTTTTTCTCGCTCTTCTTCTGTTTTATTGGTAAATAGTCAAAATATTGTTTTACTCTATAAACATAGGCTGCGTCAGCTAAGCCTCAGCTTTTGGAAAAGCGTTTTAATTTTGTTTTTATTAGTTACAGAAAATGTTTTGTAATGTCCACCTTGTTTATAAGATTTTTTTTTGAGATCTTATAATGTGGGACGATATGGTATCACATATCCTTCCACATTTCAAGCCAACATAGGAAGTAGAATCAATTATATTTGAATAAGATTTTGGATGTATTCTGTTATTATTGTCCTGAGAGACTTATAACATTGTTATTATGTACTATATGGTTGAACAACGGTTTACAGTGAAAACCATAAAATTTGTTCTTTACTTACCGATTACGCCTTCTATAGAGTTGGACGTATACTTGCACTAAATTATAGCTGCACATCTTATTAACAAATGACACCTTCTAAAACAGTTGGTTGTATACTATTAAAAATTATTTGGCACCACCCGATGCGTTGGTTGTATACTATTAAAAATTATTTGGCACCACCCGATGCGTTGGTTGTATACTATTAAAAATAATTTGGCACCATCTGATGCGGTGGTTGTACACTATTAAAATTACCTTTACAATGTATAATTGTTGTTGGTTAAATATTATTCACCCAAGGACCAGAATAGGAGGTTAGTTAGGAATACTCTTCCAAAAGAGGGTTAGTTTTTATCCTAAAAGATATAAATTCAGTGAAGTGTAGATGGTAAACCCATCAAATATTTTCGGCCTAAGAGAGGCTATATAAATTCAGTGATAGTGTTTGGAACAGTGATGCCTAATGCATAGAATTTAACTTGACGTATTTGGAGGAGTGATTTAATCATAAAAATGTATGTTTTTTTAATTTTAAGACTTATCTTTTAAGTTAGTTTATGTGTTCTGTTACAGATGATACGTCAATGGTAGTGCTCGGTAAGAGTGAATATTACAACCACCCAGCTTTTTTTTTTCCCAGTGCTGAGGGTGCTTGTTGTCCATTCACGTATCATCTTACAAGAAGTTGTTCTTAGGTTATATTGGTTTACTAGTTTTTAAGTTCGAGAATGGTTGCATCGTAAACCTACTATCCGGCCTACGCACAGGATAGGCGCGATTGGGGTTACGATGCACTCATTCGTCATAAGAGTATTATTTAAGGATTTTTCTTTTCTTTTTCATTTCTGATAATTGTATTTTGCATTTCACATTTACTGTTTGTTTCTTTTTATTTTATTACCAGGTACTCCTTGGGACCAACGTAGATAGTTCAGGGCATGTTTAGATTTTTGGTAGTTTTGTTTGAGGGCAAACATTTTTGTGGGAAGGGGGGTAATGTTATGAAGCGATTGTATTAATCGTAAGTTAGGTACTATTTTTTAAATGCATTTTAATTGGTTAGGTTGGCAAAGCTGGGGGAGTTTCGTTCAACGCGTCGGTAGGCGGCGTTTGTTTTTTTCCGTTTCCGTGCTCTGGTTTTGACGGCGTAATGTGCGGTACGCCGTGAAAACAACGGTCACTTAATTATTAAGTTTTAAATACGATGTGATTGAAATCCAAGTTTTGGGCATCTGCATCCGGGGGAAGGAAACACGTTGTGTTTTTTTAAAATAGAAAATATATTAATTTCGAAGATTATTCACGTAAAATGTGAGTTTTCGCGCGGGTCCCCAAAAGTGAACACGAGTTAATGGCGGTGTTCGATTGTTATGTTTAAAGTACCTCTTTATCCGAGAGATCGGTGTAAATAATTACCCGCCGCGCCTGTCATTGAATGCAGGGCAAACATCGAATTCCCACCGGGGGTTTATTTATGGAACAAACCCGAGATTACCGCAGGGTTGAACGATACTCCGCCTCGATTGCTGACGAGCCTTCCTATACAATTTGGAGGAGTGTTTGGGTACTCCTCCCTTTCTCTGAGGGTCCAGGTCCATCATCCCTTCCGGGTGACCGCTGTGGAGGTCGCAGGCACATGCTGAGCCGCAGAGGTTGGGACCTCCCTTGCCACCAGGAGGTGGTGTTGGTTCACGCGACATCGGGGGAACGGCGGCAGTAAAACTTAATTAGTGTAGCTAGGAATAGCATAGATTACGACATTGGTCCCGGGGTGAGTCCATCCAATTTGTTTTATTATATTTTATAATTTCAATACAGTGTACCGATTGTCAACTCTACTCTGTGTTTTATTATGTAGAATTCCTTGTGCAGCCTTTTGAGGAATGTTATAAAACCATGACCCACACTCTGAGAATTGAGTACCGTGATCTCCGCTAGTTGACATACCCAGACATTAGACTGGGTTTGGCATCCAAGATTTCCTGAGAAGAAATCAAAGTTGACTGGCAGAATACACCCGAGCCCGACCAAGGCTCAACGTTACTTTTCCCTTTAAAATATAACACACGCACATAACAATATGTCATTACATACATAAATCATAACAGTATGTCCAAATAATGAAAACGACGTTGTGAGCTGAAAATAGTTATATCATATTAGACAATCATCATTAAAAAAATATTCCGTGTCAAATTGGGAGATTCTGCTTTGCAGGTAAGATGAATCACGATACATCAATATTCTGCGCAAAAAATTTTGCGAAATGTTTCAGATTTCGTAGTTTAGTCCTGTTATGTTAGTACTAATGTAAACATCGGCAAGACCAAATGAATCAGTTTGAAGAAGGTTAAGATAGGGTTCATTGGCTCTTTTGAGGCAATTTAAATGTTTCATAGTTTCTCCAGTAGTAGGCGATGTTGTTTGTTTTCGAAATTGGAGGCTTAACCGTGACTCTCACGTGTGGGCGTGACAAACGACACGATCGTTAATATGAGTATTAATATATTACTAGCTGGGCCCGTTGCAAAGCAACAAACGGGTTAAAACACTATGCGATTTGACGTGTTAACGTGGATGAAGCGAGGAGGAGTGTGTATTAAATTAAATATCAATCGGTTAAATGTCAAATTTTCATCCCAATCGGTTAAACGGTTTAGCAATGCATAATTTCATAATACCAGAGCTCACTGGTATACACAGAAACCATCGCCGGCATGCGCACATTAAATCCCCAAAGTTTCATCGCAATTGGATGAATGGTTTAGCAATGCATAATCTGATGATGCCAGTGCTCATTATTATATACAAAAACCATCGCGGGCATGCATACATCAAATCCCAAAAATTTCATCGCAATCGGATGAACTGTTTAGTTAATAAACTATATTTTACTGCATTGACCATATTACAGAAACAACATCATTTCAAAGTGCACGGGTAGTAATTTTTTCACAAAACGGCGCTATGAAAATGTATTATTCAGAATTTCTTAGAAATAAAACCTTTGATTTATCGGAGTAAAAAAAATAACTGAAAAATATTATTCCATAATAAGCAGGTAGGTACTTTGTTGTAATTTTTCACTTAAACGACGGTATACAAATGTATTTTTCAGATTTTTTCGAAATTAAGACTTGGGTTTATTCCAGTAAAAAAATTACAAAAATTATATTATTAACCATTTAAGTTGACCCTGAGGTTACAGTGACCTTGCAACGCATGCCGGGTACCCGTTGTATATAATGTTATGTAGTGCAGGCGCTTGCATTTAAATGTAATTTCCCAAGAATTGGGATGGAACCATTACAGTTTAATTGACCCCGAGGTTTAAGTGGCCTTGCAACGCATGCCGGGTACACGCTGTAAATAATTTATTTATTTACGGACAAAAAGTCCATTAACAATATAAAATACGTCAAAAATATTAACAATATAAAATAACTTATATCTCCCTCTTATCCTTTCCCTCTTTATCCCCTTCCCCATCCCCGTCCCCGTCCCCGTCCCCGTCCCCGTCCCCGTCCCCGTCCCCGTCCCCGTCCCCGTCCCCGTCCCCGTCCCCGTCCCCGTCCCCGTCCCCGTCCCCGTCCCCGTCCCCGTCCCCGTCCCCGTCCCCGTCCACATCCCTATCCTTATCCTTATCCTTATCACTCCCCAAGTCAAGCGTGCATAAAGACCCATGCTTACCTCATGCTTACCCCCCATGTCGAAGGTGCGTAAATTGTTGAATTATTCAGTATTATGAAATCTCCATAGTTCCATTGCAATCGGATGAACGGTTTAGCAATGCAAAATTTCATGATGCCAGTGCTCACTTTTTTATACAGAAAGAATCGAAGGGATGCGCACATCAAATTCCCAAAGTTTCATCACAATCGGATGCACGGTTTAGCAATGCATAATTCTAGAGCTCACTGTTGTAGTTGTATTGTATTTCATTTTGCGGAGCTAAGTACTAAGTAGGTATTTTGATGTAAAATTTCATCTAAACGACGCCATAAAAAACGGCGCTATACAAAATTATGTTGTTGAGCATAAAATAATTTTGTAAAACTTCTTATGAGAACAAATAAATTTATTCAATATCGTGTTTTGATTTTTGAAGGAAAAAAGTCCCAGCAAGTACCTTCCTAGAACACGCGTAATATATATTTTTCTATTATTTAACAAAGTCCAAATAGAGCCACGCTTCATTCATAAATAATCAACACATTTTTAAATAAAAAAAATAATAAGACTGGGGTTTTTAAAAAAAAAAAATTCAGATTTTTTCAAATTTTTCTAGTAAATTTTCAATTGTGGAAAGTTCTGTAATTATTTCAGTTTTGTGATGTAACTGGCCTATAGTGATAAAATAACAGAACTTGAATAGAACCAATACAGAACGTGAAAAAAAAGTTGAATTATTCAGTAACATCGAAACAACCTTACCTTTGATAAGTTTTAAGATTTTCACGGCCAAAAGCATTTTCGTTATTTGTTTTTGGGGTGTTATGCCGTGTTGCGCTACCTCCTTCTTTAGCCAACGTTTCGGACATCGTTGCAGTGTCCATCATCAGGGCAGATCCGGCAGATCCGGTAGATGTGATATCTACCAGATCTGTCGGATCTGCCCTGATGATGGACACTGCAACGATGCCCGAAACGTTGGCTAAAGAAAGAGGTAGCGCAACACGGCATAACACCCCAAAAACAAATAACGAAAAAAAACCTTACCTTTGTATTTATTGCATCGTTGTGTGGGTACCCATTCAAGTAGGTACCCGCACATTTAAAAAATTCCGGCAATCTCTTTGCTTTTTATCATATTTGTAATACTACCGAAATAGGTAGGTACCTACCCTGTATGAATAAGTTTTTAATTTGAACTGGCCAGCAAAATATACACTTCCGATGGAATCATAATCGCGTGTTTTGGTGATTTTATTTTGGAAAATTTCGAGTTTTGTCAGCTCCTCCTGAACTTTTTTAGATGGGATGGGCATGTAATATTGATGTTAAAAGTTCCGAAATCCTTTCGGCTAAAGTATTTTTGAAAAATATGTTAAAGTAGGCTCGTTTTTTCAGCGGCAATTACGTTTCCCGCAAAACAACGACCGAAACCGCTGAGAGATTCGTTGTATTATGACATTTAAGATCCAGACCTTTTTCAACAATCGTAGCATTTTCATTTGCATTGAAACTAATGGAAAAAAGACATCTTTTGTTTTTTAATGCGAACCTGTCGGCGGGAAGTGTAACCGAGCTGAATTGAGTGATTTTATTAGAGTTCTAGTTTTCGCCGCCAGTTTTTTTCTTTAAATTTTGTAGGCCAAAAACCGCTTAATTTTTGCCGCAAAGTCAAAGTACTGAAACGTGCACTGAATTTTTTTATGTGAAAGGGCGTAAGCGACTTTTTTTTTAAGTGACAATGCGCCGTGAGGTCTTACGGATCGCGGGGGAGAAGGGTCGATTATCGCATCATCAAAACGCGTTTTTTTGGAACAACGGTTTGTATGAGATCGCGGTCTACACCCCCTCTCCGGCCAAATTGATCTCTGCGGTCGATGAAACTGGATAGGCAGAGTGGTCGATTTTCGCCTGTTTCTAAAGGCCCACATTTCCATAGTGAGTTTTCGAAAAACAAATGCCAACTGTGTATTAATATATAAGATCATAGACCAAACGGGTTTTTTGGATACCTACGTAAGTGAAAGGCTGAAAAGCCGACTCAATATAAAAAAATATATATATTTTAATTTTTTTTCTTTCAATTTAAGGAATTAAAAAAAAACTGAAAGCCTTCTACCCTAGTAAAAAGTTTCTCATTTTCAATTGCAACTTATTCTCAATGAAAAAAAAGCTTTCTTCCTCGAGATAGTATTTTTTCAATCGCGATTATCGACCCTTTGTGTTGCGGTAACGTCATGCGATAATGAACTATATAGAGCAACGAATCGCGTAAGGCGACTGAAACGAGGTAGTGTTTGTAAGGTAATTTATTCATTGCAATCCCTACTGCGTTTCAGTCCGTAGCGCGACTGAATCGCGGTAGGGATTGTAAATACGCAGCCCGGAACAACTTTTCGCAACTGCACCCGTACCAGTCATGTGTATTTTGAAGAAGTGAAGTTTGGCGTTATCCTTTGATATGTCTTCCATCACCTTATCTTCTTCAGGATCAATCAATCGGACAAACTTTCCTCGTGATATTATGGGAATGTTTGTACTTCTCAAAAAGATATATAAATAATAAGTTGAGAGTGTTTTATAATATAATGCAACATACTCTTATTTCGATGTCAAGATGAAGCGATAACGTCCTCTTAGATATATCTATCTTGGAGCTTCTAAACTGGATAGAGCTGGCACAAAACCGAGATGAGTAGAGGAAGACTCTTGAGGAGGCCAAGACCCACCAGGGGTTGTAGAGCCAAGAGTGATGATGATGATAACTCTTATTTCGCTATTCATCATCATCATCTTAAGAGTCTTCCTCTACTCATCTCGGTTTTGGGCCAGCTCTCTCCAGTTTAGAAGCTCAAAGGTAGATATATCTATCGGTCTTGAGTTCAGCAAGAACTTTGGTGCTTGATGCTCGATCATTCTCTCCACATAACCCATGCACCCAAGACTTCCCAGTTTTATAAATTTTGCTGATCTCGCTATTATTATAAATAAATTCATGTAATTGATTTTATTCTCAAGAGATAATGTATACTTATATTTTGTGACGAGAACTCGATCACAGTGAAATTATACATTTATTCAAGTGGCGGGCGATTAAATGTCTGAAGAAAAACGGAAATACTGCATGATTTTGGAGATCGGTAATTTACGAAAGGTAGAAACTTCTAACAATAAATTATTTTTTTCATACCTATCTTTTTTATTATTTTATTTCCAAAATGCTTTTTAAACACAGTGAATGAAAGTATACAAAAACCTTCCACATAACATTTAACAAATACAAGTTACTAGCAAATTCAAATCGTCTCTAAACACTTTCCTTATAAACAAATGTCATTACACCTTAAGTGAATACCTCACACAAATGAAACGCCTATTTTTATTTGCATATTTGTATTTTTCTTATTTGTGTAAACATTATAATATTATTCTTTGTTTAAACATTATAATATTATTCTTTGTATAAACATTATAAAATAACATGTACATATGTGGTTAGCTGGAAGAAAAGGGGTTTACCCATAAGCTACACCTTTTGTATTTTTTATTTGTAGAACGAATATTTTTTGATTTGATTTGATTGATTTAAATGTTTTAATTTGGTCGAAGGGTAATGACGTCATAGTTTAATAACTCGGGTAGGCCTCATACGTCATACGTTTGTCGAGTAATGTTTCATTGTTGTGTAAACAAACTTATCGGTACACATAGCACTCCTTTTAGGGTGAATTGCCTTAAACAAAAATAAAAAAATAAAAACTTATCGGTCCGAGTATTTAAAATGACCCTTTATAGCTTTAAAAAGATAGCCACCGTAACGTGAATTTGAAAATGTTCTACATGCGTTGAATTCCACTTGTAGAGGTCATTATAGTAGTAAAAGTTAGAGTTATATAAAAACAAATTTGGGTAGACAAATTTAAAATGATAAAAGGATTTAGTTTGATGTGATAGTTTGTGAATTGGATTCCTTCCGCGGAGCAAATATATATTTCTACTGACAATAAAATATTATGACGAACTAAAAAACGTAAATTGTAACTTAATGCCTTTATAAGAATTTTTCAAACGCATCAGTGCGACGAAGGTCTCTTGTACTGAATGCCTTAAACAAATACTTTTTTCTAAGAACATCATTGCATCCGTGGGAAAACACCATTTGAATCAGGATTTCCTAATGAGAATCCATCCGTTAACCGCACTATAAACAAAAATTCCACGGTCCCTTCAATGCAATATCATTGTATTACATTTGATTTATACACGAGTATTAATAGGGAAAAGATTTCCATTAATGAAATTTTCCTACCGGTAACTCCAAAAGAGTGGTCATGATACGTCGTTCGTATTGCGGTTTTCAAGTCTAGGTGACGTAAATACAATAAGTTTGGAATACAATAATTTATAAATAGTGTAAACCTCCTACTGTTTTCTGATTTTGCGGTTTTGTGCAGATGATTATAATAATGTAATAGTTACTTAATAAATTATCATGCAATGGAATAAATTGTATGTTTTTTCCTGTTTGTTCTATTATTGATAGCATACGGCGTAGAAACCTGGAAACTAAACCAAGCATTGACATAGAATCCTAGAAGATAGTTGTGTTTTATGAGTGGGATAACAACTAATAAAATGATTCAAAGACTGGTCAAAATAGCATATTTTCAAAAAAAATTATCGCATTATGAAAAACGACAAATTAATACAAGATTTTCCAACAGAATATCCAGTTAAATTAGTCCCAGTACGTACGCCATCGACGAAAAATCTTCCTCCTCACATATCTTATCGGAAAACGTTAACAACAAAAAACTCTAGATATATGACATCACGTACGATCTCTTTCTGTAACAACTGTACAGATAAATCATTTTAAAGATACCCTATATTGTGTAGCAGTGTAGGTACCATGAAGCTGAAGAACGAAACAAAATAAATAAAGTAAAAAGAACATTAAGGAATTGAATCGCGAGTCTAAATTAAAAATCGCCATTCATCCAGTGTCTTTGGGCACTTCAGGGCAAATGGGGACTGCGTGAGGGTATTTCAAACTAGTTCGATAAACTTTTTGAAACTTTCGATGGTATCGGTCAGTATCGGTCTACCAAATACAATCAATCGTCTCTTCCGAGATTACCTATGTACCTTTTACCCCCTAGTCACCTACGACCTTGGCGAGGAGAGATTTCCTGCCTGCCGACGACATTGAGCTGGCCAAGAGCAAAAGGTAGGTGGCCTCCCACCCCTTGGGACCGCTGCAACCCTCAGCGCGGTTCCGAAGAGAAAGATTAATCATTCTCCATACCAGCATTTTAACATAATAAGGGAACGTACCCATACTACGTGACCAACTTTTTGCAATTTTTAACCCCCCCCCCCCCCCCGGTGACCAAAAACCTAAGCAACCCGTCACTCATTTGTACAAGCGTAGTATTTTGAAGAACCCCCCCCCCCGAAACAGGTCACGTAGTATGGGTACATTCCCTAACTCAATATCGATTTTATTTCATTCAAAATTTGATACGATAAATAAATACCTACATTAAAAAATGCTCAAACTCGTAATGATAAAACTATTAAAATAATGTTCTTTTTGTAATTATTTTTTGATCGTAAGTATTTACAAATTTTCAATAATGTATAAGCAAAATAAGAATGTAACTTTTTTTTAATATATGAGTTTGTAGTACCGTAAATAAATAGACAAACTGAAGTATTTTCGTCACAAAACAGGCGCGGATCTTTTTTTTCTGATTTTATTTGAACTAAAATCAAAATTCTGAAAAGCAGCTTTCCCAAATAATTTATTGATTTATTTTACTGCATGATTATATTTTTTTTTGCTCTTGTATGCAGTTTATAGAATGAAGTTTGCCCTGATAGCTAATCTTCTATACCAAAGTCACCAGTAGTAGACGAAGTATTTAAAAATAAATCTTGAAATGGATTTTAATATAATTATCAATTCACATACGACAGTTAATAATAGATAAACTATAAAAAAGCAATTCGCAGAAAGTCTGCTTACGTAGGTAACACCTTCTGACAAAAAATTGCACTTTGATTTTTCCCAAAATCTCTAAGTAGGTATAATCAATTCTTTTCCAATGTTTGTTTAGGAATGACGTAATACAGTATTTAAGTAATGAAACCACTATTTACTATTTTAGTGAAAAAAGTTATTGTAGCAATCAAAATTTGGACTCCTGCGGATTGAGCGACTTCTCTAAACCATCGAGCTATAGCGGTAACCTTCAGACATTGATGCTAAGCTACATGTATATTTTCATATTTATAATCATCAGTGGCGCGCATGAATATTGTGCATTAAAAAAAAAGAAAATGTTATTTTTGTATACTTTCACAGATTTCAATCACTCTGTGGTTTAATTTGCATAAATTAACTGTTTGAGTATATAAAAACCTTCTTCGGAGATTTATAAAAACGTACCTACTAAAATAATTACAGCGCGTGGGAAAAATAGACGAGGGGGAGGGAACACCAACTTTGGTTAGGGGGGCGAAGGTGAGGTGGGTATTATTTTTATAGTTTATATTTTTGTTTTTTAAATTATCTCCTAACAGGAAAATAATTCCCCTCGGAGCCTGTGTCATCTTTGGGGATGCTGTGTAGAGTGTTTTTGGTAAAGGAGAGGGAGGAAGTTCTGGGAAGAAAAAAGGTATTAGGGTGGTAGAAATTTGGGGGTCAATCGATTAGCGAATCAATCCCTCTCGCTGCGGTGCAAGGCAACGTTCCAAAAGAGTCCTACTGGAGAGGTCTAGGTTAGTTCTGTCTCAACCGGCTGCTACATACATTTGCTAAGTACGCAACTCGTATGCAGTATCAGGTGTTTTTAATGATATGGGGGCACATGTATCTTATTATAAATACTCCAAATCTACTTTATTTCCCCTACGGAAACTTGTACGTCAAACTACGACAATACAGAATTAGTATGCTGATTTGCAGCAGAGCAGAGATTCCATCAACTAAGGTCATGGGCACTATATTTAAGACATTCCTGAAAAGGATATAGGGTTTCTAACATTGAAACAACGTAGTTACTTTAAAGATTAAATCAGCTGTATTGCAAAACATTTAACCTCAATATACAAATATTATACAATAAGAGTAAACACTCACCAGGGACCATGGTTTTTTAATTAAGCTAGCTACCTAGGTTCGTACACCGGCCTTTGTGTCCGCCGGGAAAAGGCTTAAGAAGCCTCCTCACGTTGACTGGCTGATGTGTGGTCCATATAAGGAAGAGACCCAGTCCCCTCTCCGCCGAAGAAAACGTCAGCCTTGGTTTTCATCTGTCTGGATTGAAAGGAAATCGGCTGAAGACCCTCCAGGCTTCCCAGAGCTTACAGGCGGGTTTACTCCGCGGAATGATTGCAACAATGTTACGGGATTCGGCGTGGTCACGGCTCAAAGAACTTTCCAAAACGATCTGCCGACTGCGTAATGGGTAGATATTCGCGCATTGTTTACGCAAGCCGATGGCCCAGATTTACTCCGATCTTCAAGATGGCGATGGTCTCGGAACACGAGGCACCATGGGCCCAGGTACAATTTCGCGCTTTACGCACATAACAATATATTATGCAGTCACCCGGTTGTGTCTGATCTTATACTTCCCGAAGGATTATTTCATAAAAACTTAAATTTAATTGACTGTGGTTTCAAGACCGGTTGCGCACAAGAATGGCATCAAAAGGCCACAAGGCCGGACACGGAAGCCGCCTCCCGCGCCTCCAAAAACAAAAACCCGGTATTAGTGTTGCCATCAATCTTTGAAAATGGAGCAACCTAAATTAAATAGGTATATATAGTACTTGAATATTTTTACGAAATAATTACTTCATAACACGGTCCCTCACAATCCGGCCCGCCACACAGTAGGTAGGCAAATGCATTCGCCGCCAAGACCCCTCGAACTCGGTTAAACACCCTAATAAATCATCAAACGTAGTGAACCACTTGAGGTAACCTATGGTATGGTTGTGGTTATCCAATGCATGCTTCCCGGGGCGCGGAACCCATAGCCGCCCCCCAAATTGATGTATTTAGAGTTGACCCAAACAACACATTGTGTATATTGGTGCTGTGAGCTGCAGATGCTGCCGTTTTGCCGCATCAGTGACTTGGAGCGGGTGCAGCCCTTCATGCCGCGCACCGGCCCCCGTATCTACAAGATGCCCTACAAGGAGATGCAGATGTGGTCCAATCTGGAGACCAGTCCTGGTATAGTTGGTATCTTCAAAACACCAAATTCACACAAAATCAAAGCTTCTAATGAAGTTCTGCCCATAAATGTGATATGCGACGACATCAGAGAACCTGGAAACCTGTGCTCCATTTTAAGAACAGCTCTTGGAGTCGGCTGCCAAAGTGTTATGCTTACTATAGGTTGCACTGACATTTGGGATAGCAAGGTATTACGCAGTGCTGCCGGTGCCCATTTCCGTCTTCCCATAGAGACCGTGATTTTTGATTCCCATAGATTTTTACTGTGAAAAATAGGATTTGTAATAAACAATGGCATCTTCTGACTCTGAAGATGATGCGAGTTTCAAACAATTAAAAGATGACTTTCCTAATTTAGCCATTAGTAGTTCTGTTCGACAATCAACCTCTACATCATCAGTTCCTGAAACTACCAACCAAACCAAAAATTCTGAAATAAATACCGATGTTGAATTTTCAGTAGACATTCTTAAACCAATATTTGAGCAAATGTTGTTAATTTCTAGTGTTGTAATTGACGGTAAAAACAAACTCAATAAGGATGACCGATCCTCCATACTTAGTTCTATTGAGGAGATGAGGAGATGCCTCACATCATTAGCAATCTCACATGCTGCGGCAGTTTCAAAAGCGGAAACGCTTTCTAAAGTTGTAATTATTCAATCGAACATTACCGATAAAATTGATGTATTAATAAACAAAGCGAATAATTCATCTGTTTCAGAACAACCAAAGAGAAATACTTATGCGGGAATCACTTCTGGTGAAAATCAATCAAAAAAATTATATCTAAATGGAACAGAGCGACCTACTCCTTCCCTACAGCCGACTATTCTTTTTTACCCAACTATTCCGGAGGGTAAATCATCGGAGGACCTCCAAAAAAAGTTAACCTCTGTACTTAATCCTAATAATGATGGTTTTCAGGTTGTCCGCACTAGGAAAATAAAAGGAGGGGGTATTGCACTACAAACTACCACTTCAGTGGGAGTTAATAATATTAAAAAGGCAGTTGAGAAACTTTCTGCTAAAGGAATTAAATTAGTAAGTCCACAGGGCCGTCTACCTAAAATTGTCCTTTATGATGTGCCGAAAGGAGATTTATCTTTGGACGCTGCTCTTTTTGAGGAAATCTATAATTATAATATTGTAGACAAATGTAATATTTCCAAAGAAGACCATCTGAGGACCATGAGAAGAGTTTCACTCTTTGGTAAGAGAGACAGTGCCAATATGAATATGATATTAACATGTCATCCCGAGGTAAGGAAAATTCTAATTGATAGTGGTTTGTGTTTCCTTGGGTGGAATGCCTGCTGTGCTCGGGACTATGTTGGCGCTACCCGTTGTTTTAAGTGCCAACAATATGGGCATATTAGTAAGGCATGCACGCAGGAGAATTCTACTTGTCGCCACTGTGCAACTATTGGCCACGATGTGGAGAATTGCCCCAGTAAAGCGCAAGCTGCTGTCTGTGCAACCTGCACAAGATTTAAAAAACCTGCCTCACATGTTACTGGTGATCGGCTATGCCCAGCACAAATTGCTGCCATTGAAGCACAAGTCAGACTAACCGACTATGGCTTCTAACAGCATTCTTTCCCTTGGTCAGATAAATCTTCAGAGGTCTAGAGTGGCCACGCTTGAGGCACTGAAGATTATGACTGACAAAAAAATTGACATCTTGCTCATTCAGGAGCAATACACCTGGTTAGGTAGAACGCCTGTTCAATATCCGGGTGCGGTACTCGAAATTGGCCCAGCACCGGGGGCGGGAGTCCTGGTTAACATTTCGTTAATTAGTCCCCTTCTTCTAGTGGGACTGTCAAACGAGTACCAAACTTGTGTTTCACTTAATTTTGGAGACACTGAAATTATTTTAATTTCAGTCTATTTCAAACATTGTAATCCAGTTGGACCTCATATCTTGAGCCTGACGCGCGCACTAAACGCGCTTAAAGGACGTAACATAGTTATTGGAGGAGACTTTAATGCTCGCTCACCGATGTGGTTTGACAATTTTGAACAACGGACGGAACGTTCAGACGCCGTCGAAGACCTTATTGCGACGCAAGGTCTTTCTTTAATAAATGAATCTGGTAGTATTTTTACTTTCAGTAACACACATGGTGAGAGCAATATTGATTTAACTCTTTGCTCTGGATCGATTGCGGCCAAGATTTCTAAATGGAAGGTCCACGAATGTGCTATTAATTCTGACCACAGATTAATAACTTATGTGGTAGGTGTCAAGAAGACCGAAGCTCCAAGATCCTCCTGGAACTTCAAAACTACTCGGGCGAATTGGGATAACTTTGGGGATGCTCTACGTGATACTTTAAGGGGTTTTCATGACGTAGCAGCAAGAGATCCGGACAATTTGGGGAATTTTTTCAACGCAGCCGTAGTATCAGCTGCTGAATCGGCTCTGGGAAGAACAAACCCGAAGACGATTATTAGGTCTCCGTGGTGGTCGAATGAGCTGACTTTGCTAAAGGGCACCTTTAAGAGAGCTTACAGAGCTTTAGGTGTCTCTAGACGGGTTGGATGTACGGAGGAGGAGACATCCACCCTCAAGAGACAACTTAGTAGCTCTCGTAAAGCTTTCAAATCGGCTGTACTTTTGGCGAAACGAGCTGCTTGGCATAATTGGGTTAAAGATGTTGGTAACTCTAACCCATGGGATATTTGTAGCGCCATTGAAAAAACGGGTAAAGGTTCTGATCGGTTTTTATCTAGTGTTATCGACAATGATAACGGGAACGTTGAGAGTATTAACGTGATGACTACTCTCAATACACTTCTGGGAAAGTTAGTTCCCTTAGATTCAGTCATTGGGGAAAGCGACCACCACCAACAGATTAGAAATCAATCACGGATTCCTCCAATCCTCTCCCAGGAGGAAAAAATTTCTAAAATTACTAGAGCTGAAATAGAAATTATAATTAAGGGTTTGAGTCTTAGGAAGGCACCAGGGCATGATAAATTGAATTGTATAATTGTGAGGTATGTATGGATCCATGCCAAGGAAGAACTGTTTCAGGTTATGGAAACGTGTATGAGAAGAGGAGTTTTCCCTTCTGTATGGAAGAAAGGCGTGCTCAGGATCATACCTAAAGGGAACGACAAAGAAAGAACTGATGTTAAAGCTTATCGACCAACTTACACTTCTTCCAGTATTGGGGAAAATATTGGAAAAAATTATTCAAAATCGTCTACGAGAAACATTAACACCATCATATGTACATCAATATGGATTCGTCCCAGGTAAGTCCACGGAGCACGCCCTTATGACTGCGCTTGACTGGGTGAAGGTCTGCACAAAGAGGTACGTAATCGGTATCTTCTTAGATATAACTGGTGCCTTCGATAATGCATGGTGGGAGATGATTTTAACTAAATTAAAGAATCGCAATTGTCCAAGAAAACTTTTTCAAATATCTTGCGATTATTTTAAAGATAGAAAAATTATAATTTCTTTTGGTGATTGCATCATTGAAAGAGATGTGGACATGGGTTGTCCCCAAGGTTCTCCCCTTGCACCGGATTTCTGGAATATTTTATTCGATGACTCCTCCAGGTTACCCTTACGTGAAGGCACAATTGCGATTGATTACGCAGACGACAAATTGTATTTGGTCTCTGGGGACAATAGAAAAGAAGTTGAAAATAAAGCTGAAGAAGGTTTGAATATGATTCTTAACTGGGGAAAGGAAAACAGACTGACTTTTGCTCCCCATAAGACCGTGGGTCTCCTTATGAAAGGCTCCCTCAGTAGAGGTAGAAACCCTTTCATAAAAATGGGAGATACTGCAATCCGTTTTGTAGAGAGTACTAAATATTTAGGCGTTACATTAGACAGATCATCCTCGTTCTTGACTCACGTTAAAAGCGTTTCTAGTAAGGCCCAGGCTCTCTTCTTAAAACTAAGAAGAATCTCAACTGCTGAATGGGGTTTACGTTTCCCTGCGCTCCGTCTATTATACAGATGCGTATATGTGGCACAAGTTTCATATGGTGCCTGTGTATGGGAACATCGACTGGGTAATTCACTTATTCATTCAGCGCTTAAGAGGGGCCAGCGAATCCCCTTACTGGCGCTTTCAGGAACCTACAGAACAGTATCATCGGATGCTTTGCCAATTTTGGCCGGCATTTTGCCAATTGATTTAGAAATTAGGGAAGTTTTGACAAAGAAGTGTCTGAAAAGAGGAAGACCCGTAAACCACCTTGGTATTGAATTAATACCTGGTGGAGCAGTGCCTCTCCCTGAACTTCTAAAGATGATGAGAATAAAAACGCTGAGTGAATGGCAGATGAGATGGGATAGATCGAATATGGGAAGATGGACCTTCTCCTTCTTTCCATCAGTTAAAATCAGAATGGAAGGGGCATATCTTTTAATGGACCACCATATCACCCAATTGCTTTCTGGACATGGGGAGTTTAGAGGTAGACTTCACAGACTGGCTCTATCATCCCATCCCAATTGCGCTTGTGGTGATACCGACCAAACAGCCGAGCACATTTTGTGGCACTGTGAGATTTTGACGGATGCTCGAGACGAAATGATTGATGGTTTACAAGTTATTACGAGACCTGCTTGGAATACAGATCTCGTCTCGAATAAGGTGAATTTTGAGTACCTGAGGAAATTCACGAAAATCTGGGTTGAGAGATGGCCTGTTCTTAGAGTCGCTGAGTAGCTGTAAAATAACTTAGGTACCAGGTGTATTTTGCTTCTGAATTCACGGACACTCTTCATTATTCCTTTACATTTAGCGCTTGGATTTATTTTTTATGATTTATGTGTTTTGTGTTTCTGTAATATGTTATTTCTTTTATTTTATTATATATTATAAGTTATATGTTATATTTTACAATTGCGTTGTGTTATTTTGTTCATTATATTTTCAAAAATGTATATAATTGCTTTGCGATTTGCTTTGTTTATATTTACTATACAACCTGTTAATTTATGCCATGTTCCTTATTTTGTTTTGTTTGTCTTTAACTATTTCAATGTTTTTTGGATGAACTGAACTCCAAATTTTTATTTTTTTTCCCTATCCCCGTATGGGGGTGTGCTGGACCTCGTCCCTGCTTCATCTTTAGTTACATTATTAATTTTGCAGATCCTTCTCAAATCTATCTGCGCCTCCCCCAATGACATGTGCAGGCTTGAGGTTTGATCACACGACCTTGACTGTCTTTTGTCCTGCCTCTGACTACCCAACGCTGAATTTTCTTTTAGTCTTCGGGTATTTTACCCCAAATATTCAGGTAACATTCTTTGAAGCTTCACTGAGTGGTTGGCTAAGGGACACGGAAGCTAAGTGTAGTTTATGGTCAGACCGAAAGCCATTCACATTTTTTGTTGGTACTTGCCAATTGATTTGAGATTTATTGTATTTCTTATGTTCTATATTTTATGCAGGTGCTTGCAGGTTTTTTACAGATGCAATTCCGCGTCATGGAGTCTCATGAATGAGTTTTTCTTTTGCCCTGTTTAATTTATCTTTGTCTTACTAACCTAGTTTTTTGCATTTTGTTTTTCCTGTTAAGCACTTGCATACTGCTTACTAACAACGTATGCATGGACACTGGAGGTCTAAATTCGTTCAAAATAAATAAATGTAGCTTCGTTTAATCAAAAAAATTAGAATCTTGCGAGAGCCTTGAAGGAGTAACCATCAGTTACTTATACCAGGGCGGGTAAGAGGTGGATTACCTCCACTGTTCCCATAGAGACCGACGTAGCTTGGAGTCAGATTGAACAAAAGATAGGCAGCGATAGTTCCGTGTTCATCGCTGACAACAACTCTAATGAAAATCTCATGGATAAATTCACAGTGAATAAGCGACAAAATGATGAGGAAGGGCAGGAAGATAATGAGGGCTTATTATTGCCCTTGACTATTCCTGTGCTCCCGTACTACTCCGTGGACTATTCGAAGTTATCTTCGACCACTGTGGTTATCGGAGGAGAAACCATGGGCATCAGTGAATCTTGTTACAGGTTTGCTAACAAGAGGTCTGGTCTCCGTGTGAATGTGCCCACCATCCGAGGAGTGGACAGTTTGAACAGCGGCACAGCGCTGGCCGTCATTGCCTTTGAGATCAAAAGACAAATCCTCATGTCCTTCGCCAGCAAGCAGTCAAGCAATGCAGATAGTCTTACTTTAAAGAATTAGAAGAAGAGTATGATGAATAATGTATATAGTTGTAATAAATAATATTAATTATTGTGATTTATTGTAGTTCCACCCTCATATGTTTTAATATGCAAACATATTTGTTTTAAAATGTATGTTTTATTATAAAATAATTGTTTTCTTTCTTATAAAAAAAAAATGTTTTCGGACAGCGATGTTTTTGCCAAATGTTACTGAGAAACAGCCTACTTACTACTTATTGTTAAGGGAACGTACCCATACTACGTGACACGTTTAGGGGGGGGGGGGTCTTTAAAATGTCACGCTCCATACAAAAATATATTATTGGAGCTCTCCAAAAATAATGAATCCTCTACTAGACCGTGTATGCATAACACTAGATCGAATAAAAATGATATAAAAAATATTCCAAGTTATAAAACCACATTTGGACAAAGAAACTATACATACTTTGCAACAAAACTCCATAACATCCTCCCCCAAGACATAAAACTAATAAAAAATCCAATTGAATACAAATCAAGAATAAAAATATGGCTTAAAGAGGTCAATGAGAAAACCCTAGCGAAGACGCTAAAAACGACATAGAAGACAAATGAACTATATTTAAATAACTTTAGTCCGCCTCGGCACAGGACCCTAGGTTTTTGGTCACCGGGGGGGGGGGGGGGGGGGGGTTAAAAATTGCAAAAACTTGGTCACGTAGTATGGGTACGTTCCCTAACTAGCGATAAAGGGATGACAAACGTACGAAATCATTGAATTTAAATGTTTGAAATTTTTTACAGTTTTTGAAAAAAATTTCCTTCTCATTTTATGTAAAATTAACTTTTTTCATTTACACTGCAAATTTATTTTCTAGGGACGTATGGACGTTACCGATCTGTGTGAGTACGGTGTTCAACCCAACTCTGTTTGCAATACGTTCAATGAGGGTGATGTTTCTTATAAAACACTAACTTTCTTATAATTTCGTTGAATCACCGAACTTTAATACTGCTCTCAGCTTTCCACGGGAAAACTTCATCAAAATACTACCTCGCGACCGATGATTAAACATGTTTTCATATATATGGACTGTCTACGTTTACTGTAATAGCTCTTTGACCTACGCCAAGACTTGACCCGCTTTCAAGGTCTTTTCTCGTTGAAGTTTATAGTTTGATCCGACTGTATTTAATTACAATAATTATCGTTATATATTATGCATTATAAATTTGCATTTTACGCAACAAAGCGCAACCAATACCCAGAACAATATCGTTGCGACATGGTTTTCAGTTGAACATAATGCATATTTAATTAATTGTTAGATTTCAATGAATCTAACATGTACGTTCAAGTTTTTTCTACGTCTGTTAACTGCTTACTCATGTAAAGTCTGTGTATACTCTTGCAATAAATTTTTACCTTAAAGACGATGAGACATTATTTTATGATAGGTATCCATTAAACTTATTTCTAATGATTTTTATTGCAAAACATAATAATAAAATATTACACGAGTATAAATTTGATTTAATAAATAATTCTTTGTATCAATTATTATAAGCAATAATTATCAGCCTGAAACACTCATCGACATTGAAAAATCTTCCGAGAAAAGATACATGACGCCAACGGGACTTGAACCCGTGCCCTTCTGATTGCCGGTCAGCTGCTCTCCCAATTGAGCTATGGCGGCTTATCTTATACCCGCCAAATGATTCAATATATACTAGTGTTTCATTCAACAATTACTGCTTATTATATTTTTCCACCTGAAAACAACCAACTTTATTTTTGCGAGAGAGACACTGTTAGTGTTAAATCCGTCGCTAGATGGCGTCAAGCTATAGCTCAATTGGGAGAGCAGCTGACCGGCAATCAGAAGGGCATGGGTTCAAGTCACGTTGGCGTCATGTATCTTTTCTCGGAAGATTTTTCAATGTGGATGAGTGTTTCAGGCTGATAATTATTGCTTATAATAATTGTTACCCAAAAAATGTGGTGTTAAACATTTTTTTTCAGTAGCGATATAATCATCAAAAATTATGTTTTCAAATCATTCAGAAAGTGAGCGGTTAGTGACTGAGTGGAAAAATGCGTCGGGTTTCAAGTCAGGCATCGAGATGAACATTATTCGTAAATCCTCCACCAATGCACAAGCAGCATATTCCGCCTAAAATTATGATGGTAATTAAATACATTATTTTGAACGGAAAAAATCACTTTGAAAATGACCTTGTAAGTCGAAACAGCTGTAACAAAAATACGTACTAAATTACTTGAGGAACTTGATAATAAATTATTTTTATTAAATTTAATTTTAATTAAATTTTACAAAAAGACCCTATCTATTTAAAATACCTCATATCTTGTACGAGGGTGGCGAAAAGGTAAAAATTCCCGCCGACTGTTTCGATGTACCTTTGCAAAAAGCATCGCCAAAATGCATGTGTTTTTAGATGCGAGGTACTGGCACAAATATAAAATATTTTCAGATCACAATCTAAATAATTTACTTTTTCGCATTGAACAATAAAACCTTGAAAAAAGGTTTGAAAAGCGGGAGATTTTCCACTTCATAGCATTTTTTATGGGATTGACACTTTATTTTTTTCTCTTATTATAACGGCTAGACAAAGCTTAATAAAGCTCACTATGGTAAAAAAGTCATAAATTGTTTTACTCGCAGTATTTATGAAAGCATTTATGTATTATATTTCTAAGTGATCAAAATTTCAAACGTGATTTTGGATAATTTAACATTACGGTAATTTTTGGATCGAAGTGTCCATGGTTATTACGAATATTTTTTAGAAAAAAACTTTAGATTCGCCGTAATCACTATAAAAGGAAACTTTTTGCATCACGGGCGGCGGAAAATAATGCATTTTAATTTTCAATTGCATAAAATAAAATTTCACTTCGTGAACCGATACGGAAACAATCCGGCGGCCATTGCGTCACTGTTATGTTGGTATCACTGATAATATTAGCGAAAAGCTAAATACGACTGTAGCCGACTTCGTGGGATACATGAAAAGGCGCGCAATTATGAAAAGACACCAGACAATGTATTTAGTTATTTAGTTGTTACGCGAAAAACATTATGGCTAAAATTATCTATGACAGTTTCCATTGATTATTTTTTTTTCTTATAAAATTACTAACAAAATGAATAAAAACCACTTTCGCGCTTGAAATTGTGAGAGCTAGACTGTGTTTGCAAAGCAGTTTATATAAACTAATATAGGTTATTCCCATATGCGAATTACCTAGATTCGTATAGAATGCATATATTTTTGGCTCGTAGCTTTGTCTTAAACCATACTTGCTCTAAGTTTGATTTATGGGAAAATTTAAATACCTACTTATCTACGTCAGAGATAAGTTAAGCAACGGCATTGACGACTTATTACAGTTTATTAATTTGGTAGGTACTAAGAATGACTTGCATGTTATTATATTCTATTGTAGCACAATATACAGGCGATCACAATAGCTAGTGATTTAGTCGCACTGTAGGAAAGTTCCATCGTATTTATTTAATCATAATGATTCAAAGTGCTTGTAAAACGAAACTTCATGAATATTATTTAAGTCAAATTGTTGTTTATGAGTGTAGTGACCTCGAACAGTAAGATGGTATCATTATAATATATTCAGCAATCAGTCGCATGGAAAATAAAAGGTAATACATACTTCAAAAAACATAAAATAACTTACACTGACCAAACTTTCAACATGTTTGACATACTAGATTAACTAGATATTTGCCAAATATATATATATGAAAACTTACTATAGTGCATTTTTGACCAATAAACCAAATTTCAACAACCATAAACTAACGTTGATAGACCAGTCAGTTAGACGAGCGATTCAACAACGACATACTTGATACAAAAGATGAGTTAAAAAAAAAATTTTCACCAACAAAATTAAGATATGAATTAAAGAACAAAAATGACGGTATTTCAAAAAAATATACTTATCTTAATCCGTCTGATTGGTTCAATATATTCGCACCTCACAATCCGGAAGCCTGGATTTCGCGCGTTAATTCTGAAACCGTCACTTTGGATCGAGATTGTAAAATATCTATGCAAGATAGCTTTCATATTTCAAGCATTATTTAGTTCTCTTTCTGGTTTAAAAGAAAAATACGTATGTTTGCATGAGAGGAAGAGAGATATTTAGCTTTTAAAATGTAAGGTCGCTCGGGACGTTTTTGGTCTTATGAAAGTATTTATATAACGAGATTACGACGTGTATTTATTTATTGTATTTATTTATTGTTGTATTTATTTATTGGATGTATTTATTCCTAAACAAACAGACGGGTTAAAAGAAAAAAAACATATACTTAATTTATACTACAAGAAGTATAAATATTGAACGATTTTTTTTTATAACGACCTCTATTTGTTTTATTATTATTTTATTGGTTGAAGTGTCATTTAAGTTAATTTAATTTAATTTAATGTAATTTCAAAGCAGTTCATTTTATTTATATTTATCTTCTTTACATATTAAAATCAATATGTTTTTGTTCATATTTTATGCGCTGCCATCTTGTTCATCCGATTGCGATGAAACTTTGGTGATTTGTTGTGCACACGCCCGCGAAGGTTATGGGCTATATATAATGGTAAGCTCTAGCGTTATGAAATGTGTATAAATGAAAATGTATGTATTTCAGATATTTCTTTTGAGAATCAATTTATTTCTTTGGATGAAATTGCAACGCCTGCCGGGTACCATTTAGTATCTTTTAAAATTGTTAAATATGAGTCGCATCCCAATGAGGCCAGCATTACTATATCATTGTTTTATACGATAAATGCTGAAAAAGAATTTAAAAAAATAATAATATAGATATCAAATTACACCACTGTACTTATTTAAATATTGTAATTTTTGATCTGTTTAGGAATAACCCTTCATTCGACGGATCAAAACAAACTAACAACAAAATGCAGGCGCTTATTAATAATAATTAATGTAAGTAATATGGAAACTTTTAGGATGGTGCTAAACGCGAAATAGATTTGCGAACGGAGGATGCCTACAATTAATATAATGAATAATGACTTATTAAATAAAGTGCCAAGAATGTTTTCAGTGGTGAAATAGAGTATTAGACGATACGTGCATTCGAATGAAGCAACGAGTTTGTATCAAGATATACTCGTAGTTGTGTGACGGCAGATTCCACGCAACAAAGGTTTAAAACTAAGTATTTGCATAGTTTAATCCTTGGAAGTATTTCACTTCCATAGGTCTTGCCTCCGGCTTCTCCAAGAACTATTTATGGAAAATTATTTACTCTTAGATATTTCTAAAGTCGCACAACTTCTATTTGAACTCAAAGATAATATTTCCTGTGAACGCCTCGGGCCGGAAACGGCTTAAAATAAAATGAACGAAGAACCGTGTAATTACGAACGTCTAGACTAGAATTAGGTTCCGATTCTAAGGTATTATTAATTCATATTGTGAAACGGTTCATATTTGTGGAATAAAATCAAGAATGAAAGAAAAAATGAAATAATTTCTGCAGAATTAACAGAACACGTTGTATTATGTAGCAACATATCACACAATTTGATATGGTATGTTGGTAGGTAAAAAGTGATTAAATTAGGGTAAGTACATGGCTAGGAATAAATAATATGACTTAATAAATTAATAGGTAAGAATTAACACGGGCATGTGCCTAGCAAGGTTGTCGAAAAATCCACTAAATATGTTATCATCAAAACAATGAATGAAGAAAAATTAAAAAAAAATTCACGCGATAAAACGTCTTTCTGTTACATGCGTCGTTTTTGGAAAAGAGGGAGAGATTAAAATTTACAGTTGATTTTAACTGCAAAGGTTATCGAACAATTCACTCAGTTCTGTATCTGCGGCATCATAGATTTCGTCAAAAATAATTTCAAAAAACTATCTATCTTTTTTTCTTAAGCTCTTCGCGAGGTTAACAAAAAGAGGTTATGTGTTAACTTTTTTCAAAGAATTTCTTTTCGCTCCTCTCAACAAAGTTTATTTTCTTCCGAAACCATTGCCATTCCCAACCGTTTTCGATTTTCTCTAGCCTCTGACGAAAGAGGCAAACCGTTATTTCCACACGAATGTGAAGTCTGTTTAAACAATAAGAAAATACCTTATAATTTGACAGAAGAAGCCCTTTACGACAATCAGTGTGTCATTCACTCAGACGCCAATAAATAATAAATTATTGAAGAAGAAAAACTAACTAACTAACTAACCATCACGCCGTTTCCCCGCAGGGGTAGAGGACGGACCGCCAAACAACTCGGTCTTGGCACACACTCTTTGCCTCACTCACATTCATATATCGTCTCATACATACTCTTCTATTATTCTGACTTTTGACATGGCTCGTCTCAAGTATCTGATTTACTTGATTGTGCCATGTCTTCCTCGGGCGTCCCGGACTTCTTCTACCATTCACATTTGCATCATATATTCTTTTAACACTACTTTCTTCGTTCATTCGCTCTACGTGCCCAAACCATCTGAGGGTCCCTTTCTTAATTTTGCTCATTATATTTACATTAGCCTTACATTATTTGCGGATATCCACATTTCTAACACGATCATACATGGTTTTACCACACATACGTCTCAGGGATCATTGAAGAAGAAGATAACACTAATAATCTAAACGAACATAAGAGAGAGAAGAAGACGTTATGTTTTTTAAAAAAAATAGTTTATGTTTTTGCATTCAACTTTTTACCCAGTTATAAATATGTAATATATATTTTTTTATTTAATATAGATATATAGTACAGTGGTTTTATATAAATTACATATCGGTACACAAATTATTTAAAATTGCAATCTCACCAAAGAAGAAACTAGTTCTTGTGCTTGATGAGCGAGTTACACTAATTATAACAGAAATAGAATAACATTATGCAATAGGTAAGTATATAATGGGAACAATTGAAACTTCTGGATTATCTATAAGTGTAGGTGTACATACATGGGATACGGTTACATACTAAAATATTATGCACTTAAGTGAAATTCGAAAAATCTAAATAAAATAGAGATGAATATAGATTGATAATACATAGAAAGAAAGAGAAAAACAGGTAATTATTAAGTTAATTATTCCCGATGAAGTGTATCTTCAGTTTGAGTTTCAGTTTATTGATGTCTTTGGTTTTTTATTTCAATCGGAAGGTTGTTGAAAAACTTTATTCCTAAATAGATATAATTGTTTTGCATTAGTTTTGTATATATGTATATTTTATTTATTTAATCCGGAATGGGGGTAGGTTAGTACAATTCCACATACCCCATAAAGTATAAACGTACACAAAGTAAGAATGTATAAGCTGAAAAATATAAATATAAATATTTAGAACAAAACAGTTTTAGTGATCGATATATTTGAGAATTACTTTCTCCAGTACGCTATGATGCTGGAATGTGAACTCTGGTGGGATTCCATTATAAGGATATTTCCGGAGACGTTTATCCTCTCCCTTAGACCTGCTACCCGGGTCCCTGCAAGGGGTGCAAAGCCTGGATTTCGCCCCTCTGTGAGGGCGTTGGAAGCGTTGCGGTATTCGGGAAGGCCGAACATCATGCGGTAGGCGTTCTTATTCTGCTTTCCGACATGCATTCCTTATGGGCACATAAGGGAACGTACCCATACTACGTGACCTGTTCAGGGGGGGGGGGTCATCAAAATACCACGCTTGGTCACAACGGGGGGGGGGGGGGGGGGGCTAAGGTTTTTATCACGTAGTCAATCTAGAAATCTCGCGTTTTTGTTCGAGCTACGAGGGGAGGTTTATAAGTTCGCGGAATGCGAAGGTAAGTGATTAATGGGGGTACCGCTGAATTAGGTACTAATTGAACAACTCATTTTTAGGATAAACACCGGGTTTTATCGTAATTAGGTCATTAGTCTTTGAGCTATCGTCGACCAAACACTTCAATCGGGAAGAAATTGTGAAATTTTTTTATTTTTTATTTTATTTTATATTTTACTAACGCCCTAGTGGGCTTTTACAAGAAAAGAAGCAAATATATAATAAACAATATTAATTACATGTATTACATAAACAATAAAACAGAATAAATATGAATGCAATCGACTCGTTAGGTAAAGAATATTACAACATAAAAAAGAAATTAAATGAGATAGTACAAGTTGTACTTACAAAAAACTAAAACAATTCAGCTTTAAATATTTATACATATTATTAACAATAATAATAAGACCTGACATAGAACAAAGTGTAAATAGAACTGCAAAAATATTATAAAGTAAGTATACATTTTACTGGTGAGGTTTAGATGAGAAAATATTTTATGAGAAAAAAAAAAAAAAAAATAAAAGCTAATTATTAGCAGATAGAATCACGATTTTTGAAATATTCAAAACTGTCAATACTAAATATATCTATATATTCGCAGTATTTATTCGCAAGGTTATGGATTCTTGGTATTGGTGAGTATATAGAGTAATTAGTGTTGAGTTTATTGTTGCATTTAAAAGTATCTTTACTACGAGTTTGTCTAGCGGGTATGCTAATGCAAATTAGTTCCAACAAATTAGGGCTGTCAATTAAAGATTTTATAATTTTGTATAAAAATAATAAATCAATTAACACTCTTCTATCTGATAATTTAAGAAGTCTTGTTTCAGCGCGTAAGTAATTATAATTTATAAATTCGATTGGTATTTTCATTTTAAAATTGATGTACCGGAGAAATTTGTTTTGTACCTTTTCCAATGATTGAGAATGAACATTGTAGTATGGTGACCATACAGAGGAGTTGTATTCTAATCTGCTTCGTACTAGTGAGCAATACAGATGTTTTAATGTTAACATACTTTTAAAATTTGCCCCCATTCTCAAGATAAAACCTAGTATTCTCATTGCATCGCTTGTTATTTCATCGATGTGTACATTGAACTGTAGACTCTCGTGGAATATAACACCAAGGTCACGAATCTGCGATACACGAAGAAGATTAACACCATTCATATCATAAGAAAATTTAAAAGGATTTTTACCTCTGTAAAAACGAATGATCTGGCATTTACCAATATTTAGTTTTAAATCATTGACAGAACACCACGCGCATAGTTTGTTCAGGTTTAACTGCAGAATGGCGCGATCGTCATCGTTTCTAATTGTTCTGTAAATCTTCAGATCATCAGCAAATAATAGGACTTTGACATTACTAAAAATATTAACTATATCATTTATGAATAAGCAAAATAATATCGGGCCCAAATGAGATCCCTGTGGTACCCCACTCGATGCAGCAAATGTATAAGAAGTAAACGAATCAACTTTGACCGCTAAGTACCTTCCCAATAGATAACTCTTAAACCATTCCAAAATACTCCCTCTCATTCCCAACAACTTCAGTTTTCGTAATAAGAGTCTGTGGTTAACCTTATCAAATGCCTTACTGAAATCAGTATATATGGAATCAGTTTGATGTGATGAAGTCAAGGCATTAACAATGTCATTCTTGTATAATATTAAATTGGACAGGGTTGATCTTCCTTTAATAAATCCATGTTGAAGCGGTGAGATGGTTTGATTGATTTGGGATATCAATTTGTCTAGTACCAGGCTTTCAAAGAGTTTGGGTAATGTAGACATGGTGCATATTGGCCTATAGTTTGTTACGTCGCTCTTATTTCCTTTTTTAAAAATGGGTGTCAAAAGACTAAGCTTCCAAAGGTCAGGGAACACACCTGATGAGAGTGACTTTGTAAAAAACTTATGTATGGGATACGATAATGTATGCATACAATTAACTAAGAATCTGGGTGGAACTTTGTCAGGTCCTGCGGATTTGCGGGAATCGAGACTCTTCAGCTTGGATATAATATCATCTATGGTTAGAGTACAATCAGATATATCAAGAGTCTCAACTAAATTAGAGCAAGAGATATTGCTATCTACATTTGCATTAACATATACACCGCTAAAGAAATCGGCGAACAGATTAACAGTTTCCTGAAGATTTTGGGATAGTTTAGAATTGAATGACATAATACTAGGTATACAAGTACCGTTTTCTTTTTGGGATTTAACATATTTCCAAAAGAAATTTGAGTCGTTCATGATAGAGCCTTCAACATCACGTATGAAAGTTTTGTAACATTCTGCAGAGAGCTTATTGCAGTCTCCCCTCAATTTTTGAAACACGGAATAATCGATAGCCAGGCGACTTTGTTTGAATTTCTTATGAGATATTTTTTTGAGGTATATTAAGTCAATCAGATCTTTTGAGAACCACTTTGGGTATTGAGTTTCCCTGTAAGCCGTAAAAGGTACAAATTTTTCAATTGCAGAATTAATAATGGAGTAAAAAAAGTTAAGGTGTGCATTGATATCAGCCTCGCTATCCAAGAATGACCAGTCAATCTGGTTGAGATAGTTGGAAATTTGTACATAGTCTGCTTTTTTGAAATTTCTAGTTTTTACTACCCTTTTTTCAATAGGAATTGGTTTGAGGTTAGACATGCATATTTCTAGTGGTGGATGGTAAACATCAACAGGTAATAGTATTTCGGTACTTCTCGCAACACAGATGTCAGACACATTTGACAATGCCAAATCCAATGTACGACCACCAATATTATGAATACTATTACACTGAGTTAGTCCTAAGAAGAGAGCCATATCTATAATTACACAAATATTAACATTAGAACAATAATTGTCAGAATTCATATTACACCAATCGTATTGAGGCAGGTTGTAGTCACCAACTAGAAGTAATTTAGTAAAATGTGGAGAAAATTGCGTTCCGCGCTGTTATAAGGTTCATTTAAGTTAATGAAGATGATTGAGATGAAAAATGTTTATAAAAATAACAAGACTTTCGTTTCCATAAATTACGTTCCGATTTCAATATATTTTGACATAAGTTTTATCTTGATAATATTTTTTCCACTTGCAATGCATGCACTCTTGCTGTCACGAAGCAAGCGCCGTATTAATAATGACAAATATAAGCCAACTAATGCATTTTTTTTTGTTAGCAAAAAATGATTCGAAGCCATATTTATGAAATACTACGTGAAAACTGTAGGGGGGGGGTCTTGGAATATACTACACGTGGTCACCGGGGGGGGGGGGGGGGGGGGGTAAAAAATTGCAATAAGAAAAGTGTGTCACTTAGTATGGGTACGTTCCCTAAACATTGTCAACCCTGCCGTATTCGCGTAGCATAAAACTGTAATAATTTTCAAATTAATAAATTTTTTTGCAAAAAAACAAATCTATACTTGGTATACTTGAAGAAATGCAGTTACGCGCGCGCCCCACCGACCACTCTGCTAAAACGCGGCATAAGCATTAATTAAGGCCTGACCAAACCGGCGCACTATGGAATAGCCCGGAACAAGACCGCCTCATAAATCGAAAAAAAGTGCATTTTTTTAATATACCAAAGCGGTTTTAATAAGATAAATGATCGAAAAAATTTTATCCACAGGAAAAATTTTTTTTTTTGTACTTTTGTATACTTAAAATAATGTCAAAGTACGGGTTCAGGCTGAGATATTTAATTAAATCAAAATGTGGAATTTTACGTGGTAAAAATTTAAAGCATTTGAGCTACTTTATATATAGTTTATTATATATCACCGCTAAGGTTGATTTTTAAGCTAAAATAATGTGTATCCGAAATATTTTAGTTTTAAGTAATAATGATTTATAAGATCCCTTTAAGCAAATGATACCTAAACTGGATTTTAACAAAGTTCAGGTAAACTTTCAACTGGTCGCAGGGTTCTCCCCTGTAGATATTAAAACACCATTTTATATTAAAAAAAACATTTAGTCAATGTTTGCGGATTTTTTGCGCAACAGCGTCAAAAACGGTTTTGCTGCCTGCTCCTTTTTATCAGAAAATTACATTTTTGCAGTACTAAAAAAGGATAAATTGTTTTTGAAATGACATGATTTATATCAAAATAATAATAATTCACTAAATAAAAATATGAAACAAAAAGATTGTTGAGTTTTTAATCAGCATACTATTTTTTTTTTTGTTTTATGACAAGAACCAAAGAAGTTACAGATTTATGAGACCATAATGAGCATTTCCAACCACTGTGCGGCGCGTTCATTTTGCGTCCACGGTGGCGAGCACGCCTAAGAGCGTGCAGAAACCGTTCACACCAAACTAGCGATCAACTAGCGTCCGTGGTACGTTGATGTCGTCAATCGTGTGGTATAGCTCGGAACTCTTTAAATAATTATGTTTGGAGACGAGAGCTTTTGGAATAAGCTCAAGTCTGATGCGTCCATTTCCATACGACCCGAGAATATCTAATTACAATTACAGATTATGTAAAGTAAGGCGTGTGGTGGCAAATGCTTTCGGCGTATTGGCTCCAAAATGGCGAATTTTATTTAAGTCTTTTAGAGGCAAAAACATCAAAAATATTAATAATAATATAATAATCTAAATCGGGTAATTCAAACAGATTTTGAGAATATTAAAAAAGACCAAACGGAAAAAAATATTATAATAAAAAAGCTTGAAATCAGACTGTCTGATATGGAGACCCTAACAAAATCAAATAGTTTGGAAATAGCAGGAATTCCACAAGAAAACCGCGAACAACCTTTGGAAATTGTAAAAAAAGTTGCTGCCGCAGCAGGAATCCACCTTCTACACACAGATATAACTGACGTCACGAGAGTCTCAGACAGACGAAATGGAGCCCCTCCAAAACTTCTTGCGATCTTTTCAGATAAATGAAAAAGAGATTCCCTCCTTGAAAAGAAAAAAGAAATAAATTATGATGAAATAAAGGATTTGACGACATCTCCTATCTACATCGACGAAGAATTGAGCCCGTACCATAAAGAAATATTATGGAAAACGAAACAAGTAGCCAGGGAAAAAGATTATCAATACGTTTGGTACAAACAAGGCAAAATTATGATCCGTAAAAAACAAGATGATAAAATTATCTACATAAAGCACCTAGATGATATGGTAAAAATAATTTAGCAAATTATATTTAAAAAAAACATTACTAAATCCACTTAATAATTTATATTGTGAAAATGAATACCACAATAATTACTTCTGAACCAAAGGCTTTAACAACTTTAAATGATAATGAAACAATAACTACAAACAAGTTTTCGCACATTTCGGAACACCTCCGAAATCTTCACTGGTTGAAGTGCCCTGAAAGGATCCAGTATAAGTTATGCTGGATGGTGTTTAAAGCTATCAATGAAATGGCTCCACCCCTATATCTCTGAACTATGCATTCCGGAAAATATAGGTCCAAGGCAGTCATCTCTTAGATCAGCGACATCGTCTGCAATTGGAAGGTTGAAAGAACCCAAGCGAAATCCGAACACTAATTTTGGTGATCGTGCATTTGGAGTATCCGGCCCTGAGGCTTGGAATAAACTTCCCATGGAATTGAGATGCATAACCAACACAGCGGAATTTAGATCCAAACTAAAAACTCACTTTTTCAAATACTCATTTCCATAAATTCCTCATTTGATTTAACTTGATTTAAACTTCGTAATTTTTATTATTTTTTTTTATTTTTTATTTGTCTGTTTATTTATACTCATTATATCCACGAATATATACTATTTTATTTGCTATTCCTTACAACTACTCATGAAAAAGTCAAAATGCTATTGATCTACCTACCAATAAATAGACTGTCAGTGATAATCTAACACCTCAATCTGTTTAATGTTGTGCGGTGAATCATCTTAATACGGTAAAGATTGGCGATTAATTTCAATAATTTATTTAAGATATCCATACGTTTTCGTAAATCCGATAATTTTTGCGTCCATGTCCTTAAAAAGTAATATTATGTAAAAACTTCCTTCTTCTTCTGGCGCTGTGGATGATTCTGGCGAAAGTATAACATGTATAAGATGTGTAGAAGTATTTTTAATTGTAAATATTTATATGTTAGTTATAAATCTCTAACTTTAAGTCATGATTGTAAACATGTATGTCATTGAGTTCAGTTTAGGTTAGCGTTTATATGTCTTAGTCATAAGCCACTAGCTATAAGTCTTAGATGTAAGTCACTAGTAATAATTGTAAATCTTGTTGTAAGCCAGTAATTTTATTATTTTATGTATTTATTTGTACAGCGCCCTTGAGGTGATTTTTCACGAAAACGGCGCTATATAAATTAGCCAAATATTATTATTATTATTATTAAACCAGATGAACTGTCAACTCTAAAAACAATTTTAATATATTAAATAAAAATATACGAAGTATCAACAAAAATTTCTATGAACTTCAAATACTAATTAAGAATCTAAAAATAAATCTAGATATAATTATCCTCACTGAATGCTGGATAAAGGATAAATATTCACCCTTGCAAATTAATAATTACACGTCATATGCAACCAATTTGAATTACACAAAAAATGATGGTGTGATAGCGTACATTAAAGATGACATTAAAACTGAAGTCAATGAAATAAAATTCCCAAATGCAAACTGTTTAAAGATCAAAGTGGGTGATGAAACCACGATATTAGCTCTGTACCGATCACCAGCTACAACTAATATTAATCAGTTTCTTGAAACGCTTTCTAATGAACTCAATCTTCTAAAAAACACAAAAAATGTCTTCCTTATCGGAGATATAAATATTGACATATTAGAAAATGGTCATCCCAATAGAACTGATTATCTACAAACACTGGCCTCCCATGGACTCCAAAGTATGATAAATAAACCTACGCGTGTAACTAATGACAACAAATCTTGCATCGATCACATGTTCAGTAAGACTATTAAATCAACCAAATCTATCATATTCACCTCTACTATAACCGACCACTATACAACAATTCTATCTATTACAAAAAAGAAAATACAAAGATCGCAGCCCTACCCAATTATCGTGCAAAAGACAGAAACCAAATGGAATGATGTAAAACAACAGTTACTCAATACAAACTGGATAATCCTACTGGAAAACCTTGATGCAAATAATGCCTGGAGTAAATTCACTGAATATATAACATACACCATCGTATCAAATACCAAATCAATAGAAAAAAAGATTTCGCATAAAAACCAACATCTTAAGCCATGGATAACTCAAAGCGTTATAAATTGCATTAGAAAAAGAGATGAATTACATAGGAAATCTAAATTAAATCCTTGTGATATTTTTATACAACGATACTACAAAAAGTACAGAAATATTTGCAAAAATGTTATACGAACTGTCAAAGAAAATTATTATAAGAAGAAAATAGACGAATGTAACAATGACCCGCGCAAATTATGGAAGATCATTAATGAAATTACAAATGCAAAATCATCCCATTACAAGAACATGAAGGAATTAACAATTGAAAATACCCAAATCTCTTTTGCAAAGCATCCGGACAAAATTCTCGAATACGTAAACGAATTTTTTACTAATATAGGGTCACAATTAGCAAAGAAAATCAGACAACCAATAACTAGCATTTTACCAGAAGAAAAGGAAAATATGAACCAGATAGATAAATTAAAGTTAACTGATGTAACCAATACTGAAATCAGAAATGCAATTGTATCCCTTAATATTAATAAATCATCGGGAAATGACATAATCTCAAATAAAACAATAAAACAACTACAAAATGAACTGACCTTCCCATTGACATACTTGGTCAATCTGTCTATATCTACAAATGTATTCCCTTCATGCCTTAAAAAAGCTACAGTTATACCCATACATAAAAGTGGTAACAAAAAGAATATATATAACTACCGACCCATAAGTCTCTTAAGCTCTTTTTCAAAAATCTTGGAAACTGTAATGAAGAAGCAAATTGTTCAATTTCTTGAACAAAACAAATTACTATCACCATCCCAATATGGTTTTAGAGAAAATCTGAGCACCAATGATGCCATAGAAAATCTAACAAGCATGGCCATAAAAAACATAGATGATGGGAAAAAATGTTTAGCTTTATTCATAGATCTTCAAAAAGCTTTTGACACAATAGACCATAAAATATTACTAACTAAACTAAAAAAAATAGGAATGGCCGAATCAACAATTAACTTATTGGAGTCATATATAACAGGGCGAGAACAACAAGTACAAATTGGCAAACAAAAGAGCAAACTTCTATCTTTAAACTATGGCGTTCCTCAAGGAAGTGTACTGGGACCGATTCTGTTCATTATCTACATCAACGATTTAACTAACCTTACCATTAAAGGAAACATAATCAGTTTTGCTGATGATACTGTTTTATTATTTCAAGAAGAAAATTGGACTGATACACTTAATGAGGCTGAAAAAGGGCTTAGTGCACTTCAAAATTGGCTTAAAATCAACTCGCTTACCCTTAATATAAGCAAAACAAAATATATAACATTTTCAATGAACTCAAGGGGCCAACCAATAAAATCACTAGAACTAAAATTACATGAATGCCATGGAAATAATATACAATGTTACTGCCCCGTCATCGAAAAAACACAAAACATAAAATATCTCGGAGTAATAATTGACGAAAATCTTAGATGGGACCTACACATCAAAGGTATTACGGAAAAACTCACAAGCCTTATATATTTCTTCAAAAATCTAAGAAACGTGCTAAATAAAAAGGATATGAAAAAGGTCTACTATGCGTTATGTCATTCTCGAATTGAATATGGAATCATAGGATGGGGATCTGCTGCAAATACGTACCTACACAGCCTGAATACGATTCAAAAAGGAATCATAAAGACCATATTGAAAGTACCAATTAGAACGCCTTCAACTGAAATTTTCAATAACTTTGACGTACCAAATGTACAACAAATATATTCCAAAAATATATTATTGAAGCTCTTCAAAAATAATGAATCCTCTCCTAGTCCGTGTATGCATAACACTAGATCGAATAAAAATGATATAAAAAATATTCCAAGTTATAAAACCACATTTGGACAAAGAAACTATACATACTTTGCAACAAAACTCCATAACATCCTCCCCCAAGACATAAAACTAATAAAAAATCCAATTGAATACAAATCAAGAATAAAAATATGGCTTAAAGAGGTCAATGAGAAAACCCTAGCGAAGACGCTAAAAACGACATAGAAGACAAATGAACTATATTTAAATAACTTTAGTCCTCCTCGGCACAGGATCCCCTAGTGAGGAGGACTAAGAAATACAATATTTTGTACTTAATTTCACATTGCATTTTGTATGTAAAATTTTTGTATATAGTCGCTATAATAAAAAAAAAATAAAAAAATAAAAAAAATTATTTCGATAGTAAAAGCTTCATGTGTGTTGCATAATTTTTTGAGATCGAATAGTGGAAATGTGCATTACGTTAATAATTTACTACTTCCATTGGATGAGAGCGCAAAAGGTTATCTCAATATGGAAATCAATAATCGTAGAAGTACAAACTATTTGTTCATTACTTTAATTCATAAAAAGGTTAGGTATATTTTCTGTATTTGTGCAATAAAAGTGTAAATTAAATGTTAATTCATAAAAATGTATGTCCTATAAAAATATTAATATTTTTCTGTAGTAAATAATAGCTGCGTCCGAACGCAACATGCGCGATCTGATCGCCCCCGCCGTGCCGCGACGCGTGCAGACGCTGCACAGGACGCCGCGATCTGGCCGCGGCTGCCGCGGTTTGAACACGTCGCTACAAGTTCGTACATAACAACTGACCGCCACAGCGCACGCCACCGCGGACGCAAAATGAACGCGCCGGTTTGGTCAGGCCTTTACGGGTACCCCAGTACAGCCAACGTCAGAGTAGATTATTCAATGTTTAGGTAATATACCGAATCTTACGTATATGTGTGCTGTGAACTGTGTGTGCATTCAGTCATGATGCGTTTGTGTCATTTTTTTTGTTGAATTAGGCAGTACTTGTGGGAACAAATTCAATGGCAATCGGTGACATCGGCTGGTACCTACTATATTAATGAGCACTTTATAATTAGTTGACTTTCTTCTATGAACTTGTCAGGTGGAAAACGTTTGTTATTATTTATTCATCGTGATTTATCGGAAAAATATGGAAAATATAACCTGTTAAACTTGTGGTCGTGAAAGAAATCTGTGCTTAGCTAAATTTAAAAAAAAAATTACCACGTACGTGTATAATATATACCAATAATGCGTTGTTTTTTCATACTGCCTACCCTGATTAAATTAATAAGCACATCGACTCAATCGTTCATCGGTCGTACAAAATGCTTGACTTTGTTCTACACATAGTAAAGTATTCGTCAGTAACCCGCGTACAATAGTAATGTTATATTTCGTATTAGTCAGAAGTACACTGGAATATGGGTTTGGGGCCCGCAGTACAAACTGTAGGTCACATTTAGAACACATTCAAAACAAATTTATAAAATATCTTAACTTCAAATTAAAAAATAACTAATAAAATAAAACTAATAAGGTGAGCAGTAGGTGATTTAACATTTATTGACAGAATTTCAAGTAATAAAATCGACTGTATCGAACTTTTATCCTTAATTAATTTTAACACACTTTTAAGACGTTCCATTTCATTTCATTTCGTTTCATTCCATTCCACAAGTTTAATTAGGGCCGTCTGTTTCAACGCTCGCTAAAGTAAAAGTAAAACAAAACGCCGTTACTATAGTTAAATTTCAGTAAAATGCGTTTTTCAATCAATTTGACTGATTGTTTTACGTTGCTTTTAACTTTTGTACTTACTTTCCGAAAACCGATAGTTACTGTAGAGTTACTCCGCCATATTGGCATATTTGACAGTTCTGGTCGAAGTAATGTTCAGAGATGGGTGGTTCAACATTGATTACTAATATACTAATCAATAATCATGATAAATATTGTAGAAGAGGATGATAATGATGATGAATTCCTCATCCAATATGTCTTGCAGAGAAAACCAAAACATTTCGTCCCCGCGTCAATAATATGGTTATCTGGGATCTCGAATTTTTGGCGCGGCACCGCATGTCGAAAAAATCTTGTTGTTGAATAGAATCAATTCTGATATCGACATATTTAGCGTTACCTTTTAAAGACAAGCTCTATTAATGGATGTTTCGCAAATTTTACAAGATCTTCAAATTAATATACCTATTGTATCACAAACATTACAAAAATAACATGAGTAGTAGGTTAGACTCGTTTCGTATATCGACATTAGCGAGTGAAGCTGCCTTTAAAAGACAAGCTCTATTAATTTCACTAATATAATTTGTACAGTACTTACGTTTAATGTAATACTCTTACAAACGGATTTAAAAAAAAGCTATAATGTATGTTTTTCTAATATTTACCATAAATAAATTGAATTGAAGATCTCGTAAAATACGCGACACTTCAAATTCAAGGAGACATCATAAGTACTGGAAAGTAAATTACATTCATATTGTATATTATATGTATTATAATAGGTCGTCATTTATTTGTAAATATTCATACAAATACTTTTATCGAAACAAAGCCGTCAGATCCTACGACGCGAAACAAAATACAACAGGATATTTTGACAGTTGTTCTGATTTAGTTTACGGTGTTGCCGCATCAAAAAATATTTCGATGCATTTTGTCACATAATTCCGAGGAAAATTCTGCTTTTTAGACTGGCCACACTGACAACTATTACTTAAGCGAAAATATACTTGAAACAGCGCGCGGTCCTATTTAACGTCCTCGTTCCTTTAACTGACAGTTAAAAATTAACTTTAGAACACGATTTAACTTTCTGTTGAAACAGACGGCCCTTACAAAAAAATGCAGAAACTAATTCGCTAATTAATCGTGCCCTTCGTACAATTTACCTAAACTCCTACAGCCAACACACTCGTATCATGGGTACCGACTACGAAATATTTATTTAATATTTGAATTGTTTCATCACTGTAACCAATGAAGGTACTGATGATTTCCGTAATATAAGTAAAAAAAAAACCATGCACGCGACTGCTCTTATTAAAGTTGACTGAAAGCACGCACGAATAAAAGGACTTGAGGCTCTGCAAACGGGCTCGAAAAGAAGATGGAGAGATACGAAATTACGAATGTTAGAGGAGAGCGCTAACATTTACAGCGACAAAATTGATGCGAAAATGTTTAATAAAACATGACTCGTTTAAAATAGAGCAAAAATATTGCGGGCATTAAAGAAACACTGTGAATTTTTTCATACATATAACTTGTAAAATAACTGAAACAAACGTGTTTATAATAATTTTTGGAGCATACTTTGCGATTTTTTTCTATCGAGGGAATTTTATATAATTTGCGTTTCTAGAATATTAGAATGTCTAGATATTATCTAGAATTTCTAGATATTATCTTGAAGAATAACATATATTTTTTTAAGAGCTTTAAAACTTACCCTGTTTAAGGGAGATATGTAAGAAATCGGTAGAAATTCGGGTTGCGGGCCCTTAAGGAAAGGACATTAACAGAACCTAAGGAATAGTATCCTTTTTACAAGTGTGGGACAAATCCAGTACCTTCTACTGAGCGTGATCGACCTTTTTGCTAAGCGCTCTTCTTTGCTTGTCGATGTCTTCGACGCCCATCAACTTACTGTTGATGTTCACCAGATACTACATTCTACTCCCTACAGATGATCGCCGTTCAGGAAAGTTGGAGGAATGCTTTTTGAACCTTGCCTATCCTATTTCTGATGACCAACAGTGCTGTTTTTCGGGTTAAACCAAAGTGCGAATTCTTCATGTATTTTTAAAAAGTTGCGTAGCCCTAATATCGACGTCGTCATCAAAACCATGTCATCTGCGTAACTCACATTGTTTATCTTTTATTTTTGTGTAACTTTTACGTAGGTAGCTACATATTGTTGTTTAATATTATGTATATCATTAATTATTATTATTTATCTTACATTCACACAGGTGTGTAAGTTTAGGTCATCTTGCCTGAAGGTGCTAAAATGAAATAAAATGTTACAAATTTTAGTTCTGAAGAATTTATAAAAAGGTTTACCAAAACCGAAATTAACCTGCATAAATTGTGACATATTTTAGGAAAATACATAACTTTGTATTAGGTACTTATCTTGGGTGTGTGTAATATTGTGAAAATAATAGTTTTTCTGTAGTGCGGCGTGGTACCTACAATAATATAATTTTGTTGGTTCCTAACACTCATGATAACAGACAAGCAAAAAAACCACTATGGTAATTAGTTACTTAGCATGCAACGTGTTTAGCATTGGCTCGTTGGCTGAATTTCTAAAAATAAATAAAGATGTGGTTGTATATTTGGTTTCTTCTCGGTTAATCAGTATTTTTAGATTCAACGATTTTTAAAAGTAAAACTGGTTTGGTTTAAATTTATCAATTTGGGAGGCGTGTAACGGTAACGCAGTACCGGGAACCATGCATTGGGTAATCAATGCATCTGCTAATGGTCCCCCCAAGTAATACGTTACGTTTGATGACTTTGCAGGGGTGCCCCGGGTTCATGGGATAAGATTTATGCAGGTTGCAGGTCTTGGTGGCAGATGCCTATGCTCAGCAGATGTGTGGCGGGCCGGATTAGGAGATGCCGGTTAAGGAAGACTTTTTTACTTCTCGGAGGGATGGTTACGTCACTCATGATCACACTGACGTCCAGATTTCTACCTACCCATTTTCTTCACTTACAGGCCATGATGGGAAATTATTTTCCACAGAGCCTCCTGTGTGATGTAAATGAAAAAAAATTGCTTGGTTTGGTCAAGTTTTATTTGGTTAGATCAAATGTTTGGTATGGTTATACGGATTTGGTGTATTATTTGGGTTATGTATGGTAGCTTAAACGATTTCATTTCGGACTTTTGCACAGACATTTCGGTATACTAGGATTTATCTTTGAAATTCAAAAACTTTTTTTTTACATTATCTCCACAAAAGGAGGCCCTGAGAAAATTAAATTCCCTCAGGCCCTATGTCGTCTTTCTAGAATAAAAGGAAGGAGAGTAAGTTATAGGAAGGAAAAAAGTATGAGTGGTGGGTAGGAATCTGAGGGGTCAACGAATCCTCCCTTCCCACCACGATGCAGTGCGATGGGTGGAGGATCTAATTGGAGAGGTCAAAAGGTCTCCCCTCAACCAGTCTCTCCCGATCCGGTCCGCCACGCAGAAAGTGACCTATGGCAGGGGTGTTGGTTATCCAATAAAGAGTTACTTAGGCGGCACTCATACCCGCATCCAAAATTGAGAAAAAAAAACTACCAATCCTCTGTATTTTACAGTAACCCATAGTTATATGGTTTCAAATGTAATGCATTCATTGCCACGCACCTGCAATCAGGTTACAGTCAAGTCGTACAAGGTGCAAGACTAAGACATAATCGCCTGGAAATCCCAAGCATTCGTCAATGTCAACATTGCGGCGAGCGCGGCCAGACATGTAAATGAAACTCCATCGTTGCGTAACTAAGGTATTGGCCTTCCCCTTTACAGTGCTATTGACGTGCTTATAACATTGTGCCTTTGAACTTGAACCGGCGACGGTGATGGGTGATGGCGAAGGATGTGGGCCGGATTTCAAATCATGCCGAATTTATTATTCATATTTTTATTCCTAATTATTAAAGTAGACTGAACGCTTACCAAAAGGGTAATTTTTTTATCATTATTTACGTTTCTTTGGTACTTTATTCGATCTTTATTTCTATATGTATTTAATACTTATTGAAGTGAAACTTCTATAGCCCCGCTATGATTTAGATTTCGGATGAAACGGATATGACGATTACTGCACTTGCGACGCATCAACTATGATGTCACTTTTAAAGACTTTCATTGGTTGAGATATGAAACGGAAATTACGCTGGTCTGCGCTCAATGGTCGCTTTGATTATGACCTCACTTTTCAAGTATTGGTTGAGATTGTTTTGGTAAAGTTTTGCTTAAACTGCACTCGAATTTTTTTAAAGTCCATTACAGTACTATTAAAAAAATTACTGTATACTTTGTTTGTACTGTGTTTTTAACTTGTTTATATTTTGTGTATAATTTTTACTTTATTTATACTTTGTTCATAATTTGCCTATACTCTGATTACACTTTGTTAAAACTTCGTTTATACTTTCTGTATACATTGTTTTTACTTTGTTTATGCTTTGTTAAAAATTCGTTTTTACTTTGTGTATACTGTGTTTATTCTTTGTTTATACTTTGCAATTTGTTTGCACTTTGTTTATACTTTATATTTTCTTCACGCCAAATACTCCGTTTACTTGTACAAAGTTTGATTATTATTTATTAAAAAAAATATTCCTAACCTTCTCGTTTTTTATTAGTTTCAATGTACTGTAATTATTATTTTATGGCTTGTATAATGTGTTTGCTGTATTGCTCCACGTAATGGAGATCTTAATTCATACACATATTTTATTGAAAGTCATAATAATTTTCTTGGTAAATAAAGAAAGGACTTTATTATGTAGATATAGTTGGAATTTGACACTTGATTGAGTTCAGGTCTGTTCATTTAAATTCGATGTACCTACAGACAGCATTCACAATAACAATGGTTTACACTCTCGCGCACATAAGGAGGGCCTAAGTAAATTATGGTGCCAAAAAAAGGTAAAAGAATTGTCTTCAAACTAATCACAAAAACCGTTAAAATATTCTAAATAAACCATATAAATAAACCATATAGTTCAAATGAACTGCAATAATTATTATTTGCCTGCCCCTTTGCCCAAAACTGAGTTTTCTTTCGCGCGGCCAATACCAGTTAGAAGCGCCTGAATTATTGAAGGAGTTTCTGCGTTCATCCCAATTTCACTATTTTAAAATCAAAAGGTTTTCTAAATGGATTTTGAAGCGTCAGGTATGTACTTTAAATCTGCAAATATTTTTTTAATTAACAGCTGTACGTAATATGGAAACGATACATGTTTTACGAAATACTATTATTGTTAAAAACGCATATTGAAATGCTTACTTTAGCTAGAAAAAGTTCCAAAAAATTCCACAATTATTTTTAACTGGTTCGAAAAATATCTTATAACTAATACAAAAATGTTAAATATATGTTCCCATTTTTTCCTCCTTGTTAAATCGGGCGCATTCTTTTCGGATAGTTTTGGTGAACCCGCTTTAAAGGAAATGACGATTGAGGGAAAATAATTACATGCATATAATATTAAAAATTGAACAGTTTTATCATCATTTTACATTTTAACCTAAATTACATGTTACATCTCACTAAGCCAAAAATACAGAAATAATTTAATATGACATAATAATTATTTTTGAAGTTAAAATTTCTTAAGTAGGTACTGTTGTGATTAAACAAAAAAGCGACCGTAAAAAGAGACAAACACATACATACATCTACAGGTTTTAGCCTTCGAGAGAATGAGATAGAACAATCGATCTCCACTTTGTGCGGTGCTTCGTAGACTCGCCACTCTTGTCTACTTTAGTTTTCTGAAGGTTTCACTTCTACCGCGTGAGAACTGCACACTTCGTCGCCCCAGTTATTGTATGTTCAATAGACCATTGCAGTTTTTGTTCAATCTCTACTAGGGTTCATTCCCGGGAATTCTCGGCTCGAAAATTCCTGGGAAATCGTTGGGCTTTGTTCCCAGGAAATCGAGCTCGAGAAAAGTCGAGAACTCGAGAAATCATGTACCTATATAGAAATTAAATCGCCGTTTGTTGTGTTGCATGGCGGCGCTGAAAGAGAATATAATCGTTTATACCCTGCCATCACAACTTTGACCGAAAATGAGTCGGGAGTGGTAGAAAAAGTAAGCTCATCAGAACAAGAACATGAACCCGAAAGCTTCGAAATTCAATTAGAAAAGGAATTAAAGGCATTTCAATAAATGAGGAGGCAAGTACAGTGGCACTGTCAAAATCTATAGTAAAGAAAGAGTTCTTACTTTTTGAACAGACTGGGAAGAGGTCACCAAATTTAGGATCGATGTACAAAGCATTGCTTTCAGTTAAGCCTACTTCAACTGAAAATGAAAGAGTGTTTTCAATTTCAAGAAATATAGTTAATAAAATAAGAAACCGGCTGTCTGATAAAGCTATAAATGCTTTAGTTTTTCTAAAGGCATATTTCGTCAGACAGAGTAAGCTGACCTAATTGTTACGTATCTGTCTGTCTGTATGTTCAGCTCCTCGGCGTGAGATGTTTCATTGATCTTGCAAAGTTTTCATTTGTTTTTATTCTAATTTACATGCCATAAATGGTGCTGTGATTGTAATTTAATTATAATTTAAATTTATTTTCTACCTGATTTTAAGATGTTAACGTTTTCTTTCATGTTATTTTTTTTGTTTTATAGAAGCTATTTTTTTAATAAGTTTTAAGTTGATTTTTTTTTTCTAAATAACCAGCCAAAAATGGTGCTGTGATTGTAATTTAATCATAAGTTAAGATATTAACGTTTTCTTTCATGTTGATTTTTTGTTTAGTTTAATAGAAGCTACTTTTGTTTATAAGTTCTAAATAATCAGCTAAAAATGGTGCTATCATTATAATATTATTAGTCTGAATAATATTATTTCTGTATTTAAAAAAAAAAGTTAATTAGCTTATTCATAAGATTAATGTTTTTGAATATAATCAATAAAAGTTTTATAATTAATTTGATACTTTTATTTGAGAGGAAAACCACTGAATTTGTTGACGTTATTGGAACCAATTAATATGAGAAAACGTACGTAAATGTAAATTTCTCGGCAACCCGAGAAGCCTCGAGAAATTAGCCTCGAGAATTCTCGAGACCCTTTCTTGTTTTAATTCTCAATTTGGGAGGCGGGAATGGGTACTGCCGCCCCGGGAACCTTTATTGGATAACCAACACCTCTGCCATAGGTCACCCCAAGTGGTTCGCTACGTTTTGTGATTTAGCAGGGGTGCCCGGGTTCATGGGGTGAGGTTGGTCTAGGTCTTGGAGGCGGATGACCAGGACATACTGAACCCCAGATTCCTACCCACCCCTTAAACCCTTTTCCTTCCCAGAACTCTCCTCTCCTTCCTTTCCTTAAAAAAACCCTCCACACAGCATTCTCAAAGATGACATACGCCCTGAGGGAAATTATTTTCCTCAGGGCCTCCTGTGTGGAGCTCATTTAAAAAAATAAAAAAATAAAAATTGAAAAGCTCGAGAAATCATTAACCCTAATCTCCACTGTAAAATTAAAAATTAAGTATAAAAAATGATAGATAGTTATCACTTAACTAAGAATTATTTAAACTAATGAGACCTTTGCCTTTACGGAAATAGCTTTATCTTAAACATTATCATAATGTTTCATTGAAATAATGAAAGAAAGCATTCTCTTCCTGAAAATTTTTCTAATGATCTATTGAACATACAGGAACTAAGGCGACGACTTGCATTTTTTTTAATATTAGAGTGCTACGAGCAACTGACTTCAACTATGTTCAACTAACCCTAATTGTGTAGTTTTCTTAAAGTTTTTCTTAGGTAGTCTCCTCATAAGCATTTGTAATCAGAAAACAAAATATAAATATTTTTGGCACCCTAAATTGATAATTTGGTCTTGTGTGCGGCGTCCTGTATGGGAAGTTTTCATATTTATTAAAAACATAGGTACAAAGATATTTAATTATGGGTCCGTAAGCATAATTTATTGTAGTGTCTGTCATTATTGCTGTAGCTCTGTAACAATCGTAAGTGCAGAAGAGACATTAATGTAATTAATGCAATCATTAGATGCATTAGATACATTAACAAGAGTAGATGCAGTTTCACAATGGAATAATAAAGTATATATAAACTTCATTTTTTAACAAAATCAACATATTTTCATTGAAATATATCTAAGTTCAATAAGTACGAGTTGTTCAATCACAGAAAAATTCATTAGGTAAGGATCTTAAGAGGTATTCCCATAGAAAACCAGAAATATGTCATTTTTAAATCAGATTTCAGACGTATTGACTCTTTTCCACAAAAAATTATAAATGGATTTCGAAAGATTGTTCTTTTATGTAGCATTTGCATATTTCAAATTTTTAGAAAAAATGTTTATTTTTAGTATAATAAGGTTAAACCATAGGCCATTGGCAGATTTGTTAAATTTTCAAAAAAGATTTTGTATTAAACCACACCCATTTCAAATGTATATGTATGTATAATATATGTGTCCTTATATACAAAATAAATAATAAACTCATACATACAAACACAGAATTCATTAAAACGTCCCAAGTACACAAACATTTTACACGACAACACGATAACATACGTTTAAACACCATTCATACTAACTACGGTAAACAATCAATTAGTTACGAGGGGGGCAATTTATATAATTGCCTTCCAGTTGATATCAAAAACGAAAAAAGTGTGTGCAAATTCAAAAAAAAATTGTTCATTTTTATTCACAAAAAACAAAGTAGTGATAGTGAATAATATCGTATGGTAATATAATATCATGTTAGTATTGCAATCTAATTTAATCTAAGGTTATGAAATGTAAAAACTGTGTAATGTAAAAACTATGTAATATAATGTAAAAAGTACATAATTCAATATTCTAGTTAAATAAGTGAAAATGTTATTTTCTTTTTACTGGAATAAAAACTTAATGAAAAAAAAAAAAAAAAAATCATATAATCATACAGTAAAATAAATCAATATTTTATCTTTAAACGCATGTTTTAGAATTTTAATTTTAGTTTAAATAAAATCATTAAAAAATATATACCTAGACGTGTTTCTTGACGAAAATTGGTCCGTTTGTGTATTTATTTGCGCACTTACAAACTAACATGTTTCAGATTTTTTTAACATTTTTATTTAACTTAGACATTATAGAAAAATGATAAATACTTATCATCAAAAAATAAATACAAAAAGTACATTATTTTAGAGTTTAATCATCACGCCTTTCAGCATTTTTGGAAGTACTTGGTATAAATTAAAGAAAATTTGGAATGAAATAAAATCGATATTGTGTTATAATTTTAAAAATCTGGTACGAATAATAATTAATCTTTCTCATTGTAACCGCCCTGCATGATCGTAAGAACAACTTTCAACGAAATGTGGATTTTCGTCCGCTGGCTGGTTAAACGCTCTTAATAGCTTCGTGAATAATTATTTTTTAACCAAAGGTTAACATTATTAAGTATTACACAAAACTATTTTCTATGGTAAGGAAATGTCAAGTTTTGTAATTTATTTATTTATTTGAAGACCGCAAAATAGTCCCGATTGTTGTTTCGTATTGTCTGGAGCCAGTGGGACTAATGCATCAGCAATTGGGGTTGGTATATTGTGAGGCTGAAGCGAGTGACTGAGGGCTGGTTAGGAAGTACGCAGCTATTCAGGTATGATCACAACACGTACGTTATATTCTAGGCATTTACAGATGGCGCCAATTAGATAATTTTAGGTTTTTAATACTTTTTGCACGTTATGCTATAAAATATTAAGGTAAATTAATTGTTTGCGCCCGTACATATTTAAAATGAATATAAATAAATAGTTTTGTCCATAAACAAACCCACATCTTTTAAGAAAGGCTGAAAAATACAGAATTGGATTGAGTCACCTTTACAAAATTGAAATTTTCAGCCTTTCTTGAAAGATTTGGGTTTGTTTATGGACAAAACTATTTATTTATATTCATATTACATATGTACGGGCGCAAACAATTAATTTACCTTAATATTTTAAAACGTAACGTGCGAAAAGTATTTAAAACATAAAATTATTTAATTGGCGCCATCTGTGAATGCGTAGATTATAACGTACGTGACGTTTAACCTTAAAGCTCTTTCTAGCAACCAACGTTGTGATTTCGAATGGTGGTCTTTCACCGGGAGATATTTTAAGCGGTGAGATATTTTAAGCGGTGAGATATTTTAAGCCAACTCAGAACGAAACCAATACAGAACCACCTCAGAAAAGTCATTAAGAGTGATGTTAAAAAAAATGGTGAAATAGGTTAAGTTAGGTTAGGGTTATCGACTATTTAAAAATAATTTTTCAATAGCTTTTAATTTACTTTCTGAGGTGGTTCTGAGTTTCATTCTGAGTTGGCATGGAACCATTTTAAGCATTCCTCAATTCTAACGTGGTTTGAGGATAGTTAGATCTCGTAATATGTACATTTTAACTCTTAAATTTTAATTTGTTTTACCGAGCGAATGCCTCAACTGAAATTTTGATTACCGTTATGAATGTAGAAAGTGGAGATTCAATGCAGAAAAGGAGAGGAAAGGTCGTGAAAGGTTTGATATGACTACACCTACAATTCAATATGACTAGACCTACTTCACGCAATGTTTAGGAAATTTCTGTGCGGGAAAGTGAGTGTTTCTTCCCCTTTGGAACGACAGATAAGTAATGCACTAGATGAGAGCAGGCCAAATCAGAAAAACCAAAGTTGAAAGCCTGAAGTCTCATGAAAAAAGATACAACAGTCGGGTGCCTTTTTTCAGTATGGTTTTTCGTCAATCAAATTGGCTGTAAACGTCTTAATCGTATTATTTACGCGTTCTCGGAGATAATCTCTGGGAAGCCCGGGCTGTAAGCAGAATAAATACCTCTCTACGTGTTTCGTATTGTGTTTTTAATTTGTCAATTATCGTGTAATCTTCTCTTTAATTCACACGAACAACTTCATGATTTAAATTTTCACGTAAAATACGATGAAAGCAGCTAACTAACCATCAGGCTGTTCTCAACAGGGGTACGCAGAGAGGATGAACCGCCACACAACTACTCTCACGTGTTCATTCATATTCACATCTCATAAACATACACATTTAGGTACTCTTTTATTATTCTGACCGAATATTGTCTGACTTAAGGGGGAAATAGGTGTAGAGGCTTCAAAAAATCCATTTTTTTCTTTCTTTGTAAATCGGTAGTAGAACTATTCAAAAATATATTCTGAAAATTTAAAACCAAAATTTCATGCTGTTTAAAAGTTATAGGTGTTTGAGTGAGTGTCCCTCGGTCAAACTACTACTACTTTACTGTCACTCTTATTTTCAAACGCGTTTTTCTCAAAAGAACATTTTTCGAATTTGTGTAACCTTTAGCTCCTACAGTTTTTGATCAATCTTAGCACATAGTTTCCTTATATAAATACGCTCTATTTGAACCTCAATTCTACACAACATCTTTATTTTAACTATTTTTTTGCAAAAAACGTTGAAAACAATGGTAAAAAACCATTCTAAATTTTCATATTCCTCTAAAAAATATTAATTTCCGTTTTTTTTTGTGAGGAGTGAGATTCAAATAGAAGAATCACTTATAATATTTTTTTTTTAAATTGATTTCAGATGAAAATTGTAACCTCCAGGAGTTACACAAATTGCCCAGCCGGATAGCGACTTACAATGCGCGGCAGCTGATATCTCCGTTATTTTTGAGGAAATTTATATGAAAATTTTAGAATATACTCTCGAACGTATGTGTAAAATGACCTCAATGTATAAATAAAAAATACATATTCATTGTGTGTTAAAAAAAATCATGAAAATCACTAAAAATGCGCCGACCCACACCTATTTCACCCCCCCCCCCCTCCTCCCCCCCCCCCCCCCCCTCCTCCCCCCCCCCCCCCTCAAAAATGTATTTGATTAGCTTAATCTAGCCATATCTTTCTCAGGCGTCCCAGAATTTTTTTACAATTCACACCTGGATCATATGTTCTCCTTACACTCCTTTTTTTGTTCATTCGCTCTACAAAATCGCCCAAACTATCTGAGCGCCCATTCCTAGAGCTTTCTCATTACGCTTACCTTAAATTCTTTGCGGATTTCCACATTTCTCACAAGATTATACCTAGTTTTTACCACACACACGCCTCAGTGATCTATACAGCATTCTGGTGGATTTCTACAGCATTTAGTCTACTTTCATCCTTCCTCCATCTCGCTTAAAATAGATATCTGGCGAGATCTTTTGTCAGATTTGTGTGATTTTCTAATGCTGTTAAATGAATAAATAATCATGCATACTTTATTTGTTTATTAATACATACACAGTACATTATAATACAAGTTATAAGATGTTAAATTTTTACATGGTTATGTACCTGTTACGTAAGTCATAGAATGTCATTTGGTAGTTACGCCTGACATATGTAAAAACGAGTTTTAAAACTTTATTAGTGAATGAACAAGTAATAATAATAATAAAAAGAAAGAAGGGGAGGGGGGGGGGGGGCATAAAGAGACATTTAAAAATCAAGAATTATATGCTCACTGAATTGTCATTGACTGATTAAGGTTTAGTGAAATGTTAAGTGTAAGTAGTTTTAAATATATAATATGTATTTACATCACGCCAAGAAATTTAATAAATTAGTTTTGTACGTTTGCAAGGAATCATGGAAAATGTCTAAATGTAGTAATTTTTCGTAGTGGGTATAAATTGTGATTGTGCGAGCAATTATTATTTTTTGTTTTACATGAATACCGCACAAGAGTCCCAACTGCTCCCGTCTGGAGCCAGTGAGACTATGGCATCCCCAATTGGGGTATGTTGTGAGGCTAAAGGTAGTGGGGAGGGAAGGAGATAGGGAAGAGGAAGGTGGGAAAGTACCTGGCTATTCACATCTGGTCACCAAACACGGCTAAAGCCATTTCAGGCAACGTTTCAATTCTGAATGGTGGTCTTACACCAGAGCGATACTGAAAGTATCTTCCTCTCTGGAACGTGCCGCAAATATACTATATCATAATAAATTATATATAAATTAATCCAATAAAATTTATTTGCCACGCCGGGATTCGATCCCGCGACCTTCGGAATGCGAGTCAAGCGCCTTACCGCTGCACTACGCCGGCCGTCGTTAGTTAATTGGTGAGTTACTTGCTGTATTAGTGTTGTTAGCTTCAATATGAAAAGGGGAAGTGTGCCTTGTACGCCTCATTGGAACATTTAAACTAATGACGGCTAGCAATTTAGGACTATCTATTTTATTATTTTGCAGTTTATACAGAAACAACATATCTGACAATGTGCGTCTTTTTTGTAAAGTTAACGTATTATTTGTAGTTTTGTTGTATTTCTTGAGTAAATATTTCCTTAATTTATTCTGTATACTTTCTACTAAATCTATGTACACCTTATATTGAGGATCCATATTCCATAATTGCATGAAATCGTGTTTAAAACGACCTAAACTAAAATACGTGACCGCTCACAGCTGAAATTCTGTGGCCATAGAAAAAGCTAATAACAGCCAAAGAAAATCACACAAATCTGACATGAGATCTCGCCCGAGATCTCACAAAACATAGAGAACCGCTCGGTAGGGCAGTTGTGGACTTATAGTTTCTTTGGACAATTTTCGGTCTGAGTGTTCTAAATGACACCAGCGTAGGGTACAACAGATAAGTCTTCGTCAACAATTGATCGGGCATGGCTGAAAAAATATAACGCATTACGTCAACCTTCCTGTTTTCATAAAACATTGTTTGATTACATGACTTCTCAAAAATACGTGTTAGCACGATGGAAACCGACATCAGTGTTTACATAGCAACAAGTTGTAACAGGAGAAGAGATTGATAACTGACAACTTCACCTTGACTGCTACTGCTTTGTACTTAGGTAATTTCGTAGATCTACTTAGGTATTTAAGGTCACCCAAGACTCACATTATAATTAATTTCGACAAATTCGTAACTATACTCGAAGAGAAAACTTCTTTAGCACCATTTTGATTTGAAAAAGTGACAAACAAATACATCCATAGGATTTAGCCTGCGAGAGAATGAGACATTCGTCTCATTATCGCGAAGTTTAGTTTTCTAAAGGTTTCACATCTACTGCGTGTGAACATGATTTTTTATTAAATTTATTTATATTTAATAAATATAAATAAATTTAATAACCTTACCATTAGGCAATTTTCTGTAAAATGGTTTGAAAATTTTTAAAAACGTTTTTCAACTATAAAATTGAAGTTAGATGTGACCGTTACTTTTTCTGATTTTTCTGTTTTCTGATTTTCGATTAAGTTTCACTAATATTGTCTTCATTTATTTAAATATTACAATTTGAGGTTTTACTCATTAAGTTAAAAATAAAAATAAGCATTTATCCTAGACTTGCAGAAAAGTTGATAGATGTCGCATATTAATAATAAAAATGAATAAAACTTTATCCAAGACACTATCTAGATAGCATTTAGTTCGGATATGAATATTGCAATCATACATAAAGATAGCAGATAGAACATAATGTCAGTGGAAGTATGAGACAGTTAAATATGATCGAATCGCATAGGTACACTTTAGCTTAGTTGGTAGAGGTCCTAGATTCGAATCCCAGATGTGACAGTATCTTTTTCTGATTTTATTGTTGTCAGATTTTCGATTGAGTTTCGCTAATATTGACTTCATTTAATTATATAACATTGGTGGTAAACACCAGATTATATTTTTCTAGACGATGCTTTAGTAACTTTCCTAGGTATTTATTTGTTCAGAAATATCTGAGATTTTGATTATACGTTTGTCAATAATAATTCAAACAAACCCCTCCGAAAGATCAATTTTCTAGGTGCTTCCTACCATAGTAAATTAGAGTGTTGGTCCATCCAAGTCGGACCGACGCCGAATATATACATGTACACATCTTCTTCACGTACGTCGTTAGCCCCCCAGGCCACGAGCCTATTTTGTCAGAAGTTCAAAATATTTCCGTTTTGAAATAAAATCCAAATAACTGGAATATTTCTGAACGCATCGGATAACTCTTTTTCAAAAGAAATATTTGCTAATAGTTTTTTTTTTATTCGAAATAAACATATAAGTAAGTATTAAATTTTTGATTGAAAAAAAATTTTAAAAATGCGTTTTCGTAACTAAAATTACTGATAACGAAGAAAAATAAAAACATATGCAAAATTTACTAGGCAAGTGTTAATAAACGGTACCGTCATCTTACTTTTTTGTCGTTTCGTGAAAAAATATTTAATAAAAAATTCCTAGTTTCATAAGTTTTTTTCAAATTGCGGTCTGAAAGTTTGGATTCATACAAAAACGTTTTAATAATTTGTGGTTAAATATTAGATTTTAATATAAAGCGTAGTATTTTCTCTTTCTAACATCGTTTAGATCATATTTCTACCCATGGTAGTAAGGGCGCCACAATGATTTCTAAGAGACCTAAATGAATTTTTCCGAAAAGCAAAAACAAATTAGCCTTAAGATTCTCGCTTTATTTTAGGGTGTCAACAAGGGTCGCCTTAACAAAATGTTGTTTTATCAAGATCTGAAAACTCGTAAAATCACCGCAATGAAATTTGGTCAGTATTATCAATGTTAACATTGTTAAAATGTGACTCAATTTATGGTTTGTTAATTTGTGGTTTTAATTTAACACTTTGGTGTGTAAGTATTTTACGATAACAACAAAATAAACATAGTATCTAATTATGGAATAAATATGTTATTTCTAGATACGAACAATACATTAGTGAATTCTGACCTAATTTCCGATAAAACGGGGGTTCCGGGGATTTTTTTGTATATTTGTGTCGTTAGTTCACTTGCTTTAGAATTTTCCATTAAAACTTCTGTTTTATTTTTACGTTATCTATTCATACCAAGTTCAAGCAAAACTGTTAATGTTTTACCTGTCGTCTTCAACTACTTGTATAGGAAAAGTTCACAAAAATATTATTATCTTGACTTGATAGCTTGTTGAAAATTTTAGCACGAAAAAAAGCTGCAAAAATTACTTGACACCAGAACTCACAATTCAAGTGCCTGTAGTGCTGCGTATTATATCTGCTTTACAGTTAAGACATTTAACGAATAAAAAAAATACATAATTTCATATACTTTTACAATATAATAAACGGACTAATTTTTGTAATATTTATTGAATTAGCTATTTTCGGCATTTAATTTTGTTTATAATTGCCTCGAAGAGGATATGTATTTTTATTAATAAATGCGAATAAAACAATTTATCTTAATTTTAAAAATTACACGCGGTAGAAGTGAAACTTTAACAAATCAAACTCAATCGATGAAGAACCAAGGAGCCTTGGTAGGAGTTTGATGCTTCGCAAGTGCTGTATGCGTCACTTAAAAAAAATATTGTTCCAACTGACCAAGAAAAATATCTAAATCTAAACAATTTAATGTTTTTATTGAAAATGTTCATTAATTATCTTAATATACAAAACAAAGACGGGTTAGTTACACCATTTATAACTCGAGAACGGCTGGACCGATTTTTATGATCTTTCATTTTATGACGTTATGACGTTGGACTTATCTGCGCCCCTAATAGCAGAATAGCTATTAAAACATCGAAAAAATTCACAAAAAAAATATTATGAAGAAAATTCTTTTCCTCGTACAAGTGAAAAAGTAAGAAAATCACAAAAAATGTAAATCTGTACACAACAATTCTGATATCCGTCATCACCATCTCCGATACTGTAAAAACAAAACAAGGACAGTTGCGCATCGATAATTGCTTCATTGTGTAATTTTAAACTTAATAAAACAACTGATTTTAATTCAACTAATAAAGTTAAAACAACAGTTACTGATTCTGAGGCGGTACGAAGTTCGCCGGGTCAACAAAAAAACATATTTCATGCGTCTGATCTTCCAGTAAAAATAAAATTATGAATCTGCATTTTGAATTTGTAATTTTAAACCTACTTGTGATCTCACTAACGAAACCACTCACTCACTCTGAACGCAATTATTAATGTTCTCCAAAATGGCCTTGAAAAAACATCACATCTTTGTGATTCTTTCCAAAGACATAAAGAAACCATCGCTCCGTTCAGATTACAATTTTCAATGTTCTCAAAAGTTGTCTTGACAGAAGCAAATTCCTGTGATATCTTGAACGAAACCATTCCTTTGTTAAGAATATTATGAACTAAATATACAATTTGGCTGTCCTGAAACGGGTATCCTTCCCAGTTGGACAGACAAAGTATCATTTTGTAATGTATTGTAATATATATGCATATATAAATAAATAAATAAATAAAAATAAAATAGGTACCTTATCCCTTCTACCGCTTATTCCTGCATACGAATAATAAGAGGGTCCGAGATTGGGCTGGAGGTAATGCGGTTGTTGGGCAAAGTCCTCGTGTGACAGAGCCGAGCACATTGACCTAAAAAGGAGAAAAGGGAATACCCAACAAGGAGCAAAAGAAATGAAGCCATTCGTATTTTTCCTCAAAGGGTCTGCAAGTTTGGAATTAAATCAACGGTAGTACGTGGTAAGTTCTTTGTACTCCACACGGGTACTTCTTTACATCGTTATTTTAACTAAACATAAAATCTTCTCATTCTCTCTTTTGGGTATGCCATGTGGTAGTTTTATGTCGATGAAAATCGTTTTCAAAATCTTGAATAATAAAATACAATATTTCATGTTATTTATTTTCAAAAATATTATTTTTAAATGACCAGATTTAAATTTGAGGAAACGGTATTTAAGCAGTTATTATCTGAATTAATAATCAATAAAAACGATTTTTTATCTGAAAATATTTTTGGCCCAAATTAAAAAGATTATCAGTTTTATAAAACGACCTCATTAATTATTTGACTGTGACTTATCTAAACGACTAAAAAGTAAAAATTTATAGCCTTCGTCCGAAAATTTTAATTTAAAATTTTATTCACCGTGAAAGTGAATACATTCCTAGTTAAAAAAATTACAAAAAATAGTTCATTGAAAGAGATATACATTGCTAATACAGCCAAAGGGGTTGTTTATCTATTATGTCCACCTTTAATAAAAATAATTCATCATCGAATTTAGAAATTTTTCCAAAGTTTTTTGAATGGCGTAAATATTTATTATTTTTTGAAGATGTCGTAAAAAGTAGCTTAAGTTATTTTTTAGATCTATGTACTTGAAATATACTTTAGTATTTAAAAATTGACATATTTTAAGCTTCGACATGGAAAAAAATTGAAAAAAGCTTATATAAAACATATTTTATCGAAATGTAGAGAAATTTAAAAAAAAAACAGATTCCTTTTATTTAATGAATTTGGAAGAAAACTGTCACTTCACTTTTTTTCCCTTTCATATAGTTGAAAATTGTTAAAAAAAAATTATAATTATTCTCTGAGAGTAACGGAAAAAACATAACATTTTTGATTCATTTTTGCACAATTTAAACATTGGTTTCTCGAAATTGGTATTTATTTACACACGTACAATCCATTAGTATTATTAAATAACATTACTTTAATGGAAGTTTTATTAAAATCAAGCGGATAAATTAAATTAAAAAATAATTTATCCTAAATAATCTATATTTTTAGGATAATCAAATTAAATCAATAACACGACCCTATTAAAGGACTAAAACTGACAAAAATAACCAAAATAATAGTAATTATGTTCAATTACATCAAAATAATAGTTAATTCGAAATTGCAAAGGAAATCATGAATAAAAACATTATAAGAATATGCGTGAAATATTATCATAACTGGAATTTTGCAACATATTAATGAAAAACATGGCAGCCGCGCATGCGCAAATCTACCGAAGTTCAATGTTGCCAACATAATAATGACATTATGTTATTAGTAACGTTCCGGAAAATAAAATGTACACTGTATATAGGTGTGAAACAAAAACACCGTTTAACCACTCGGACTCATAATCTTGTACACACGAAAAAGTAACATGACTATGTATGTATGACGTATGAGACGTACCTGAGTTATTAAAGGTAGTGAAGTATTATTTTTATAAGTAAGGCTGTTAGTGTATAGGTATGCCAACGATATGATATGTCAGTGTTACCATTTGACATTAAAAACACTATCGATATATAGCGCTGGGCAATTTTAACAAACTAATAAAAGATAGATACGTTTTTAAATTTTCACGGCCAAAAGTATTTTCGTTATTTGTTTTTGGGGTATTATGCCGTGTTGCGCTACCTCCTTCTTTAGCCAACGTTTCGGACAGCGTTGCAGTGATGGACACTGGCAGGACTCAGAGCACATCCGGCAGATCCGGTAGATCTAATAAGATCCGGTAGATAATAAACGATAGCTTATTTTGTCGTATCGATTATGCTAAGTTATCGACATGGTATTGCCAAGCCACCAGGGTATTTGTATCAAACGCCATCTACAGAAAATCATTATAATATTGACAACAATATTGCCAAATTGAGGTAGTTGAACTTTGTAAAATGAGAATAATAGAAGCTCTAATCCTTATAAACAATATTACTGTAGGAACGTCACTGAATAATAATACACTTTAAATAATACAATAATAATAATACACTTTAAAGTGTTGTCGAGATAAAATTTCTTATTATTCTTTTGCAGATGAAACAAAAAACATCATCAACAAGTTCATTTTAAATATTCAAGCGTTTTTTCGGTAAACAATATTTTTTTGTTGTATATACGTGATTAAATTTAGAACTGCGCAGAAATTACTTTCTAATGGTTTAGAATCAACAGGTTTTATTAAATTTAAACATGTTTTGTTTTTAATTTGGAATTTTTAATTTTAATTTTGTTTTTTTTCAATTTGGGAGGCGGGAATGGGTACCGCCGCCCCGGGAACCTTTATTGCATAACCAACACCTCTGCCATAGGTCACCCCAAGTGGTTCGCTACGTTTGGTGATTTAGCAGGGGTGCCCGGGTCTATGGGGTGAGGTTTGTCAAGGTCTTGGAGGCGGATGACCTAGACACATTGAACCCCAGATTCCTACCCACCCCTTAAACCCTTTTCCTTCCCAGAACTCTCCTCTCCTTCCTTTCCTAAAAAAACCCCTCCACACAGCATCCCCAAAGATGACATAGGCCCTGAGAGAAATCATTTTGCTCTGGGCCTTCTGTGTGGAGCTCATGTAAAAAAAAAAAAAAAACAAAACATTATTGTGATAAGTTTTAAGATTTTCACGGCCAAAAGCATTTTCGTTATTTGTTTTTGCCCTGTTTATCTGCCCTGATTATGGACACTGAAACGATGTCCGAAACACGGCATAACACCCCAAAAACAAATTAATTAAAATTATTGTACCTATTCTGTTACGTGAATTCTCACTATTCTATTCACTATTCTGAACGTTGTCTAACGTGAATTTTCAGAAGCCTTTAAATCAGAAAGTTCATATACCCTTACTTGCAATCGCGGTGAAAATATTTCGTGGTCCTTAAGGTCGGAATAATGAAAAACGTGACTTATTACGTCGACATAGGTATGGTTAAACCGACCTTCCACGGAAGGCCAACATGCCTACATAAACGCTAAACCGGCGTGTACGAATCTAATAAGTAATACAGCTTATGTTCATTACAAGTTTAAAAAAATTTTATAACCCTAAAAAGTGTAGAGTAGGTTAAGATTTTTGTACTTTTCCTAAATGTTGAAAAATATAATATATAGACGGAGTCCGAAAACTGCTGAGCTACAACAATGGAGAATCGAAATTATAATTTTTTTCCTTTGTAATCATTCAAAATCTGCTCAACTACTTTTGTACTTTGTCACCAGGTACATATGAACAACGTTTTATCTAATAATATTAATAATTTTTTTAACAATTTGGGAGGCAGGTATGGGTATATTCGCCCCGGGAACCAATTATTGGATTACCAATACCTTTTCCGTGTTCGCTACTTTTGGTGACTTAAGAGGGGTGATCGAATTCATCGGGAGAGTTGTGTTCACTGTTCAGGTCTCGGCGGCAGACGCGCCTCCCAACTGCGTGGCGGGCCTAATTGGGAGAGGCCGGTTCAGGGAGACCCCTTGACCTCTCCAGCTGATCTCTCTCGACCCAGTGTTTTGCACCGCAGAGGGAGGGGTGGAATCATTCACTGACCCCTAGATTCCTACTCACCCTTCATACCTTTTTCTTTCCCAGAACTACCTCTCTTCCGTTTTCTTAAAAACACCTTCGACACATCATCCTCAAAGTTGAGGGAAATTATTTTCCTCGGAGTCTCCCGTGTGGGCTTATTGTAAAAAAGTCATGAAAATGCATTTATATACAGCAGTATAAACTTATAATAATAATAAGTTTAATTATTATTTTTTAATTTATAAACTAACGTTTAGACAAGATTTTTATGCATAGCACAAAGGGTAACAATTATTACAAGCAATAATTGTCAGCCTGAAACACTCATTTACATTGAAAAATCTTCCGAGAAAAGATACTTGCCGCCAACGGGACTTGAACCCGTGTCCTTCCGATTGCCGGTCGAATGCTCTGACCACTGAGCTATGGCGGCTTATCAAATATCCGCCAAATAATTCAATATATACTAGTGTTTCATTCAACATATATATTGAATTATTTGGCGGGTTGGCTGGCTGACAATTATTGCTTGTAATAATTGTTAATAATAAGTTTGTTTATTTCAGCCAAACAAAGCGGTGAGTGCAATACTCCGTCAGCAAAATAAAAGTATTCATCTACATAATTACATATTAAATTAATAATTACCTAAAATAGAACATACAAGATAAAAGATAAAATAAAACAACAGTTGATAGATAAATGTTAGGTAGGCAGTTAGGCACAAATTTGTATATACATAAATTAGCACTTGCCATGATGTATGATAAGTATAAATAAATTCCTATAAATTAGCAATACTAGATATAAAAAATTGGAGTCTGGTCTAAGCTTTGACGCATTTTAAAAGACAATATACAGTTGTTGTAATCCGAAGACGACCGATTTTCTTAAAATTTTGTCAAAAAAATTCCAAATCCCGATTCAATTCACTCGAAAACGAATTCTCAAATTAAAAAAAAGTTTTTCCATAAAATCGACACTAAATGTGACTTAGATTCACCAACTTCCGGAGTACTTTAATTTTTGATAATTTTTTGTAGTGATTTTTAGTTTAAATATTATTTACTTTTTTATTTGCCTGTAAAACTGTACAGAATTTAACTAGGTCAAAAAATATTGTATGCCATTGTATTTAGGGTTTGTTAGTTACAGTGGCGTAAATAGCATATAGGTACCTATCGACTTCTTCACATTTTTTGGTTCATCATACATGTTTCAAATTTGTGTTGGTTCATATGTGTTTCTCTTTGACTTGTCAATTCTTGCAAACTTTTTAAGTACTTTTTAAGTGTGACAGCGTCGTTTAAAATGGAACATTATTATTGATATTTGCATTCCATTTTCGCAGAAAACTATGCAAAACTTTTGGGTAGAAGAAATTCGTTTGCATTTTGCATTTTTCAGAAAAGTGTGGTCATTAAATCAAAAAAATTTCCGTTTTCCACAAAACTTTAAAATCATCAAATTTATTTAATTATTTTAGGGACCGCCGCTTTATCATTGTTTAATTTTATAATCTTTAGCGCATAAAGCAAAATAATTTATAAGTGTTTAATGTTGTTCTTAAAGAATAAAATATTATAATTTGGTCAATAATGGTCGTGATGAAAATAAAAATGAAAAATAGCGAAAACTCCAACTCAGGAGCCTGTCTATTTTGTATTGCCCATTACACTATGTTGATTACCGAAACAATTTTTGGTTTACATTCTGTTTCCAAAATTGTAATTTTTAATTGATTTAAATCTTCCGTTTACGCTGTATATAATTGTTTTGTTTACCATTTTTATGGTAAAAAAGTTTTATTCTGTTTTTAAATGATTTTGTACCATAAATAAGTCAACATTATTTATTTAACGCCCCGCCCGTAGGATATTTACAAATATATTACAAATTAAAATCTTAGGTAATGCAGAAATATAAAACATAATATGTAATTTACGTATAATAAATTTCAGTGGTTATAATAAATACTTTTCGTGTTATTTTGTAGTTACTTTATTGTAGAAATTTTCACAAAGGAGTTCAAGATATTTTATGCAATGTAATCTTTAAAATAAACGGGTAAGAAAAACAGATATTTTTTTAATTTGATCAGCCATCTACCAAAGTTTTTTTGCACACAATTTCACTACATAAATCAGCTCTACTCGATGATAAAAAACGTATTAAAGCCTACTTAATTGCAATATTGTTGATCTAAATATATCTACGCCATCGGAGTTAATGCTTCCCAAATTTTTAGACTCGTCTCAAAGGCGTAAAAATTTGCGATGTTGATATAATTTAAATTAAATAAAAAAGTTTGTATGTCATCATTATGCATGCTTAGAATTTAACGAATATTGGATAATACACTTTTTAAAATTTCAATGGGACCCCCTCTCATGATCTAATATAATATTATCAGAAATTAATACATATATTTTTATTTTTCTTCTGTGTTTTTTTTTTTTCATTTTTATACAAAGTTTTTTTTGAATTTTTTATTTTTCAAAGATCTCGTTTAATTTGTATATCCGGATTTTGAATTCGGGAAATCAGAAAATCTAATAGTTTAAATATAAGTTTTTTATTGATCAAATATTGAAATTTATGCAGAAAAGAAAATAAAACGCCATGTCATTATTTAGCTAGCAAGTGTATCAAGACAAAGTCGTCAGTTCGTGTGTTTGTGTTACTTTTCAGGGGAATTCGACCGAGGCAGACGGGCCAACAGCCCAGAGTCAACGCGTGATTCACAAAAACCCGGTGTTTGCCTTGACAACAAGTCCAACGCAACGGAACTGGGAAACGTATAAACCCAAGTCCAAAGCACCGACGCAATTGACACCGGGTGTAATTCCGAAATGCATTAAAACCACGCTGGTCCTACGTCACACGTCGAGCCTCTCGCCTATATAAGCGCTGGCGGTTTATCGGCTCTTCATAACAAAACAGACAGTCGGACCGAGCACACGCGCTGAAGTATTAACCAAACAAGTTCTCGCGTATTATCTGCCGGCAAGTTAATTGTAAATTAAAGCATCCTGTCCCAATTGAACGAGAAGCTATCTATCAGTGAATACTATTGTGTTATACCCGAGTGCTAATTCAGAAAAGCACCAAGCTTGTGATAAAAAAGTTGTTTACTGTTGTGATAACAAATTCGAAGATGTATCCCAACCCGTTCGAGAGGAAGCACTCCACGATCAGGCAGGTCATCGACAGGTTCCTGAAACCTGACTCCAACAGCAGCAAGAGGAACAAGTGGCTACCTAAGAGTGACTTGGAGAGACAGAACAGTTCCAGATCCTCCTCATCCAATGGCTCCACAAAGACGTTCTCCAGCACCAACCACATAAAGCATTCCTTCTTGTTCGCCATCAAGACGTGAGGGCATCCTGAACAGTGTCGTGCCAACGAGCTATGATCTCTTTGATCGCCAAATAAAATGTTCCTAATCTGTGCCAAGTGAGGAGGTGTTCCTAAAGCTGGTGATTTCGAGACAGCCTACTATCTATCTTTAAAAAAATGACCTAGGTGTATCGACAAACTAGCGGCCATGCTAGCAGAATATTTTTTATAAATTAATTGAATGCTCTATACGCCAGTGAAGGGTCAAATGAATTGAATTGCTAGGTCATTCCAATAAAAGATTGAACTCGACAAATATTTTGTGTGTTGGCCATTGATTCGTTTTGATTTTGAGAATCGTTCATGATTCGTTATGATGATTATACGTAAATAATTGATATTGAGACAATAATCTCAAATTGTGATACAAAACTGATATTTTGTAGGTAATGAAAAATGTTTGTGTTTTCATAAATTGCTATTTAATAATCATAAATAGTTGTATTTTGTTCGAAGAAAGGGTATTGGATATTATTAATTCAAAGAAATAAGTATTATGCTTAAGTTACCTACTTATTTAAATGTATACTATGCCCCCTGTGATACTAATTTACCAAAAACATTTATTTGTGAATTTTAATTAAAAAAAATATTACATTAAATTGCATTTTTTATTTTGTAAATACGTGACATTGGAAACAATAATATTTTTATGTGTTTAATTTGTGGGTGTGACGAGTTAGGTATAAACATTGAAGATGTAAACCTGTAGAATAAATTGTGTTTGAATTGAAAGGAAGAATGCTATTTTTTTCAGCTGACAAATAAAATGAACTGATTTTCAATTTCATTGGCCTCGAAGCCTTTTATCTTCATTTTCGATAGTTTTTTTTTTCAAATCGTTACATATTGCTTTCTTTACTATCGGTTTATCTCTAAAGTTGATAAATACATTTAGAATACTTACGTAATATAAAAAAGGTGGGTTTTATACAGACAATGTGGCAAGAACCGCTTCGCATATTCTACCTTCAAACATTTTTGGTCGCTTAGCAACGCTAAGTTAATGTCAACACCGAGAGCAGTTGTTTTCTGTCATGCTTTTTAACATTACAAAGAAGGGTCGGTTTTCAGAAGGACCTCATCATCATCACTATTGGCTCTACAACCCCTGGTGGGTCTTGGCCTCCTCAAGAGTCTTCCTCCACTCATCTCGGTTTTGTGCCAGCTCTCTCCAGTTTGGAAGCTCCAAGATAGATATGTCTTTGAGGACGTTGTCGCTCCATCTTAGTCTTGGCCTTCCCAGGTTCAGCAGGGACTTTGGTGCTTGATGCTCGGTCATTCTCTCCACATGACCCAGCCACCGAAGTCTTCCCAATTTTATAAATTTTGCGACGTTTAGCTCCTTAAACAAAGTACAGAAGGACCTACGTATGTATAAAATAATGGTTTAAGTTCCCTGCCCAGTTTAGATATTTATCTGTACCTACAAATTGAAATTATCGAATCACGAATAAAACCTCATAATAATACGAGTTGGTATCTTTATCCGTATCAGTAAACTTAACAATGATTGTTTAAAAATGGAAAAAACTCAATGGTTTTAGCGCCTATAACCTACACGTTGGTAGATAAAACTGTATAACTAGTGGTTATTTGAACAATATGTAAACATACTTAGTATGTTTTCAATTTTCTCTTGTTTTATAAATCAAAACAAAGATTTCCTCTGAAATCATAAGATTTGTAAGTAGGTACTTAAATACCTTATCATTTAATTATAAACCTTAAACATTTAACCTGACAATTTTGAAACCTGGCAATGACAATTATTTTCTTATAAACCTTCAGGCCAGTAGGTACCATAATATTGATTATTTCGATTTGACAGATATGAGCAGTGGGAACCATGATTTTGAATCATCTTGAACCGGAACTGGAATAAAGAGCTATTCTACAGTTAAATGAAATGCTAAATGATCGAATTAAAACAGGAATTTAGTCAAATATATTAGGTAAGTACGTGCTTATGGAGGTAGATAGTAGCTATATCTATCTTGAGTTGTTCCCGTATAATTGACTTTAGGCGATGTTTCAGGGGTAACTTCATTTATTTAAATCTATGGCAGAGTTGAAGAGTGAAAGATACTACCAGTATCGCCCTGGTGAAAGACCAGCATTCGAAGTGAAACGTTGCTTAAAACAGCTTTAACCGTGTGTGGTGGTCAGATATGAATAGCTATATGCTTCCACACCTTCCTCTTTCCCAACTCCTTCCCCTCCCCTATACCTACAACCTCACAACATACCTACCTCAATTGGGGATACCACAGCCTCACTGGCTCCAGACGGTTGATAGCAGTTGGGACTCTATTGCGGTATTTGAAATTTAATTATTCAAACTGCGTAAGTCGAGTAATATTGATGAACATTATCAAAATTTTATTTTAGATATAAGAAATTAAAAGAAATTTTAGTAAAAATACTGCACCTACTTCCTATCGATTCTCAAAGGAAGCATTAGCGCCATCTGTTTAAAAATTTTGTAAGCTTGTTGACTTTACTAAACTACTGGTTGTTGTCTTTGATAAGAAAGCAGTGCGAGTTAATGTTTACACCGCTTTTAGCACAGATGGTGCTATTAGTTACATTTTTTTAGCTTTAAATTTATTACATTATTTATTAGCAGAGATCCGTGAACAATCTCGGGTTATCATAATACTATTGTGGTATTTGCGAAGCAGAAAACATTTACAAATAAAATGAATGATAAGCTTGTCTTACTCTGACTCACGACGGAATATTTCTCATTTGAATTGTGAGATTTTAGCTTTACAATAAATTAAGAAAAGAGAGAATTAATGGCGGTGACCTCAGGAGTATCGCCTTTCAAAAGAAGGATCCTTTCGAATATTAGTAAATTTGAAAAATGACAGCATCATTTGGGGGGCGGGTATGGGTACCGCCACCCCGGATACTTTTATTGGATAACCAACACCTCTGCCGTAGGTCACCTAAGTGGTTCGCTACGTTTGGTGATTTAAACAGGGGTTCATGGAGTGAGGTTTGTCTAGGTCTTGGAGGCGGATGACCAGGACACACTGAACCCCAGATTCCTACCCACCCCTTGAACCCTTTTCCTTCCCAGAACTCTCCTCTCATTTTTCCTAAAAAAAAAACCTCCACACGGCATCCCCAAAGATGACATAGGCCCTGAATGAAATTATTTTCCTCAGGGCCTCCTGTGTGGAGCTCATGTAAAAAAAAAATATTTATCAAACATATTAATTTTTTTTTTATATTTGTATTTTTATTCATTGTTTAATTCAGCGGAAAAGTATGGTGTGTGCAGTGCAATACACTGTTTACCGTATAAAGAAAAAAAATGTTCAAGATAAGTTTAATATTATAAAAGGAAAGAAATGACATACTTATTTAATTTTGGTACCTTTATAATCGCTTGTAAAATAATTAGGTACCTGGTTCCAATTTCTAAATATATGTCACGAGTGAAAATTACACTTAAATTGGTATGTTTAATAATTATTATTCAGTCGTAAAAAAACACAATGCAAAACCTCTGAAAATCTGAATAATTCATCGAATTTGTCAAGCCAAAGCATGCAAGAAACCGGTTTATTTAAACATTTTGTTTACTTTAGACACTGCATTTTATTTAGGTTTCTGTTTAGCTACCTACAATTTATTTTCGAAACTGTTATGTTTATCGTATAATTTAATTATATATTTTTATAATATAACGAATTAATTTAATCCTTGTTTAATTTAATACTTTTTTTCGTGGCTTTTTTCTTCTGGATATGAGCATTTTTGTTGGTTTTAAAAATATTATTGAGTCAAGTTAGGCCGGCCGCACACGTTTGTTATGAAAGCCCGCACACATCTGATCCTACAACCGGATCGGTAATAAAAATAGGCAACGCCCTTCCGCGCTGACTGTCCGATTCGATCCGACTATTTATTACCGATCTCACTTTTTCTTTCGAATTGACATGTGGCAAATGAGTATTGACACCGAACTATTCATCACAACAGTAGAAACGTTAATTTGCAAATAAATTCTGCTGTGTAATTATTATTACGCCTGACAGTTATTTCGTCTTTTGCAGGCAAACTTGGTAATACCTTCAGGAAGCGAAACAGCTGTCATGCGCACTATTACTAATTAAACGGCAGAACATGTTTTCATAGATAAACCGTTTTTTATAAATTGAACAACAATATTTTTTACAATAGCTCCCACACCGGAGTCACCAAATAAATTTCCTCAGGACCTGTAATATTTGGAGACATGGGCGGATTTGGAGACATGGGCGGATGGGCACGTGCCCCCCCCCAGACGGTATTTTTGTGTACTGTGGAGATTCCATCACAGTACATACTTAGAAGCAAAAGCTGTCTTTATTAAACATTTAATTGTTCTATTGTTTTGACACTTTCATAAACCTTCCTACACATACTTGAACTTGTATGTATATCAAGTTGATTTCTAACATTAATTGTTGATTTTTTTGTCCGTCCACCCCTTGTACCCCCCCCCCCCAGAAAAAAATCCTAACAGTAATTATTGTTGATTTTTTTGCCCGTCCACCCCTTGTGCAATCCCCCCCAGAAAAAAACCCTAGATCCGCCCTTGTTTGGAGATGAGGGATGATATTAGGGATGGGTAGGAATCTTGGGTTCAGTGTGTCCAAGTCATCCACCACCAAGACTTAGACAAACCTCACTGCATGAAGCCGGATACCCCTGCTAAGTTACCAAAACGTGACGAACCGTTTGTGAAGACCTACGGCAGGGGTGTCGGTTATCCAGTAAATGGTTTTCGGGTGGCGGTACCCATTCCCGCCGTCCTAAAGAAATCATTATTGAAAATACCAACTTAAAATTAAGTCTACAAATTAAACTTGATAACAATAAATAAATATCCATCTGCATAACGTAGGTTTAGGGAGTGTCATACTTGGAAAATAAAGGACTTGGCCTGGGAGAAAGTCTGTAAATAAATAAATTGCGCCATGGATTATATTTTGAGCCGATTGTTGTGTTTCTCTAGACAGATCATAAACGACTGAGACCAAAAATATACGACCCACGAATCGGATCTACGCGGGGGTTCGTCCGATCCGATGGTCTGATCAAACAACCGGAAAGCAAAATCGAATGTGTGCGGCCGGCCTTACAGTACGAGGTGACCGGTATCCAGTTCATGCTATACATGTGCTATAGTATTTATACTGAAGATTTGAGTAGAGAAATTATTATTGTCTATTTGGCGATGACAAGGGGGTAAAAAGCGGTGAAAGCGGCTAGGCGAAATAGGTCGATTAATATATATTTAGCACATTCCAAATGGATGGTGCATTTGCAGGTCGAACACTTTATACACTCAACCTCTTTCAGCTGCAAAGCAATATTTGCATGTTGTATCCATATTTTGTTTGGAATGCAGCTGCAATAGGTTACAACACTGTGGGTAGCTTAAAGATTTTTGGAGAATAACCAAAACCTCCGACTTACACAAAACGAATCACTAACTTTCGTGTTCAGTACACGGTCGGTATTAAACCTGTGGGACAGGAGTCCGTATTTTTAATATAATATATTAAGATTTTCGGGTACCGATTGACAAACGGCAGACGGGTGTTATGGTATGTAGTTTTTTATTTATTAAATGACAGTAAAATATCTCAGTTCCAAAGTGTAACTACTAAAAAAATTGCAGTTTTGAGTTAGGTAAGGAAGTGCTTAGAATTCCAAAGTGTATCAACTGGTAATATATATGTATATGTGGTTATTTTAGAATGATGGTTATTATTATTTTCCAAAATTACACATTTTAAAAAGTAATTACGGCTTTCGAAATGCAACAATTCTAAATGACCACCATACGAACTGTTGTAAACAAGTAGATATTACCGCGAGCCAGTATCACGGTAAAGGAACGGAGCAACGAAACGCCGCTTGCTGTTGCTTCATCTTCTTCTTTACATAGTATAAAATGAAGTTTTTACCGCTGTATGTGCGCTTAGATCTTTTGGTAAATATGCAGTTAGTCCACCTCACGGATAATACGGAACGTTCGTGTTGTCGAAGTTTGATGCACGGATAATACGGAATGTTCCTTTTTTAATAGACAATAAAAAAATATGACATTTTTCGGAAGTACCAATCTTATAAAATAAATTCTCTAAAATAAACTCGTTTTTCATCATACTTTTAAAAAACATCCCAGGTTTTGAATGGTTTGTTGGCAAAGCAGGGTTTGTCTAGCGGGTTTGTGTAATTATTTTAATACATTTCTTTCCATGTTCTACTGTTATAAATACAGGTACAAACTTGTCAATGATGTTTTCACTATGTTTTACGCAAAAATATTTTTTTCTTTGATTGGCAGCATTGATGAAATGTTAAAATAAAAAAGATAAATAAACATGGCATAACCGCGCGAGTGAATTAATTTTAACAAAATTAAAATGTTAAATGCATATTTTTTGCATGTTTTTTGGTCTCCCCCGACATAAATACTCACTTTTCGTAATAATAAAGCTAAAATTTAACTGTTTGGATAAAAAGTTTTCCGTATCGAGTAAGCGATTTAATGCATAAATAATGATCTTTTAAACTACCCAACGGATTTTCATGCAGTTTTCACCAATAGATAGAGTGATTTAAGAGGAAGATTTATATGTATAATACATGGGTAAGTATGTAGTTAGTCCACCTCAATAATAATACGGAACGTTTGTGTTGTTGAAGTTTGATGCACGGATAATACGGGATATTCGTTTTCTAACTAATAGACAATCAAATTTGACATTACCAATCTTATAAAATAAATTCTCTTAATTTTAAAATAAATTCGCTTGTAATCATAATTTTTAAAAACATCTCAGGTTTTGAATGGTTTGTTTGGCAAAGCAGGGTTTGTCTAGCGGGTTTGTGTAATTATTCTAATACATTTCTTTCCATGTTCTACTGATTAAATACAGTTACAAACTTTTCAATAATGCATTCACTTTGAAAAACGTCTTTGAAATGTCAAATAAAAACAATACATATGAAAATGGCGTTACCACGTAAATGAATTAAAAAATTAATATGTTGAATGTATATTTTGTTGCATATTTTTTTGTCTCCCCCGACATAAATACTCACTTTTCGTGATAATAAAGCTAAATCTAACCGTTTGAATAAGAAATATTGCGTATTAACCAGTAAGTGGCGTAATGCATAAATAATAATACATGCATATTATAGTAGAGAAAATTCGTGAAATTCAAAGATTCAATTCAGGCAGCGGGCAGCGGGCAGCTGGCAAGCGCGCGGTGTGAATTTGATATGTATGCAAATTAACAGATGGCGTTGGTTATAAAGGTTGGGTAAGCCACAACAACGTGTTTCTGGGTCTGTTGGTAATTTATAAACAGCGTAACAACCACGAAAATTCTCTGAAAACTCATTAATATCAGAAAAAATAAAGTTAGGTCTGTAATATTATTAACAAAAATACATATTTTTATAAATCCTTTAATTAAAATCAACAAAAATAAATGTACCTATTTAGGTGACCAACAGTCATAGTTGATCCGCCCCCGGAATGATATTTACTATAGAATGCCAAACGTAAAATCGACTTATAGGCCACTTGCATTGAATTCATAACGACTTGGAAAAAATCGTGTGGATAGATCTTTTTATTAAGATTGCGAAAATGTTAGTAAATTTTTTTAGAAATGTACAGTTTTATTTTTATTTTTAAATAAATAAATCCATTATTTGGGCTCGTGACGTCACTACATGAAAATGTCCCGTCTCCGAAAATGTTCCTATTAATTTTGTAAAATACCACACTGATTAATTTTTTTAATATGGCATCACTTTGATTTCAGGCGAATTTTTGAATTCTTTCAGTAGATTTATTGTTTGTTCTCTGCGAACTTATCATTTGGTTCGACTTCTTGACAGATGTTCTGAAGAGAACCCCGTACAATTAAGAAGTCGGTACGTGTTTTAGAGGTATAATGGTTATGGTGCTGATTTTAATTAACAAAATCAAATTTTATCATATTCTTATTATTATTATAATTTACAAGTATATTACATTGGATTTAGTAATATATACGTTGTACATTATAATGATTTATGATCAATAAGATGGATCAAGGAAAAAAATATTTATGAGATGTAATATTTTTGGTATGCCTCGTTATCGTTTTTTCGCACCTATAAAATTATGTCCCGTCTTTCCGGTTTATAAAAAATGCTCTGATTTTTCGGATTGAAATTTTAAAAAAATTCCCAGGGTTTCAAAAATACGATAAAAAATACGGAATGTCTTAGAATATTTGTCTAAACCGGAATTTTTTTTTTTAAATGTTATGCAAGTGGCCTATTATAAGTCAGTATGAATATCACACGAATTTATGTACAGTGTCGATTCTTTATACTTGGTATATAGAGATAGCTTTTTCCTTGATGCATTTGAATGAAAATATGTTTTATACTTTTGTTATTCAGCGATACATCCTCTCTGCACAACTCTTTGCGGTCACTTAGTTATATTTTGTTATTCAGCGGTACATCCTCTCTGCACAACTCTTCGGGGTCACTTAGTTATATTTTGTTATTCAGCGGTACATCCTCTCTGCACAACTCTTCGGGGTCACTTAGTTATATTTTGTTATTCAGCGGTACATCCTCTCTGCACAACTCTTCGGGGTCACTTAGTTATATTTTGTTATTCAGCGGTACATCCTCTCTGCACAACTCTTCGGGGTCACTTAGTTATATTTTGTTATTCAGCGGTACATCCTCTCTGCACAACTCTTCGGGGTCACTTAGTTATATTTTGTTATTCAGCGGTACATCCTCTCTGCACAACTCTTCGGGGTCACTTAGTTATATTTTGTTATTCAGCGGTACATCCTCTCTGCACAACTCTTCGGGGTCACTTAGTTATATTTTGTTATTCAGCGGTACATCCTCTCTGGACGACTCTTCGGGGTCACTTAGTTATATTTTGTTATTCAGCGGTACATCCTCTCTGCACAACGCTTTGGGGTCACTTAGTTATATTTTGTTATTCAGCGGTACATCCTCTCTGCACAACTCTTCGGGGTCACTTAGTTATATTTTGTTATTCAGTGGTACATCCTCTCTGCACAACTCTTCGGGGTCACTTAGTTATATTTTGTTATTCAGCGGTACATCCTCTCTGCACAACTCTTCGGGGTCACTTAGTTATATTTTGTTATTCAGCGGTACATCCTCTCTGCACAACTCTTCGGGGTCACTTAGTTATATTTTGTTATTCAGCGGTACATCCTCTCTGCACAACTCTTCGGGGTCACTTAGTTATATTTTGTTATTCAGTGGTACATCCTCTCTGCACAACTCTTCGGGGTCACTTAGTTATCTTTTGTGTAATAAGGAACTCCAGTGAAAAATATTATGGTTTTAAAAAAATATGTCCATGTAGACCAATAACGCTGCTTCTGAATATATAAGTTTTATTTCATAATATTAAATGCAGAGTTTTAAAAAAATTATTAAAAACTGCATTTTTAAACCTCTCCTCAAAACACAGCGTCAAGTTGGCATTACTGAAATGGTTAACGGTGACGTCACTGTTAACCTGCTAACCAATTCACCGAAGTGTATCAAGATGTATTGACATTTGAAATCTTACGCCTTACGCCATGAAAGACACGCACGCCATTCAACATTTCGTGTTTTTTGGCTATTTTCATACTGTTAAAGAGATTTAGATAAATAATAGTTATTGTGTTTATTGGAAACAACATTTAGGCTCTCAACAATTAAAATTATGACGGAAAAGGGCTACATTTGAGGTTAAGTAGTCATAAATAGGTCATATGTCATATTTGACATTTGGTTTACGATACATCGGTCGTATTTTCGAATTGTTTTTAGTATCAAGGGCTTTTTATACAAGTTATTACACAATCGTCATGATCAGTGTATTGTAAATACCAGTGTTTCTGTATGTGTTATACATAAAACAATGTACAGTCACGCCCGAATACAAAATTCGAGGCTTACGATTTCACTTGTATTTGCAATGAAAAAGATGATTTATTGTTTTTATATTGCACTTTGTTAAAATACAATAACAGTACCGGTGAAATGTGGACATTTAACCAATGTTTTTCTATATAAAAAGCAGTTAATCTTGAATAAAAAACACACCTCACACCTAAAAGTCATCCCAAACCATTCCGCCATTGATTCTTCTGGATTCTTCATTCTCCATTCTTCAAAATGACAACTTGACAGTAAATAAACTATCGGTTGGTGAAGACGTCACACAATCCACCATAGATACGTTGCTTTACGTGGGGTCTTGAAAAATTAAAACTTTGACAATTATTTTAACTATTAAAACTAACTATAAAAATAAAAGTGCAGTTATTTAAGTTTGAAGGTCTTTATTCATTAAAAAAAAATAAAAAAATTGGACTGGAGTTCTCTATTAGGAATACCGTATTTTCCTTAAAAACCAACTGCACATCGTATAGTACGCAGTGCGCGTGGGGGGGGGGGGGGAATTGTCGGCGGATCATCCGTCATGGAGCCACCTATTTATAGTGGAAGAATCCTGCTCAAAGTTTTCAATATTTTAGAACTGTGTTTTACTGTACTTTTCAAGTTGTTGCACTTTGGATCTGAGGTATCGAGTTGATTTGGGAATTCCTAGCATGCTTGTTATTTTATAGCAGGTAATCTGGTATGATCTTGAACGTGAGAATCCAATGATTCCAGACACGTAATGCAATGCGATGTACTTATCTCGGTATTTAATTATTAAACTATTAGGTGTTGTATTCCTACTTCATTATGCATAACGAACTGTAAACCAAAACCCTCACATAAAAATACCTTATTCCAGTGCGGGCAGTCTGTCAAGGCAGAGCACTTTCTATATGATCTTGAAATTTGAACGAAAACACGCATTTCTTGCGTTTGCACAACTTTGAAATTGTCACCCTATCTTATATATAAAAATGAATCGCTAAATGTGTTGCTAAGCGCAAATTTCGAGAGTAGCTGAACCGATTTCGCTAATTCTTTTTTTAGAATATTCCTTGAAGTACGAGGATGATTCTTACGGAGAGAAAAATTAAGAAAATTGCGCAGAAAATTGGATAATTTCAGAAAACCTAACGACTATCGCACGGTTGACAGTTCGCGTGTTTGAGAATGACATTATTTAATCAGAATTCTATTTTTGAAAAGCTTTCAAGTTAATAAATTTATTTAAAGTAGGTACTCCCCCAATAGTTTGAATCGAATCAAGAACTTAAGATATTTTAAATAGGTACTTATGTTAGGTACCAAATTTAATATACATGAAAAATGGTGTAGGAGGAGTAATTTTTATTTTTATTTTTTTATTTATTAAAATATATTTGCAATGGTTTTATTTGTATGCCTGTCTCACTAGGGTATACCAGTGTCGAGACAGGCGTACATAAATGAATATAGTAGTTACAAGGATATTTCAGGTAAAATACATATTATGAATAGAATTAGAACAGAAGGGTGATAGGAAGGGTGGTAAATCTTTTAAAGAGAGTTATTTTATAAATGTTGGAGATGGAGTAATGAAATAAATTCTGCCTAGTCTATTTATAGGTTAAATTTGACAGGATTCCATTATTTTCATTTGTTTTATATGGGTTAGGTTGTATGTGAATAGTTATTTCTGTCTATGTGTGATTTATTTTACAGATATTTGTGATAGTGTGGCGTCCAATACTTAAAATCCATTTTTTAATATCTTGTTTGAATTTTGTAAAGGAGTCACTTTGTCTGATCGTAGTTGGTAGTGTATTGTATAGTTTGCAAGCTATGTATTTAGAGTGTCTTTGCCCGAAGGTGGTTTTGAAAAAAGGAGTTTGGAGAAGTTCGTTGTTTTTGGCTCGGGTATTGTGTATTGTTTGTGTAGCTTTGTATGGTGTTTTGTTGTTTTTGTGTAAATTAAGTAATATGGATCTTGAGTAGAGCTGTTTTATGTCCATAACGTTGAAGGAATTGAATCAGTGCTGGTAGTAAGCGGCATTTTAAGAATTATTTTTATGATTAGTTTTTGTGCTTTCATGATGGGATCAAGGGCATTGGAATATGCATTACCCCAGGCTAGAATTCCGTATTCGATGTGAGATTGGCACAATGAGTAATATACTGTTTTTAAAAGTTTTAGGTTAAGGAAATTGCGTGTTTGTTTGAAAAAGTATATAGAATTTCGGATTTTGTTTGTAGTATTATGTATATGTTGCTTCCAATTCAGGTGTGTATCGAAGGTTACTCCTAAATATTTGATAATGTTTACTTGCTCTAGGCATGGGCAGTCACAGTTTCGGTTTAGAGATGAATTTTTACATTTGTGTATTTTTAATGGCGGGGCTGGGTTTGACTTTGGGATATTGGTGAGACTAGACAGTAAGTATTTGGTTTTCTGTACATTTAGAGTTAATATGTTCGAGTCAAGCCAATATTTTACCTGTTGAATTCCTTCCTCCGCTTTATACTCCTCCGCTGTAATACATGAAAGAGGTGTAGGAGGCGGAATGGGAACCCCCCTTACACCATGCGAGCGAAGCCGCGGAAAAAAGCTAGTTTCTCATATTTACCTTACGCAATAAAAAAATACTACCGTGAGGAATGTTTCGTTTCATGATTTAACAAAATTGTGGTACGGCACTAAAGAACTTATTTTGCAATTGTACCCAAAAAGCATACAAACTAAAAATTACAATGAAATTAAAAGTTTAATACGATGATCTGACCGATTCTCCGTCCGCCGCTCCATCAGATTCGAAAGACCTTTTTAGGCTGGCCGCAAACATCAGGTTTTGCTTTTCGATTGTCTAATCAAACAATAGGATCGGATAAACACCGCACACATCCGATTCGTAAACCGGGTAGTTAATAGAACCGGGGTCACGCCTTTTTTCAAACCGGATTCGACGGCCAGCGCGGAAGGGCGTGGCCTATTTTTATTACCGATCCGGTTTTCGAATCGGATGTGTGCGGGCTTTCATAAGAAATGCGCTCTTGAGGCGATTTTTCGCAAAAATAAGTTGTCCAAATTTATTATTATTAAATGTACGACCCGAAGACCTTCCGGTTGTCAAATCAGACAATCGGATGGAAAACCTTATGTGTGCGGCCAGCCTAAAAAATACAGAGCTAAAGAAACATTTAAGATTAAAGGCCAGTTCTTAGGGCCAGTCTCCTGCAATATTTAAGGACCACCTAATCATCCTCAAAACGTGTACGTGTTTTTGTCGGAGGAGACCGGCCTTTATAAAAACAAATTATCTACTATGTTACATCACACAGTCAAGCGTAGAAAGTAGCTACATTTTCTTTAGTACAGTCAAATTCAGTATAGAATAGGATTATAAAAAAGTGAAGAGTAATAGGATCGGTTGTTTAAAACATAAATTTGGGAGGCGGGAATGGGTACCGCCGCCCCGGGAACCTTTATTGGATAACACCTCTGCCATAGGTCACCCCAAGTGGTTCGATACGTTTGGTGATTTAGCAGGGGTGCCCGGGTTCATGTGGTGAGGTTTGTCTAGGTCTTGGAGGCGGATGACCAGGACACACTGAACCCCAGATTCCTACCCACCCCTTAAACCCTTTTCGTTCCCAGAACTCTCCTCTCCTTCCTTTCCTTAAAAAACCCTGCACACAGCATCCCAAAAGATGCATAGGCTCTGAGGGATTTTTTTTTCTCAGGGCCTCCTGTGTGGAGCTCATGTAAAAAAAAATATATAAAATAAAATAAAAAACAAACCCATGTTTTTTTTGAAAAATTTCGTTACACGACTTGTACACAAATTAATTACGAAAGTTATTGAATTCGTACCCGACCAGATTGCTAAAAAAAGCCCTCAAACAATCAGCTCATCATTTTTCATCTCGCTACTTCACTTCCATAATGAGCAATGAAGCTTTTAAAAGACAATTCATATGTTACAAAAAAAACAACAGAAGAAGTTTATTTTGTTATTTTAGTTTAGTTTATTTTATTATAAGTTTAGTTTAGTTTGTTTTGAAATAAATGTGTGCCACGTGAGATATTTCGAGGAAAGAGTGCACAAACTCAAACGATTCCATTGCATACCTATCTCAAACACGTTTGACATAGGCTCCTATTTCAGAGATTGGTGGTTGGCCCAGGGTAATCACCACGAACCGACGCGACGTGGAATAACCCATCATAAATATCATCTTTCAATCTTATGCACGTATCACAGTGATTCCCAAAGTATGAGAAATCGCCATCCCGGGAGCGCTGGAGAAATCGGGTTTCCTCAAAGGGGGGAAGGGGGCGATAAAGGGTCGAAAGGGGGCCGAGGGCAGTAAAAATGCAGATTTTATTGTCAACATTAGAAATTTGTAATATCTTTATTATATCACGGTCAAGAGTATTAAGAAGATTCAACTTGTGTCATTTTTGTTTCATTTACTAGATTCTTATATTTCTTGAAGAGAAGAATCATTTAAATTTACTGAATTTAAAGTTAATGTTCCTTATACAAATACAACGGCGTCATATTATGCTCCTTGCAATTTTTACCGCATGTGGGTATTTAAAATAGTACCTGGCTGTTATAGGCTTAGAGGTCTTGTGTTTTGTCGGTAGGGAAAAATTGTTACGTAAAAACCCTACGAAAATTGCAAAAAAATCTAAGAAATGTAGTTTTTCAAAGAAAGATGAACTGCATTATATGCATTTTAAATACATAGCTTGCAAACTATACAATACACTACCAGCTACGATCAGACAAACTGAATCCTTGACAAAATTCGGATAAGATATAAAGAAATGGATTGTAAGTATTGGACGCCACACTTATTACAAACATCTGTAAAATAAATTATACATAGACAAAAATAACCATTCACAAACGACCTAACCCATATAAAATAAATGAAAATAATAGAATCCTGTCAAATTTAACTCCAAAAACAGATTAGACAGAATTTACTACTTTTCTTCATCTCCTCCAACATTTATAAGATAAATCTCTCTAAAAACTCTTGATTTACCCACCCTTCCAATCACCCTTCAGTTTTAATTAGATATATAAAAATTATTATGAATTTTACCTAAAATATGACTTTAAAAATAAAGTCATGGTGTTTGAAAGAGAGAGTACGAAAACAGTATGCAACATAGTTGTGAATGATGAATACTTGGAGCAGGTGGATGAGTTTGTGTATCTGGGTAGTATGTTTACGAGAGATGGGAAGGCTGAAAGAGATATTGAAAGAAGGGTGAATTCCGGTAACTCCATTAATGGTGGACTGAATGCCATTGGCGCTAATAAAAAAACTGTCAAAAAAAGCGAAGCTAGCAGTCCACAATGGAGTCCTGGTACCTACCCTGATGAATGGCAGTGAGGAGTGGAACTGGCAAAGGATGGATGAAAGTAAACTGAATGCTGTTGAAATGAGATCCCTGAGACGTATGTGTGGTAAAACAATGTATGATCGTGTGAGAAATGTGGATATCCGCAAAGAATGTAAGGCTGATGTAAGCATAATGAGTAAGATTAAGAAAGGGATCCTCAGATGGTTTGGGCATCTAGAGCGATTGAACGAAAGAAGTAGTGTAAGAAGAATATACGACGCGAATGTGAATGGTAGAAGAAGTCGGGGACGCCCGAGGAAGACATGGCACGATCAAGTGAATCAGATACTTGAGTCGGGTCATGTCAAAAGTCAGAATAATAGAAGAGAATGTATCAGACGATGTATGAATGTGAGTCAGGCAAAGAGTGTGTGCCAAGACCGAGTTGTTTGGCGGTCCGTCCTCTCTGCCTACCCCTGCGGGGAAACGGCGTGATGGTTAGTTAGTTAGTTAGTACGTTAAGTATTCTTGTAACTACGATATTCATTTATATATTTCTACGCTTATCTCGACGCAGGTATATTCTAGAGAGACAGGCATAGAAAAAAACCATTGTAAATATATTTTTTTGTTAAAAATATAAAACACCTGTGGGCGGTTAAATAAATAAATAAATAATATTAAAAAACTAAAAATTGGAAACATTATCCCGAAACAATATTGTTACCGAATTCTAATTTTGAAAAAAACGAGATCTACAAAAAAGAATTAAAAATAGGAGGTTCTAATTTCCGAGTTGGGGCGTTTGTTTGAGATCCTGGGTTCGAGTCCCAGTTTCGACGGTTACCTTTTTATTTTTGTGTTTCCTGTTCTTCCTCATATTTTTAATTTATATTTAGCAGTATTAACTCCCTTTTTAAAGATATATTATATTTGTTATGATGGTGACAGATTCACAGGAAATTTCCTGGAAGGGGGAGGGAGGATGCTGATGAGAGATTCACAGGATATTTCCTGGTGGGGGGGGGGGGGGTGGATGCGCCGAAAACAATAATCTTTTATAAAGGGGCGGTGAGCCAAATAAGTTTGGAATACGATGAATTTTTCAGGTATTCAAATGTCCGAATTTATGATATAAAAGATATAAAATTCCGGTTATATACCAGTGCAGTCCAGTGTCTAAACGAAACTGGAAGTCCGCAGTTCCACAAGAAATCATCTAAAATATATAGTGCCGAGAAAAACAATTTATCATCTTTCTTTGAACCGATCATAAGCAAAGTTTGTCTGTGACGTGAGTATCATTTTCGTAATTATTATTCACGATTTAGGATGTGTACCTACTTCGTATTATATTTATACTTATACTTTTGAATTTAGCTATAACTTTGTGGTTATCCATTATAGATAAATGAAATAATGTTACTTTGTTTAAACCACTCGTATATTTGTCTAAAGCCGACCGGTTTCGGAACAACCGTTCCTTCCTCAGGGCAAACGTATACTGATTTGACAATTATAAAATAGTGGGTGGGAACAATGTTTTATTACTAAGGATTGTGGTTGATTGAAGCCTTGGAAATAAAAACGGAAAAAACTTAATAATAATTCATCTATTATCAACAAACCAAAAAAACATTATCTTACAGCCCAATCATGGATATGTTACCCCACCGACTCTTCATTAATCCCTAGCAACGCCTCCACCCCTATCACAATCCTTAGTAATAATACGTTGTTCCCACCCACTATTTTGTAATTGTCAAATCAGTATACGTTTGCCCTGAGGAAGGAACGGTCGTTCCGAAACCGGTTGGTTTTAAACAAATATACAAGTGGTTCAAACAAAGTAACATTGTTTCATTTATATTTATATTTTCTCGTCTGGAATTTTTTTTTTACATGAATACCGCACAAGAGTCCCAACTGCTCCTGTCTGGAGCCAGTGAGACTATGGCATCCCCAAATGGGGTATGTTGAGAGGCTGAAGGTAGTAGGGAGGGAAGGAGACAGGGAAGAGGAAGGTGCGGAAGTACCTGGCTATTCAGATCTGGTCACCGAACACGGCTAAAGCCATTTCAGGCAACGTATCAATTCTGAATGGTGGTCTTACACCAGGGCGATACTGAGAGTATCTCCCACTCTGGAACGTACCGAAAATATACAACATATTATTTTAAATGAATAAATTGTGAAATACACAAATTAATCAAATAAATTTTATTTGCCACGCCGGGATTCGATCCCGCGACCTTCGGAATGCGAGTCAAGCGCCTTACCGCTGCACTACGCCGGCCGTCGGGAATGAATCATTCAATCCATATCCAATATTTAGGTACAAATGTAACTTTTGAAAATTTCGCTTCTGTTGCAGGTCGAAAAGTATTAGTGGAAATATTCAAACATCTAAATAATTTTATTAATTAGTTATTAATTTTCAGATTTTTTTTATTTAATCATATCTGATCTACATCGGTTGGCGACAAAATCTTATAACGCATAAATTTTTTTGTAGCTATTGGGACAGGAAATCTAAACACGGCGTGGAGTGCTCAGAATCGTTATAATTATTTAAGGCTGCATTTCCATAGAAGCGGAGCTCAGCTAAGCGGGGCTGTGTAAAGAGGTCAGTGTTTCCATTGAAGCTGTGCAAAGTGATGAGTGGTGCGGAGCTAAGCTGTGTAGCTGGTTGAAGATGAGCCGAGCGGGGCTGAGCTAAGCTGTATTATAGCTAGCTCAAGTTAAGCCGAGCGGGGCTGTGAATACATTTTGGTTGCATTTTGATGGTATAGTTCAAACTGCAACGAACTCCTCAAGAAGCGTGACGCCACGTAACTAGGGTTGCCATACGTCCGGAATTTTCCGGACATGTCCGGAATATTATAGGTCTTTGTTCGGAATGCGGTGGGAATTCTAAACAGTCCGGAATTTTTACAATTAAAAGGAGATTCTTACAAAAAATGAAATAAACCAAATTATTTTATTATAAATCAAAGCAAAAACATCACTTCTGATATTTAATGCTCTCAGAAATATTATTCAACACTTCCGAATCTTTAATAATAGTTTTGTAGAATATTTCGCAAGTCATATTTTTTAAATTACACTGTGTTAAGAGAATCGACTTGACAGACTCTACAGAAAGCCTGTTTCTTTCTTTTGACCATTGGGTTCCCATTAAGGAAAATACCATTTCAACATTGGCATATATATACCACTTTCCAAATCAGTGTCAGGAATTTTCATTTTTTGATCTGGGAACCCTACAGGTAACCCCGCGAACCCCGCGCCGCCCCGCGCCGCCCCGCTCAGCCCCGCGCGGCCCCGCTTAATCTGTATTGACGACTCGTCCGAGAAACAAACCTGCAAGAAATTGTTTTTGTATAAATACGTAAAAAACGATACTCTAAACATGTGTATTCTTGTATTAGGGTTATGCAAACCTTGCTCCAGTCTTCCTGTGTCCAGTGTCGATGCTCCTTGGCCCAGGCCAGACGTTTGGCCTTCATGGCAGGAGTGAGTTTTGGTTTTTTTAGTGGCCGACAACATTTCAGTCCCATTTCTACAAATCTTCGCTTGAGAGTCCGCTCCGATATTTGTAGTCCGTTTTCATTAAGAATTTTTTTTATGATGAGCCGTGGCTTTCGACGGTTTTCAAGTGTAATGCGACGTATATATCGCTCAGTTCGAGGTGTTGTAATGCGTTTTCGCCCGCATTTACCGACTCGATCCTCCTTGATCGGTATTTCGGCGTCCACTTTTTGCTTGATATTATACACACTGGACTGTGATACATCTCATAAATCAGCAATTTGACGCTGGGGATATTGACAATGCCGTAACATTGTAAAAATCTGTGTTTTTTCCTTGGTGTGAGGTCAGCACACTTCCCCATATCTGTTAATAAACATTTTTAGGTTAGGTCAGTCGACAACCAATAAAAAAACAAAAACTAACTAAAACATGACCACAATGTATTGATCGAATACTAGAATAATTCTAAATGTAAAAAACATCGAACACTTACTGAATAATAAGTCGATAACACTGAAGCCAAGATTTTTTTTGAAGACTTCTCACAAGCCAGCACAGTAAAATTTTTGACATGTACTGATACTAGCGGCCGCCATTTTGATAAAAAAATATTTATGTGTTGCCACACTAATGAAAGTGTTGCCAGATATAGTGGCTAATCAGTAAATTAAAAAACAATAACATTTTTCCAATAATACATTAATTATAGCCACCACTTTCACAGATAGCGACGATTTTATGTTTGAGTATAATAATTTGGCCACCCACTGTACAACGTTTATACTGTTTATTTTCAGATGAAATATATCACCTAGATTAGAATATTTATTTCCGAGACTGTGAAGTCTCGGAAACGGAGAATTTTGATAAGCTAATGTCCTGGTGTTATTGAAGTAGAAGGGCTATAAATGTCGACATGATTTTTGGGGAACATGGATATTGATAAATTGAAGTAATTCAGAACAGTCAATTTTGTAATGCAATATTTTATGTAATAGTATTAAATCTGTGTTTATTCTTCTTTCTGAAAGTTTCAATAGAGACGTTTTATCCAGGAGATAATTGTAATCAATGTTTAGTATAGGAATATGCAATTTATAGTTTATAAACCTTAGAAACTTCCATTGAATCTTTTCAATGTTGTCTGAATGAATATTGTAAAAGGGAGACCATAACGTTGAGTTATATTCAAGTTGGCATCTGACAAGGGTTTTATATAACATAATAAATGTGTCTAAATCATTGAAATCTTTTGCAGCTCTCAAAACAAAACCAAGAGTCTTTAGGGCTTTATTGATAATATTATTAATATGACATACAAAGGTGAGTTTACTGTCGAACATAATGCCTAGATCCATAATTTCACTAACACAATTTAAATTTTCATCATTTAAAGAATACTGAAAAAAATAGGATTATTTATTTTGGAAAAATGAATGAACTGACATTTATTTATTTTTAATGCTAGATTGTTGATAGAGAACCATTCAAAAAGATATATCAAGTTAGTTTGAAGTATAATACAATCGTTAATGTGGTTAATCTCTTTATATAGTTTCATGTCATCGGCAAACAGTAGCACATTTATGTCAGTAAATATATCAACAATATCATTTATAAATATATTAAACAAAATGGGCCCTAAACGGTACTCCACTTGTTGCTATAAATTTGTAAGACTGTGTGCCATTTATTTTCACACTAAGAATTCTTTTGGACAAATAACTAACAAACCAATTTAATAAGCTACCATAAACTCAAAGTTTCGCCAATTTATTGATTAGTATTTTGTGACACACCTTCTCAAAGGCCTTGCTAAAATCAGTGTATATTGAGTCAACCTGGCACCTGTTGGTCAATTTTTGTAAGTCCCAGCTCAGCTCCGCGCAGCTCCGCTTCTATGGAAACGCAGCCTAACGGGGGGTAAAACGTGTGAATTGCAAATAACGCTTGTTATTCAATAGTAAGTGATATTTGATTAATGTATCTTCTGGGAAAAGCCTAAATGTTATTTTATACCTTAAATAAGTATTTTTTTATAATTCCATCCACTATCCACTGTAATATCGGAGGTTCGATAAAGTTAAACATGTTTTTGAAATGGTTTTTGATGGAAATCATAAATTGTTTTATTTCGATTTTATTAACCCTTGATTTACCCGGTGACTTCATACGTGCACAATTTACCTGGTGGAGTCCCCAAAATCGTAAATTTAACATGAAATAAAAACTTTTTTAAATAAAATGCTAGTTATATTAATTTATTATGTATTTGGTTTAACAATGGCATAGGTTTTTACTAAAAATATAGAATTACAGCATTTTATTAAGAAACTTCTAGAATATGACACTTTTTCACAAAATTACGAGACTAGTTCAACATTTAGAAAAGTTCGACTTCTAGTTTCAACATTTCAAAAAAAAAACAAATTTTCAAAGAAAAATTACAAAAACACAATCCGCGCGCAACGACGTCCGCTCTCACCCGCGTTCGGCGCCAGGTGCGACACTGCATGAAGATACTGAAACGCACAATTTGTAATTCATTTGTGAGCTCTGAAAGTTTTCAATGGAGTCCCAGGGACCTACCGGGTAAATTAAGGGTTAATCTTAGAATTTTATTTTTGTGTAGTACTAAGAAAAAAATTGTTGATATAGTCCAGTCAAGGAAGGAGGTGTAGAGTGCGTGAGCAGGGACCTAAGCGATTCATTCAGAAACTTGTTTAGGGTGCTTAGGGTGTGAACATACTAAAAGTCCTGACGTCTAGGTAGTGAGCTAGGGGGGGAGGGGGGGGGGGGAGGTCCCAATTTTCGGGTTTCCGCTTGTATCTCAAAAACGGTGCGTCGCGGAGGAATTTTTTTTAAGAATAAATAAAAGCTTATAAAATTCTCTACAGCTTTTATTCTACATCTAATTTTCTAAATCCCAGCTGTTTTTGAGTTACATACTCCACAAATGTGGATATTTTCTAAAAAAAATTTTTACCTCACATTTTTCATCAAACATTCCTTCATATCGTCTAAAATAGTCCTCACACATAGATATTTAATTGAAAGAAGTTGAAAAATATATATTCAAAATATATATTCAAAATATATATTCAAAAAATATATATTCAAAAAGGGAATTAAATACTTTTCAACTTCTTTCAATTAAATATCTATGTGTGAGGACTATTTTAGACGATATGAAGGAATGTTTGATGAAAAATATATATATATATATATATATATATATATATATATATATATATATATATATATATATATATATATATATACATATGCACATAAATCTCCAACCAGTAAATATTTAAAGCAATTTTAAGTTTTTTCGTATAATGTCGCCATTTTAAGAAAAAACTGTTTTAATATTATGACTGACACACAGCTTTTGTTCGTTCACCTAATAATATGTGTGAACACACTTTAAAGCCAATTATTAAATTAAATAGAAGAAAATCATGTTACTTGAAAAATTTAAAATTGTGTTTTATAATGATAATGATAATTTTGTCATGATAATTTTATAATATTTTGTTACATTAAGCACATAAAATTATAAACCTCATTGTTATCACTGTTCTCAATAACGTCATGTTACATTTTCATCCTCTTTAGACGTGAGGGTCCTGGTAAGCGTTGTTCATCCATGGCATATTCATCCTCAGTAGTGGATGGATGATGTTTTTGTTAAATGGGCTCTACGTCTTCTTATTATTCTATTGAGGTATCTGCCTTGGCAGTGGAGGCACGCTGCAGAACAGGTCAGTATTGCTTTTCGGCATCCACATTTGCCAATTGCACAATCCTTGATACAACGGCAAAATATCATATTCAGAAGGACCTCTGATGCTGGTGGATTTTCTGCTGTAATTGGCACCAGTGTCTCTCCTTCATGTTTCCATCCCCATTCTTCAGGGGGCAGCTCAATTGGTGCATTGGGAATGCTGTTTAACTGCGCTCTCTGTTGGAGGAAGGGAGCTGATGTTAGGCTTCATATTTGCCACCGACCTTGTGAACGGCTGGAAGTGGTACTGGTTAAGGGAGGTCTGTCTTTTTGGGGCCGCATATTTCAGGAAACATTTATTTCTAGCCTCTTCAACCTCGTCGCGAGTAGAGGAGGTGTTGTTAAAGATCATTGCCGCTTGCTTGATGATTTTTGGCTCCAAGAACAATTTTGAGAAGCCCACTTTGCTTCTCCTGAAAGTTGCAGGTGTTGTATTGCAGCCGGTAAATGAGTGGACAGTGTCTTTGTTTCGGTTTTCCTTAGTCCGGGTTTCAGCAGCAGGGAGGGAGTGGGTGGGAGAAGTGGAAGCAATCAAAAGGACAGTGAGGTTCCCATCCTCACCAACGACAGCCACAGAATTGTGAGAGGATTGTTCCACAGCAGTATTATCGGTGGCATGAAGAGTCTGTACCCCGTTCTCCCGAAGCTTTGTCTGTAGTAAGGAGATGAAGTTAATTTTGTTGGTAGGATTGGATAAAAAATCTTCCTGTTAGGTATTGATGTGTCACAAGTCAAATTGATGTCAGCTGACCTTCTCAGTCAATATCATCGTATCTGTTCTTGTGATTTCGTACTGTTGGCTGGGTTTGCGTGCCCATCAAATACCACAGTGCGAGACCATCAAATACCACAATCACAAATTGTGACAAATTTTTGCCAAATTACTCTTGTGTAGTAGAGATCCTCCGTCCACAACTATGTTCATCTGAGAGAGTAGACCAGTTTTTGGTAGTTTCGAATAAGCTGTACAGGACCGATTTAGTTGTCTTTCGCATCTCACTTTCACTCAATAGTACCAAGGGAAATGAGGCCAACTTATAGTCAAAGCATTTCATCAAACCCTTATCTGATCGTTTGCTTATCCGCTGAAACAGCAACGTTGGCTCAACTGCAACCTTTTCATCGTGAATTTTTATCCACGAGCTGACAGAAGACATTGGGAATTGATATTATTTCACTGGTTTGTGGGAAGGAAGGATATGTATCAAACCACTGACTGCGTTTGGAAATGTCTGCTGTATCTCTACTTTGGTGGGCTTGTCCGAGGTCCTTGTGCTGTTCCACTCCACAAAACTCTTCAAGGGAAGTGCAGATCTCATGAGTTGCGCTCATACCAACTAACCACCTCCGCCTCCTGTTATGCCTCCTCGGCTTTTGAATGATCGCATTAATGTGGTTTCAATGGTCATATATCTGATCATACGCCTGACTAAAAGCGATCAGAGCATCGTATAATCGTCGTCACGCGTCGGTGTGTCAGTAATAAGATAAAAACAGCTTTTTCTGAAAATGGCGACATTTTACGAAAAAACTTTAAATTTCTGTAAATATTTACTGGTTGGAGATTTATGTACATATATAAATATATACATATTCTAAAAGGGAATTAAATTATTTTTAACTTCTTTTAAACAAATTTCTATGTGTGATGAATATTTTAGACGATGAGCATTCGTTGACTGGACTAATATTTGAACTCGTAAATCAAAAAACATTTTTTTACCAAAAAAATTGCTCTCGGCGCAGTGTTGTCTTTTGTTCCATAATCATGATGATTATAATATTTTACAGAATAATTTGCAAAGGGTTTTTTTTTAAATGAGCATTAAGAAATATAATTAATTATTTTAATTTAAATATTTTTTTTGAAGTCACAACTCTTGGAAAGTCCTGGTCAAATCTCAGAGAAACCTCCATTTATATAGCTTTCCTGACCAGTGGCGGCCGCTGCTATGAGAATTTGGTGGTTCACTGACAATCCGTACCTACTTTTGACAAAAAAATATTAATTGGGAATTTTTAATTATTAATTTATTTTCAAACAAACTGTTAATTCCTCTAATATATTCAACACTGGTTGCACTCATTTTGGTAATAAAATTATATATTAACAAATTATGTTATTAGTTTTTAACATAATCAATACAAAAAAAATAAAACAATGACAATTATCACGTCACGGGTCAATATAACGCCGCGCCGCTAGAAGCAAGGCGGGTGGTTTGGTATATTTATGGATGCAAGCTAGACTGATCTACATAATATGATCTTCGCCGAAATTCGATTGTATTCGTGTCACCTCGGGTCATGTTTCGTGATCAATCGGTAAACTTCGGCAAGAATCGGATAATGTCGGTTGCGGGTGGCACACGGATTCGGGCCAAATTCTGGTACAAATAGCGAAATCGACGCGCTTCCGATGTTTTAAACATCCCATACAAAAACATGATTTGGTCCATTTGCAAAGCGAATGCACAACAATGCGGCCGATACGAGGGCGCTCGGCGGCCGCGCGGAGATTAAAAGCGTTCTCCCTGATAATATTCGTAGCATTACATTGGTGACTAATATTTTGAAAAGATTAAATTAGAGAATTTAAATTAGAGATTTTATAGATATAAATTAGAGAAATTAAATTGAGATGTGTATAGTCTTCAGTAAGTAAATAAAGTAAATTTAGACATTATAATTTGCCAGTGCTGCACGCCAACACACTGTGCGACCAGCCGCCCTTGTTCCTGGCGTTCTAGTTGTTTTGTCAGTTGATGCGAAATTTACTTTCAAGAAGTCCAGTGGAGAAATCTTAGACCTTCGTTTACTCATTTTACCTGAAGGCTGTATTATGTATAAATAAAAAGCCTTTTTTCTATTATTTTTTTTTTTATTATTTAATAAATGTTTACATGATACATTGTTGGTATCTTTGGTGGCCGGTTCTCCTGTTCTTGCTACATATCCCGCGTTCTGTCTAAGAGAGACATATAATACATATCTTACTGATTGATTCTTAATATAATTGGTGTTTGTTCCTCGTCCCCGAAAAATACTTTTTGATATGGCTCGGAAGAATCGAATCTCTACATATTATAAATTAAAGTCCTCCGAAGCGTCTGTCTGTGTATCCGTCTGTTCGCGATAAACTCAAAAACGACTGAATTTTTAAAACACTCAAAAACGATGGATTTTCATGCGGTTTTCACCAATAGATAGAGTGATTCATGAGGAAGGTTTAGTTAAGTATATAATTTGTCAAGTTTTTGTGTCAATTGATTGAAATATATCATATGTAAAGGAGAATGTCTGTGTGTGGTGAACGAGCGAGCTGGCAAGCGGGCGGTGGATTTGATTTGTATGCATATTAACGGATGGCGTTGGTTATAAAGGTTGGGTAACCAACTAATAGATGGCGTTGCGTTTCGTTAGCCACAGAAACGCGTGACCGGGTCAGTTAGTTTTATTTGAAAATATCTTCCGACTATTTCAGATATTTTTTTTTATTGAAGAAGATGCCATGCCATTATGCAAGTACCTACGTCTAACGTCTACTTTCGCACTGGGAAATAAAATCGAAAGCGATTTGAAACTTGTGATCAGACATTTCGAATCGGTGTGAAACTCGAACAATGACTCACACTTGGACAACAAAAGTAGACGGCTTCGAACTATAGTTAGTCAACTGAAAACTTGATCAACCTTATTTAAATGATGTTCACCAACAGAGTTGATCAACTAAAATTGAAACGTCTGAACAGGCCATAACGTGGTTTCGCGTTTACCAGTAAACTGGGCTTCCCCTTTCTCAGGGAAATGATATATAGGTACCTACTTATTCATGTAGACTTTATGACCTTTAGACCTCTCATTGAGTACTTATTTATTTTATAAATATATCTGTTTGCATGAATGTCACGTTGTGATAACTGCCGATAAGAAATGTATGATACAGTTAATGCCTTATCTTTACTCACCATTCACCAGACCTCATGATATTGCCTTTGTTGCAGTAATTTTTTCTGTGATTTAGGATGAAAGGGGTACTTAATGCTTCTGTTGAATTTTGAAATTTGTTTATTATTATGCATAATTCAGATAAAATGTTAACCTCCGTAGTCCAGTGGGTAAGACTCTTGACTCACAATCCGGAGGTCGCGGGTTCGAACCCGGCATGCGCAAATAAATTTTATTTGATTAATTTGTCTTATTTCACAATTAATTCATTTAAAATAATATATAGCATATTTGCGGCATGTTCCAGAGTGGAAGATACTATCAGTATCGCCCTGGTGTAAGACCACCATTCAGAATTGAAACGTTGCTTGAAAATGGCTTTAGCCGTGTTTAGTGACCAGATCTGAATAGCCAGGTACTTCCCAACCTTCCTCTTCCCCACCTCCTTCCCCTCCCCACTACCTTAAGCCTCACAACATACCCCAATTGGGGATGCCATAGTCTCACTGGCTCCAGACGGGAGCAGTTGAGATTCTTGTGCGGTATTCACTGTAAAAAAAAAAAATTAGACTCATCAATGATATAAGTAATTTAAAATTATTTTTATGTGAAAACACACAACAGCGCCCGTGTCTGTGCACTGTACAGTGTAAAGAAGGGGAAACTATATCGTCACCTGGTTGGGCAGCGTTGTGAGGCGGGTTATGGAGGGTTTATTAATGCGAAATGAAAAAGCGCCATTAAAAAGACACAAACACAAAAATCTACAGGATTTAGCCTGCGAGAGAATGAGATAGTATAATCGGTCTCCTCCTTGTGCGGTGCTCGTAGCCTCCTCACTCTTGTCTACTTTAGTTTGGTGAAGGTTTCATTTCTACCGCGCATGATTTTTTGTACAACTTTTTTGATTTGAGTCTTTGTTTCTGAGTAAATCGAGTCCGAAGTTTGAATTTTTTGAGTGGAATTTTTTTGGGTTCTCTGTGTGATTTAGATTCACCAATTTTCCGCTTGTACACCGTGTGTATTTTATCACCATTAAATACTTTCCAATTATTTATTCCATAAGGCAAACATGACGTATTAAACTTCGAGACCCTGGTAATCCGGCCAATACAGGAATGCGCAAGAAACACTCCAATTTGGGAGGCGGGTATGGGTACCCCGCCCCGGGAACCATTTATCGGATAACCTGCAATTCTGCCATAGGTCACCCCAAATGGTTCGCTGGAGTGCCCGATTCGTGGAGTGGGGTTTGTCCGGGTCTTGGGGGCGGATTGTACCGATTGCACGGCAGGCCGGATCGGGAGAGAATGGTTGAGGAAGTCCCTTTGACTTCTGTAGCCGTAGTCTCTCGAAAAATCGCCTTGCACCGCAGTAGGAGGGATGGATTCGTACATCTGTCACTCCTGGACACACATTTTCCTCAGGGCCTCCTGTGTGAAGCTAATGTTAAAAATACACGTTTCTTGTAGGAGGCGGGATCAATCGGAAAAATCATCAAAAACCATTTTATTTATTATTAGTTTCGATAGCAAGGTTTGTACATGTATGTATAATGTATAGTATAAGTATAGATTAATTTTTTTTTTTCACAGACCTCCTCACTAGGATTTCCTGTTCTGAGGTGGCCTGTAGTTTTTTAAAATACTTGTATTTGGTTATGGATTGTCTTTATATCGTCTTCATGATGTTTGTAATTTTATTATCACTTTGACCTCTCAGCCATGTTTTTACTTTTGTTTTAAATATATTCATTTCCTTTATATTTTTTATTTGATCTGGTAGAGCACTGTATAATTTCATAGCATGAAATTTATTATTTCTCTGTCCAAAAGATGTGTTCAAACTGGGAGTAACCAGGATGTTATTGCTTACTGCCCTGGTTGAGTATGTATGTTGGGCAGTGGAGTATACATATATGTTTTTTTTCAGTTTAAATAAAATATTTTTTTTAATAAAGTTTCTGTACATTGAAGACTTGAAAGTTATTAAATATTTCTTCCGTCAGAGTTCTAAGCGGAACTTTCAGTATTGTCTTTAGTACTCCTTTTTGCGTTGCATTCTGCGTTGTATATGAATTGCCGACGCATTATTTAGTTTGCCAAACTCTTGTTCGAAGCAAATCACTAACATTATGTTGTTTGAAAGTATTGGGATGCATAGGTAGGTACCTAATTGTGGTGAAGGTATGAAATAAACATGCGTGTATGAGTGAGACAGCATGAGTAACGTATAAAAGGGTGTGATTGTTATCCTTTCGTTCTCTTTACACGTAAGCTTCCTAGAAGAAGCATATTGTACAATCTCGGAATAAACGTAACTAGTCTACCGACGACTTATTATTGTAACTACACCCTGTACTGAGATTATCATCAAGGAATCTGGATCCATCAGAGATTGCCGCATATGGTTATTACACTAATTATTGTACCCAACCTTGCTAGCTAACTAGCTTAACCAGCTTTTCCCGCGGCTTCGCTCGCATGATATTAGGGGGATTGCCACTCCGCCTCCTCCACCTTCCCTCTCGTCACTCCACTCCCCCCATCCCCCCCTCCCTCCTCTCCAAGCCCCTCCAATCGCCCCTCCACCCACCCCTCCCCCCAACTCCTACCCCTCCCCCTCCACATACCCCCCACCTTCACCTTCCTTCTATTCCCTCTCTCCCTCCCCCAACCCCTCCACCGCACCCTCCTCCCCCTTCCCTTCCCCCCTTTCCACCCCCCCCCTCTCACTCCCTACTCCCCCCTCCCATTCCCTAGTCCCCCCTCCCTCCTCCCGCATTCCACACATTCATTCCCGGTACATTCAGTGTTCAAACTGCTTGCGTGCCACCTATTACAATTTTTTATACAAATTTCGTAATGTAACAAGAACAGATGTTCATAATGTAACAGTAATGAGTTTATAACGTAACAGTAGTTTTATATAAAAAAAAATAACGAAAAAAATAATAATTATCTTATTTGGTGCCGTCGTTCGGAAATTATGCGCATACATACATTTCGGCGATTCACTTTTAGAGTAAATATTAAGTACGACGCCAACAAAGCACACTTTTTAGGGTGAATTGCGTAATTAAAAAAGAAAACATCGTTTCCAAGGCATTTCTGTTGGCTCTTCTTCTCACATTTGCAAAAAATTGATTTTTTTAGGGACAGAAAACGCATGATAAATAATTTCATAACGCCAGCGCTTATTCATAACGGCAGAGCTTACCATTATAATATACAGCCTATATTACTCGCAAATGATGTAGCTTTATATTAGTGAAAGAATTTTTAAAGTCCATTCAGTATTTTTTTGCGTGAAAGAGGAAAAAACATCTACATGATTACCTTAACACGGGCGTTAGCATAGTATGGTAGTAAAAAAAAAAAATTATACTTTCAAGAAATCTATGAAATAATAAAATTAAAAAAATACATCCATACAAACTTTCGCCTTTATAATGTAAGTAGGAAGTAGGATGACGATAATTTAAGTTTTTTACGTTGTGTTTAAGGAGGTGGCGCACGGCATAACACCCCAAAAATAAATAACGAATATCCTTTAGCACCCTTGAGATTTTAAGCGACACTAAAAAGAGACAAATACATACATCTATAGAATTTAGCCTGTGAGAGAATGAGAATAATCGGTCTTCGTAGCGTCCCCACCCTTGTCTACTTTGGTTTTCTGAAGGTTTCACTTTTACCGAAAACAGCCAAAATTAGTATTTTTTTACTATAACATTGATCACATTGTTTAAAATAAAATGAAGGTTTATTTTTGTATCACTCCCTCTACCATTGGGGTCCTAACCGCTTTGCGACAGAGGTCGTCAAGTCATCCGTAAAATATTATTTTATCTCTATTACCAGGCAACAGAGAGGCATGCATACACGGAAGACCACTCAAAGCACTACATTGTAACTGTCCCATGTGCAGAAGATAATAAAATAATCTTCTTCCTGTGTTGTCCTCTTTATCGAAACTAAATGTTCTGAGCACCCACGCATAAGGGAGTAACAGATAGTTCTGCTTTCGTTTTTATTTAATTAATTTATTTATTTTTGTATTTCATGGGCATTAACTTTGTTTACGAAATAATAACTACTCCGAGTATGCTAACCATCTAATAGAGACAGGTCATAGCTTCAAAAAAGAAAAAAAAAACTAAGTTTAAACTTCGCAATGTAAATTCATATTTTAATTTGTTCGCTTTAGAAACTTTAGAAATTAACAAAAAAAAAATCATTTGACGTAGAACAAGGGAAGAGTCCTCAATTGACTTAGTAAGTTCGTCGTCGTGACTCTGTTCTTGTCCCATTTGTCCATAGTCACTAGCAGAAGGACTTGATATTTCTTCAATGCGAGAAAGGGTGTCTGCTACGGTGTTCTCATGTCCGGGAATGTGTGTAGTATGTCTGTAGTAAATTGCGCAATGTAATCCAATTGTCTCTCTTGGCGTGGAGAGCTGGAGGCTCGCTTTTTGCTGAATGCGAAAGTGATTGGTTTGTGGTCTGTATAGATTGTGAATACACGACCTTCGATGTTGTTTCGAAAAAATTTAATCGCCTCGTAGACACCAGTGAGTTTACGGTCGAAGGTACTATACTTCCGCTGTGCCGTTGTGAACTTCCGGGAGAAAAATTCTAAAGGTTGCCATGTGTTTCCTTTATTTTGTTGAAATGATGCTCCTATGGCGATGTCTGAGGCATCAACCATAATGGCGATCTTGGCCTCTGTGTCCGGGTGCACTAGTAGAGTAGCAGTTGCGAGATGATGTTTGCATTCGTCGAACGCTGCTGTTATTTCCGGAGTCCAGGTCAGTGTGCACTTGTCGCTCTTTTTGTAACCGGTTATTAGGTCAAAAAGTTTTGCTTGGGTGCTGATCGAGTTTGGTAGACATTTACTATAATAGTTCAGCATTCCCAGAAAGCGTTAGAGTTCCTTTGCGGTTTTCGGCAAAGGAAATTCCGTAATAGCTGTAACTTTCTCTTTGATGGGGCAAATACCTTCAGGTGTTTTTGTATGACCAAGAAAGTTGACGGTTGGTAGACCAAATTGACATTTACTAAGATTGATTACCAAACCGTTGTCGGCGAGGCGGCAAAACAGAATTCCAAGTCTCGTGTCACAGCGTGCATGTACCGCTGGAAGGTTTGAGCTGCATTGGTTAAACCGAACTGCATGGAAGTGAATTCGTATAAACCGAAGGGAGTAATAATGGCGGTTTTCGGTATGTCTTTGGGTTCTACGGGTATTTGATGGTAGGCTCTGGTCATGTCTAGTGTGGTGAAGATTTTCGCATTTGAAAGTTTATGTGCGAAGTCTTGAAGTTGGGGAATTGGGTATTTATCTGGGATGGTCTTTGCATTAAGTCGTCTGTAGTCTCCACACGGACGCCATTCACCATTTGGTTTCTTGACCATATGTAGGGGGTTGCTTTTGGACGGCCGGCAAATTCCTTGTTCCATGAGAAATTTTAACTTTTTCTTAGCTGCTTCAAGAAGGGCTGAGGCTAGGCGACGTGCACGTTCTGTGACAGGTGGACCTTTCGTCTCTTTACATAGTGTCACAGAATGTTTCACTATTTCCAGGTTCTTCGTGTCTGGTCGCGTCAAGCCTGGGTATTTGCTGATAATATCTCTATATATTTGTGAGGAGGATATAGTAGATATTCCGAATCAGGTTCCTCTGTATGTAGTTCCTCGAATCCTTAGTCCAGTTGATGAGTCCGAGAGAATAGCTTGTTTAAGATTGACCGTAAGATTATAATGATAAAGGAAATCCGCACCGAGAATGGGTCTAAAGACATCGGCTATGATGAATCGCCATTTCATCGTTCGTCGCAGGCCGAAATTTAGCTCCACAGTACGCGTGCCGAATGTTTTAATGGGTGTTCCATTGGCTCCATAAAGATCGGTGGGATATGTGTCGGATGTTATGCAGGTCTTCGCTATCTTAAAAGTCCTTGGAATAACTGAGATGTCTGCGCCTGTGTCAACAAGAAACTTCTGGCGAGTCTCAACGTCGAATATAAAGGGACGGCAGTAGTTTGTGGGAATTTCGCACGTCCCTATTGCGAGATTCCCCTGACCCGATGAATTGGAGAAAAAAATGCATGGTTTGATGCATTTGCGAGCGTTATCGCCAAATCTAGCGTGGTAATAGCATGTTTCCGTCGGTGCTCTTGTAGGGGATCTACGGCGGGAGTTGGATTTATGTCTGCCAGCGGGCGGCTATTGTGATGATGGGTTTTCTTGCCAGCTACGCCGAGGATTGTATGATCGATGCTCATGGAAGGCAGTGTCTTGACTGCAATGGTGTGATCCTGGAGAATGCGATGTGGAGCTGGTGATTCTTTTGCAGGATTCTGGGAGTCTGATGTGCGTATTTTGTATTTGAACTGCGCGGTCGGCAGTTGAAGTCGGCAGTTTTTCTGGATCAATGGCGACACACGACTGTCTGAAAATGTTTTGAAACGCACTTAATTATTTTTTGATGACATGAACATTTTAAAATGCATTAGTGGATATAATACGAGTATACCATTGATTTAAAAAGATGCCAAATGCGAGCTACGTAATGGTAAATACGTATCTCGGGATAAATTCAACTGGCTTTTGTTTTATTTTTTAATATTTTACGTGGATGTTTGGATGATTTTACATTATTAAAAATGAAAAGGGACTTACTTTTTTTCAAGGATTCCATCCAAAATGTCTAGCTGGTTCTGTACGTGCTTAATTTAAAAAAAATCGGATCACCAATATGGAGTCCAGCGTCGAGGGTCACCAATATGGGAAGTGTTTATCTTACCAAATCAACACTTCCATATGTGTCACGGGAGTTAAATAAATATTAAGAAGGTTTTAATAGATTCTATTTTTATTGTATTAGTCAAACACAATCGCGACAAGATATTAAATATCAGAAAGTTCAAAATTGCCAGTACATAAAATAAATTGTACATTAAACAGTACCTTGCCATAGCAGGTAATTTATTTTTATTCCAATTACTACATTTATTGTTGTTGGTACTCGTTTTCACTGCTGATTTGTTTGTAGTATAATAAACACAAGCATATAAAATAAACAGAGTGATAAATAGTTAAGTTTTCTTAGCGACAGCACTGACTTCGTAATTTGGAGGACTCGTGTCTCGGGATGGCGACAATGACGTCACACCGATCTATGTATTCAATGGCAAAGTTCCTAACTCAGGTACATACACCGACACTGGTTGACTTTAGCAAGCGTAAAGTAAAGTTGTATCAGAAGGAATGTATTGTTCACTTTTCGAGCACGAGTTTATCGAAAGGTGTGTAAAGTTTAAAAATGGGGAAATGAAAAGATAACAAATATACGTTATCTTGGTATATCACAATGAATCGCCAAGAATAAATAATCGTTTGAGTGGCTGAAATAGGTGATGAAGTAAAAGAAAATACTTTTTTGTTTAAAACCACGAGATTTATTAATTTATGAACCGACCGGTTTCGCTTTACTTAAGCATCTTCAGGGTACAAATTAATACTAAACAAGAAGTACATAATGTGTGCTAATATATAACAAAATAAAGAGGGAGACAACATGATATAAATATTACAAACACATAGACGGCCATAAAATATATAAGTTGAGTACTTATGTTAATGTATTTTATGGCCGTCTGTAATGTAATGTTAATGTATTTTATGGCCGTCTATGTGTTTGTAATATTTGTATCGTGTTGTCTCCCTCTTTATTTTGTTATATATAAGCACACATTATGTACTTCTTGTTTAGTATTAATTTGTACCCTGAAGATGCTTAAGTAAAGCGAAACCGGTCGGTTCATAAATTAATAAATCTCGTGGTTTTAAACAAAAAAGAATTTATTTTATTAAATATGTCAAACCACAAAGTGATTGCTTTCTACAATAATAGGTAATGAAGTTTTTATGAGGAACAATTTATTTGATAACCAACACTTCTGCCATAGGTCAAGTGGTTCGCTAAGTTTGATGACTTAGCAGGAGTTTCCGGTGAGGTTTGTCCGGGTATTGGCGGCGGATGCATCTACCCACCAGCTGCATGGCGGGAAGGATCGGGAGAGAATGGTTGAGGGAGTCCCTTTGACTTATCCAGACACACTCTCTCGGAACGTCGCCTTGCACCGCAGTAGGAGGGATGGATTCATACATCCGTCACTCCTGGACACACTGACCCCCAGGTTCTTGCCCACCCCTTATACTCATTTCCTTCCCAGAACTTCCTCTCCTACTTTTCCTAAAAAGACCCTCCACACAGCATCCCCAAAGATGACATAGGCCCTGAGAGGAATTATTTTCCGCACGGCCCCCTGTGTGAAGCTAATTTTAAAAAAATGTTACCAAAGACATAACAACGCAAAAACATATATATATATATATGTATGAACGAAATAGTTTACGAATTTAAAAGTTGCAACGAATTACTATATTCTAGATCACGGATGTGACTGATATGACAATATTATTCGCTTAAATGTCAAGTATGTCCACTGGACGTAGTTCGGTAAAACCACGCGCGTTGTCTCAGTAAACTATCTTCACTTTTTAATTCATCTACGAATACAACAAAGGTTTTTAGTTTAAGGAATAATAAGTAAAATAAGTACGTTTTATTAACCAGCCGTTATTAAAAACGAATGGAAAAAATAAAATAAATGATTATAATTGAAATCTAGCTGATGTTGTATAATGTTGTATGGTTGTCCTCTTTTTTTTCGCAGTCGCGAAGATGGTTTTTTGCAATGATAAAATGTATATTATTTAGCCTCAACAATACTACATAGTGTTCCAGAACGAACAATGTGATGAAATATAAATATTTCATATCGGCATCGGACAGTAGTCACACATGAAACAAATAATTCCAACAACCACTATATTCACAGGGTGTTGAGGGACGTACTTGACTTACTTTAAACCAGTAATTCCTGACATTATTTGGAGTAAAAAATAAGAATGAAATTTTGATCTCCGGTGACTTTTTTTTCAATTTTTTTTCCTCAAAATCTAACTTTTTTTTTAAACTTCTGACCACTCAGCTGAGTAACCGCCTGACCTTAATTGTCAAACACCTACTATTTTTTTAATGTTTTGATCGATATTTTCATCCCATTTAAATGACTAACAACGAATGTTCGAAAATTATTATTTGTTGAAAAAAATATTGATAATATTTGTGAGAATGTTTGACGAAGATAAGGAATCATGGGCAAGTCAACGCCCAAAGAAAACTTTGAAATCCTGCAATCTTTGAAAGGGGGGATCATATTATAATATTGATTTTGTAATGTGTTTATTTGTTTTAATGAATGCTAGGAACTTTAACTCAATAAATTTCTCAAATTCTGTAAACATTTACCGATTCAGTTATATATTTCACCTGTTCTGAAAGGAAAAACCGTGATGCATAACGTTTTCATATCTGGAGTAAAAAATGTTGAAAGAAAACCGTTACAACACAAGTATTTTCACTGTACCTCTGAACTGTGGGAAGAATGTAGTGCATCCCAATGGCATGAACTAATCTACGAGAATAGTTGTTCTATCGCCTCTCTATAAAGTCAGTTGCCCTCCCGAGGTATTGCAGCGCTTCGAAAACATTAAACGAGGGATTAGTGATAAATGAAAAACTGATGGCAAAAACTTCGCAAATCCAACGGAAATATTCTTAAGGTCTTGATAGAGTTCTCCTTGTTTGCCTTGTGAACGCAGGAGATAATCAAATATCCTAAATCAATTTATTGAAATATTACTCATGTGTATCTGCGTACGTACATTTGTAGTCATGTTTTGGGGTTTATGTGATTTTCCCTTTATTCTTTGAAAGTTTCCATTGGGGAAATTTACTCGTGGAATTTTTTTGTACCTTTTTTAACACCCCCGTTTAGATTGAGTTCGTTTTTTTACTGTTGTAACTATGGAGACGTCCCTCGATTATCAAACAGCTGCTCAGTTGTACATATACGATAGATACATGTAGGTACTTAAAAGGATTTCACTGTCATTCATCTACCAAATGTTCCATCTAACACAAGTGACACTAAGCGAATCCTAAAAGGGGTCTTTTATAATATTTAAAAAAAAATACTGAAAAACCACAGCAAGTCAAAGAAAGGTACGCATATTTTATTTTGCTATGTTTAATCATTAAGAATACAATGTTCTGTTTGAAATTTTGATTGTGTCAAACATTCCGAATTCTTCGAAAGAGACGAGAAAACTTCTAACTGAGCTGGGAATTGTAGCTTATTTTCTATCGTGTGATGTTCTACGTGATTTGCTTTTAGAGATCCAACTTTACCTATAGGCACCCCAAAAACATGTCTCTAAATGTTATTTCCATAACTACCATTATTTGATAGCTAACAATATTATAATATTATATATTTATGTTTCTCAATTTTATTTATCTTCCACGTTTATTTTTTTAACCCGTCTGCTTGGTTTAATATATTAGCACCTCACAATCCGGAAGCCTCAGTTTCGTCTGAAAAAACAGAAACCTCCACTTTGGATCGAGATTGTAAAATATCTATGCAAGATGGCTTTCATATTCTAAAGACAATAAGAAGCATTATTTTGTTCTCTTTCTGGTTAAAAGAAAAATTTATATGTTTGAATGAGAGGAAGAGAGATATATAGCTTTTAAAATGTAAGGTCGCTTGGGACGTTTTTGGTCTTGTGAAAGTATAACGCGATTACGTGTTTTGGGATTTATTTATTCCTAAACAACCAGACGGGTTAATGAAGTGGGACTGATTAGGAACAAAAACGAAAGTCTTTTTAGGCTCCCTAGGTGTTATTACCTTCACTTAGTGTCCGACCGAAACAGGACTTTCCACCGAAACCGAAACCGAATCTTCGGTGTCCGTCTCAGTTTCGGCCGAAACCGACACCGAAACTTTTTAGACATGTTAAAAATCGATTGTTTTCTGTTATTTTGCTTATTTTTTACACTTGCATTATAAAGAAAGGACCTCATTAATTGGGTATTTTAATTTTTATTGCGTTTACAATCATAAAATTATTTTTATACGTATTAAATGAAATAAAAAACATAATTGAATTGTGGAAAAAAAAAATTTTTTTTGAGATTACTGCTATAAAACAAACATCAATAATCATCAATAATCAACACTTAAAGGAAGGGCCTCATTAATTCAGTCAGTCGAACGAGAAGTTTCAAGAAGTAATTAACATGTTTTGTTATTTTTTATAAATTTTGTTGGTTTTATAGAAGTAATATGAAAAAAAAAAATTTCATACGAGTACCTACTTCAATAATTGTTTTTTTTATTTATTTATTTTTTATTTAATTTCACACGTAATAACTGTCTGAATAAATGTAAAAAAGATAAGCCAAATAATAGTAAACAATCGATTTTTAACATGTCTAAAAAAGTTTCGGTTGCGGTTTCGGCTATTTTCTGCTGAAACCGAAACTGATGCCGAAACTAGATTTTTTTCCCGAAACCGAAACCGAACCTTCGGCCGGTCACTACTTCATTAGCCCATTTTGTGGCCAATATTCGCTGCAGAATTTGTTTTAATATTTATTTGTTTCCTCTAATCCTTTATATTTCTGTTTTCTTTAGATGACGCTAACTATTAAATTGGTAATTTTGGTGACCATCGTTGGACTGATAAATGGAAACGCCATTTCTAGCACAAACCTAAGTGCGAAACAACCAAACAAAGTAAGAATTATTTTATAATAATTGCTAATTCTTGTAAAATAAATTTTGATATTCGAATTGTGTTCACTTCTAACTGTGCTGGTTATATAGTAGTAGTTATATTCTCGTCAACGAAACAGCGAAAGCGGTTGAATTAGATTCCTGAAAACAAAACAAAAACTATTTTACGTTGTTTTTATGGGCGCTATAGAGCGAAAAATGTTGATTAGTTTGTTGAATTTTACAAAAAAAAAACACAAAAGGGGAAAGTAGTTATATTCTCCTAGATAGTTTCAAATTTTGGTTTATTGTGAAGTGTACATCCATCATAGTATTACTAACATAAAATAATCTATAGAAATAGAAAAACGGTTTTTATCAATGTTATATGTCATAACAAATAATAGTTCCCTAACACATTCTGACCAGTGTTGATAAAAATATTAAAACGTTTTTGTGTTCTTCATTTCAGCTCCAAATGTTTGTAGACATCATCACTGAGAATATGCAGTCAACTCTGGACATAGATGTACAGAACACTTCCTCCACTGCTTTCGTCATTCTGGAAGAAACTTATCGCGTGAAGCATTTGAAGACAACTCAAAGGATCCAGGACAGGTATACTGGCCAGTATGTGAACAGCGTCTCAGACAAAGAAGCAGGTCGCTACACTTACGAGACCGTAGCCAAGGTGGAGAGTTTGACAATAAAGAACGGTGATTATTATTACAAAAACAGTGACTCCGCCTCACTGTTATACTCCCTGGAGACCCCAAATGGGGTTTCACCAACGACCATTCCAGAAACATTTCATATTCCGTCATTTTTCGATACCATTACTATAACTTACCCGAAGAAGAAGACTTTGAAGATTGGAAACATTGAGATCAAGACAGACGTGCTTTACAGTAAATACAGAGTCGCCCACCACTTGCTGGAGAAGTTGTTTTTCATCGGATTCGAAGAAGAAGATGATACATCGGGGATTCTGTACGCGGCCGACCTCTCAGCGGACTCCTTGGCTTCCGTCACTGCGGAGCAAATAAACGAAGGGGGGAAATCACACCAGAAAGTTAAATTCATCGACGTGGTAGTAGACCAGTACACGGGAAATATACTGCTAGCAAGTGACACTAAAATATTTTCTCTTAACAAATTGGTTTACGCCGCCGATATGTGCAGATTTGCAGCATGCACTGACGAAAAAACCATAGTTGATAAAGTGAAATGATTCCCAATTGCAAATGCCAAGTACCTCACATCTACATAATGGACGGGCGTAGTTTAGTTTAAAGCACTTTAAATCTGTAAAAGAAAAAATAATAATAAACGACTTTAATCCGTATACTATATTGAAATATTGTGAGCCTTATTTGAGTTTCCCAAAATCAATAAAAAAATATTGTTATTTTATTCCGAGGTTTGGGTTTTGAACTCCTTTTATACCGCATGACTTCGTGAACAAAATTTCTGTAGCGGTATGGCAAAACTTGATATGTCAACCTTGCTTAATTTTTCAGTAGAGGATTTTGAAAGTTTGAAAGGCCCCCTAAATTCTTGAAATTTTCTAAGTGAATTGTCAATGTTTTTTTCAACTTACTAAATTACATGTGCAATGAAATTTATTAATATCGTTTAACCGGTATTAGCTAATTGTTGGATTGGATTAGGCAGAACTTGATATGTAACATATCAAGTTCTGCCGTATCTAATAAGTACCGCAGCTGATATATCATATAATTCCATTTCATTTTTAACGGTTTTACCCATTGATATATATATACTAGATGACTAATGACCGCGCCAAAGCATTGCCACTGTACATATGTCCAAAGGCATATGCCCCGCTAACGTCAGTCCAGTGCTCATTGTGACGCCGACCGACTTGTGCCGGACGATACGCGATCAAAACTATCACCAAAATGGTTAAATGCGTCGCGAAAAAATGCGATTCAACATAATAAAGCAAGTGGAATTACTTTCCACACCTAAGTTTATTGTTTACATATTCACATTTAATTTTAAAAAGCAGAAAATGAAATAAAATGTCAAATACTCTAATATAGGTTCAGTGTTGCCACTAAAAAGTCGTTTTGGTTTCCTACATTAATGGGAGAATACATAATTTATGGAATAAGTTACTATGGAGGTAACCATATTAAAAAACTTAATAAAAATTATGTTTTAATCTTCATACAACATACTTCATTAAAACTTATGTTAGTTTATTAATGAATAATCTAGTAAGTAATTATATTTTTTTACGTATTTTATATTAATAATTTTGCAGGGCACCATAAGATGCATCACGCCGTGAGAAGTGGGTGGAAATAATTCGATTGCCGAGAAAAGAACTTTGAAAACACTTTTGAAACAATTTCTGTTTGAGTATTATATACTATTGGTTCAATAAAAATATTGGAACAAATAATGACTTCATTATTTCATTAGTTGTGCATTCTTTTAGTCATATAATGAAAAATACAAATTAAAAATAATTTAAATAAGTTTATTTTATTACAAACTAACGTAAAAAAAAAACTATTTCATTGTTTATTTTGGGTAAAATTTCAAATAGTTTGCAACACCAAGCCGCTATTGCAGGTTTGCGTTTCTGGCTTTGTCTAATCCTAGCGGTGGTAATATTCTCGTGACTTGTGCAAGTGAGACAAAGATATGTTTACGTTCAAATGTTTAGTGATTACAAAGCTGCGTCGTTGAGTTGTAAAGTGGTTACGTTTTTTTCGATGAGCGGTAATGAAGTTTGCTTCTCTATTTATATACCTCAATGGTTTTACCTTCACCACAGACATATCAACTTCTGCCAACTTGAAGAAATGTTACTTAATTACATATCAAGCCCATAATCTGATTTTGCAAAAAAATCGGACATATCAAGTTTTGCCATACCGCTACAGATTTATAAGTCTAAAAAATAATTTTCTTTTACAAGAAAGAGTGTTCAATTTTTATTTTGTGGTTCTGTTCATGACTTTTCATTCAATGAAAATAAAATAAGTAATAGAAACAAATGTCAATCTTGAATGCACCGCACTACAATATAAAAAATTTTTGCATGTAAAAAAATGGCCATTAGTCATAATCAACCTATAAATAAGCATTAAATTGTCCTTATCTTTATCACTCCAGAAATTGAAGTTGTGTTGTGGACTAGCTGATATCAAAAATAATTTATTGGCACGAAATTCAAGGGTAAGATTTCATATAATTTCTCATTACAATCAAAAGAAAATATATTTTATTTTATACACATGTGTTAATATTTATATAATTATTCATTAAAATTACTTAAATCTTTGTGTGGACCCTGTAGCCGTAGATGTAGAGCCCGTTACGTACATCATTATGTTAGTGCATGTGTGGATATTACAAAACAAATGTACTTAGTTTTAAAAAAAGTTTCTTTTTTCTGAACCACTTATTTTTTTATTTTTTTTTATAAATTAAGCCTAGGGGCGTTTTTAATAAAATTATAATCTCCAACTATCTAAAATGGAAGAAAAATTAAGAAAAGAAATTGAAGGTAAACCATTTTTTTTACTGTTGATGGTATCTTCGTTTTAAAACGACATTTTGAAGAACCGTTTTGACTCTTTTGGCGGAGTGTTTTTTAATTATTTTCATTTGCATCTAACCAAAATTCTGATTTTATTTTGAATATGTGATTAAAATTCTTAAGACGGGTTGTTCAAAGAATTCGAACAATTCGTCAAATTTCTAAGTTAATTTCCAAGTTGTGTAAAAGTTCTATTCAAGTACTATTATTATTTCAGTTATGTGAAGGAATGGAAAGTGATGATATACCAACAGAAATTGAAAACTTCAAAATTAACTTTGAAATTAGATGAATCGTTCAAATTTGTTGAAACAACTGGCCCCTATTTAAGTGTAGGTTTAGATTGTATCAAACAAAGGTACACTTCAATATGTTAAATATTGTTTGTAATTTAATAAAAAATAAAAAAAATTTAAATGATCATTACAAAAAAGTAGAAGTATTTGTATGTTTTTCATATTTGTATGTTTATTGAGCCTCACTCCTGATTTTTTATTTTGTTCCCAACCATTACAGTTGAATCGCGGAATGATAAATTTCTGAAATTCTGCAAAATTTTCTGAATCACAGATATTTTTAAATTTCGTCGTTCACATTCCGAGAAAAGTTAAGTTTAATATTATTCCCTTCCATATTAATATTTTACTAAAAATATATTTCAGATGTCTACATCAATCCAGCTGGCCGTTTTTGTTACAAGTATAGTAGTCTTGGTACTTGGCAATGGGCTTTCCTCCAACGACATTCAGCTTAAAGGAAGGGATTCTAACAAAGTATGTTCTATATGTTGTTAGTAATAATGAATTTTAATATTTTTATTCACGAATGCCCCAAAAATCGTGAAGAAACGTATTATTTTATAATTTAAAACAAATATTGTTAACTTAGCGTTCAAGTGCACTAGAAATTTTCTTCGAGTTTTCTTTTTTGAGTTTTTTGATTGGGTATTTTGGCATTACAAATATTTGTGTGAAAAATGTTTAGCTTGGATGTTTATCAAATCGTCGCCTCAGTTCTTAATTGTCCAAACGACTATTTTAGTTTTTGTTCAATCTCCACTTTAAAACTAAAAATAAAGTATAAAAAATGATAGTCAATCACTTAAATAAGAATTATTTAAATTAATTAGACCTTTGCCTTTACGGGAATAGCTTTATCTTAAGCACCTACCATAATGTTTCATTGAAATATTGAAAGAAAACCTTCTCCTCCTGTAAAATTTTCAAATGGTCGTTTGGACAATTAAGAACTAAGGCGACGAAATGTTTACCGTTAAATACCGCTGTTAAGTTCCGTTAATATTGAGTTTTTAGAGTTGTATTAACAGCAATGCTTTTGTATGTTTCAGATTCAAATGATTTTGGATTTGTATTGTGCAAAATTGCAAGCCTCACTTGACACGGATGTACACAAAACTTTTTCCGAAGCATTTTCAATAATGGACGAATCGTATCGTTATGAATTTTTGATGAAAACATTTACCATGAAAAAAGAGTTGAAACCAAACTTTCAGTATTATAATACAGGTTCTGGATCAGATCGGCACAAATATAGCAAGATATTTGGCCCGATTAAAAGTTTGAAAGTGGACAATGGAAAATGTTATTACAAAAATGACAGTAGTACTGATTTATTTTACTCAGTGCTAACCGATGACGATGGAAAACCCAGTGTCGTTGAAAGGGAAGACATACCTTCGTTTTTCGACTCCATCACCATATCCTATCCTGAAGAAAAACTACTTAAATTTGGAAATATCGCAATCAAGACTAAAAAGCCATACGTCAAATATAGAGTTGCTCACCACTTATTGGACAAGTTGTTCTTCATCGGCTTTAATAGTACCGAAGCCATCTTAGGAACTCTGTTCGGCGCTGATTTAAGCGGAGCAAATTCATCATCTGTGCAAGCCGATCAAATTCTTCAGGATATGATTGTCAGTGAGTTCGTTGATGTGGCCGTTGACCAATACACGGGAGATATTTTCCTTGCTTCCGAAAAAACAATATTTGCTCTGCGAAAGATGACATATTTTTATTATGTTGACCGATTTACGTCTTCACCAGATGGAACAATACCTGTAGAAACGTAAACTTTAGGATTGAAGAGGTTTTTTATTCCACCTTATCATGATCCAACAAAATTTAAACAAATGTAATAAATTTGTAATTTCTTTTATATTAATAAAATATTTTTTGCGTATAAATTGAAAAATAAGTTTTATTGAAAAGAAAATATTATTGACCGTTGCAAAACCGGCCGTTTTAAATTATGTTTGATGTAAATAGTTCAGTTTTCGTATTCTACCGTTGTGACATTAATTTATGCAACATAGTTTTATTGCATAATATTTCGACTGTTCATTCGAAACCTTGACTTATTTATTTTAAATAAATCATTATTAATAAATTGTTTTTGTATAGAAAGGTGAGTTACGGGTATGGATACCGCCGCCCCAGGAACCATTTATTGTCTAACAAATATCCTTGCCATAGGTCAACCAAAAGAAGTTGATTCAGCAGGGGTGCACGGGTTCTTGGAGTGAGGTTTGTGTAGGTCTTGATGTCGAATTATTTATTAGTGAAAATTTTCTCACATACTGCGTGGCGGTCCGGATCGGGAGAGACTGGTTGAGGTAGACATAATCTAGACCTCTCCAGCCGGACTCTCTCGACCCATTGCCTTGCACCGCAGTGGAATGGGTGGATTCGTACGTCTCTCACTCCTGGACACATTGACCCCCAGATTCCTAACCACCCCTCATACCCTTTCCTTCCTAGAACTTCTTCTCCTTCCTTTCATCAAGAAGTCTCTCTACACCGCAGCCCCAAAGATTATATAGGCCCTGAGTGATTTTTTCCTCGGGGTCTCCTGTGTGGAGCTATTGTAAAAAAAGTTATGCATTCCATAAACTGAATGATGATCCAATTAACCATTAAAAACATTTTGTTTGTGTTCCTCACTTCACTGCTCTCTTTAAAAAAAAAACAAAAATAACCATTTTCATGGCTGTGTTAAGTCATTCAGTTGTGTGTTAATAAACAAAATTTAAATGTCTTAAACAACACTGAAAGTAATTGAAAGGTGCCACGACAAGAGCTCATGATAAGTCTATTCGAATAAACTATATAGTTCCTCAAGGAAGTATTCTGGGACCATTATTATTTCCAAACCATAAAAATGATATTTCTGTAATAACCGTGTGGTTAAAAACCATGTCATTTGCGTTCAACGTGAGTAAACAAAGTTCCTAACATTTTTCATTGATGTAAAAGGACTGTATATGGTTGAAAGTTTCTTCCAAAATTACGCGAACGCCCAAGCCGTTCCATTCTCAGTTATTAAATACCTGCCCTTGAGGTAAAACAAAACGGAGCTATAAAAATTATACAATAATTATTAATTTAGCACGAAGAAATAAATTGGTACGTCAATCTGGATTGCACCTCACAATAATGATTTTTTTAAAGTAGTCATTAGTCATAAAGAACCTATAAATATGTATAAAATTGACCCTATCTTCAACACTCAGGGAATTGAAGTTGTGTTGTGAACTAGCAGACATCTGACACCAATTTGTAAACTCGAAATTTAAGGGTAAGATTTAATGTAAATTATAATTACAATCAAAGGAAAATATGTTTAATATTTTAAAGTACAAACTAGGGTTAATATTGGTTGGTATTTGATAATGGCCGAGTTGCAGTGAAGCAGACAGCTTTCGTGTGATCACAGATAAAGAGCATTCTTGTGGACTATACGAAATAAATATTCTTATTACTAAAAAATTCTAGATCATTCAACATTCAAGATCCTATTTTCCGAAGAACTTATTAAGTTTTGTTACATTTTTTTTCTTTTAATTTATTCTACCTTCAGTTATTATTAGTTAACAAAACAAACACCCTCCCTGAGCGCATGAAATGAAATAAATAACTCCACTGTAAGCATCAGCTGTCGATGAAATCTTCGTTTCAATCGACATTAGATGATTTGAGCTTCTGAGCGATAACTTTGACAAATTTTTCGTTTGCCATATTTAACCAGCGTTTTTTTTTTAAATAAACACCATGAATCAGGCTTAAAGATGTCAAAGAAGAGGAATATATAAATATAATAATTTGAGAAAAAAAGTCATAGAATCTGAAACACTTAAATAAAATAATATACAAAGAATTTAAATAAAAGCTAGTCCGCCGCTGCGTAGGAAAACATTATTATTAATCATTTATCCTTCACAATAATAGCAAATTCACTTTGTCGCGTCATTTTAACAATGTAATTGAAAACAAATCAGTTTGTGTATACACCACTTATTTAATCAAAATTATCAACATGTTCTGAAACCAATTGTTCCTTCGTCGGGGGCATACATCAATTACGTGAGCAGTTTTTCTTCCAATCGAGACCCCCTCCTTGGGGAGATAAATTTAGGCCACTTCGTAATTCTTTTCAGAAAGACGTGAGATTTTGCTGGACCCCCCCTCCCACCCTTTTGAGCTCTCGTAATTAATGTATGGATAATTTTTTCTTTTTCTTATTTCATTTTATGCTAACGAAGAAACCATTGGTTTCGAAATATGTTGATATTTTTTATTAAATGACTGGTGTATGCAAGATGAAGTGTTTTATATGGTTATCACTCGCATTCGAGAGAAGTTAGATTTTATAGTATGGTTCCCTTTCACAATTTACAAATCGATACACTTGATCAATTATTATATTTCAGATGCCTTCGTCCATCTCACTAGCCATTTTGGTCACATTTATAGGAGCAATGGTACTTGGCAATGGGCTTCCCTCCAACAATATACAAATTAAAGAAAGAGAAACGAACAAAGTATGTTTAAATCCAATGTTTTAATTACCGAATTATTAAATCTTTATTGAAAAATCTCTCCAAAATCATAAAAATCGAATTCTTTCGTGGTCTGTACTAATCTACATATTACAACCCATAATTTATATATTTTTTTGTATAAAGCAGGCCTTGAATTCAATCCTCTTAACACCTATTTAGTATCTCAATGGACATGTACCTACATATTTAAAAGTCACACAGCTTTACCCTTCAAACATATATCTACTATATAGTACTTCTTAGTATTATACGAGTATATTAGTACGAGTATTTAAAGTTTTTGGAGTGAGTTTTACATTCATGCTTTTTTTTATTTTTCAGATTCAAGTGATTTTGGATTTGTACTACGCAAAGTTAAAATTTTCAATTGACATGGATATATACTCAACTCTTACCGAAGGGTTTAAGATACTGAATGAGACTTATCGTTATGAATTCTTGGTTTCGACAACTAGTACGGAAAAAGTACTGAATCCAGATGATTACTCTGATTATGGTGAACCTCAGTATCATGATGTACAAACCGGAAACCCAATCAGCAGCTTAAAAATAGTCAGCGGAATATATTATTTCAACAACGACAGCAGTTCTACTAAATTTTACCCTGTGCGAACCGATAGAACAACAGGTGTTATCGAGGGGAAAGCTAATCCGTCGTTTTACGACTCCATCACCATATCTTACCCGTATAAAAGAATGCTGAAATTCGGAAATATTGAAATTATGACTGACGAGCAGTATATGAAATACAGGGTGGCTCACCACTTGTTGGAAAGGTTATTTTTCATTGGTTTTGATAATGCCAAAGCCATCTCAGGAACCCTCTTCTACTGTGATTTGAGCGAAGCTAATTCGTCTTCCGTGCAAGCCATTAAAATTGTACAAGATAAGAGCGTAGATAATTTCGTTGATGTGGCTGTCGACCAATACACTGGAGATATTTTGCTTGCTACCGATATAAAAATATTTGCTCTTCACAAAATGACATACTTCTCTGAAGTTAAGTAATTTGCAACTTCACCATACTAAATAAAACATGAGGGAACATAATTTTTTGGAGTGAAGAATTATTTTTTCAGGCGTGATTTTGTTGTGGGTGATGCACAACCCACCAAAACTTAAACAATTGTACTAAGTTTGCAATTATTTTTATTATACTAAAGATTAATGAATGATTTTGGAAATTTAAAATATGGAAAATAATTATTAGTTTTAATGGAACCATTACAGAAATATTAACGTTATACCTGAATTGGCTTCGTACGTATGTACTAATTATTGTCAAAATAAAATATTTGTAAACTAGCCTGTCTCAAAACAGGATATACTAGCGAGAGAGACACGGTATAAAATGTGTGAACCTTTCTTATCTACCTAATACCTAAATAAAAATAATAAAAACCAAATAAATAAATTAGTTGAATTTTTATTTACTATCATCTTGACTTTGATGCAAATTTTATTAAAATCAATTAATTTTTTCTGGTGATTTATAATATATATTTTATTGTAATTTAGTTTCTGAACCATAAAATACTGAAAATTTAATTAATTGGTTTAATAAAGAAGGTAGTTTTTAGAAGTAGGGTCTTTTTGAGGAGAGGAAGGAATGAACATTGGTCTTGAAGAGACCCACGTTGTAGGAAGGAGGAAACACAGAGGCCGGCAAATCATTCCACAGCCGAGCTGTCGAACACAAGAACGAGTCGACGAAGCGATCTGTTCTCATGTGACAAATAATGTCAACTGTTTACAAATGTTGGGCACGCGTTTGGGGTGTTTCCCGACTATTCGCCGGTGCCGAAGGAGTTAATGACGCTTATTCATCGGAGCATCTTCCACTGTAATACCGATAGAACAAGGATAGCATAAGGCTTGCAATCCGTCTGTTAAGATGGGACAATCTATCAAATGGACCGCCCGTTTCTGCACAGAGTCGAGGGTATTTTTCAGGTATTTTGGAGCTCCAGACCAGAGGTGGCTACCTAATTCAACCGTGGAGGGCACTTGTGATTTGTACAGGGTTAGCAGTTGTGTACTTCTGCGGGTCCTATAATGCCCAGTTTTTGAGAGGCTAAATTTACCAATAAATCATAAAATACACACGGTTTTTGTTACTAACTTCTTGTATCAAATGCACACGGTTTTTGTTTCTTCATTTGAAATGAAAAAAGGTTTTTTTTATGAAATTTAGCTAAAATATACTAGGATTTTTTTTTAAATGTCTAAAGCAACGCTAGCAATTGAAGCGTAACACATCAGTTCAAGAGTAGCACGAAGAAAACGAGGAAGACTCTTTCAAGAAAATATTAAGTATCTAATTCAAGTAAGTGTTCGAGGACCATTGTTATTTCTCATCTACCTAAATTTAATTATTTTTCTGCCCATCAAGGAAAAACACTAAACTTTGCCGACGATATTGTGACAATATTATGAAAATAACTAGACCGATTCATTGAAAGAGACTAAACTACAAAAATAGTAATAACCAACCCACTTGAGATGAATGGAAAACAAAGTGCGTTGTTAAAGAAACGTACTTTTTCAATAAGTGACATGAGGGGACAATCAGAGACGATCAGAGTTAGACATCAGAGTTAGACAGTTTTATACTATTTTTTTATAATATATTATGATGGTTATTCCCGTTATTGTAATGTATCATTGAAGAAGAAGATAATACCAATAAATCTAAAGTAGGTATAAAAAGAACAAAACACAGAAAAATAAAAAGCTGACGATCGCTGTAATACCTATATCATTGAAGAAGACGTTACTAATAAATCGAAACGCATTTATAAAAAGAACGAGACACAGCTAACGGTCGCAAATGGCTAATAGATGGCCCATGCAAATAAATTCAGATATGTTTATCCGAGACACTATCTGGGATTCAAACCAGTTCTTCGAACATTTGTTAAAATATGCATTTTCGTTATTTAGGTTGTTATGCCGTGTTGCGCTATCTCCTTCTTTAGCCAACGTTTCGGACAGCGTTGCAGTGTCCATCATAAGGGCAGGATGCCCTCAAAATGCTCAAATGAATTTTATAACATGAGAAAAATATAGATACGTCCTTCTTGATTGCACCTCATCCCAATGTAAAAATAGTTTGAACTAAAAAATATCGCTGTTAGTCATAATAAGCAACCCATAAATAAGCATGGAATTGACCTTATCTTCACCATTTCGGGAGTTGAATTGAAGTGAATTGAAGTTGTTTTGTGGACTAGCAAACGTCTGACACTCATTAACATCCACGAAATCCAAGGGTAAAATATATTACAAATTATTATGACAATTAAAGGCAAATATTTCTATTATTTTAGTCCACTGGTGTTAATACAAGTTTTATTTGATTAATTATACATCAAAATTACTTTAACCTTCTGATCTCTTTGATGACACTGTATTTGTGGACCCCGTTTCGGCCACAAGTACATACATAAAACACCAATAGTATTAATCTATTTCCTTAAAGTAGAATTATTATGGTGTTTGTAATATTTTTTATATGTTCATTAATTTAATTCACAAAAATACTTATTAATGTTAATGTCATTAGAGATTTGATGAAATATAGATATATTTAAAAAAATATATTTATATAAATTTTTAACTTTATGAGAAAACTTCAAATTGTAATATTTAATTAATTTAAGACAATATTAGCGAAACTCTATCGAAAATCTGAAACAGAAAAATCACAAAAGAGTTATGGTCGTATCTGAGATTCGAACCCAGAACCTTCGGCTTTCCGGGCCCGGAAAGCCGAAGGTGGTCCTGGGTTCGAGTCCAATGTCTTTTACTGATTTTTATATTTCCAGATTTTTGATTGAATTTTGCTAATATTGTCTTCATTTAATTGAATATTTTAATACTTGCTTATTAAAAAAAAAAATTGCATTTTCGTAAACTATTTTTGGGATGTTATGCCGTGTTGCGCTACCTCCTTATTTAGCAAACGTTTCGGAAAGCATTACAGTCCATCATCAGGCAGTTTATTTGTATGTTTATTGAGCCTCACTCCCGATAGTTACTGAATTTGATCCTGGACCATTACTGAAGGTTCGCAAAATCATATCAAAAATTGCAGAAATATTGTAACTTTCTAATACACCTAGAGGTACCGTTACATTTCAAATTTTTTTGCAGGCATTCCAAAAAAATCATTATTTTATGCACTTCCACAGTTTTTATCGTTCACCAAATTAATTTCAGATGCCTTCGTCCATCTCACTGGCCGTTTTGGCTACATGCATGGGAGTCATGGTACTTGGCAACGGGCTTCCTTCCAACGACATACAAATAAAAGGAAAGGACTCAAGCAAGGTATTTTTTATTTAAAAAATTTACGATATTCTATTCTATTCACGTTTTTTTTTACATTAACTCCACACAGAAGGCCTTGAGGAAAATAATTTCCCTCAGGGCCTATGTCATATTTGAAGATGCTGTGTGGGGGGTCTTTTTGAGGAAAGGAAGGAGTGAACATGGGTCTTGAAGAGACCCATGTTGTAGGAGGGAGGAAACACAGAGGCCGGCAAATCGTTCCAAAGCCGAGCCGTTGAACTCAAGAACGAGTCATAGAAACGACCCGTTTTAATGTGACTATTGTCAACCGTGTACAAATGTTGGGCGCGTGTTTGGCGTGTTTCTCCACTATGCACCGGTGCCGAGGGGATCAATGACGCTAGTTCCTCGGAGCATCTTCCATTGTAATACCGGTAAAACAAGGACAGCATTCCCACCTGACGAATGCCTCAAAAATCCTGAAAAATCAAATTCTCTAATGGACTGCGCAAACGTTTATAAAATATCTCAAGCTTGTTAGTGTGTGAATAAATTTGCTACACCACTTAACAATAACAAAATATCATACAGTTTGTTTGCGTATTTTATGCTTTTTTTCTTAGAAACGGACCACAATTGAGTCTCTCTTAATACTTAGATATTTAGGTCATGAATGGAGAAATTAATGTTTTAAGGAATTGTTTAAAGTCACACTGTCCCTTCTAAATGTTCAGTTTGTCTAGTTATTTTAACAACCATTCTTTCACATGTTTCAGATGCAATTGATTTTAGATTTATATTGCGCAAAATTACAAGCTTCACTTGACATGGATATACACACAACTCTCACCGAAGCGTTTTCAATAATGGGTGAATCGTACCGTTATGAATTCTTGATGAAAACATTTATGACGAAAAAAGAATTGATATCAAATTATTACCGCCACAGCTCGTTTTATAATACTAATTCAGAACGCTATCAACATACCCAGGTATCGAGCCCGATTAAAAGTTTGAAAGTACACAATGGAAAATGCTATTACAAAACCGACAGTAGTACTGATACATTCTACTTAGTGCGAATCGATGATGATGGAAAAACAAATATTATTGAGAAGGGATCTGTTCCTTCGTTTTTCGACTCCATAACCATATCCTACCCGGAAGAAAAACTGCTGAACTTTGGAAATATCGAAATCAAAACTGAAGAACCATACTTCAAATACAGAGTGGCTCACCATTTGTTGGAAAAGTTGTACTTCATCGGTTTCAATAGTACCGAAGCCAACTGTGATGAATTGCATTGATCAACAGTGAAAAATAAGAAAATATCGTAGCTTCCCACTTTAATTTAAAAAGAAAATATCAATTACTTATAAAACGGACACGTCTACGACATCTATCGGATTAGAGTAAAGTGAATTCATATTTACGGTAGGGATCTATAATTAGACAAAGTGAGACGAGTATTGATAAAAAAATCACAGATGGTATCAACAAATAATCAGGGACAGGGACTCCCCAATATACTTTAGACGTGATATATTGACAGCCAATTGAATTGCAGCAAAAGCGATTAAAAACCAATTCAGCCTATCAACGGGAAGAGGGCCGAACCCATTTTTAGAACAAAGGAACGACCTTTGGACTTGGCAATTAGTAATGTGATTAATGAGTTTGACGTTCCCACCAAACCGAGAGGTGAATAAACTCCATGGGAAGAAATAATCTGTTCAGGGACAAAAGAACGATGACCCCAAGAAATGTTATCATTAACCGGTACGTTCCAGGGATCAGAAACCCTAGTTCTCGAACGCATTAAAACATATCAGGTGCGGAAAAAAAGGATACACGTAAACACGATGCAAAAGTTTAAGTGAAAGATTGCAAAGCAAGTGACGAAAACGTATTGTAAGATGTTAGGGAGATTTCCATCTATAATACGATTGTTTGTGACGACCGGAGATGATCGATTCGAGGGAAAACGTGCTAAAGGAAATGGAAATGTTGAAAAAACAATGGAAAATTATTGTTATCAATTCTAGATGGAGCTAGGATATTACGATGAAAGATTTAGGGAGGAAACGTCAAAAAAAATGAGAGTTTTAAAGAATAGGCGAGGGTACATTTCAGATGTCTAGAGCAGTAACAAGTGTTAGAGAAGAAGATAGAGTGCAGTACGGAGGGGAGTGGAAAATGCTGAAAACATTGCGATAGAAAAACTCAGGAAAAGGAGTCATTTTACGTAATTAAAATGGAGTTTATAGAGTAGCATAGTACGCGATTGCAGATAAAGATGAGGCATTACAATGGTTGCCGATTTCTGATGTATTTTGTTGTGATAAACAAGGAATATTCGAACATGGAAATTGTTTAGATAAGAACGATTAGCCGTTAAAAAGGTAATAAAAATTATCATGGGTCTTATGAGATATTTATATTAAAGAATTCTCATAAAAGTTAACGACACTGAAATAAAAAAGGATTTATTGCCAGGTGGGTACAGGGATTAATGTATACAACTGTCAAGACATATGGTTTATGGGATTTTTCGTAAGAACGGGACAAAATTTGTAAGGCGTTCTCTATGAAGCAATAAAAATGACAGGAATTTAAGGGCCGAAGTGGGGGTATCTCCTATAAAGATGTTAAAAATGATATATTTATTAATAACAAATAGAAAATGAAATTTTCCAAGAGGCAGCAAACATCAAAAAACGATATGGTTATATCAGGGAAGTACGGGGAAGTGAGGGGAAAGGAGATACGACAGAGAAAAACAAAGGAAATCTTAGATTAACAGTGAATAAAATAAATACGGCTTGAAATATAAAAATCTATAGAGATATGAACAATAGCGTAAGAATAAATAAGGAAATTCATGGAAAGAGTGTCGTGAATAAAAGAAAATTCGAGAAAAAAATGGAAAATTCAAATATACGACGTAAATAGAGAAAATTCGGTTTTAAATGGAAAGGTTCATATAGAATACAGAAAAACTCGAGGAAAAATAATAAAATAAAAATGAACAATTTGCGAGAAAGGCTTCGACATGAAGATATCTCTGATAGGCGAATTTGGGGACAGATTTGGAACATATGGTAGATGCCGTACGCACGGACATGTTACGAAATATATGAAAATAGAACTTTAAAATTATTAAATTCAAGCTAGTTTTGTATGAACAACAGGACAAAGGAAGTTGGGCCATTAAACATGGATCTTACTAAATCCGGATCTTGTAAGTATGGGAGTACGAGACAGAATTTAATGTATCAAACGCAAAACGTACAAAGAGACCGCACTCGACAATAATGGAGAGGTTTCAAGAAATTACGAGTTGATAGTAATTAGATTGGTTTATTATAGGAGATTCAGATACGATCTTTTGGACCTGAGAGGGGTATAAAAGTCTAGACAAATGCCAGTTGAGGACAGTCTACGTCGTGGTCGAAAAGGTTGTAACTTCGCGGAACGTGACGAAACGGTGGGTGATTTAAATTTGAAAGATTCTAAGTGATAATTATTTTGATACTTAGAAAATTTTCACATTCTAATCAGTGATCTACAAAAAAAAAATACTTTGCAGTTAGAATCAGTGGAAATAAAGATAAAGCCAACGCATTAATTACTTGTGAAAAATAAAAGTGCTCGTGATAAATACAATTTGTTTTAGTGGAAAATTCGGATTTTATAATCACCTAATATCGTAATTTTAAACTTAGAAATTTCGCGTTTAATGTTAGTGCAATAAATAACTGAAGTGATGTGATAATTTAGCGTGATGAAGTTATAATTAAATACGTGTGTTCAATCTAAGTGAAAGTGTTCTAACAAATAATAAATATTTAAATTAATTATCTTAAATAATAATAATAAAACAAAATAATATTTTATTAATACATAAAAATTTCGGAGGGATAAAAATTTAATTTAACAACAATTTACCATCTCTAAATTAATCGTGAAGTAACTATCATTTAAAGTGTTATCTAACCAACGAGTTTTGAGATAAAATACAGTTTAGAACGATAGAGTTCATACATCATTTTAATTAATTAGATTAAATGAAAAAAAAAAAAAATTGAAGTCAAAAAGATTTAATTAAATTTAGGAAAATAAAAAATTAATTTAGGAAAATCGCAGCAAGGTTACCGTGTATTTCCCGGTCGGAAAAAAACCTTGGTAGGGGTAAGTCTTTTCCGTTATAAAATTTTACAGATTCCAAGGAGATAGCGGAATGCAGCAAACATTGGTATTTGGATTAATTATTTGACCAAGATATTACTCGCTTAATATGTGATATGTAACTATATTAAAATATTATAAATATAATAAGTATATTTTATATATTTATATATGTATGTATATAAATATATATATTTGTAATTTTATTGTTCCCAAGAAAATTTTTAATCAAAAAGAAAACACTTATATAAAAAGAGGAAGAGGGTATCGATTCCTACCTCTGAATTCATCAATAACTATTGAAAGGAGTTATGTGTGATAAATTTACAAACCAATATTTTATTTATTTTATGTATGTATTAATATAATTTCAGAAAATCCAGAGCATTTGAAATAAGTTATGATATTAGAAATTATTTCAATCAAAAAATAATTATACATATTAATATTATAAATTATTTATTGAGACAAAGTATATATAAATGAATAAATATGTATACGTAATCGGGTATCAGACTAGACAATTGCGCTAAGTACATCATTATCATACAAAGAAAATTTTAGAGTCATCTCACACGTCTCCGGAATGTCTAAAGTAAACATACCCCATGCGCTTGAATCTAGGTCACGAGGCCGTCGAGAATGTTTACAAAGCTCAAATTGTTTACAAAATAAGTCGGTCACTGGGGCACTAGTTCGAGTACAGTAAAAAGAAAAAAAAAAATGACCTTGATTAATGGATATCGTACTTAGGTATTAACTTCTAGGAACGGGATAAAATTATTATATTGCGCAATTATTAGGAGCAAAAAGAAAAAAAAAAAAATTTAAACACTATTTTTAATTTGAACGTAAAGAGGTATCTACAGATCTAAGCAATTGAAAATTAACAGATTTATTATAGCAGTTCAAAAGGGTGTGTTGAAGATTTACATGAAACATTTGATAAATCACGGGATAGTTCAATAGGGTGTATTGAAGACTTACATGAAACAGTCGAAAAATCACGGGATAGCTTAATAAGGGGTAATGAGGATTTACATGATTCAATTGAGAATCACGGGATAGCAAGAGTTTATCAAAAGTTGAACATTGGAGGGGAGGGAAAGAAAAAAAAAAAAAAATACAGTCCAACCAACAGAAGGCAGTGTTCGCTTCTGTAACAAGGACCATTAATCAAACCATAGAGATGGCGGATCTCTCAAACAAAACCGTCAACAAAACCAAACAAAAGCTTGGAGTTATGGCGAATCTCCAGAACACATCGCCAGATAAGATCTTATTGTACTAGTATATATTTATATCACCCACTATTCTTACGTATGTATTCGGTATCAATCTGAAAATTTCGCAGAATTTGATGGGCGAGATCCGAGCTCGGGATGCGTTGCAAGTAGTTTCGCATTGCGAGTTATAAACCTTCCCAAAACGTATGTTTACATATATATCTTTTTATGTACTGTTCATTGAATGAAACGAACTCACTTACAATTAGTGCTTTAGGCCTGTCGGGTCACTCTCGTCTCATTTCTTGAACGTGGAGGGAGGATTCACGACCCGTAACTCCACACAAACCCGTGAGTATATGATTGCATATAGGACGAAACCGGTTCGCCCTAAGTAAATAGTAAACTTTGGAGGAGTAGGAATTTGGAGGTATCTGGGCTTGGGGGAAGACCTGAAGGCAGTGCATGATGGCGAAGGAAGGTCAATTGGGACGCGATAACTTAGGTATCAATCAATTGAACCGTGCCAAAAGACTGTGCGAATTTTGGGTTGACTTCTGATCACCCGGCTTACTTGATGGAGGCAGGAGCCAAATTTTGCCAGAAAAAGGGTTATTCTGAGTTCGTCAAATATGCAATTAACTAATTACATTAACCTACTAAATCCATCTTTATATGTACCTTATAGCAGCCGAATCTAAACGGAGGGGCGCCCAGCAGATACGAGATACAATCATAATCAAATTTACTAACATTTAACCATTTGAGTTATATTTAATTATCTGTTCAATTAGTCATGTGTAGTTTCGATTAGTATTGCTTATTCATGACTTCATTAGGATGTAGGGAATCATAATAAACGTCAAAGGGAAGTTAGTTCATTTAGAGAAATTACTTAAGGTTAAATTTGCAAGAGAGAGACCAATACAGTTTGAAATTCAACACTCTGTTTAGAATCAAGAGGGTTACCACAAAATTTAAAGTAATTAAAGTCCTATATCATAAATCAAAAAAATTACACAACGTTTGATGGAGTTTAATTACAACCTAAATACGAAAATATTTACGTTCAAAGTCGTAAATAACGTATTTATTAGTTAAGTACATATATCGCTAAAGGTATGTAGTACAAGGGAGCTTTAAGTAGCTTTCTGTAGTTATCAGAGGAAATAAGGGTCCAATTTTATAAAGGCTTGTGTGACGTAGGGGAGGAATTTTCCATCCCTACCACACATATGCAAAGCCTTAAGAATTTAAATATCGATCAGAGCCAAGAGAAAAGAAGAATATTACGACTGGTGCCAAGTGCCCAGGAGTAAATAAAATACAGACAAATATAAGAGAGAGAAAAGACAGAACATCACAACTGTCTTGCCGATGACCAGGAGAGTTAAATAAATAAGTATGAAAAAACGAAACATCACACATCTCAGGAACACTCTTCAGCGCAGATTTAAGCGGAGCAAATTCATCATCTGTGCAAGCCAATCAAATTCTTCAGGATACGAATGTTGATGAGTTCGTTGATGTGACCGTTGACCAATACACTGGAGATCTTTTCCTTGCTTCCACAAATGCAATATTTGCTCTTCGTAAAATGACATATTTTTCTAAAGTAGACCAATTTGCATCTTCACCAGACGGAACAAAACTTGTGGAAACATAGTTTTTTAGTTGCCAAAATGGCACTTTGAAATACAAGGATTATTAATCATTATTCAAATCACTTTTAATCATTTTTCAAAGTAGCACTACTAAATTTTGTCATTTTAGGCAATATTTGCGCAGACCAGTCGACAAGCGTGGGATGGTCATGGATATCCTATTGTGAACTAATGTATCCCACTGTAGGACTACAGTAAATAAGGATAAAAATCGATGAAGCCTGGCTTTAATTTGATGTTTTTAAATAATTATTTTGATTTAGATTTTTTTTTTCAAATTTACTGGATGAAAAATTGACCTATAAATTCCGCGAAATTTCCATTTTGAATGCTTTACGCTGTTTGATCACACACGTTTGTGATAACCACACGGGCATAATGAATTACCTATATTGTCTTATGTCTATAATTTATAAAAAAAAACCATAGCAATGAATTAGTACGACTCATTGAAAACGTGTTTTATTTGTATTAACATAGAATATATTAATTAATTCTTAAGTGTGCTTTAACTGCAGCATTTTTTTTACTTCATTAACATTGTTCTGTATATTATAATATCCCAATAAATCACTAAATGTATATTGTTCGTTTTACTTACGTGTCGAATTCCGTAGCTTTGTTTATAAAATACTTATTGGGCTGACATACTTGCGCTATTTTTTAGTAGCTTGGCTTATTTCAGCATATCGCTCGCCAAAAATTACCAATGGGAATGTATGACGAGCGATATGCTAAAATAGGTCAAGCCACAAGAATACAGCAAGCATATTAGATATTTTAGTTATTACTGTTGGTGTTTTTTTTACATTAGCTCCACACAGGAGGCCCTGAGGAAATTAATTCCCCTCAGGGCCTATGTCATCTTTGGGGTTGCTGTGTGGAGGTTCTTTTTAGGAAAGGAAGGAGAGGAAGTTTTTGGAAGGAAAAGGGTACGAACGGTGGGTAGGAATCTGGGTGTCAGTGTGTCCAGGAGCGGACGAACCCTACCGCATGAACCCGGGATTTCCTACTAAGTCAGCTCAGGTAACGAACCACTTGGGGTGTCCTAAGGCAGAATTGTTTGTTATCCAATAAATGGTTTCCGGAAGTTCGGAGAAGGAAAATATTTCACACCGATTTAATATTTTTTATTAAAACTACTTCGTCACACGCATCCGTATCGAACGAGTTGAAAAATACCCAGCAATGGGTTTCCAAACACAAATAATCAATATAATGTGTCGCTTAAGGCATCATGCCCAACCTCCCGGAAAGGGGATCCATCAAAAGACGCTGATTACGTTAATTTAAATTAAAAAAATATTGGACTGTCAAAACGAAAGGCGTGCCTAAATCGTCTCCCGTTTCAAGGAAACACCTCGCGACGAATCCACCAATCTCCTTGCCAAATTTGCCCGCGTTAGAAAAAAAACCATGATATGCACATCATGTTATGATTCTTTTCATAACATCGTACTTTCCGAAACACTTACTTTTAAGTTTTGATATTTTTTTTTAAATATTAATATATTCTAGCTTCAGTTCTTATTCGTTAATAAAAAACACCTTCCTTGTGCCTACACGAAACGAAAAACATGTATTAAAAAAAAAAAACAGTACAAAATAACATAACTGTACTGTAAGCATTAGCTGTTGATGATATTTTTTTTATATATCTTTGACAAATTTTTCATTTGCATTATTTAATCAGCATGATAAGGGAGATGGATTGAACCTTGAGTAAGTTGAATTTATAAATTCAAACGACCGCCCATAGGATGGGCACACATGTCTGAATAACCATCAGAGCATGGGAACGGACGCAAAATTCTTGAAATTAACCACTTCGCGAGGACCAGATTTACAAGCAATATTTTAACCTACAAACTGGGGTTAAAATTAGTAGGACAAAATAAACGAAAATTTAACAGATTTTCACGTTCTACGAAAGTAAGCCATTGGCGTGGAATGGGATGCGTTTGCAGAATCTGGCTGGCTGGCCCAAAGGCATATTAACTGTATTGCCCCAAAATTGTTCAATTCCCTACCTACCCAATTTCATCAACACGTGTCAAAATCTGAACCTATATAAAAAAAAAAATGTTGAAAGCTCGGTAAAAAATATAGAAGTGAGTAATTTTTTTCTGTAATTTGTACTATATGTTTCTATTTTTGTTATGTGTGATACATAGGCCCTGATGATGGACACTGTAACGCTGTCCGAAACGTTGGCTAAAGGAGGAGGTAGCTCAACACAGCGTAACACCCCAAAAACAAATAACAAAAATACTTTTAGCCGTGAAAATCTAAAATCATATCTATATGTTTCTAAATTCCTAAAATGTTCCATGTCTTTATGTATTTTTAGATTTTAAATAATATATAAAAATATATACATACACACATATATGAATGTGTGTATGTACGTATGTATGGGTGTATAAAAGCGTTAACATATATTTTAAATTCTAAGAAAATTCTCGGTAACTCCTAATTAATTATATTAATCTCTATAGGTACTCGGTATATATATATATATATATATATATATATATATATATACATTTTTTAAATTCTATTTTAACCACCACTGTTTAATATCCACATTAATATAATACCCACGCTCAGGCTTCACCTTTGTGGGATCTTTTTTTGTTACTCTCTTATATTTTAAGATATTACGTATGTACCTATCCAGATATATCAAAAAAAATTTGCTGATAAAAAAATAAAAATCTGGGAATAGCGAAATCCAATTTAAGGTTAGGTGGTTTAGTTTAGTTTGGGTGCGTTGTAGAGTGAGAACAGATCTGTTAAAATGGTGTACGAATGATTTCCAACGTAACATGCAACATAATTACCAACTCAATTTTTTCATAGATGCGAAGAATCCTTAAGAGCGTTTAACCAGCCAGCGGCCGAAAATCCACATTTCGTCGAAAGTGGTTCTTACGATCGTGCAGGGCGGTTACAAAGAAAAGGATTAATTATTCTCCGTACCAGCTTTTTAAATTTATAACTCAAAATCGATTTTATTTAATTCCAAATTTGCTTTAATATATACCTACATCCAAAAATGCTGAAAGGGGTGATGATAAAATGTGGTGTATCGTAAAAGCTTCCGCCTTGTAGAGACAAATGGCGGTGACATCAGCTTTCGGTAGAATCCGCTAGATGGCAAGCCATAGTGCTTAAGCTCTCCGGCAGGGGGATCGGGGGGCTAAGAGGCGGTGTTTCAATTATCACTGGCCAGGACCATTTTAGCTAGCTCCTAGCTAGGTTGACTACCGCAGTCCCATTTGTATACGCGAATATAAATAAACGCAGTTAACGAACTAGATTCTATTTATTCCAAAGTAATCTCCATCCAAGTATTTGGAGAGTCTGTTAGTGTGTTCACTAAAATATCAGAACACTACAATAAAACTATTAAAATATTGTACTTTTGGTAATTATTTTTTGATTATAAGTACTTATCACATTTCAATAATGTCTAAGTTAAATAAGAATGTTAAAAAAATCTGAAATATATTAGTTTGTAAGTGCGCAAATAAATACCCAAACGGACCAATTTTCGTCAAGAAACACATGTACGTACATATTTTTAATTATTTTATTAATGATTTTATTTAAACTAAAATTAAAATTCTAAACCACGCGATACCCAGATAATATATTGATTTATTTTACTGCATGATTATATGGTTTGAAATGGGTGTGGTATAATACAAAATCTCTTTTTAAAATTTAACAAATCTGCCAACGATCTATGGTGGTATGGTATTTGTGGAAAAGAGTCAATACGTCTAAAATCTGATTTAAAAATGACATATTTCTGGTTTTCTCTGGTAATACCCTCTTAATTGCGTGCCGCCGCACTGGGGCGAAATTGAACAGGGCACTTGACTTTCGTTGGCTTTTTTGGATGTATGCACGGGAGACAGTCAAAAAATTATTTGTAAATATATGGTACAAAATAAACTGGGATGAAAAGCGATTGTAACAGATTTAGTGCGACCAGGCTTAGAAGGTTTTGAGCTCTAGGTGGCAGTGGGTGTGGGTACATTTATGTGAGGATGTATGTTGTCGAACACTAAAAAATAGTCGGAATTCCAAAAAGTCCTTTTCAAACGTTATTCCAATTCCTTTATCTCGCCGGCGCACATTAGGGTATGAATGCTTGAAAATGCCCTTTATTCACAGGGACGGAAGGTGAAAATTTCAATGTGGAAGGACGGTTATAAAAAAGCATTTTTTCAAAATTATATTATATATATAAATTTTATTACCTCTGTATGATGTGCGTTCAATTTAGTTGAATAATTAACAAAAATATTTTTTATTTTATTTTTCTTTTTTTACATGAGCTCCACACAGGACAGGAGGCCCCGAGGAAAATAATGTCATTTTTGGGGATGCTGTGTGGAGGTTTCTTTTTAAGGAAAGGATAGAGAGGAGAGTTCTGGGAAGGAAAATGGTTTAAGGGGTGGGTAGGAATCTGGGGTTCAGTGTGTCCTGGTCGTCCGCCTACAAGACCTAGACAAACCTCATGAGCCCGGGCACCCCTACTAAATCAACAAAGCCTCCCAAAGTTTCAGTCGTCATCACTATCATCATCACCATCATCATTACTACCATCATCAAGATCATCATCATTATCATCACTACCATCATCATCCTGCTTATTTGGATGAATTCCACTTATAGGCTGTAACGACGCTTTTTTAGGAGTGTAGTTAGTTTTTTGGTAGCACAGAACACATACACAAAACAAGTGATACGAAGAGCACGTTCAATTTTGCGCTTAATAGTAATTTACAGTCTACACTAAATAAAACGAGCCTCTGAGTGACTGCAAGTTTAAGGAAGTTGTAGTGCGAACCTGCAGGGTTGTATTATCATAACTGAGGAAGCATTGTCATTATTAATAAAAAAATAACGAAACACTAAGAATTATTGTCGCCCAAGATACTACCGGCGACACTGCCCATAGAAGCCAGTGATTCAAGTCACTCCGCTTTAGATCCAGGCTAAACTATCCTCCAATAAAAATAATAATAATAATAAAATTGACTCACGGTGATTCATCATTTTGGCGAGGGACGCGGTTGAGGTTCTAACTGAACTAATGGTAGACCCAAGTAGCAAACCGATTCCGAAAACCAACGATATTCTTGGAACTATTACGCAATGGCTGCAAAAATGGCAGCACTCGAGGGTTGAGGGTGAAATAACCTTATAATTATAAACGTTCCTGAAAGTTCAAAACTGAAGTAAATAGAAATAAATCAAGGATGACACTTTTTCAAAAAATATATATTCTGACGAAAATAGATAATAACGTAGCATCACACTCCGCCAAGATATTCCGTCTTGGAACAGTAAGGCCTGATAAATCAAGGCCTATTAAAGTAATTTTAAGAAACTTGACTGAAGAAATGACTATCCTCCGAAAAAAAACTTTTATCTGAACAACTCCCCCGTCAAAATTTGTTCCGACCAACGCCAAACCGGAGGAAATACTTGTCGCACCTACGCCAAACAATGGAAAGTCGGGTACAGGGAGGTGAAGTTGGAATAACTATTAAATTTATTAACAACAAGCCGACAATAATGAAGACAATTCCGAAAAACTCGAACACATCATTGGATGTGGCCAAAACATCCGCGGCTGCCGCACCAAACTCTTAAAGTTACGAACTACTATTCCATTAGGTACTTCAAAACATCGATCTATTTCTTCTTACTGAAACCTGACTTGATCCTAATATTTATACCGAGGATCTTGGATTTTCATCTTACACATTGACAGAAATCCAGCCACCAGCACTAAAACAAGAGGTGGAGAGGTTTTTTATATCCATTACAAAATCACTGCTATCCCTCGATCAATTTGCAAATATCTGGACGTGAAACAGGTATTTCTAAAAACTTAATCAGGCAAAATTCTATTAGGATGTGTCTACAGTCTACATTCCTCCTGGATCCAATATCACAATCTACAGAAACCGTTTTGACGACCTCGAAACCTTTAAAAATATATACCCTGATCCCAGAACAATTTTATTTGGTGACTATAATACTCCTAGCATTGAGTGGATGAATAAGAACTCTTATAACAACTTATATAAGCCTGCCAGAAAATGCTCGCGAAATAATAGACATGACAAACTCTCTCTACATCAAGTCAATCAAATCTACAATACCAATAATCTATAATCGGCTGCTGGATTTAGTATTCTGCAGTGATCTCTCAATTTACATTGTTAAATCAGTTGATGAGCTCATCCCCCTAGACTGCCTTCACCCCGCTCTAAGCATAACCTTACGACAAATAACTCACTAGACGACACAACTATTCTGCCTAACCTTACTTATAATTTTTCCAAATCTGACTACCCGGACAAGAATTAAAGTCTTGAAAATGAAGACTGGTCATTTCTTCACCACAACAATAATATTAACTATAACCTTGAAATATTTTACACAATTTTTGATAGGGCCATTGAAAATTATTTACCACTTTCACACTTTAAAGAAGCGAAGTTCCCAAAATAATTCACCGGCAAGCTAATTAAGGTCAATATATCTAGTTATACTAGATATCTAGTATAACTAGATATATAACTATAGATATATAACTAGTATAACTAGATATATATATATATATATATATATATGTTATGATTAAGGTTTTCACGGGTGTAAGATGTAGAACAATTTTCTCGGTTTACCCGCGTAACATAGTCCTTAAAAGGACTTTTTAACTCCTGACGTTTCGGACAGATCACACTGTCCATCTTCAGAGGCCTTATGTCTTGAGTTTTTGTCTCAAACTGATAGCTTTCGCATGTCTGTTCGGTCCAAAAGAAGTGACTTAAGTTTTAGCTTTTGGACCGAACAGACATGCGAAAGCTATCAGTTTGAGACAAAAACTCAAGACATAAGGCCTCTGAAGATGGACAGTGTGATCTGTCCGAAACGTCAGGAGTTAAAAAGTCCTTTTAAGGACTACGTTACGCGGGTAAACCGAGAAAATTGTTCTACATATATATATATATATATATATATATATATATATCACCATTATCAAATAAATACTGCAGCTCACATATATTTATGTACAATTAATTGTTTAAGTACTAACTTATACCTAACTAATAACTAATAGCATTTATGTACACTCCCCTTCCATACACAAGCAAATGCTTTTAATGGAAGGGTAGTAAAAAAAAAACCTGTAAAAAAAATATTTAGTTGTAAAATTGTAATTATAATAAATGTTTCAATAAATAATAAAAAATAAAAAAATAAAATAAAATATAAATCTGTATAAAAATTGCACACTCAAACTTTAAAATCAAACTCCCTTAACGACCATAAGATATTACACAACTATAGAACTCAATGTAAAAAACTGTCAAAAATCGTATTATAATTATATAAATGGAATCGAAAAATCTATACCCTCTAATATACAAAAAAAATTCACCCAAGTTAACTATCTTAGAAAAAACAAGCAAGGTTTAATATGCGTGGGATGGCGTATTTCAGCATACCGCTCTTTTTTTGTTTGTTTCCAGATTAATTTTGTCATGTGTATATTTAAAATGGGTGTATATGTATATTTAAAATATTTAAATAGGGTTGGCTTTCAAAATTTTGTTTTTTTTTATTTTTACATGTGTGAATTTTTTTATTTACCTTTTTTATTGTGCAAGGTTTTTTTTTATAAAGAAAGACAACATTTCCGGGTTACGAATAACCCAACAATGTTTGAAAATCTCTTACTACCACCACAGAAAGCCGAAAATGTTGCTTGTGTTGTGACGGAGGACTTAGCCAGCCGAGGAATCGAACACGCGACGCTCGGGTGGGACCCAAGCGCTATGCCCACTCAACCACTGACCGGTCAAATATGTATTTGTGTATCGCGCGAAACGCTGGTGGAGAGGTATGCAGGAACTATGATTATCTTTGTCATTTATTGATTTTCAACACTGTCGACATTTATTCAATGGTCACAGCTGCACGAATTGATGCGCACCCGTCCACCGGCCCTCAGCTGTCAGACGATAGAAATTTGCGAATCATTCCGTGTTGGCCGCTAGCTGCGAATTGTAGAACCTTCTGTTTTGTTATCGCGTGTGTCTAACATATTATCGAATAAAATCTATTCGTTTTGAACGTCACTAATATTTTATTTCAATACAAACTAAACACATAACGAGTCCTCGTGCCCATGTACGCTTTCGGACGATACACCACAAATGATGTCGTGCCGCAGGATATAGCTTAGATAGATAGGTTCATCACAAATGGTTGACGTGATCGGTAGATCAGATAGGGGTAGGGACCATCATAACCCCAACCCCGATTATCAGATAAAAAATAGCCAGCGGATCATATTATTTCAATAACGATAGATGTTGTACTCATTTTTACTTTGTGTGAACCCATGGAACCACCAGTGCTATCGAGGGGAAAACTAGTCCGTCGTTTTTCGACTCCATGATGGTTGGTTGGTTTTAATACTACCACAGCCATCTCAGGAACTCTCTTCTACTCTGATTTGAGAAGAGCTAATTCGTCATCCGTGCAAGCCATTAAAATTCTTTAGGATAAGAGTGTAGAAATAAGCATAAAATTGACCTTATCTTCACCACTCCAGGAATTGAATTGAAGTAAATTGAAGTTGTTTTGTGGACTAGCAAACATCTGACACTCATTAACATCCACGAAATCCAAGGGTAAAATATATTACAAAACTATTATGACAATTAAAGAAAAATACTCGTACATCTATTTTTTTAATCCACTGATGCTAATAATGCGAGTATTAATTGTCCAATTATTCATTAAAATTACTTTAATCTTCGGGAAGACACTGTAGTTGAAGACCCCGTTTAAGACACAAGTAGGAGATATTGTACATTTTTGTGGACATTTTGAAACAACATTAGTTTTGATATTATATTTCCTTAAAGATAGATGAATTATTACGGTGTTCATAACATTTTTTTATGTGTCCATTATTTAATTTACAAAAATACATATTTATGTTTATGTCGTTAGAGATTTGATGAAATATAAAGTAATATTGTAATGCTTGTTTATTAAAAAAACGTTTATTTGTATTTTCGTCATTTATTTTTGGAGTGTCCTTCTTTAGTAAACGTTTCGGACAGCATTACAGTGTCCATCATCAGGCAGTTTATTTGTATGCTTATTGAGCCTCACTCCCGATAGTTACTGATTATGTTGTTCCTGGACCATATTGTAACTTTTTAATATACCTAGAGGTACCGGTATATTTAAAATTTCTTTGTAAGCATTCCGAGAAAAAAAAAATCATTATCTTATGCACCTTTCCACAATTTTTATCGTTCACCAAATTTATTTCAGATGCCTTCTTCCATCTCGCTCGCCGTTTTGGCTACATGCATGGGAGTCATGATACTTGGCAATGGGCTTCCCTCCAACGACATACAAATAAAAGGAATGGACTCAAACAAGGTATTTTTTATATCGAACTTTTACAATATCCCATCCGATTCACGAATGCCTTCAAAATCATGAAAAATCAAATTAACTAATGGCCTGCACAAAAATTTATGAAATACCTCAGGCTTGTTACTGTGTGCATAAATTTGTCAAACCACTCTAATAAAACAGTCATAACAAAAGATCAACCCTTTTTTGGGTATTTCAGGCCCGTTTTCTTAGAAACGAACCCCATTTGATATTCTCTTTACCCAGCACCAAGTTATTTAGGAAATGAATATAGAAATCAATGTTTTATAGAACTATCAAAAGTCACTCTGCTTTACCCTACTAAATTTTCAGTTTTTCTAGTAATGTTAACAGCCATACTTCCGTATGTTTCAGATTCAATTGATTTTGGATTTGTATTGCGCAAAATTACAAGCTTCACTTGACAAGGATGTACACACAACTCTTGGCGAAGCGTTTTCAATAATGGGTGAATCGTATCGTTATGAATTCTTGATGAAAACAGTTATGACGAAAAAAGAATTGAAATCAAATTATTACAATTACGGCTCGTATACTCCTTCATACACTAATTCAGAACGGTATCAATATACCCAGATATCGAGCCCGATTAAGAGTTTGAAAGTGGACAAAGGAATAAGTTATTACAAAAACGACAGTAGTACTGATATATTCTACTCAGTACGAAACGTTGATGATGGAAAAACAAATATTATTGAGAAAGGATCTATTCCTTCGTTTTTCGACTCCATCACCATAACCTACCCGGAAGAAAAACTGCTGAACTTTGGAAATATCGAAATCAAAACTGAAGAACCATACTTCAAGTACAGAGTGGCTCACCATTTGTTGGAAAAATTGTACTTCATCGGTTTCAATAGTACCGAAGCCGTCTCACGAACACTCTTCAGCGCAGATTTAAGCGGAGCAAATTCGTCATCTGTGCAAGCCAATCAAATTCTTCAGGATATGAAAATCGATGGGTTCGTTGATGTGACCGTTGACCAATACACTGGAGATCTTTTCCTTGCTTCCAAAAATGCAATATTTGCTCTTCGTAAAATGACATATTTTTCTAAAGCTGATCAATTTACATCTTCACCAGACGTAACAAAACTTGTGGAAAAAGAGTTTTTTTAGATTTCATGTTGGCAATTTAAAATAGGAGAGTACCTATTCATTTTTTTCATAGAAGCACTACTAACTTTGCCATTTTATGTAATACTAGCGCAGTATAGTCATAGAAACCCTAAGTTGAACGAATATATTCCACTGTAGGACTAAGCAAATCAGGTTAGAAATCGACCCAGTCAGGCTTGATTTTGATATTTTAAAATGATCATTTTGAAAAATTATGACTTTTTTTCAAATTTACTGGATGAATTGGTATATAAATTCCACGAACTTTCTGATTTGATTGCTTAGCGCCGTTCGTTTCCCACGTTTGTGACAACCATATTTTCCAAATCACAACATGTACGTGGGCGGAATAAATTACTTATATTGTCTTATGTCTATAATTTATAAAAAAAATCATTGCTATGACTCATTACAAGAGTATTTTATTTGTATTAACATAGTATGTTTTAATTAATTTTATAAGTCTGCTTTTACCACAGCATTTTTAAAATCTCATTTATATAGTATCATGTAATATTATAATATTCCAATAAACCATAAAATGTATTTTATACGTTTTATTTATGTGTCGAATTTCGTAGCTTTATTTGTGAGAAAACAGCAATAGGGTTGACACTTGCGCTACACTCTTACGCAATCAAACATTACCAATAAATATATATGCATGTTAAATATTTTAGTTATTATCGATAGTGTTAGTATCAGGATTGTTAGGGGACATATATGACTAGTGATTCCTGACCTTATTCAGAGTAAAAGTGTAAATGTGGGTAACTCCCTAACTTTAGTATCCAGTAACATTTTTCTCTGTTTTTCAAATGTTGCATGCCGCCACTGATCTACTGACCGCCCAACCCCCCATCCCGACACTAACAGTCCAATCTTTACATATAAAAATTTAGGTTCCGTATGTTTGGGTCCGCAAATCTCGGAAAGTAATCGATGGATTGACTCATTTTTTTACAGAACATTGCATTTTAGCAGTAGAGAGTTTCTATATATAATGGTGAGCTCTGGCGTTATGAAATTTGTATTAAAAATACTACAGGTGGTGCGCGAGTGGTTTGAAAATGTCTGTATTAGATATATTTTAGCGGCAGGGTTGGAATCACAGGAGAGGGAGGGTAACGAAGAAGGTGCGGTTTGAGGGTGACAAGAGAAGGGGAAGGGGGTCACATCAGAATGACATGCAGAAATTTCTAATGTTTTTTGGGGGAAAAATGAAATGTCGACGGAGACCAAAACGGTTTGAACTCACAATAAGATCAGAAGTCTCTAACTAAATTAAGTCAGCTCTGCGTGCGTATCCTAATCCACTGCGTATAATATTATATTAAAACTGATTACCGTGCATTAGTGATGAATACATTAAAATATAAATATTTCATGTTATCCATACATTTAATGCAATTATAAAATAAGTTTCTGCTGTGCATAGTATTCTAATATCACGCCACATAATTGTTACAGGATATGTCATGTATGACTGTAAATGTTATGAAATATATTTCTAGGTCATAATACAAGTTTATATAGGTTGGGTGACCGTTATTATGTTTAGGTTTACCACAAATTAACTTTGGTTCCTCTGAGGAAACCTTGGACGCCAAACTTTGACTCAAGGTCAAAGTATGTCAATCTGCGGTAGAGCACAATACCCATCCACAGAGCGTGGGCATTTAATAGAATGGCATTCCTGGATAGGATTTGTAAGTAAGGTTCACTACAATGAAAACAGGTAATGAGGTAATATAAAAACTATGTATTGAACCGATATCCACAAGGTTACATGTAATTATGCATCCTTGTGTATGTGGATTGCCGACTTTTTGAGGGAGAGGTCGATTCAGATGGTAGTCGATGGTTTCACCTCTTCCTCACACTCGATAAATGCTGGCGTCCCACAGGGATCGGTTCTGTCTCCGACTTTGTTTTTGTTGCACATCAACGACCTTTTGTCATGTGCACCAATTCACTGTTACGCGGATGACAGTACAGTCCATGATAGCTTTTTGTTTGACAAGCCTCCAAAGGGCTCACAAACCCCAACGGCTCGGAGGGCTTTGAAGCAAAGAATGGACGGTTACCTCGAGAGTGTTTTCTCTTGGGGTAAAAATAATCTCGTTGAATTTAATGTTTCAAAGACCCAATCTTGTCTGATTACGTCTAAAAGGGATCGAAATGAATATCTAGTATCCTTCAACGAAAGCAATCTTCCGAACAGGCCCTCCATTGATATGCTTGGTGTAACCCTAAGTGACCACCTCAGGTATGAGGGCTCCGTCGAAGCTAGAGTAAAGTTAGCCTCCCAAAAACTGGGCGTACTGTACAGGGCCCGCAGATACTTTAATAGTACAAAACTGCTAACCCTGTACAAATCACAAGTTGAATTTGGCAGCCACCTCTGGTCTGGAGCTCCAAAATACCTGAAAAATACCCACGACTCTGTGCAGAAACGGGCGGTCCGGTTAATAGATTCTCCCATCTTAACAGACGGATTGCAATCTTTAGAGCACAGGCGTCGGGTGGGAATGATATCCTTGTTCTACCGGTATTACAATGGAAGATGCTCCGAGGAACTAGCATCATTGATCCCTTCGGCTCCGGTGCGTAGTCGGGAAACACGCCAAATGAGTGCCCAACATTTGTACACGGTTGACATTTGTCACATGAGAACGGGTCGTTTCTTCGAATCGTTCTTGTGTTCAACAGCTCGGCTGTGGAATGATTTGCCGGCCTCTGTGTTTCCTCCTTCCTACAACATGGGTCTCTTCAAGACCAATGTTCATTCCTTCCTCTCCTCAAAAAGACCCTCCACACAGCATCCCAGATGACATAGACCCTGAGGGAAATTATTTTCCTCAGGGCCTGCTGTGTGGAGTTAATGTAAAAAAAAAAATTAAGGAAAGGTAAAGAACTCACCCGGGACCATTGTAAACTTTTTCCTAACCTTACCTATCTACGAATCTTCCACCGCTGTAGCCCTGAAGGTGAGAAGGTCCATTAGCCTTCTCGTGGTGACGGTGAAGTCCTGTCCTCTGCGTGGCTTCTGGAATAGGCGACCTCGATAACGATTCACGATCGCCTAGTAGGGAAGGGACCCTTTGACCCTCGGTGCACGGGAAGACCTTGATCGCCTTCCAGGAATTGTAAATGGGTGACTCGATACATGGTGGCGGCACTTTCCATCGGAGGCTCAGCGTGCTTCCGTGTAAATAAATAAATTCCCGACGGGAATTCGCTAGCTGCAGTTTTAGCAATCGCGGGCGTAACGTATTGTTAAACGGTTCGATCCATCGGATTCTTCTGGAACATTATCCATACAAGCCGACCGGCATTAAACACGTTTTACGCGGATGAATCCTTCGAAACTTTTAAATTATAATCACGCCATGTTACTTCGCTTGAATGTAGTCAATCACACGACTCCCGATTAGGGAATGCAAATCTCGCGAGATTGAGGCCTAAGCGAGATCTCGCGAGTTTAGAATAACAATACCGCGAGATCTCGCCAATTTCGAGATCTCGCGAGATTGGCAGTTTTGTGTGTTTTTTTTGCAAATAATCACAATATTTGAATAAATTAAGAAAAAAATTATAAAAATTATAAGTTTTATAAGATAAACATTTAATTGCACGAATTTTTCAATAGACTTTTATGCATCAAACATTGTTTGACGAATTTGTCTATATTTTTTTAATAAATTTCGTAGTAAACTTTGACGTAGGTATCTATCAAATAACAAATAAAACAAACAACCTTTCTCTTCTAATATCAAACAAAAATCCTTTAGTAATAAAACAGTTCTTTTATAACAAACAAAACAACGAGAAGTTAAAAAAAAATTAAACTTAACAACTTCACATAAGAAACTTTTTTTTGCATAAATAACCAAAAAAATACTCGAATGAAATCAAACTCAATCACGTAACACGTTAGGGAACGTACCCATGCTACGTAACCCGTTTAGGGGGGGGGGTCTTCGAAATATCAGGCTTGATACAAATGAGCGGCGGAGGGCTTAGGTTTTTAGTCACCGGGTGGGGGTTAAAAATTGCAAAAAGTTGGTCACGTAGTATGGGTACGTTCCCTTAGCTAGCAACAACTATTAGTAAACAAAACAAATGCGCGCTGATGACGCTGCACGCCGGCTTAACTTTCGACCAATCGCACGCACAAACTAATCTGAGAAACACCTCGTACCTCAGGCCGCCGCCTAACGCGCACCGAAACCGACATATTAGTGTTGGGTTGACACGACATCAGGATGAGTTTGGGGGGGGGGTGGGTAGAGAATTTCACTGAAGCTGTTTTTTACATCAGCTCCACATAGGGGGCCCTGAGGAAAATAATTCTCAGACCCAATGTCATCTTTGGATGCTGTGGACGTATTAGTCCATCCCCCCACTGGTGCAAGGCGTAAGGTCGGAGTAGTCAAAGGGACTCCCTCAACCACTCTCTCCGGATCCGGCCTGCCATGCAGCGAACGCATCCACCACCTTGACCTGGACAAACCTCACCCCATGAACCCAGAGCGAACCGCTTGGGGTGACCTACAGCAGAAGTGTTGGTTTTCTAATAAATGGTTCCCGAGGCGGCGGTACCCATACCCGCCTCCGGTGTCTGTTATTTTTATAATACGAAAAATGGATATAAAAAAAGGCCTACCGCCACACCCTTCCCCCCTTCACCACCGCTGAACCCCCACTGCATTACCCCTCTGATCCCCCCCCAGCAACCCTCCCCCTTATCCCTCCCCTCCTCAGCAACCCCCACCACCACATCTCAACACTCCCTCATCCTCCCTCCCTTGGGAGCAGTTGGTACTCTTGTGCGGTATTCACATAACAATAATTTACAATAAAAAAATATTAAAAATTTTTTTGTAAAGTTGGTAATTTTTTTGTAAAGTTGACTCCTGTGCTCATAAATTATTGTTATGTGAATACACATAACAATAATTTACAATAAATATATTTCAAAAAAATTTTCAGTTGGTACTCTTGTGCGGTATTCACTTAACAATATTTAGAATAAAAAAAAATTTAAAAATCGGAGCAGTTGGGACGCTTGTGCGGTACTCACAATACATGAATGGCTCACCCTATCACCACCTCACGGTTCAAATACAAAAATGTCATACAATATACAAACACTTTACGCCTCACCACCTCATACATTTGTCCTAAACTATGCGTGACATGACATGTAGTTCAATACATCAACCACCTCACACCTCACACTCATATTTGTCCCATACGTGACAACGTGACATGACATGTAGTCCAATACACCAACCACCTCACACCTCACCTCATATTTGTCCCGTACATGACATGAATATAGTCCAACAAAACAAACCACCTCACACCTCATATTTGTCCCTCCTTCATATTTGTCCCACCTTCATATTTGTAGTAATACAAAGAAAAAGAGTTGGTACAAATACATATTATTGTGAGGTGGGGGACATTTTACGTGTTTGCATGGGACATTTGAGGTGCCTCTTGTATGAGGTACTCAACACTACGACAGATCGCAACTCCGTCCGTGTCAGTCCGCGCTTCGAATAAGACTTTTTTTTTTCGTCCGAGATCAATCTCGCTAAAAAGGGCCGAGACCTCGCGAGAACGAGATTGCATTCCCTACTCCCGATCGATCTAGCACATATTATCTTAAAAATTAAGTGACTGTTGTTTTAACAGCGGCCGTACTCACGCTCTCAAAACTAGAGTCACGCCGGAAACAGAATACACACGCCGCATAGACAGAATCGTCCAAAGTGCCGCCAATAATATCAACAAAAACTCAACTAGAAAAGTACTTGGCTAATCGATAATTAAAATCGTTTCATAATATAATGCTGAGTATTATTAATTTATAAGTCGATTTTCCTATAAATAACGCGAAATTAGAGAGAGTATTTCCATTCTATCGGGTGCATCAAGTGCTTGCGGGGGGTTCATTTGGACCAATTACATTCATAATTAGTGGCTTCATCCAAGGTACGTAACAAATCACAATTGATTTCTTTCAATTCTTCGAAAATTCATAATTCTCCTTTAATTCTTTTTTAACCATGAAAATAATTCATGAATCCATCACAAATTAAAATAATGCCGTATTAAAATTTTGAAGAGAATCGACTGATTGCAAATAATAAATTGTTTAGAGAGATTTTGAAGCATTTTTTTTAAGTGGCGGTGTAGTGCGAAAAAGTACAACATGCAATTTTAATACAATATTATACAAATTAGAGCTTAATGTTAATAAATAAAGATATGAAATATAAGTTTAATACTTATATCGAGTAGATGTTTCAACTATGGAGGTGTCATCAATTTTATTTTATATTCTAAAGACAAGTTGTTTCACAGAATTTTAACAATTCATCACATTTCAAAGTTAACTTTCAAGTTCTGTAAATGTTATATTTAGGTTCTGTTATCATATCATTATTGGCCAGTTGATTGGTTGTTCCATCTAACTGATATAAAAATTGAACTTGAATAGAACCTTCACAGAACGAGAAAATTTACTTTCAAATTAGATAAATTGCTCAATTTCTATGAAACAGGCTCTAAATGCCACAAAATAACTCTTTGTACTTGCATTTAATTTCTCGTTTTGCTATTTTATTATTTGTCGCAATTTTTCCTAATACAAAAAATATATACCTATTTTAATATTTACCGTTGTCATAAATATTACAAAGTTTTTTCTAAAACCTCAAAAATTGCGTATTCTATTACAGCGTATATTGGGGTATGCATTAAATAAGTTGTACCAATAAATTACTTAATTTAAATAAATGTTTTCGTTCAAGAGTTTTATACTCCTTTTACAGGCTACCTCTCTAGTAAAATTTTATAATACATTTATTTTAAAGCTACTTAATAAATGGGAAATTGTCTTTCATTCATGTTTGTTCTATTGCGCATTCAAATTTTGCAATTTTCATTCCAGATGTCTTCGTTCATCAATTTAGCCGTATTGGTAGCATTTACGGGGACTTTGGTGCTTGGAAAGGGAATCCTCTCAAATGAAATAAGCATCGCTGGAAAGGAAACGAACAAAGTACGCATAAACTATTCAAATACATTTTTAGCTATTCCAATTGATAATCATATGGATACATTGATATTTTATAAAAAAATTGAGTGACATCGGATTCTCTCAGGATTTTCTCGCTTTCGTAGCTAGCTACTTATATAATCGTCATCAGTATGTCAAATACGGATACCAGCTTTCTCGTGAATATAAAACTAATTCGAGATTCCCCAGGGATCGAATCTAGGGCCCCTCCTGTTTCTTTTATTTATTAATTATATAGGCAAGACCATTAACCGCTCAAAATATCTCCTCTTCGTTGACGATATCAAACTTTTCAGAGCTATTAAAACTTATTTCGATTCCATTCTTCTGCAGAATAATGTTGATTCTCTTGTCAAATGGTCTGAATTTAATGACTCACCCTTCAGCATCCATAAATGCAGTTTCGTTACATTTACAAGATTCAAAGATACATTTCTATTCCCATACTATGTACATTCATAAATGAGATTTGAGACCTTGGCGTGATTTTTGAAGCAAATATCTCTTTTAAATCCCACATATCTGACATTGTCTCCGATCGATTTGTTCTTCGTAATGCGAGATGCGAGATCATTTACTAATGGAATTGCAATACGGAGAACATATGAAGCACTTGTCCGCAGTATCCTAAAATATAGCTCCATTATTTGGGCCCCTTCTAAACAAGACCTTATCCTAGAAATATAAAAAGTACAAAAAGGTTTATGCGTTACCTGTATATGAGGGAATATACTCGTACATACTACCCATTAATGTATCAATCATTGTTCCTAACAGGAATGCTCGATCTTAATAGCTTAGAAGGCCGCCGAAAGATATTTTTAGGCAAACATTTTGTTAAACCTTTTCAACATTTTTCTACGGTACTATACTAAATCCGCATATGTTTAAAGAGTTTAACTTATATGTCCCTAACGCATATACTCGTGGGAGATCCCACGCGATTTTTCGTGCTGCGAAAGCGAGAACTTAGGCGTATCAAAATGCGCCATTAAACAGAGCAACTCAACTGCTTAACGATTCTGCATTGAGCAGCGACATCTTCAATGTCACCTACAGAGAGTTCAGTAAATATCTTTTGACATACGTCATAACATAGTAATACCTACCCCCATGCACTTTATTTTCTCTTAAATTTTGTAATCTTCTCCATAATATTTTAGTGTATAAATTTTTTATGGAGAACCTGTAAAAATAAATAAATAACAAGATTTTCATCCCTCACGGCTTTCAGTCAATTGAATAATACGTATTCGTTCCGAGTATTGCCATCTAATGCATATAAAATATTTCAAATTTTATATTTTAACTTTTTCAATAATTATTGCAAAATTAGGCACTTAGAGCCGTCGGTTTCAACACTGGCTAGAGTTAAAGAAAGAGTAAAATAAATAGCTATAGTTAAATTTCACCAAAATGCGTTTTTCAATCGATTAAACTGTCTTTTATTATTTTTCTTTTACTTTCCGAAAACCGATGATTACTCCGCCATTGTTACATATTTTTAAGTTCTTCGGAGGTAAAATACGAAATCGCGCGCTTCAACAATGGTATATTAATCACGAGAAATATTATAAAAGATAATGAAAGTGACGATGAATTCCTCAATCTGTATTCAGTTTTGGAGGTGTACGTTTGGTACACGTCATGTTATGTTTGTGTGTGGGAAGTAAGACAACGGGAGTAATAAAATTGACAGGTGTGTTTCAGAGCGAGTGCGTTTATTGACTCAGCCTTTGTTAGATATATAAGACAATGTTGAGGTGGGGGTTGACCGTGACGTAGCCGCCACATACCTCCCCTCCAAGTGAAATGGTCAAATAATTTCACGAAAAAAAGTATATACGTTAATCAACATTGTCAAAGAAAATTGTAAAACCAACGAAAAATCGATACTTGTTGATAATTGCAAAAAGATACAAAAAGCATTTAAACGTTGTGAAAGGTACATTGTAAAAAACATTTGTCATTGTTGATACCTATTTAAAAAAAATACATAAAACATTTAAACATTGTAAAAGGTACATTGTAAAAAGTCAAAATGCATTAAAAATTGTTGAAAATAGATCATTTGCGATAAACCAAAAGCTGTAAATAAAGTGTCATTGTAAAACACAAGAATGATTACGCATACAAAAAAATTATTCAGAATATCATCACAAAAAAACACGAAAAATTATGATTGTACCCTTTTTTACAATATTTGCAGTTGACAGCAATTTCAGGAGAACCTACTGGTCTTTTGATAGTTTATCCAGAACGTGTAGTGTATTTTGCTGACGGGGTCATGAGTAGAGGTGCACTTGAGTTGACCGTCTAGTCGCCTTGTCTATAGCTGACTCAGTAGTTGTCCTGAATAATGTTGGGTCAGCTGGTTTATTTTTTTAGAAACATTTACAGGTTGGTAGAATGCCGGTTTATACAATTATCTTTTTTGAGTTTATAATTAAGCTAAAATACTTTTCCTTTTATTCTAAAACCTCGTATGGCCCTTGTATGGTGGAGTGAGAGCTTTCTTTACTTCGTTTCGAAGGAAAACATGATAGCAAGTTGATAAATTAGGGTGAACCAAAATGTGTTTGTAGCGTCTATAGCGATTCTTCCTTCTGGCCAAGTTTCGGAAATAGTCCATCAGTCTTTTGATAAATTCTGCGTCAATTTCGGCTTAGAAGGCCCGAAAATATTTTAGTATATTTAGTATAATTTTAGTATATTTAGTATAAGCAATGTATATATTACCCAATATAGAAGATACACTCCTACACTCTCCTTACCCATCTTTATCTTACTGTTCCCCCTCCCCTTGTACTTGATGCTCACTTTTGTACATTATTCTATCAATATAATGTCGTACATGTCATTCATAATATACAACTCTTCAGTTATACTCATATATTATAACCAAATTGTACCAAACTATTACTCATCTAAATTACAATGTTAAATATTATATATCAAAACTGTAGAGGACTACGAACTAAAACTGAGATTTTTCATGATAACATTCTTTTGAATGACGATTGCTTCATTTTCGGTATATCTGAGTCATGGCTAATTGATTCTATTTTAGATTCGGAACTGGCACCAACAGAATTTTACAGTATTTTTAGACGAGATAGGTCAAGTAACATTACAATTAATGGCATTAATACCCAATCAGATTCTCGTCGAGGCGGTGGAGTCATGATCATAACTCATAACAATCTTAACGCATATCCTCGCGAAGACTTGGTCTGTAATTCTGAATGCATCTGGGTAACTATTCCCCCCTCTAACTATACTTCCAAACGCACCATCCATGTTTCTTGTCTATATTTACCACAGGGACATGGATATGAAAATGCTCTTAGTTCATTCCTTTGTTTGCTTGCTAACGTCAAAGACCAAAACCCAGATGATATTATAATCGTAATTGGAGACTTTAATATGCCCACCATAACATGGAAACCACAAGATAAAAATTCACACTTAATACCTGAAAATTTAAATTCAATTAGTTCCTCACTTGCTGACACAATCCATTACTGCGAATTGAACCAATACAATTCCATTAAAAATGCCAATAAACGTATACTAGATTTAGTTATCTGTAATGAGGAATGCCTCGTATCTCAAGCATACAACCCTCTTGTCAGAGAGGATTTACACCATCCGTCGCTCATAATCACACTACAATTAGACACACTTCTAACAATTAATGCTCCACCAAAAGAAATTTATCGGTATGATAAAGCTGATTATGATTTTTAAACAACACCTGTCTAAAACAGACTGGTATTTTACTCACGATAATGCTGACGTTGACGAAGCAATTTATTCTTTTTATGACATTTTAAATAACACCATTTACCAGTTTGTCCCTAAACGTTTCATCAAAAAGAAAAAATTTCCCAACTGGTACTCACCTTATCTAATAAAAATCATCAAAGAGAAACAAAGACTACACAAAAAATGGAAATCAAATAATAATCCAGTAGATTACATAGAGTTTTCTATCAAACTCATACAACAAAAACACTTACAGAAACATTGTTACACCCAATATATAAGTTCAGTTGAGTCTAGTATTCCAACTAATAATAAAAGTCTCTGGAATTACGCTAAAAACAAAAATAGGAAAAATGGCATACCACAAATCATGAACCTTAATGACGAGTCAGGCACCGGTGCTCATCAAGTGTGCCAACTGTTCTGTAAACACTTCCAATCTACTTACGTAAGCGATGAGGGCACGGATGATCCCAATAATATAGATAATTCTACCTGCGTTAATAATGATAACCCGATCGGTAACGTACAAACAAACAACTCATTGGTCAATAAATACTTGAATAAATTGGATGTTACTAAGGGTGCGGGCAGTGATGGTATCTCGCCATATTTTATCTCAAAATGTGCCAAAAATCTTGCATATCCTTTAACTAACTTATTTAACATGTCCTTAAAAAAAGGAATATTTCCCACAAAATTCAAAGAAGCCATTATAATCCCCATCCATAAAACAGGTTCAAAAAGTAACATTGTAAATTATCGCCCAATCTCAATACTTACGGTATTTAGTAAACTCTTTGAGCGTATTGTGTACGATCAAATTTATATAACTATTGTCCGCAGCATACAAAATCAACAACATGGTTTTTTACAAAAAAGATCAGTACTAACAAACTTAGTCAACTTTACTGAATACTTAACAAGCAATATGGATAACGGACACCAAGTAGATGTTATCTACACAGATTACTCGAAAGCTTTCGATAAAGTTAACCACTCTATCCTCATTAAAAAATTACACCAATTAGGAATCCATGGCGACTTACTTAGGTGGCTAACTTCATATCTGCATAGAAGACAACAGTGCGTATCAGTTGAGGGAACTAAGTCTAGCTTTTTTACTGTGCCTTCTGGCGTACCGCAAGGTTCTCACTTGGGACCATTATTGTTTAATGTGTATATATTTGATATTTTTAAATGTTTTTTACATGCTAACTACCTAGCATATGCAGATGACAAAAAAATATACTTAGTAATCAAGTCTATCAATGACTGCATAAAACTTCAAGAAGACCTAAATCGACTTTTTGCATACTGTAAATTAAACAAATTAGTCCTAAACATTTCTAAGTGCAACAAATTATCTTTCAAAAATAAAATTTCTTTTAATTATAACTTTCGTGATACACAAATCCATGAAATAGAATCAATCCGTGACCTTGGGGTAAGTACTGGATGTAAAACTAAATTTTATCAAACACATTAACGAAGTAATCAACGAAGCCAATAAAATGTTGGGATTTATAATTCGCATATCTAAACCTTTTCGCAATATTAAAACTCTGTATTCCCTTTACACCACGTATATCCGCCCCCACTTAGAATACTGCACACTAATTTGGGCACCGTTCTACCAATGCCATATTGACAGAATCGAAAGTGTACAAAATAAATTTTTTAAACACATAAATTATAAATTCAAATTACTCTTTGCAAATAATACCGAATCCTTAAAATTTCACAACTTTACTCCACTTCAAACACGAAGATTAATATCTGATCAAATATGTTTATACAAAATTCTGAATAACGGCCTGGACTCTCCTGAACTCGTAAATTATTTAAGAATTCACATACCTACAAGGCCAACCAAACTAAACCATTTTTTTCATTTGCCAGCGTGCAGAACCAACCTTAGAAAAAATTCTCCAATCCCCCGTGTATGCGCGCAATATAATACGCAATTTAACAATATCGATATTCTTAATAATACTCTTGTGAAATACCGAAACGAAGTCAAACGTACGACCACAAATGTTAATTAAATTAATGCACAACTATAGAAAAGGTACAGCATGAGCATCTCCTGTCCCCATCCCACCTTCCTCTGCCTCTTGCCCTTTCCTATTCCTTCTTCCTTCTAATATACTTATATATATTTTTTTTTGTTGTTGTTATTTTCATTTTCATTTAATGCTTTTTCCCAATTACAATATTATATTATATCATAATAACCAACATTAGCATAAGAAACTGTTTTGGCTTACCTCATATTTAACCTCTTGTATAACTGATCCTGTATATAAATTGCTGTTTGTTTCTTACAATAAATAAATAAATAAATAAAATATCCCCAAGTATTGCTGAACATGTACCATATACCATTTGCGCTGGGTCATGGGACCATGTGTCATGGAATTCTCTGACGTCTACTGACTTTTGAGTTTTGACCAAGTAAGCATTTTTTACCCACACTGCTATTTGTTCATTGCATTCCTAAAATATCACTGCGTTATCAAACGCCGAGTTGATTTGATGTCAGCGTGATTCATTTTATTCACGAAGTTCAGTGCTCTTTCGTGGAATTTCAAAGGTGTATGGTCTTGCACGCGCCGTCGATTTTCACAAGTAATTGGTCTCTTTGAATCTGGCATAGTTATCAATTTGTAATTACGATTACCTTGACTTTTAAGCAGTTGCATCTTTATTTTATTCGATTTGATGTTTATGATGCACGTTAATGTTGAGTGATGAAGATCATGAAGCTACGGCAGTGAAAAACACGGGTCTTCAGATCGCCAGCGTATAGCTCTGCATCATGGTGGTGGAGAATGACCTGATCATCCAAGCCGTTGCTCGACGTGGTGGAGTGCGGAGGTGAACGGTAGGTGGCTCGGTGAGTTGAACCACCAGCAGGTAGGCCTTGCGATCCCTGGGCTAAAGGTGGCGTTAAATCTTGTAAATCGCGGGATATAGCTGTTCTCTACTTAACTGGGGAAAGGAAAACAGACTGACTTTTGCTCCCCATAAGACCGTGGGTCTCCTTATGAAAGGCTCCCTCAGTAGAGGTAGAAACCCTTTCATAAAAATGGGAGATACTGCAATCCGTTTTGTAGAGAGTACTAAATATTTAGGCGTTATATTAGACAGATCGTCCTCGTTCTTGACTCACGTTAAAAGCGTTTCTAGTAAGGCCCAGGCTTTCTTCTTAAAACTGAGAAGAATCTCAACTGCTGAATGGGGTTTACGTTTCCCTGCGCTCCGTCTGCTATACAGATGCGTATATGTGGCGCAAGTTTCATATGGTGCCTGTATATGGGAACATCGACTGGGTAATTCACTTATTCATTCGGCGCTTAAGAGGGGCCAGCGAATCCCCTTACTTGCGCTTTCAGGAGCCTACAGAACAGTTTCATCAGATGCTTTGCCAATTTTGTCCGGCATTTTGCCAATTGATTTAGAAATTAGGGAAGTTTTGACAAAGAAGTGTCTGAAAAGAGGAAGACCTGTAAACCACCTTGGTATTGAATTAATACCTGGTGGAGCAGTGCCTCTCCCTGAACTTTTAAAGATGATGAGAATAAAAACGCTGAGTGAATGGCAGATGAGATGGGATAGATCGAATATGGGAAGATGGACCTTCTCCTTCTTTCCATCAGTTAAAATCAGAATGGAAGGGGCATATCTTTTAATGGACCACCATATCACCCAATTGCTTTCTGGGCATGGGGAGTTTAGAGGTAGACTTCACATACTGGCTCTATCATCCCATCCCAATTGCGCTTGTGGTGATATCAACCAAACAGCCGAGCACATTTTGTGGCACTGTGAGATTTTGACGGATGCTTGAGACGAAATGATTGATGGTTTACAAGTTATTACGAGACCTTCATGGAATACAGATCTCGTCTCGAATAAGGTGAACTTTGAGTGCATGAGGAAATTCACGAAAGTTTGGATTGAGAGATGGCCTGTTCTTAGAGTCGCTGAGTAGCTGTAAAATAACTTATCAGGTATCAGGTGTATTTTGCTTCTGAATTCACGGACACTCTTCATGATTCCTTTACATTTACCGCTTGGATTTATTTGTTATGATTTAGGTGTTTTGCGTTTCTGTAATATGTTTTTTCTTTTATTTTATTAACATTTATTTTATTATGTGTTATGAGTTGTGTGTTGTGTGTTATATTTTACATTTGCGTTATGTTATTTTGTTCTGTATATTTTGTTCTAAAACTGTATATATTTGCCTTGCGATTTATTTTGTTAATAATTACTATACTACTTGTTAATTTATGCCATGTTCCTTGTTTTGTTTTATTTGTCTTTAACTGTTTCAATGTTTTACTGGATGAACTGAACTCAAATTTTTTATTTTTTTTTATTTCCCTATCTCCATATGGGGGTGTGCTGGACCTCGTCCCTGCTTCATATTTAATTACATTATTAATTTTGCAGATCTTTCTCAAATCTATCTGCGCCTCCCCCAATGACGTGCACGCTTGAGGCTTGATCAAACGACCTTGACTGTCCTTTGTCCTGCCTCTGACTACCCAACGCTGAATTTTCTTTTAGTCTACGGGTATTTTACCTCAAATATTCAGTTAACATTCTTTGAGGCTTCACTGAGTGGTTGGCTAAGGGACACGGAAGCTAAGTATAGTTTATGGTCAGACCGAAAGCCATTCACATTTTTTGTTGGTACTTGCCAATTGATTTGAGATTTATTGTATTACTTATGTTCTCTATTTTATGCAAGTGCTTGCAGGGTTTTACAGATGCAATTCCGCCTCATGGAGTCTCATGAATGAGTTTTTCTTTTGCCCTGTTTAATTTATCTTTGTCTCACTAACCTATTTTTTTGCATTTTGTTTTTCCTGTTAATCACTTGCATACTGCTTACTAACAACGTATGTAAGGACACTGGAGGTCTAGATTCGTTCAAAATAAATAAATGTAGCTTCGTTTAATAAAAAAAATTAGAATCTTGCGAGAGCCTTGAAGGGGTAACCATCAGTTACTTATACCAGGGCGGGTAAGAGATTGATAACCTCCACTGTTCTCTTGAGCTGAAGACACGGTGGGCCTTATAGCTAAAACGTGTTGGTGATCCTCGAGGAAGCTGCCCTGGACAGAAGACATGGCGGGCCTGTAGTCACGGACATTTAGCATCTCTAGAGTTGTGTGGTGCGATGGACCAGAACTGCGATATGGTGTAATGAGTGCCTTGAAGGTGGAACAGAGAGTCCGAGGATGATATCGTAGCTCCCTGCTTCCCGGTGTCGTACTGGAATTTCGTAGATCACTTGATGCACCTCTTTATCACTCTATTGTTCCCACACACACTTCTAAATCACTTCGGGGTCACCACTTTGGAGGATATTACTTATTAATATTTTGTTTTATATACTTGCCACACTAACAACTACTATTTTAGCAAAAGTACATTTGAAACAGCTCGTGGTCCTATTTAACACCCTTCCAAATTTACGACGGTTATAATTTAAACTTAGCTCACGACTTAGCTTTCTTTTGATTATCGCAATATTTTTGTGTGCGGGTAATTTTTGTCTAGACTTGTTCTTCTACTCTAACGACTTCATTTTCGGTATACTTTGTATCCTGATGACACGGCCATAAACCTACGATAGTCGACGGGCGTTGCTTCATGACTCGATCGATCGACAATCGGGGTCGACATCAGGCCGATTTCGAAATCAATAATTTTGAATGAAAATATTAAAATATTATTTTTATAGAGGTTAAAACAGATATAATTATTTTCATTTAATGAAAATAACGAACTTTGTTAGCATTGATGCCATTGTCGCCACTATTAAATTCCCTATACCGACTAAAAACATAAGACCAAATACATATAACATTTTTCTGCAACACGTACACCACCATGTACCAGACATACTCTCTAGCAATATGATACAATATCTGGGCAACAAGTTTGGGGGTACTATCGATATATTTTCTGACTACATCTACAGAATTAAGCGTATCCAGCACTTTGCTGAATCCTCCAAATGAATTTTTGATTTTTCCAATGCCATCTTTTTGGTTATTATTTTATTTTATTTTACAGTTATCTACACGTTTTAATAAAATTATCTCATATTTACTTTGTCAGTTTCACGGACATATGAATATTCATTCTGATGTCTATGGTCAGTTTACATTACCCCATGCACTAAAAACTTTTTTCAATGATTTTTGGTATATTCTATACTTATAAATTATTATTTTTAATTTATAAACTAACGTTTAGACAAGATTTTTATGCATAGCACAAAGGGTAACAATTATTATAAGCAATAATTAAATGTAGTCATAATTTGTCTCGACGCCACCTAGCGAGGGATTTAACACTTACAATGTCTCTCTCGCAAAAATAAAGTTGGTTGTTTTCAGGTGGAAAAAATATAATAAGCAGTAATTGTTGAATGAAACACTAGTATATATTGAATTATTTGACGGGTATTTGATAAGCCCCCATAGCTCAGTGGTCAAGAGCAGCTGACCGGCAATCAGAAGGACACGGGTTCAAGTCCCGTTGGCGCATGTTGATGAGTGTTTCAGGCTGATAATTATTGCTTATAATAATTGTTCTACACTTATAATCTATGGAGAAGCCCAACCGGAAGCAAAATAAAATAAAATGAAATTGAAGAACCCACCAACTGAATAAATATGATATTATTGATTTTTAAATTAAAAACGGTGCTTTTCTTTGTTTCAGATTCAAGTGATATTGGATTTGTATTATGCAAAGATACAAAGTGAACTTGACACAGACATATTCTCAACTCTTGCCAAAGGATACAATATACTAGACGAGACATACCGTTATGAATTTTTAGTTTCGACATCTGGCTTGAAAATAGTAGTGAGACGAGGCTATGAAGATTATTCTGAATACGATAGACGGTATGATTATATCCCGAGAATAACCCGGATTAATAGTTTAAAAATAGTCGGCGGAGTATTTTATTACAATGAAGATACCGGTAGCAATCAATTCTACTCAGTGCGAACAGACGGCGATAATGGACAAGCCAGTGTTATCGAGGAAAACGCTGTTCCTTCGTTTTTCGACTCCATCACCATATCCTACCCCGAAGAAAAACTGTTGACCTTTGGAAATATCGAAATCAATACTGAAGTGCCGTATGTCAAATACAGAGTGGCTCACCATCTGTTGGAAAAATTGTTCTTTATCGGTTTTAACAGTACCGAGGCCATCACAGGAACCCTCTTCAGCGCTGATTTGAGCAAAGCAAATTTATCATATGTTCAAGCTAATAAAATTCTTCAGGATATGAATGTCGCTGAATTCGTTGATGTGGCCGTCGACCAATACACGGGAGATATTTTGCTTGCCACCGAAAATGAAATATTTGCTCTCCATAAGATGTTATACTTTTCCAAAGTTAATCAATTTGGATCTTCACCGGACGGAACAAATCTCGTAGACACATAATTTTTAAGATTTCAAAAAGTCTTTTATTCGACTTTATATAAAATAGAATTTAACACATTACATTTTGATTATGACTTTTTTAAATTTCTTTCGGAGTGAATAATAATTCTATAAATTTTATAAACGAATATTTACTTTGCCGCTAGACATTATATTTATTTAAAGTTCATTTCCTACAGTAACTAATAACTTCGTTACAAACACTTTCATTCTCAATATCATATTATTACCTTTCTTTCTAATGTTCAGACTCTTCTTCCAGACTCTTGGGATGGCATACTTTTTTTTAAACAATAATTATTTTTAAATCGATTGTTTATACATGCCTAACTGAATCATGTGCTTCAATCACAAATTAAAAAATAATAGAAGAGTTTAAAAAATAAGCAAATTTAAGGATTAGTTGTTTAAAAAAAATTTTAACAATTCAAAAAATATTTTAAGTTAATTTTCACATTCTGTGGAAGTTCTATTAAAATTATGTGATTATTTCAGTTATATGAAGCAACTGACCTATGATGATATAATAACACGACTTGAATAGAACATACACAGGACGTGAAAATTAACTTAAAATATTTGATGAATTATTCACATATTTTTAAACAACCCGTCCCAAGACCAGTTTAGAAATTTGTAGTTTAATTTAGCTATAATAAATAAAAATCCAAAATTATTATAAAGTTACCTATAGAATGCATCTCGTTTTTTTTTACTTTCTTGTCCATGCCTTTATTTTAACTGTTCAAAGCGTTTATCCCAGAATTGACTTAATACTTAGAGTATTAATTTATTTGTAATTGGTGAGATTGTGGTTAATTTATACCGTAATATTGCTCATCATTTCAAGAGAATGCATTGAATACCTTTACCTATACTCGAGAGTGGAGTGCCGCCAGTTGCATAGAAAAAAAAATGGTTAGAATTCTTGCCGAATGTCGGTTAAAAACTGCGAACAAAATAATATGGAAGAACGAAGGCTGAGAACACCTGGAGGCGAATTTCCGTTCTTTGGCTTTAGTTAAGGCTCTGCAACCGGGCCCGAAAAGAAGAAGATGGAGAGATACGAAATTACGAATGTTAGAGGAGAGCGCTAACATTTACAGCGACAAAATCGATGCGAAAATTGCGAAAATGTTTAATAAAACACGACTCGTTTAAAATAGAGCAAAAATCTTGCGGGCATTATCTTAAAGAGCATTTAAAGAAACACTGTGAATTTTTTCATACATATAACTTGTAAAATAACTGAAACAAACGTGTTAATAATAATTTTTGGAGCATACTTTGCGATTTTTTTCTATCGAGGGAATTTTATATAATTTCCGTTTCGGCGCGGGCAAAGTCCAGATATTATCTTCAAGAATAACATATATTTTTTTAAGAGCTTTAAAACTTATCGTGTTTAAGGGAAATATGTAATAAATCGGTACAAATCCGGGTTGCGGGCCCTTAAGGAATATACCTTTCCCCCTCAGTTAGGTTTGGGTACCTATGCCAAAGATAAATAAAATATGGCCATAGGCATATTTCTTGGTGGCTTTGGATGTTGAACTGGAATCCACCTCCTGGCTATAGGTACAAATTTAACTTTTTTCATTTATTTCAGGCAAAAAAAAAGTTCGTTTATTTATCTTTTGAGTATTATTTCATCTGCCTTGCGAATGTCCTTGCGTTATGACGGAGGAAGTCTACAGAAATTTTACAAAAAATGCTCTAAACTTACCTTTGATAAATACGTTAATAACATTGTCACCAAAGCAACAAAAAGTTTAGGCTTTGTACTGAAAATATGTAAATTTTTCGAAAACTCTAAGACTTGTCTGATTCTAGACATGTTCGTCATCGGAATACTGTTCACAGGTTTGGAACCCGCGCTGTATTGTTTATGTTAACAGGTTAGAAAGAAACAAATTCCTCAATTTTAAATCATTCAACGTATACAAGTCTTACGACAAAATCGAGAAACATCTTCGAATCACGAAACCACTCAACAGGAGGCTTGCCGCTGATCAGACATGCTGTAAAAAATTATTAACTCAAAAGTTGACTGCCCGGAGTTGCTACACAAAATAAATTTCCACGCGCGCGCCGATTCGATATAGCAGACAAAATACCCTTTTCTACATTGATAGATGCAACACCAATTCCAATCAAAATGAATTTATGCAAAGGACATTTACCTAACTACTATTACAATAAATTTGCAAATATAGACGCACGTGCTGACATATTCACTGCTAGTTAGGTATAATCGCTACAGGATTTCATTGTATCACATTCTAGGTGCAAATAATACACATTCAAACAATTAAATTAATTTCACCTACTATTTTTATATTATTTTCGTGGAAACTTTCCCTTATCCCTCTCCTCCCCTTACCTGTCTCAACCCAAATATCTATTTCGCAGTCTATTTAAGTGTAATTATAATCACATTTATTTTATTTTGTGTATGATAGATTTATCACTTTTTGAATTTACATTTGTATAATTATTTTTTTAAATTGCTGCTTTGTTCTGTTATTATTTTTTCCTTAATATTCTAGTTTACATTCTGTTAGTTTTATGCTTCTAAATAACTATCTGTGAACATTAATAAATGGACTGTTTTTTGACATCCTCTTACGTATAATATATTACTAAGACTGTTTTTATTCCTTAAATAAATAAAATATTATTATTATTAAATTATAAAATTCATATTATGCCATAAATATTTTATATCGCAGTTAAATTGAGAAAATTGTATAGGGGATGTGAGAAATGAAAGTGGAAATTAGGTGGTTAGAGTGAAGAATGTATGGGTATTGTTATTGAAATATGTTGCAGATATAAGCATTAGCATCTTAGATAGGCGAAAATCTTTTCGGCAGAACAGTAAATTCTTGACTCAAAAGTCCGAAGGTAGCAGTTTCAAATTCCGAAATACCATTCTTAATAAATATTTTCTATTAATAACTTCCTTGGAGTATTCTATTAACTCTTTTAGTGAATTATTACATTTAAAGAGAGCGTTAGAAAATAAAATAAAATTAAAACTCTTAATGTAAATTCAGAATTGTGATCTTCCTTCACTTTTGCAACTTACGACAAATAAGTATGCATTAATAGAAACCGCAACACACTTGATAATTATTAATTTACTTAAACCGATCCACAAACCCACCTCCATTAAAAACTTACAAAAGGACTTGGAAGGAACTGCGGAAAATAATTTCCCTCAGGGCCTATGTCATTTTTGAAGATGCTGTGTGGAGGGTCATTTTGAAGAAAGGAAGGAGTGAACATATTGTAGGAGGGAAGAAACACAGAGGCCGGCAAATCGTTCCACAGCCGAGCCGTTGAACTCAAGAACGAGTCATAGAAACAACCCGTTCTCATGTGACTAATTTCAACCGTTTACAAAAGTTGGGCGCGTGTTTGGCGTGTTTCCCGACTATGCACCGGTGCCAAGGGGATCAATGACGCTAGTTCCTCGGAGCATCTTCCATTATAATACCGGTAGAACAAGGACAGCATTCCCACCTGACGCCTATGCTCCAAAATTGCAGTCCGTCTGTTAAGATGGGAGAATCTATCAAACAGACCGCCCGTTTCTGCACAGAGTCAAGGTTTTTTTTTTTAGGTATTTTGGAGCTGCAAACCAGAGGTGGCTGCCAAATTCAACCGTGGGGCGCACTTGCGATTTGTACAGGGTTAGCAGTTGTGTACTATTAAAGTATCTGCGGGCCCTGTACAGTACGCCCAGTTTACGAGAGGCTAACTTAACTCTAGTTTCGATGGAGCCCCCGTACCTGAGCTGGTCACTTAGAGTTACACCAAGCATATCGATGGAGGTCCTGTTCGGAAGATTGCTTTCGTTGAAGGAGACTTGATAAGGACTTCAATCATTAATACGATTAAAAGGAAGTGAGAGTTTAGGGTGTAAAAATGCCAAAATATATTCAACACTTTAAATGTGCATGTAGATAGTTAGATAACTCTTTCCGAAATTTGGCTAGTTTTGGCTACTTTCTTGTGTATTTTTATAATGCAGTTTATTTGATTATTTTTTTATATTTTTTCAATGCCTACTATAACCATAGTGAACGAAACTTAAAAAAAACCTTTCTCACTAAGATAATTTATTTTGAAGGTTTGTTTTTGTTGTGTATCTAAAAAGTTTCCGGCTTTTAGACATAGATGGCGGTGATAGGAACTGTGAGTAAATTCCGCTAGATGGCAGGTAGCTTAGTACCTAAGTTGTCCGACAGAGGGTCGGGGGGGGGGGGGGGGGCTGAGAGTGGGTGTTTTCTGTAAACACTCATTAGAACCAATTTAGCTAGCTCCAAGTTAGGACGACTGACGAGGTCCATATTGTATACGCGAAGTATTAATAAAACCAGATAAACGAAACAGAAACTATTTATTCCCAAGAAGTAATCTCCATCCAAAGTGTGTTGGAGAATCTGCTATCTCAAATAACAGAACACTACAGTTTTTTTAATTACTGAACACGTCAAATACCAATTTAAGTCAGTACCTATTTCACCTAAGTAAATTAAAATCTTAGATAAAAAATAACCGCCTTGGTAATAATTATTTTTACATATAAGTAGGTACATTTAAATGTCGAAAACACAACTTTGAAAGAAAATATAGGCCCAATTTGGGCCTATATTTGAACTACGAAACACGCCCTTGTGGCACTTTTTTACGTCGCGTCGGCTTTACACAAGAAACACTGAGGAAAATGAAATTCTCGGGGCCTATGTCCTCCTTGGGAATGCTGCGTGTGGTGGGGGGTCTTTTTAAGGAAAGTAGAGGAAGTTTGGAGAAGGCTAAGTTATTATGGGTAGGTCGGAGTGTCTAGAAGTAACGGACGTATGAATCCATTCACTGCGGTTCAAGGCGATCGATGGGTCAAGAAAGTCCGGCTGTAGAGGACAAAAGATCTCCCAGCAGTCTCTCCCGATCCGGTCCGCCACGTAATGGGTGGGAAAACGCCTCCGCCACCAAGACTTAAACTAACTTCATCACATGAATCCGGGCACTCCTTCTACGTCTATGTTATTCAATATTATGGCTCCTGAGGTGACGGTACCCATACCCGCCTCCCAAATTAAAAAGCTTGTGTTATTCTTTATTCTCTTTTCCTCATCATACCTTTACTTAATTATTCAAATTCAATACAAATGCATCTAGGGAAAATTTGCCTAAAACTGGCAGCAAAGCAATTCGAGGTATTTTAAATAGTGCCAAATTATGTCAAAAAGCGCTGCAGTGGTTAAAAAAGGTGAAAGATAGATATTTATTAACGCCTTTCAGGCTTTTACACATGTACATTATTAAGTGGTTCAGGAGTATAATGATACATGTATAGTGTATAACATAATAACCCGTATACAAAAGATACATACAGGGTGTTAAGGGACGTACTTGACTTACTTTAACCAGTGATTCCTGACATTATTTGGAGTAAAAAATGTAAATGAAATTTTGGTCTCCGGTGACTTTTTCTGACGACTTTTTTTTTTCAAATTTTTTTTCTTCAAAATCAAACAAAAAAAAAATCTTCCGCATGTTGTCACTGGTCACTCAGCCGGGTGTCCGATGAACCCCTTACCCCGCCTCCAACTGTTCAACAACTACCATTTTTTATGTTTTTGTAGAAAAAAAAAAACATCAAAAATGTCGCCGGAGACCAAAAGTTCATTTGCAATTTTTACTCCAAATAATGTCAGGAATCACTGGTTAAAGTAAGTCAAGTACGTCCCTTAACATCATGTATAAACTGATAGTATGAATTCTCTAAAATAGTATTTTGAATATCTTCGCAACTCCCTGTATTAAACGTAATGTAGGTATCTCAGTACAATATTATTTGCATCTGATCACTGAAAATCAATTAATTAATAACAATTTTTAAGATCTCTTTTCAGAATACATGTTCAAATTTTCGTACCTCTGAAAGGGTTTTAACAGGCGTTTAAATTTTAAAAATCATCAATGAGTTTTTATTTAGGTATTAATTTTATTTTTTTTAATTTGTACATTCAAGTTTACAAATTGCTATTTAATTAGAACATTTCATATTGTAAACTATATTTTTCCAGTTTGATGTAGCTCCTATAAAACATCTTGAACCTTCTAATTGGTGCGGACTTGTATCTGGTAGCGGGTTATATAACTTCATCTCTTTTTACAGTAAACTGTTCTGCTTCCAGTTAAGTTGTTGTATGGAGAGATATAGGGTTTTCAATTCCTATTTTACATCTATTTGCGATTAGCACCCTGTCACAATAGAATAGCGATAACATTATTTACACGAAATTGAATAAATACAACTGGAAATTTTGAAATAAAAAAAACTATCATATTTTTTATAAGTTTTTCAACATGATTAGCAAAATATTTTGATAAAAAAATGCCAATCTGAAAAACAAATAAATTAATTAAAATGAAGCTCTGTTGTGTTCTTTACAGCGCCATTGAGATGATTTTGAACACAAACAGCGCTATACAAATCATCCAATTATTATTATTTTTAAGGTCCAGTTGTTTCGCAGAAATTTACTTGTGTCAAAGTTATCAAATGGACATTCAGCACCAACTCCGTGTCAGCTTTTGAACAAAATGTGATTAGCGGAAGAGGACAATGCTCGTGTTGTTAAGCTCGTCAGTTTAATACAATTTGATAGATAGCCAAAAAGCACCTAGAATGAGCATTTAACGGGGACCTTTTAAATGAAAAAAAAAACAATATTGCGAAGAATGGCCATTTGATGACTTTTTCACACGTAAATTTCTGCGAAACAACTGGGTCTAAGACAATTATATACATCATATGATTAATTTTAATTAAAGCAACCCATCTTGACTACATAGGTATGTATTTAATAATTCACTTTTTTATAAATTAATTTTTATATATTTTTTTAAAAATACAACATATTTTATAATGTTAAATAGTCTGTTTTCAAAGCATGTATTTTCAGCATGAGAATTTTTTATTGATTCATTCTGCAAGAGTTCGAGGAGAACACACAGAGAACTCTGATCGAAGATTTTATTTTATTTTACATAGGTGCTTTCCACGCCTAAAAATGTGTTCTACATTTTGCGTAAATTATAACATTGAACATAAAACTGTAAAGTAATAAATAAATAAAATTAAATAAACTTAATTAGAAATAAAAATAAGAAAAGTTAAGATAAGTACAAAAAATTGTGACATAATTTAAAATAGTTTCATTATAAATAACAGATGCAACTTTTCATAAGTGGTTAGGTAGGTATGTAAAAGTCAATGTCTCCCGATGTAAAAAAAATAAAGTAGTTAAAATGAGTAAATTTTGAGTGGAAAAAGAATCATCCTTAACCTTAAAATTAACGACTTATTTGTAATATTCCAGTTCTCCCGAATGACAACGAAAAAGTCGTTAATTTTAAACATAGATCCTATCCTTACATAGAACCGGAATCGCCCCTCAGGAACCTTGATTGTAAATCGAAGACAGCATTTTTTTAATATTGTCTCCTTTCTTGCTCCATCCCAACTCATTGCCTAGGTAGGCTATTGGGTTCGGAAGTGGGTTCTCGGCTATATCTTCTTCGGTTCTGGGTATCGCGTTCCTCTGTAATATTTTGGAGCATTGAGTCATCCAGAAGTTCTTTAGTCTTCTTCTGGATGATTGTCGATGAAGTTTCATAGATATTGCCTGCTTACTTCACAGACCATCTCAACTGTCGTTCCGGGAGAGAAAAGAGAAGAGACGAGAAATTCAATGTTTTCTAAGTAGATGCATAGTAATTCAAACCCTTTCGGCGGGCATTAGTTCGCTGTTGCTTTGCATTTATTTTGGTATACATTATACATAAAAGGACGCATTCAATATAGAATCAGATTTAAATTATTCTTTTGAAAAAATAACAACTTAATAATGTAATAATTAATTCGACACCGCCTGCGTCAAAATTTATGATCAGCTGTCTGCCCCATTGCACGATTACTTGTTCATGTCTACTGATGTCCTGTTGCGAAGAAGGTTTTGGTGTTTTTCGCCGTGAAGAAATACGGAGTCCTTTCATTCGGACAAATGAAGTGCTGCATGATGTAGTCCGGCTTGACGGCCGTCTTGTTGCCCAGGGGCTCCAACAAGTTGTTCCACAGGAGATTGGCAGCTGGAAATAATAAATTAGACGATTACGAAAACTGAAAAATTTTTCATTCCTTCTAAATAAGCTGCGTAATACTGTAAAGTCATGCGTGCTTCCTGTTTTTAGTTTTTTTTTTTAAATATTGGCTCCTTTTTTTTAAATTTCAGTGGCGGGAATGGGTACAGCCGCCCCAGAAACCTTTATTGGATAACCAACACCTATGCCATGGGTCACCTTAAGTGGTTCGCTACGTTTGGTGATTTAGCAGGGGTGCCGAGTTCATGAGGTGAGGTTTGTCTAGGTCTTGGAGGCGGATGACCAGGTCATACTGAACCCCAGTTTCCTGCCCACCCGTCAAACCCTTTTCCTTCCCAAAACTCTCCTTTCCCTCTTTCCTTAAAAAAACCCTCCACACAGCATCCCCAAATATGACATAGGCCCTGAGGGAAATTATTTTCCTCAGGGCCTCCTACGTGAAGCTCATGTAAAAAAAAAACAAAAACAAAAGATGGATAGTGGGATGATGTCATCTTTGAGGATGCTGTGTGAAGGGTCTTTTTAGGGAAAGGAAGGAGAGGAAGTTCTGGGAAGAACAAAGGCGTGAGGAGTGACGGTTATACGAATCCAAACCCCCTACTGCGGTGCAAACCGATGGTTCAAGAGAGGCTGGCTGGAGAGGTCTAGGTTAGGTCTGCCTCAACCAGTCTCTCCCGATCCGGCCCGCTACGCAGTAGGTATGCAAACGCAATCGCCACCAAGACCTATACAATCCTCACTCCATGAACCCGGGAACCCCTGTTAAATTACCAAACGTAGCGAACTACTTGGGGTCACCTACGGGGCGGCGGCACCCATATCCAGCTCCCAAATTATAGTTTAATTTTACAAATAACGTACACGACCCTAATATCACCCTATATATGGTCACCAGCTCCCTCACTCTCTGCAGACAATAATAGTATGATTCTTCCAAACTTAAGCTATCACGTTTACCCCTGTAACTCCATTTCCTCAAATGATGGGTTTTGTCTTTATTTCCACCTGTTTTTGCTCAGTTGCACTTTGGATCCTGGATACTGTTAGGACCCCGAGGACAATAAAATAGGTAACCTGTCATTGAACATATTTATAAATATAGTGACATCCCTGATCTGTCCTACTCCTTCGCTGTGTAAATTGTAATAACACATTAAATTTGTTTACCTTCAATTCTCACTCATTTAAACTCTAAGACCCAAAAATGATATATTATGCCTACCAACCCTTAGGCGTATAACCCAGCCCTGTCTTTTCAAAAATATGTTTGTGAGTTTATTATCCCAAACTGTGGTAGTCTAGATTCTAGAAGATATTCAGTGTTTCTGATGAGAGTAAGTAAGCAAAATTTTCATATTACTATATATAATAAATCTGATCCCGGGTCAATTCTAGACACGTATCATTAGGTACAATAATAATATTAATTACAAAGTAGAAAGCCACTCATTTAATGAGATTACTTTGCACGATCTGTGATTATCTATTTACTAATAACATATAATATTATTAATACAAAAGATCAAATTGATTAATTGAATTAAACAAGATTAAATTTTAAGACTTGCACTTTGTAATCTCCTTACATATAACATTCAATAGCACATATTTTTCTAAAAGTATAATCTATTAAATAATGAGCTGGGATTTTAAAACTAATTAACACAGTGTTTCATTTTTCATTGTAGCCCATTTAACTGTGTAATTTATATTAGTTTTATATTATAGCATTACTAACGAGTTCCGGAATGCGTTGCAAAAGATATTGTTTCTCCCTGCGTGTCCTTTCTAATTCGTCTCCGTTTCGTCTCCTCCTCCACTTCCATTCCCGCATTTCCCCTCCACCGTCCTCGCCTTCCTCCCTCCCTTCTTTCGCCTGCGAACCCCCCTCCCACCTGCTCCCTACGCTTTTCACTTCCCCCCCTTCCCCCCTCCCTCGACCCGCCCTTCCCCCCTCCCCATCATTCTTCTCCAACCTCCCGAATTCCCCTCCCCCTCACGCCTACCCTCCCTGCCCCTAAAACACATGAAATACACTCATTTTTCAAACAACTCGGGCGCCATCTATTGCAAAATTTTAATACGAATTTCATAACGACAGAACTCACCAATATATAGAAACCTTGACGGACGTGAACACAACAACTCACCAAAGTTTCATCGCGATCGGAAAGAATGGTTTAGAGATGCACGAGGCACAAACAAACAAGCAAACATTCATTTTATATATATATATATATATATATAGATAATGAAAAAAAAAAATTGGCGCCTTGATATGAAATAGTGTGGAAAAGTGTTATGAATTATTTAAGCATCGCTTTGTTTTATGGTTTAAGGCGTTCTGTATAATTTCTTTCTAATAGTTTGATTCTTTCCAATCATCAATTTACCGATCCCTGTTTTTTCCTTAATGTAAACCAATTGGCAAGACTTGAAGTTGTCAATTATGTAAAAGATTGTATTCAGCTCAGGCAGCAGGACCAGTGAATAAATAAATTTAAAATTGATATTTAAAGCCTGTTGAGACACGAATATAAACCGCGAGCAGATATCTGTTGAACCGCGAGCGCTTATGTTTCGTACCGTTCACACGACGCTATCAAATATTTCTTCCTGTGGTAGAAGAAGGGGTCAGATGAATTAGCGAGCGACCACGGAGTGCTCATTTTTTGTGCTGAATCTGTCAACTTGACATCTGTCATCCACCGGTCTAAGCAGCTCCATGATTAAAATGACCCCCTCTCCTGTTTTCGTCGGAGTGGGAGGCGCTTTACTGTTGGCATATCGCCTCAGCAGTTACGGCTTAAGATGTGCATTGTCTATGGTTGGTGTGAACGGCTTAGGTGTGAACGGACTTTTATATTTGATAGCTCTGTCTGAACAGGCCCTAAATCAGTTATATCTTCAACACGCACACACAATTACAAGTAAAGCGAATAATTAACTTACCTGTGGGATTTCTTGTTACTAGTAGATATTTACACTAAATAAGACATTTTCTTCCAGGATTATTGGTGTGAGATGTATCATTCGTGAAACAACTCTGTTTATTTGGGGTTTTTATAAAAATTGGTTTTTTAATCTATTTTCTACAGTATTCCTCGCCATGTTTTCTCGTTTGCTACACGTTTCTATTAAAAGTTATATCAATAATTAATGATAATAAAATATCATTTATTTATTCTTATTGTGTTAAATCAATTCCCAGTTTGGGAGGCTGGGATGGGTATGGGATGACCTGAACCAACCTAAAGCGTGACCTTTCTGCGAGAAGTGGAAGCAGTCGTGCGTGACGTAGGAGGAGTCGATGACCTCCTCGAACCTGCGCTCCCTCTCCCTCGGGAGGTTGAAGAGCTTCATGAAGGGCTGGATGACCACGGTGAAGTCGTCTTTCTTGTCGTATCTGCCTGTCGCCACCTACAAATTAACAAATAAATTATAAATATATTAAATATAGTGCAGAAGGACTGAGGTATGTATGGTTTTCATAGATGAATTGAATTTAACTAATTAAATAACAACCACAACAAATCAATTAAAGTAGAATAGGTAAGTGTAAAAATATCTTTACGCGATGTTCGTAGATGAATTAAATATAACTAATTGACAAAAACAACATCAAATCATGTAGGTACATATTTGTGATATTCATAGATGAGTTAAATGTACCGAACTAAGAAAGAATAGCAATAGCAGAAATCAACTAGGTAAAGATATCCATAGATAAGTTAAATGTAGCTTACTAACAAACAATACCAACAGTAGCAAATCAACAAAAATAAAGATGTCCATAGATAAGTAAAATGTACCTAACTAACACTAACATCAACAGCAAATCAACAAAAATAAAGATGTCCATAGATAAGTAAAATGTACCTAACTAACAATAACATCAACAGCAAATCAACAAAAATAAAGAAGTCCATAGATAAGTCAAATGTACCTAACTAACAATAACACCAACAGCAAATCAACAAAAATAAAGATGTCCATAAATAAGTCAAATGTACCTAACTAACAATAACATCAACAGCAAATCAACAAAAATAAAGATGTCCATAGATAAGTAAAATGTAACTAGCAATAACACCAACAGCAAATCAACTAAAATAAAGATGTCCATAGATAAGTAAAATGTACCTAACTAACAATAACATCAATAGCAAATCAACAAAAATAAAGATGTCCATAGATAAGTCAAATGTACCTAACTAACAATAACACCAACAGCAAATCAACAAAAATAAAGATGTCCATAGATAAGTCAAATGTACCTAACTAACAATAACACCAACAGCAAATCAACAAAAATAAAGATGTCCATAAATAAGTCAAATGTACCTAACTAACAATAACATCAACAGCAAATCAACAAAAATAAAGATGTCCATAGATAAGTAAAATGTAACTAGCAATAACACCAACAGCAAATCAACTAAAATAAAGATGTCCATAGATAAGTCAAATGTACCTAACTAACAATAACACCAACAGCAAATCAACAAAAATAAAGATGTCCATAAATAAGTCAAATGTACCTAACTAACAATAACATCAACAGCAAATCAACAAAAATAAAGATGTCCATAGATAAGTAAAATGTAACTAGCAATAACACCAACAGCAAATCAACTAAAATAAAGATGTCCATAGATAAGTCAAATGTACCTAACTAACAATAACACCAACAGCAAATCAACAAAAATAAAGATGTCCATAGATAAGTAAAATGTAACTAGCAATAACACCAACAGCAAATCAACTAAAATAAAGATGTCCATAGATAAGTAAAATGTAGCTAACTGATAAATAATAACACCAACAGCATATAAAGATAAAGCCATAATAAATATTGCTAAATCATACAAAATCATATGTTTTTGTTTTAAAAATTTGATCGCTTAGAATATAGATGCTTAAATTAAATACTGCGTGTAGAACATATCTTGGCCCTTAAAAATTTCGGTCATTTTTTTAATAAATCTTTTAATAAGCCTAGAAAAAAATAAAGTAAAAAACACTTTCAAGTGCAAACTCTTCTACTTATAAACCCCTTTTCGGATATGATTTTATTGTATAATATGGCAAATTCAGTTTCTTTTATAATAATCGCAAAAAAAAATTTATGCCCGAACTTTACAAAATAAAATAAAATATCCATTTTCTCGTTGTTATTTTTGACATCAATCAATACGGCCCGCACTCTATTTTATTTTATTTTATTTTTTTTTTATTTTAGTTTATTTAGGAAACAAACAGTTATACATATTTTATAAGAAAGTAACATATTACATGATTGTATTAACCAGCGAAGTTTCCGCTACAATTTATAATATATAAACATGGATTAAAACATTAAAGAAAACATAAAGTGGTAGAAAAAAAAGAAAAATATATATATATACAACAGAAATGAAAGAAAAAAACACACACACAAATTAAAGCATAAGGGATATATAAATCATCCAAATATTATTATTATAATAAAAAGAAGGAAAACCAACATAATGAGAATGAAAAAAAAATAACATGCAGCAGGGGTGGAGAGTTCGTAATTAACAATTTGTTTTAATTTTTTCTATTATGGATTTAATAAATTGGCCTGAGGACAAATGGAAAATATCAGCGTCGTAAAAGATATCATTGTATTTTGTGCACGTCCTTCGGAGAAACGAATGTTGTGTGTAATTTGTTTTTGAGTGTGGGATGTGGAATAGTTGGTTTGACCTTGTGTTTCTTATTGGACAGTGGAAATTAATGTGTTCTAGAAGATAGTTGTTGTCAACAACGTTGTTAATGATTTTGAATAAAAATTTTTGGTCGGATATATTTCTTCTATCTTCTAAAGTTGATAAATTATGGAATGTTAATGAGTCTTTTAGGTTTTCTGAAGTTCGGAAGGATTTAAAGTCTAGGTGTTTCAATATCTTTTTTTGAATTCTTTCTAACCTTTCAATATTTACTTTGTATTGGGGATTCCATATGACTGATCCGAATTCTAATATTGAGCGAACAAAAGAGACGTACAGTATTTTGATTACGTGTCTTGACCTAAATGGTTTGGTCACTCTTATGATGAATCCTAGAAGTTTATACGCCCTGTCACAGATGGAATTTATATGTGTTCGGAAAGACATTCCGGAGTCCATTATTATTCCTAAGTCCCTCACTTCACAACATCTTTTTATCTCTACGTCATTGATTTTGTACGGGAATATTAGGGGGTTTATGCTTTTGGTGAATGATATTGTGTTACATTTTTCCAGATTAAGGAACAGTTGGTTGTTAGCACAATATATTCCAAGCCTATTGATATCATCTTGCAATTCTAGGCTGTCATTAATATTAGTGATTTTTTTGTAAATCTTAGTGTCATCAGCAAAAATTTGGAATTTGGAATTTTTAAAGCATTTACCTATATCATTGATATATAAAATAAACAAGAGAGGTCCGAGATGTGATCCTTGTGGGATTCCTGAAGGTATACTGTAAAAACGCGAGGAGAAACCCTTAGTTCTAACTGCTTGACTTCTGTTTGTTACATATGATTTGATCCATCTGAGAAGGTCACCATTAATCCCGATTTTTAACAGTTTCTTCAGAAGCAGGTCAATGTTAATTTTATCAAAGGCTTTTGAAAAATCCGTATAGATAGAGTCTACTTGATTTTTACCACCCATAGAATTTAAAATAAAATCTGTGTATTCCAGAAGGTTTGTCTCGACCGACCGTTTTCTGAAAAAGCCGTGTTGATTTTTAGATATGATTGTTTGTACCGCCGGAAAAAGTTGATCAAGAACTATGTTTTCCATGATTTTGCTGACAATTGGGAGTTTGGAGATGGGCCTGTAGTTGGTAATGTTAGTTTTGTCCCCGCTTTTGTGGATTGGTGTAATGAGTGCTTGTTTCCAGACGTTGGGGAAGTTGCCTTCTTCAAATGACATTTTGAATAGCAAGGAGAGAGGATAAGCCAATTGGTCCCGGCATTTTACATAAAATATGGATGGAATTAAATCAGATCCCGCACTTTTATTCGGATCAAGTTTTTTTAAATAACTAAGTACACACGATTGATTGAAGTTAATATTGTGGATATGTAGATTAGAGTTGTCGTCATCATTCTCACAGTTTATAAGATTGAGGCGAGGGTTGGAATTTTCTACAAAAACTGATCTAAAATAATCACTAAAATGGTCGCATATGGATTGTCCATCATTGCAGGAAATATCTCCAAGATACATTTGCTTTGGTAAATCGGAAGAGGATTTCTTTGATTTAACAAATGACCAGAACTGTTTGCTGCACTTTTTTATTGAATCTTCTGCCGTCATAATGAAGTTTTCATAACATTCTAACGCGATCTTCTTTTGACGATTTCTCAGTACTGAAAATGATTGGTAGTCAGCCAGGTTCTTGTATTTTTTCCATTTCTTGTGATATTTTAATTTCTCTTTTACAATTTTAATAAGTGGTAAAGTGTACCAGGGGGGAAACCTTTCTAAATTACCGTTAATTTTTTTTTCGGGGATATATTTGCGAATAATGTCATTTATGATATTGTAAAAATCTAATACGGCTTTTTCGGTATCCTTACCTTGAAATTGGAGTTTCCAATTTATTTTGGATAATTCCTCAGTGATTTGACCGTAATCACCTCGGTGAAACATTTTAACTGTCCTAGATGAGCTGGAGAGAGACGGTGCAGTAACAGGTGATAACTCTATGTCTAATGCTCTGTGATGTGAATCTTCAGGCGTCAGAGGTTCGGTACAATGGGTTATACTACATTTTGAAATATTTGTCATGATTAAATCAAGAATTCGTTTGTTTGTATTGGTTATAGAATTGAATTGGTGTAGTTGGGTGAATGAAAGGAAGTCTACCAAGGCACAGCTAGCAGTGTCTTCTGGAAAATTTGGTTCTAATTGGTTTTGCCCTTCGGTTAACTTCCAGTTTAGTTTGGATATATTGTAGTCTCCAGCTAATAAAAACAATCCTTCCGGGTGATTTGCGTGCAGGTCTGATGTGGTGTTGAAGTGATGAGTTAGGTTGTGGATGTAGTTGGTGTTTTGTGGATGATATGTGCAGCAGATATATAAATTTTTGAGTTTATTATTGTTACCTAGTATTGGCACTGATATCCAGATCTCCTCAGTACACGTAGACCAGGGAATTCTCTGAGCCTTCAGAGATTTGGATGTTGCAATTAGTACCCCCCCTCCCTGCTGCTGACCAGACAAAAAGTAGTTCCGATCCTCTCTAAATACATCATACCTATTGTCAAACAATTCACTGTCCTGGATTGATTTATTTAGCCAAGTTTCACATATAAGATAAATATCGTAATTGTTCAAAAGGACCTGATTTAAGAAGCTATGAGTTTTTGTGCGAAGACCTCGCACATTTTGAAAATATATGTTAAGCATTTTTAAATATTATGTTCGTGAAATTGTTTGGAAAATAGTTTGGAAAAAAATAATTATGCTGTGATTGGGGGCATTTTTGAACATACGATTTTTTTTGTTTTTGTTTGTGGTAAATTAAAATGTCTATGGTTTTAAGAGGCTTTTGTTTTGACAGATTGATTGTTATATCTATGGACAGATTACTAATACAATTGCAATTCAGACAATTGATAAAAACATGTTTTAACATTATTTGATAAGAGTTTAAAGGGAATTTGTAATTAACGTATAGTGATGATTCGTGTATTACGACTAAGTAGAAATTGAATATTGTGTTAAGGTACTGCAAGAGGTTAAATTTGATATAAATAGTAATTCGTTTGATATTCTTCTGTAAATTTAGTTTCCTAAAGGGAGGGCCGATGTAGAAGCATCTTGTGTGGGCATTGTCTTCAATGTTGAAAGTCTGTTAACGTCATCTTGGTCCGCAATTAAAATTATGGGTGTTGTATCACTTACACGAATGAAGATTTTCCCATTTTTTATCCAGCAGTAGAGAATTTTTCTGTCCGTTTTTATATCTCTACATTGTTTTAGGAGATGCTGATTTTTGGGGGTTAAATGTTCATTGATGTAAATTCTGCTGGCACCAGGAAGCTGCAATTCTGAGGCAAACATTCCCTTCCTCTTCCTTATTGCAGCTAACAGGTTATCTTTCAGGTGTCGGCGTGTAAATTTTACGATAATGTTCCTCTGTTTTCCATTTGTCACATTTCGGTTAATTCTGGGGGAAATTCTGCTTGCGAAGTCCACTTCCTCTCGGGTGATTTTACAACCAGCTGTAGCACCAATTTTGGAGAGAATGTCATAAATATTTTCGTTTCTATCTTCTGGAACGCCACTTATTATAAGGTTATTTGCACGATTATATTGATCATTGCGCTCTATTTGTCCTTCCAAATGTTTCACTTTCTTCTTAAGCTCCTCAATTTCCTCCTTGAACTCCTTTTTGATAACTTCTACTATGGTATTTTTGAAGTCTGCAAATGATTTTTCTAGAAACTGAATTTTAAATTCATCGAACTTTTTATCTAGAATTTGCAGTAGTTCGGGATTAGGATTATTGGTGGACTTAGAATTTGCACGTGTAGTCATTGTTATATATCGGTTTTTATCACAATATTAATTTTAAAAAGTGGAAGAGCAAAATTTGACAGTAGTTTTACACAATGTTATTGTTGTCTATTATTGTTGTCTATGAATTTGGATTCTTGAAGTGACCCTTATGGCATGGGCACAAGAACCATGCACTGGGCACACCTATTTCATATCAGTCACGCTCCGGCCGGAGCGGGAAATAGTCGCGTGATTCCGTGAAATCAATTTTAAATCCGTTTTATTGCAATAAACAATGCGTAAAAAGAGAATTAATATTTTTCACCGGCATTTACGAAATAAACTTCTCAAATAAAAAAAATCTCAAATACCTTTTCCAACCTTTCCAAAAGCTTTTTCTCAAGTATTTTTAAACTCCTCCTATAAAGGGCGTGAATTCCGATTTCGATATTTTCCTGAACTATTGGATCGCCTTAACTAAAATAAATATGTCCATAGATAAGTCAAACCCAACTAAGCAACTAACTATCACTTCGTCTCTCTGGAAGCGGATTTGCCAACATCAGTTTCGGCGGTATCGACAGACAACTCTGTCTTTGCGCACTCCTTGCTTCATTCATCTTGACTTCATGATAAATGTATCAAGATCCCACCATGCCGTCGTGGGTTTAATAAATTCTTCTGCTAGCTAAATCCTCTAGTATCGCGAACAAAGTCATCCGCATTTTGATGGAACAAAGAAAATACCCACCTTTAGCAGCAAAAATCAACATCCTAGATATATATATCTATCCCAAATTAATAAAATTAATTGACAAAAAACAGCACGGTTTTATCAAAGGTAGATCTACCGCAACTAACTTAACAATATTTCAAAACTTTATAATACAATCTTTTGCAGACAATAAACAAGTCGACTGCATATATACAGACTTTTCGAAGGCATTTGACAAAGCGTCGCCTTAGTTCTTATTTGTCCAACAGATCATTTTAGTTTTTGTTCAATCTCCACTTTAAAATTAAAAATAAAGTATAAAAAATGAAAGTTAATATCTTAACTAAGAATTATTTAAACTAATGAGACCTTTACCTTTACGGATACAGCTTTATCTTAAACACCTGTCATACTGATTTATTGAAATAATTAAAGAAAACCTTCACCTCCTATCAAATTTTCTAATGGTCTGTTGGACAAATACGAACTAAAGCGACGAAAGTATCCCATAAACTACTAATCCAAAAACTATTTGCTCTAGGAATAAGGGGTAACATGCTAAAATGGTTTACTAGCTATTTATTAAATCGTAAACTGCTCGTCAAAATAAAATCATGGACGTCGAAAGCTTTCTGGGCTACTAGTGGCCTACCGCAAGGTAGCCACCTTGGCCCGGTTTTGTTCCTCATTTTCATCAATAATATAACCAATTGCTTCAACGATGTTGAGGTATTGCTCTTTGCTGATGAAATCAAGCTATACAAGAAAATAAATTATGTAAATCATTGCCATATACTTCAGTCAAATATTAGTAAGATTGGTGCGTTCAAAATAATTTATTCTTAAATGTAGAAAAGTGCAAGACCTTGACTTTTTTCAGAAATAAAAATGCTGTTTTATTCGAATATTCCATCAATAACACAGCTTTAGAAAGAGTCACGGAAATGAGAGATCTTGGAATTATTTTGGATGAAAAACTACGTTTTGCTAATCATATCCACCAAATTGTAAACAAACGTATGAAAACACTAGGCTTCATATTAAGAACAACCAAAAACTTTAATTCCATACAAGTCATTAAATTATTATATGTATCTCTAGTTAGAATCCTAATGGAATATGACTCAGTAGTTTGGTCTCCATCTTACAAAATTCACATTAATAACATTGAGCGAATACAAAAAAAATTCTGCTTTTTATAAATTTTAAATTAAATATCCCACTAGAAGACTTGAAATATAATTTATTATTAAATATTCTAAAAATACACACACTAGAAGAAGAAGTCTTCTAATGTTAACATTTTTATTCAAAATACTCTAAATTTGACTGTTGCGAACTACTGCAACTCATTAACTTAAGAATACTGACAGTAACTACACGACAAAATACACTATTCTACTGTAGCATTCATAAGCGGAACTACATTGCCCACTCTCCGATACAACGATTTCACACTATGGGAAATCAGTACTTAGGTGATATTGACATATTTAACAAAAAACTTGACGAATTTTGTTGATCTTGTAAAAAACTTATTCCAAAACTATTCCTAAACATCTGTTTTTCTGAAAACCTATGAAATCGCTGTATTTTTGTATTGTTATGACTTTTGTGCTGTTTTATCAAATTTTATTTTTATTATTTCTGTATATGTTTAAAAATAATCTGTCATGAATTATTTGTACTACCAAAATGTAAAAGCCCTTTGGCCGTTTAATAAATAAATAAATATAAAACGAATGGAAAATTTTCACGAGTGCAAGTCGTGAAATAAAGTCTGGCTGAAAGAGTCCATTGAAATAACTTTATAAAAACGAAATAGAAGACGCACCTAATTAATAAATTTATTATTTTATCATTGAGGACAATATTCGAGACTTTCAAACGAAAATTTGAAACCAATAAATTCTGAAAAGATTCGAATGCAATTATTGTTTTCAATGATTACTCCTTAAAAAAAATATTCTAATAGTATATCGTTCTGCATACCTCTTCGGGGACATCTACTTTATATTCAAGTAAGTACTTTTAAGCCGGCTGCTTAGATAAGTATGTTGTCTTTTGTTATATGGCCGTATATCCTCACTGCATACTCCTTCGAGGACTCAGCATCATTGTTAGTAAAATATTTGAATGGAAGATTTTCACTCAAGACGCCAACTGATATAAGTATCTATATCGCCTTTTGTTTTACGATGTACCTATATCTTCTCCGCATCTTAATTTATCAATAAAACTTTACATTAGAAATAATCCTTTGGGGGATCAATTGTCCGAGGGTTCAACTGGCAGAGGGGTCATCTTTCCCGGGGATCAACTGTCGGGTGCCAACTGTCAGTATTCAACTGATGGCTTACCGTATTGTACACACCACCAACGGTCGCAAGAATAAATATGTAATCTGTGTCTAAAAATGTTAATCTCATATCAAATGCCAGTGAAATGGAATCCTTATTCACCCTTCGTGTAAACAGTGCAAGAAAATGATAAGATAGGCTTAGATTGAATAAATACAAGTAATAGCATCCTACCAACAAATGCGATATAAAATTACAAGAAATTCAATTTTTTTTTTATTGTTCACACATAAACGGCATTTGACCATGCCTGAAGAAAACCACAGTAAAGTGTACTGTAGAGGCTATACTTGAATCATGGAGTGAAAAAAAGTAATGCAGTTAATTGAGGTGTACAGAACGAGAGAAATTTTGTGGAATCCACATTTGCGTGTTCCAATTGACTGATCGATCTATGTTCACCGCGCGCACGCCGGAAACAGATGCGAGTAGGTACATGCGCTTTTCGTGCGCGCGCTGCGTTCACACTAATGAAATGGTCCTTTCATGTTACATTGCATGTTACGTTACAGCAGTCTGTACCCGGCTTTAGACGTTCTTGAAAGATTTTGGTTTGTTTATGGACAAAACTATTTATTCATATTCATGTTGTCCATTAACCGGGAATGAAATTAGTTAATTAAGATTCTTGTGTTTTATTTTATTATATTGTATCTTTTATTATTAAAAAAAAAGTTGAGTATGTACGGACGCAAGCAAATAATTCACCTCAATATTATGAACCATAACTTGCAAAAAGTGTTGCAAGTTGTTATGCAATCAGTTTTGGTAAAAGTAATTAAATTGGCGCCATCTGTGAATGCGTAGATTTTAACGTATGCTCCGTTTAACTTTAATTTTAAGTTTATCACGCCCTGTTTATGCAGATAATTCTTGGTCAATGATTTGAACTAATAAAATTATTATAATACCTAATGTGAATACCGCATAAGAGTCCCACTTACTCCAAACCCTCTGGTAATAATAGTCCAGAATAGGCCAATAGTCCAGGAAAAATCGAAACCCGCGGAGCTTTTATATATAAATAATACAACTTAAAAAAAAACTTATACCTTTCGTAAATTCTCATAATAATCAGCAATGTGACATAATTATGAGAGAGTTTTTCAAACCAATCCATTTATTACTAAAACCATCTGGTTATCTTGTCACGATCTATTTATTTTTTTAATTATTTATTAATCATTGTCTTATTTATTTTATAAATATTTTTAAAAATACTACATGATACATGTTTATAACTAATTAATATTAATTTCTTATACTTAATCAAATTAGGTGTAATATGTAAATGAAATCCTCAGCACGGGAGATCCCAGTGAGATATCATTATCTCTACATGTTACTAAGAAAGGAAGACAATAAATCATTTTTTTATGCACCACATTTAAATGTCCGTGTTAAATTTTCCTTACAGGAAAAACTAAACCCTTTCACACACTTCCTCAAATGATCATCTAGTCAATCCACGCTATGCAATTGAACTACATAAGTTTTATAAATACAAACAATACAAGAACAACATGTCAACCTACCAGAGACCAAATGGGAAAATAATTCACCGACTCCAGATATTTTCATATCAGAAGGTTCACCTCTGTGAAACTCCTAATTGGACCTCTAAATCCTACTGATCCCTCAATATGAATATTTTAAAAATCTTTTGTAATCCTAAATATATTTAAAACGACTGATTGTTTCAATTTTATTATTTTGTAGTTATTTTTATAAACAAATGCAAAGTATAAATCGGCACCGTCCTGAATAATTGATTTACACTAATCCAGATTTTCGACACATTTATACTACTATTCCGGAGATTCGTTTTGTGTTTCATACGGATTCCACTAGATGTCACTGATGATATAATATTACAATAATAATTATTTCCATAAAACACTAAAATACAGGTAAATAATATCAGGAAAAAAACTATAAACAAATTTCTTGGTTTTGGGTTATTATCTTTTTTGACTGGGATTTAAAAGTAATTATTTTAGCCGATGGTTTCCGCATAGAATTTTACAGCCGCCAGTTTAATAGTAGTTGGTAACCTGACGTGAAGTCTCAGAAATGATGTAATTTTACTAACCATAGCCTCCAAGGCCCGCTGGTAGCTTATGGCAAGATTCGCTAGATGGCTCACGTGGTCGTAATTGCCTTTATGAAAACAAAGGCAGAACAACCTGTGAAGGACGTGACACATCGGAGACCTCTTCACTCGTACAGAAACTGTGACATCTGAAATTAGAGACAACCAATGGTATTTAAATAATGTCAAGATGAAGTTATACGTGAAATCTTATTTAGATACTATTTTGATTAATCTTTACGACGAATCGGCTTACAATATGAACATCAAAAAATATGCTACAAATACATCGAAGCTTTTACTAGCTTTTCTATGTATTGGAATTACAATAAAATTATTATTTACGTAACAAAAAATATAAGCGTAAACCACCAAAAAAAAAAGTTTTTTCACGACTTAACCATGAAGTAACACAAGAAACAATTTTTAAAAAATACACCTTTATAGCCAAGACTATATTTGAGGTTTTCTATGTTCTAACTTTTTTTCGTTCTTATAAAATTATGCACAAAAAAATAAATACCCCTTTTTCGCTTACTTGCCTCGTGCAAATAAGACGCTCGATTTTAAATTATTCAGGCATGAGAATAGAAATATGTCTAGCGTTTATATTCCTCTTAAGACGGGTCCAGAGCTCAAACATTTGCCGCAATTTGCCGTGAAAGTCCATCAAACATCACATCAACATTTTTTGTTTTCCGTCTCCTCCGTTTGTTGAAACACTAAACACGGTTGAAAGATTGGTGCGAAATTCGCGCGATCACCCACAATTTGGCTTGTGGTCTGTGATAAGGATTTGTCGATGCTTAAGCAATGAGCACTTGACGTTTGACGTTTTTGGCATTTATATCAAAGTTAAAATGCGTTCTGATGAAAAAGAGATGCATAAGGGAGAAAACACAGATATTTTAATAGATATTTATTTATCAGGAAAGATTTTGCACTAATATCGATTATTGCACGACCTAAAGTTACTATTAAGAATTTAGAGTGCGTAAATATTTGATATTATCGTCGAACATGGGAAGCTCGAAACACAACAAAAATTGTCAATATTTATGATGTTGATGACAAACATTGGATGTTGTTGTGGGACTGTCAAGGCAAATTTCAAAGCTATGGACCCGAATTAATGTTGACAACGTGAATTAACAACAGGCAATGTGAGAATGGAAGAGTTTTTTTCGATAAGGAACCAGAAATATGTTGTTCGAAAATAAAATGATTCCTAAGTTACGAAATGCCAAGGAAGTGAATATTAAAGATCGTTTAGGTATAAAGGTATTACGAAGGTAACATCCGATCCGATATTTACATTTTTACATATTATAATATTTTGTATATCGAATTTTACTAGAAAAGCGATTTGCGAAGAACTAGAACAAATTATTACCGTTTAATGAATGCACATGGAAAAGGGTAAAATGTATGCACATAGGTGTTATAATATTATTTAAAAATAATACGTTGGAAAATGAACATACTCAATATAACTGCATTGTAAAAACAGAGCTAACAAGTAAGTGTTTATAAAATAAATAATTAACTGCTAGGAAAACTCTTCTTTGAATATCCATTATTTAAAGCCAGTAATTCATTTAAGAATAAACCATAAAGAAAACTTATGAACCATAGAATAAAGGTACGTTTTAAGATTTTCACGGCCAAAAGCATTTTCGTTATTTGTTTAATCTACCGGATCTTCTGGATCTGCCCTGATGATGGACACTGCAACGATATCCAAAACGTTGGCTAAAGAAGGAGGTAGCGCAACACGGCATAACACCCCAAAGACAATTAACGAAAAAACATAGAATAAAGATTTTAAAAAATGCTTTCAAATTCAGTTATTAAAAAAATTAACCAGTAAAAGCTTTTTTACGGCAGTTAAGTACCTACTTCTATTTTGAAATGTCTTAAAACTTTTTGTTTTGTTTAACTGCCAACCTTGCCAAATTCCGATATCTATTTCGCATTTCAAGTGCTCTAATTTCTTCGAATTTCAGAAAAATGCATGTAACAAATGATAGTAGAATGCATTGTTATCGACAACGTATCTATCTGCCGAGTTTCGGGATCCCGAGAAGTGGGATAATTTTCATTTCAAAAGGATAAGGGACTAGTCAGGGAATGAAAAAATTAATGAAGGTTTTAGAAAAGCTAGTAAAAAAGCAATAGACAAAAGTAACAGTTACCAATGACAGATACCAAGTTGATAAATGTCCTTGGAAGGTTCTCCTGCAGATAGTCCAGTCCTTGTTGGATGTTCTTCACAAAGGTCGATGCAGAGGCGAGGTCCTTATTGAAGCACTCCAGGGAGCACTGGTCATTGGCTCCGAAGAAGACGGTGACCATCTTCCAATCTTCCTTGAAATTGACTTTCGGATCGCGTTTCATGCGGTTCACCAAGATCTGTCAGTAATAAAAAGAAACCATAATGAAAAAACTAACAGTGATGAATAAACGATATAAATAAAAATATAAACAAATACGAAAATTTTAAATAGATCAATAATACAAATAAATAAATTAAAAGGTCTGCAAATTTTGCTAATTGAGTCGGCCAAGACGTTCGTTATGTGGTAAGAGAGAAAATAGTATTTATATAATATTGTTAATTCTCATAGACATCCATCATATGTCCGTGTTAATTCTGAATTTGAAATATGAGATTCACAAAAATGACTTAAAAATAAGAGGTCTCAGTGACCGAATTGAGTAAGGCCATCGTCCCTGTAAGACGAGGAATCCTGGATTCGTCCCAGATGCTACCATTAACTTTTTATTTTTTCTGTGACTTGTTATTTTTCCTATTTCATTTAGATTTGTTAGTTATTATCTTCTTCAAGTGTATAATATTATTTATAATTTTTATCTTTAATTCTGACGAAAAAAGCATTCGTTTTGAATCATTTCGATTATTTTGATTACCTAAATGGTGGTGAATACAAGGATATTTATTTTCATTAATTTATGTTATTAGTTTTACATGAAAACTTAGCATTAAATTAAGCATGGAAAATGGAAGATTTCATTTAGAAGACCTAGTTGTTTGTAACTCCGTCACCCTATTTTAATTTATTTTAAAGTCGGGCTATATGGTAAAGAATTACGTTTTTTTTTTTCAAAATTTACCGAACCCTAGCGGGTATCATCAGGCTACTTTTAAAAATCTAACGATAACGGCTCGGCGCCGACATCGGAACGCGGCGTCCCATTTCTGTAATGTATTTTAGGGAGATGCAATAAAATGATACTTTTTTTCCTTTGAAGGTAGCAGATATCGTTAATCTCATCGTTTGTATCACTATTATTTAGTGTGTAAGTAAGAGCCGCAGTATTATTGTGATAAGAAAAGTACGTTTATTATCTCTTTTGTGTCGTTGCGTGCAGTCGCCGTTAATGCGAACCGTTATACAGGGTGTCCGGGGGTAAAGTGCATTAACTTCGGGAGATGATCCTACATGATGGTAGGAGTAAAAAAGATTAACAACTTTTTTCGAAATTCCAACTTTTTTTTTCCCATATAAAAAGATCTACCTACTAAAAATCCTTTGTGTGAGGTACCGGGCACGATCGTGGCAACATTGTATGGTGGTGATTGGCTCGTATCGTAGCAGTGGAAAATAATAAAGCTGGCCGCGCACGCCGGTCTAATTTTATCTTTTCACCTCATAACTACACCTAAAAGTTGGAATTACGAAAAAAATATTAATCTTTTTTATTTATACTATCATGTAGAATCACCTCCCGAAGTAAATGCACTTTACCCCCGGAAACCTTTTTTAAGACAAAAACAAATTACTATTACTGCTGATATAACGACGACAAATGTGGTGGGATTTTAAACAACTAGGCCTTAATTTAGATATGTTATCGAAGCTTTATGTTTGATATTATTGTAGAAAGCAATCACTTTGTGTTTTGACATATTTAATAAAATAAAATACTTTTTTGTTTAAAACCACGAGATTTATTAATTTATGTACCTACCGGTTACGCTTTATTCAAGAATCTTCAGGGTACAAATTAATACTGTATTAATTTGTACAGTATTAATAATTAAGTACAGTATTAATTTGTAGCCTGAAGATGCTCGAATAAAGTGAAACCGGTCGGTTCATAAATTAATAAATCTCGTGGTTTTAAACAAAAAAGTTTTATTTTTATTTTATATTTGGTTCTAATCTTGGAGAAATTGTGTATTAAATCCTACAAGGTTCTAACAGGTATAGAAAGAACAAAAATTTCCAACATTCTAAACAAGTCTATATTAATCCTCTGTATAAATCTAATATCGCCATTCATGGAGATATTAGATTTATTCAATTCACAAACCGGTTAAACACCAATTAAATCATTTTACGAGTTATTAAGCATTGATTTTAGCATTTACCCGAATAGACGCACACTTTATTTGAAAACATAATTGTATCGGAATAAAGATTAAAAGTCCATGTCCAAAAAAGTATGTTGCCCCCTGCAGTCACCCACCGTACATAAACATGGTGTTGCCTGTTTTGTAATAGTTGTTTTATTTGAAGCTCTTCTGTTCATAAACAGTTATTTGCTAGCATCTAACATGTTGCCCGTGACCATAGTTCATATGATTGGTTACATAAGTAGGTACGTAACAAATAAGTAATGAGCACAAAAAAGATTTGCTGTTCTCGTGATATGCATTATGAACGTCATGGTTCTATGCATATTTTTTGTTTATTTGATCAGAACTGGGTCTAGGGCAAGATGGCTTTCAATAATTTGTAGAAAGTGTACAGCAACAAGCTTGTAGACACGATACATATAATTACTTGCACATGCTGTAGGAGGTACGAATTAAAAACTGCATATTTAATATTATGTTTACCTCAAAGACGAATATTGAAACATTTTGACCACCGACACAAAAAGCATAATAAAAATGTTTTATTTTTTGGATTAACTTTTTACGTAGGATTTGTTAGGGTTAGACAAGCATAAAGGAAACAATTTTGATTAATTTTGTGTTATCTCGATAAACGTGTATGGCCTTACGTTTACATTTTGAATTAATGTAATGGTAGGTATCTAATGTAAGCATTTTAAAAAGTGTCTTCCACTAGGAGTTTTCTGTTGACTGACCAATTGCTGCAAGGAGCGGAAAGCACTTTCGTCTCGCATCCAGGATGTCATGGCTTTAGTTGTGTTTAGTGCCCAGATAAAAATCGATAGGTGGATGCTTCCTAACCTTCACATTTCATGTACAATTCCCCTTCCCACTTCCTTTGGTCTCACAATATAGCCTTAATTATGGATTCAATTTAATAGATTAATATGCGGGATACCAGATCATATTTGTCCAGCTTTCTATACTAATTCTAAAATAAATAAAAAACGATTAATAACAAGGATATTTCAAATAAATTTGAAAAAAAAACGGGGTATACACTTTAGTAAGTAACGATTGTGATGCACAGTATGTACGAATGACTACTAGAAATTTTAAAACCAGAATCAGGGAACATGAACTTTGTTTACGAAATAATAACTACTCCGAGTTTGCTAACCATCTTATAGAGGCAGGCCATAGCTTAAAAAAAGAAAAAACTAAGTTTAAACATTGCAATGTAAATTAATTTTTTAATTTGTGCGCTTTAGAAACTTTAGAAATTAACAAAAAAATTAAATCCAAAATTAATTTAGTTATTAAAATAATAGCACCATGTAAATCACCTCTACTTACAATGTTTCCATGTAACTTTGACTCCTCCAAAATCCTCCCTCCCACTACCCCCGCCTAATTGATTTTTGTACTTGTATAGAATTTTTAAGTTAGTTTAAAGTTTGCTCGTGAATGACGTGGATGTGTCGAAACCGGTCGCAAAAAATTTAAAATTAAAGTAACAAAAAATGTAGATACATTGAAAATATAAACTCTTCAAAACAAAAATGTCTAGAAATTGTTACATAGTCAATGCCCAAGAAATACAAAAACCAAATAAAATTTATTTGCGCACGCTGGGTTTGAACCCGCGACCTTCGGATTGTGAGTCGAGAGTGTTACCTCTGGACCACGGAGGCCGTCGTGGAAATATTGTCCCGACGATTACATTAAAAACCATTGTTGTTTAAAAACTCTCTTGTCAAAATCTGTTAATTGTTAGAACAGGGAATGGAAGGTAAAATTAATTTTATCTATAATATTCGTTTGAGCAAACCACGTCTATATCATGAAAAACCCGGCCTAAGACTAATCATACAAACAATCCTTAACCCGTGAGAAATAGTTTTTGATCTACATGAAATCTTTTTTATTACCTACTTGAAATTCTACGGACTGTAGACTTCGCGTAATGTTGATTAATCCGATTTGACAGCTCGTGCGCCCGAGCTCTTAGGAAGATTAAAAATACGCTGGCTACCATTTTGATAGATATATTTAAAGTGGTCATGTTGTATGAGGATTCTGTTTCTCGCCAATAAAAAATAAATAAATCAAGGAACATCTTGAAAGCAAACTACAAATAACACCTATTATAAATATAAGTGCGCAAACTTACGAAACAGTTGGTAATAAAAGAGAGCCTATTTAATAAACCGTATAATATATCACGTAATTAAAACGAATACGTTGCGGGAAATTATATTGCACCAAATATAACGTTAATGCACCATTCAAAACAGCGCGGCGCGGAGACATTTTTAACGTGGTGTTTTTTTTTAGTTATAGAAATTTCGTATTACTTGACCGTAGTATTTTTACCTAATAACACGTTTATCACTCACAAAGCACTTTTTACAGGGTGAATTGCCTATTTAAAAAATAATTATCACTTAACCAGTATTTAGGATTAAAAGAGGAATAATAAGTTGTTACTATGCCCACAAGACTAATAAACGAACCAGATTTCTTTTTCTATAATAATCTTAATTTATAAAACAAAGTCCGGTTAGTTACACCATTTATAACTCGAGAACGGCTGGACCGATTTTTATGATTTTTGATTTGTTGGATTTTTCTCCGCCCTGAATGGCAGAAGAACTATTAAAATATCGGAAAACATCACGAAAAAAAAAAATATGAAGAAAATTTTTTTCCTCATACATATTGTATGGAATGAAATCTCAATTTTTTTAAAGAGCTGCGGGAATATTGTGATAAGCATCTACCTATAAAATTGAGTAGTGAGTGAATTCCAAAAATTCAAAAACATCATATGTCAAAGGCTGATTGTTTTGCTTTTGTTCTTAATCATATAATGCTGCCCCTCAAACTAGATGGACCATGAACCATTGATATAATGAAACCGCACGCAGAAAAATGACGACAGCATCGTTCGCCCATACCTTGGTACTCGCCTCGATTTTTTTTTTATCTAACTGCACACCAAAGGGCTTTGAAACAGAGAATGGACAGTTAACTCGAGAGGGTTTACTCTTAGGTGAGAAAAACCTAGTCGAATTTAATGTTTCAAAGACCCAATCATGTCTGATTACGACTGAAAGGAATCGAAATGACAATCTAGTCTACTTCAACGAAAGTAATCTTCCCAACATGCCTTCCATTGATATGCTTGGAGTAACCTTAAGTGACCCCGGGGATTGGAGCTCCATCGAAGCCAGGAGCCTTAGGAGCTGGGCGTATTGAATAGGGCCCGCAGATACTTTAATTGTATAATTACTAACCCTGTGCAAATCGCATGTGTGTCCCACTCTTGAATTTGGCAGCCACCGCTGATCATTAGCCCCAAAATATCTGAAAAAACCCTTGAGTATGTTCAGAAACGGGCAGTCCGTTTAATAAATTCCCCTATCTTAACAAGCGGATTACAATCTTGAGAGCACAGCGAAGTATGCTGTCGATGTTCTACAGGTATTACGATGGAAGATGCTCCGAGGAGCTAGAGTCATTGATCCCTTCGGCACCGATTCATAGTTGGGAAATACGCCAAACGTGCGACTAAAATATGTACCCGGTTGACATTTGTCACATGAGAACGTTGACATTTGTCACGCTTCTACGATTCGTTTTTAAGTTTAAGTGCTCGGCTGTGGAACGATTAGCCGGCCTCTGTGTTTCCTCTCTCCTCCATGAGGAGACTTGAGAGAGTTTTGAAGAGACACATGTACACTTCTTCTTTTCCTCAAAAAGACCCTCCACACTTATTTAAACAGCTTATTCAAAGAAGACATGGGCAATAAGGGAAATTATTTTCCTCAGGGTTTTCTGTATGGAGATAATTAAAATAAAAGACTAATGCTAATTGATTTTATTGCTTTGACAGTGTATGGTAACACTTGGTAGTGACTTTTAGTCGGAAAGTTTCCATGACAAATTTTCTGCTCTTTTCCTTATCTAATGTTGTATCTCTTTTGAGGGTGAATAAATCGGTATTTTAAAATAAAGTTATTATATCGCTGTTTTATTACTATATTTATTTACCTTGGCTTGTAGAAGGGCATCCATAGCCGACGATACTGGGAAGCCGATGTTCATGTGCGAATTGGGGGCTCTGTATTCGCCAGTTCCTGTGGAGTACCCCGTTACCCGGGGGTTGAACTCCCTTAGGATGTTTGGTAGCGTCATCACCTCCCTCCACGATTGGTCACCCCCTGTAATGATTGTGGGCAACTAATCAATTTATTTTAAATTGTTTTACAAAATTCATCGTGTTACTTTCTCATAAATGTATTTTTTTTTTAAATTTCCGAGACATCCGAGGAAGATATGGCAAGATCAGACCATTTATATATATACATAGTAAATCAGTGGACAAATGCCCAAGCACAGTGCACAAGCAGTGGACCATCTAGAATTTTAGAACATAGGTTCTCAATGTGGGCGATAACGCCTCCTTGTGGGCCTTTGAGACTTTCAGGGGGCCAGTAGAATAAAATAAAGAGAAAATTGGCGAGCGTTGAGATGGCACAGTGAGGGCGTACGTAGGTAAAAAAATATTGTCTAAAAAAGAAAAAAAAGCACGCTAATCTCAAGTGTATTAATATTATTAAGAATTGACACCATATCATGAATACAAGAAAGAAAGAGGTAGCAACCCGGGACTTAAAATACAAAAGAAAATTAGTTTTTTGACTTGCTAAACAAACACAAAAATAATTTTATATATTTTTAATCATCGAATTATTGATTCCGTGATACTTGAGCCACCCCCTCCCCCCCGCCCTCTCCCCCTCGCCCTCCTGGGGGGCTCTAGAAAAAATAATATTCTCAAAGTAGGCGGTGGACAAAATAAGGTTGGAAACCAATATTGTCAACATTAAAAAGCATTTAAGCTAGATTTTTAATAATATAGGGTATTAAATTTTGTTTTTGAAGCCACACAAATTTCAGTTGCTATGGATTACATTTGAGTGTATTTTGAATGGGGAAACCAGTACTTTTTTTGTACACGTTTATCGGAAGATCGAATAAAGCTGACCTTATTTTAATAAGTGGAGGGTGAGTGCATAGGACGAGCGAAGAGAGAACAAACGTAACGCGCCAAGTCAAGCAAATAGAAGATAATGTAATAAAATATAGTAACACCCCATTAACATTACAATGTTCGCTTAAATGCTGACAGCCCCCTTTTATAGGCCTATCCACAAAGAAAAATAATTGCTTTAAAACATCCGGTGAAATCTTCATCAGTAATTAATACACTACAATATTATGTTATATCATTCATTAATTTCTCACCACAGTAATTCTATAAAATAACGAGATTAATTAGTGTATATTTATAATAAAGGTTCTTTAAAAACATTCCAAGGCCATAAAGTTTTTTCGATATTACACCATTGTTTGCGATACGAAACTGTGATTACATGATTATGCCGAAGTTGATTAAATCCCTAAAATATTGCTAAATGTATTCATTACATATAATTACGGGCGTGTAATAAAGTCATGCAATGAAGCATTATAATTGGCATGAGAAAATCTACCGATTTTTAACTAAAGGTGTCTCAATTATGAGACGGATATAATGCAAGAAAAATTGATTAAATTTTGTTAAAATTTAGAAGGCTTAATGTTTGTTAGTAACGTCAACACGCAAGCATCTTCGTGACAGAGAAATATTTCGTATAAAAGAATAAAATTAGAAATTAAAATGAAGACAATATAAGCGAAACTCAATCGAAAATCTGAAAACAGAAAAATCAGAAAAAGATATTGACACATCTGGGACACGAACCCAGGACCTCTCGCTTACCGGGCGAACGCGCTAACCACTGCGCCACCGTGTCGATATCCAATTCGGTCACTTTTTAACTGTATCATACTTCGACTAAGAACCACCCACACTATCTTCATTTTTCTTAACGCATATACTATTGGCTGCTATCTTTATGTATGATTGCAAGATTCAAACCCGAACTAAATGCTCTCTAGATAGTGTCTGGATAAATCTTTATCCATTTTATTTAATATGCGACATCTATTGACTTTTCTGCAAGTCTAGGATGAATATTTTTATTTTTATTTTAACTTTATGAGTAAAACCTCAAATTGTAATATTTAATTAAAATGAAGACAATATAAGCGAAACTCAATCGAAAATCTGAAAACAGAAAAATCAGAAAAAGATATTGACACATCTGGGACAATCACAGATGTGTCAATATCTTTTTCTGATTTTTCTGTTTTCAGATTTTCGATTGAGTTTCGCTTATATTGTCTTCATTTTAATTAAATATTACAATTTGAGGTTTTACTCATAAAGTTAAAATAAAAATAAAAATAAAATTAGACCTTGCTTAATGCGATTTGGTTTATTTCGAGGTTTTTGCAGTCGGCGATCTCATCGTAGCGTGACTTGTCTGCACACATATATTTATTTATTCATTTACATACAATAATAGGCTAGGCTTGCATTCAATAAAAGGTTGAAAATAATAGAATCGAATAATATAGACCTAAAACTGAGAATACTCCTCCTCAAGACCTATTTATTTATTTATCTATATAAGGTATGTTTGCATTACATTATTCGATGCCTGTCTCACTAGGGTATACCTGTGTTGAGACAGGCGTAGAGGTACATAAATGAGTATCATACATAAGAATATTTAATTATAACATAAGAATATTTAAGGTAAGATACATACTGATTTATACAATTCAAACAGAAATATGATTTAGAGAGCATTATATAGGTGAAGGAAGAGATGAATAAAGTAGTAAATCCTGTCGAATCTATATAGGGAGTTATATTATACATATAGGATTTTACTATTTTAAGTTCTTTAATAAGGGTAAGGACATACGTGAGATGGTAATTCTGTCTATTTGTAATCTATTTTACAGATGTTAGCAGTAGTGTGAAATCCAATACTTATAATCCATTTCTTTATATCTTGTTTGTATTTAGTCATTGATTCCGTTTGTCTAATCGTAGCTGGAAGTGTATTGTGTAGTTTGCAAGCTATGTATTTAAAGTGTTTTTGTCCAAAGGTGGTTTTAGAAAAGGGAGTTTGGAGAAGTTCTTTATTTTTGGCTCGGGCATTGTGTAGCATTTGTGTTGGTTTGTGTAGGATTTTGTTGTTTTTATGTAAATAAACTATGATGGATAAACTAAGATGGAGCTGTTTAATGTTCATAACGTTGAAAGTATTGAAGATCGTATCGGTGCTGGTAGTGAGAGGAAGTTTAAGAATTATTTTTATTATTAATTTTTGTGCTTTAATGATGGGGTCGAGGGCATTAGAATAAGTGTTACCCCAAGCTAAAATTCCGTATTCGATGTGAGATTGGCACAGTAAATAATACACTGTTTTTAAAAGTTGTAGGTTAAGGAAATTGCGCGTTTGTTTGAAAAAGTATATAGATTTGCGGATTTTGTTTGTAGTGTTAAGTATATGTTGCTTCCAATTTAGGTGTGTATCAAAGGTTAATCCTATGTATGGAGTATCTCGATGTACGGCTGCGAAACATGGTGCCTGTCCGCAAGAGATAAACGGAGACTAGAGGCTTTTGAGATGTGGTCCTATAGAAGACTATTAGGAATTTCCTGGAGAGACCACATTACAAATGAGGAGGTTCTCCAAAGAATCGAAGGAGGAAGGCACCTGCTCAGGACCTTGTCCGAAAGGCGTGCAAGATGGATCGGCAATGTAATACGACAAGAAGGCCTCTTGGATGCCATAATGGAGAGTATGACCGAGGGGACAAACTCTAGGGGACGCCCACGCAGAGAGTACCTGGAGGACCTGCTGGTGGACGTGCGCTGCTCATCATACGCAGACTTCAAAAGAGCCGCACAAGACAGGGAAGAATGGAAGAGAAGACTAGAGGAAATTACTGCAAACCAATCCCAGGATTGAAACCAGAGAGAAAGAGAATATTGGGTAACAATTTACACATTAATTTATGGCTGCATAACACCTCGAGAAAAACCAAATTTCCATTTAACAAAGCCGTGCGTCCCGCGGAGGACACGGCACGATCAAGTGAATCAAATACTTGAGTCGGGCCATGTCAAAAGTCAGAATAATAGAAGAGAATGTATGAGACGATGTATGAATGTGAGTGAGGCAAGAGTGTGTGCAAAAACCGAGTTGCTTGGCTGTCCGTCCTCTCTGCCGAGTCCTGCGGGGAAACGGCGAGATGGTTAGTTAGTGCGGCCCGCTAAAATTCAGAAATGAGTCCCAGTACGATCAAGGGAGTTATATGATGAGGTAGCTATCTTTCCGTGAAGGGCGTGCTTTTGAAGATTTAAGGGCTGGAAGTTTCGCTCTCTAGACATTTCTAGAACAGCCTAGAATATTCAAGAGTATTAGAGAGTATTTCACAGCATTCCAGAACATCCTGAAACATTTTGGAATGTTGTGGAACGTTCGGGAGCATCCCGGAACATCCCAGATCATTGTGGAATGTTATAAAATATTCTGGAATATTGTGGACTATACAAAAGCTGCTTCTCTTAGGCGTGCGTGGTGAAAAATTACACAATAATAGTAAGTATGTTATTATTTTAAAATAGCAGATCTTTATGAATCGAAAAGCAGAACTCTAGCATCATTGTTTATTTTGGTTCCAATCGATCGAAGCTTATTTTAGTAGACTGCGAACTTTTTTTACGATGAAAAATCTCACGAAAGGAAAGTATCTTTGAATGTACCTATCCGGCACTCAAAGAGTTAACACAAAGTTTGAAAGAGGAATAATGCTTCACATAAACCTTGTTGATAAAACTTACCTTCTGGCAGACATAGTCGAAATTCGTTAAAATATAAGAGGTGGATGTTTACCTGCACACCAAGAGACACCCCTGTGCTCGAACACGGCCCCCATGGCCCACTCCTCCATTGCACCGTTGGCGGCCACCAGCGAGTCCCCCAGCGCGCCCACTACCGCGATGTCCTGAGGCCGGAGCGCGTGCACAGAACGGGCCCGAGGTGCCACCTCGCCCACATTGTTCGCGCAGGGAAAGGCCACTTGGGCCCCGTACATGGGCTGGATGCGTGCGAGATTGGCTCTTCGCGGATATCGAAAATGTGCATTCTGAAAGCAACATTAAAATTCAAAATTCAAAAGTCTGAAAATTCAAAGAGGAAAGTACCAGTCCATTAAACATAATAGTGTTTTAATTTGTAGAACTCCAATTGTACAACAAATGTATTATGCCAAAGATATACTAATTAAACTATTAAAAAATATGAAATCTTCTGCTAGACCGCATATCCATCAAACTACACGTAGATCAGATAAAAATAGCATAAAAACACAATCCAAGTTATAAAACCACTTTCGGACAAAGGAACTACATTTATTTTACAACAAAACTCCACAACATCCTTCCCCCACATATTAGAAAAGTTTACCGAGTACCTACCTATAAATCAAGAATAAAAATCTGTCTGAAAAAAGTAAAAAAAAACGTTTAAGTTTCCGCAACCGGGCTCGAAAAGAAGAAGATGAAGAGATACACGAAATTAAGAATGTTAGAGGAGAGCGATAACATTTTAAGCGTCAAAATCGATGCGAAATTGTGAAAATGTTTAATAAAACACTACTCGTTTAATAAAGAGCAAAAATTTCACGGGGAGCATTTTAAGTATCATTTAAAGAAACATTGGGAATTTTTTCACAACTATAACTTGTAAAACAACAGAAACAAACGTGTTTATAATAATTTTCGGAGCATACTTCGCAATTTTTTTCTATCGAGGGAATTTCATATAATTTGCGATTCAGCGCGGGCAGCATCAAGACGTTATCTTCAAAAATAACATATATTTTTTTAAGAGCTTAAAAACTTCAAATTTTTAAGGGAGATATGTAAGAAATCGGTAGAAATTCGGGTTGCGGGCCCTTAAAACAAAATTATATAACTTTAGTCCGCTTCAGCACACGACCCCCTTAAGAGGAGGACTAAGAAATATCATAACTCTGCTTAAATAAATATTATAGTCACTAAAAAGAATTTATAAAATACTAAAAAATCGTTCAATAAACCTTTAATTTTAAAAATTGAAACTGTGATTAATTATTAGAGGGTTGAGGGAGACTTTTTGACCTCTCCAGCTGAACTCTCTCTACCAATCGCCTTGCGCGGCGGTGGGAGGGATGGATTAATTCGTTCGTCACTCCTGAGAACATCGACCCCCAGATTCCAACCCACCATTAAGAGAGAATAACAATAATTGAAACTGTGATTGTGGGAACCAACCGATGAAGTAGGTTCCGTATCAATTCTATAATATTTCAAAAATGTGTTTCGTTCGTTTAAATTTTTGACACACCTATGTAAATCTGAACCACTATCTTGAGATTTTTAAAGTTTTCTAACGGTAATTTGAAAAGTATAAATTATAATATCGTGATTTTTCACGGGTCTGTGCTTAAAAAACTAAATATTGTATGCTTACCACTATAGAAAAATTCATATATTTAATTTTTTATCTTACTTTTACCAAAAATTGGCCATTATCTAACACACATGAACTCACCCTCGATGAAAAGAGTGCACAATAACATATCAAATGCAACAAAAATAAATCGCTGCCGACTTGAAATCGTTCAGATACCTGCTGTGTATAGAATAATTATTATTATAAGAGCTTTATTATAACAATACCCACTTAATCAACAAAGAAACAACTTCTCGTATTACGTTGGCAGACCTGCAGACAATCGCAATGTGGATATTTAAACAACGTTTGCATTTGAATAAAGGCGTAATAATGTGTCACTGCAAAGAAATTTTAGTTTCACCTGACTCCTGCATAATTCATATTATTCTAGGCACAGCATGGCGGCTGCTGGTGATATAAATATGTGGGCAGGCACCTTGTTAACTAAGCTGTTGCATAAAGACTTGCAAATGTAGGTGACCGCTTATAAATCGTTATAATTCGGTATTGCGTTCATTCACTCTGTTTATAAAGTATAAACAATATGTCACCATACATTGGCAAGCGCATTGGCGTATTGAGAAATACCCGGACCCGAGCAAATTAGTAACCCATTGTCATTAACGAATATGTACTCGTATATAACAATCAGCATGAGTTTTTCAAGTGAAATTTCTTTAGCCTCATTGATTTTAAATTCGGATGAAACGGAAGTGCGTCACTAAAGGTTATTATTTGACGGGTCCTCGCAGGGTAAGGTACTTGACAAGTGTCAGCATCCAGAGAGACAGATATCTAGCGAACGGAGGTTCGAATCCTACGAATTCCAAACAAAATAAACATTTTTATTTTTTTGAAATCAACATACAATCTTCAAACCACTTTAAAATTAACAGGCAAAAGAAAAGAAAGCGACATCTAGCTACATTCCAGTTTCACTTCTAGCACGTAACTTTTAATTTTTTTTATGTGGTTACCGCGTAGAAACCGAGCTGCTCCCAACCGTCTGGAACCAGTGAGACTATGGCATTTTAGGGTACGTTATGAGGCTGAAGGTAGTGAAGAGGGGAAGGAGACGAGGAGGAGGAAGGCGGAAAATTACCTTCCGTGATCTAATAGCTCCACACTGAGGCCCCGAGAAAAATCAGGGCCTATGGTCTACGGAGTTACCGTGTGGAGGTTCTTTTAAAGGAAGGGAAGGAGAAGAAGGAAAAAATATGAAGGATGGGTAGAATCTGGGGGACGGTGAGTCCAGGAGAGACGGATGTATGAATCAAATCCGCCCACTACGGTGCAAGGCTGTGTATGGGTTGAGGTAATTCTGCTGGAGAGGCCAAATGGTCTCCCTCAACCAGTCTCTCAGCGATCGGCCCGCCGCGCCAAAGTCACCAAATGTGACGAACAACTTGGGGTGAACTATGGTACCGGCGGTAGGTACATGCCGCCTCCCGAATTGAATTTAAATCGCCAGAACGTTAATTTCTCGATCCTTCCCTACGTGTTACTTACCTACGTCGGTCTTGTATTAATTTCATATCACCTAATTTTTATATATTGATCACATAGCGTTTTTGTTATTTTTTTTTTATTTTTGACGTGAAACTTCCTTAGTCCCTTTAGAGTGATTTTAAATTCGGATGGAACGGAAATGACGCACTACGGCACCTGTAAAACATCAAGGTTGAGATATAAAACGGAAACGACGATAGGTCTGCACTCATTGGCAGCTTTGTTTTTTTACGGTTCGTCGGAATATAACGCGAGCACGTCCCATAGCGCAGCGGTATAGTGCGTAGAAAATCTCAGCGGCCTGAGAAATCCAGCGGACGGATGTTCGAATCCTACGAAAACCAAAAAAATAAAATTTTTTGTTTCGAAAATCAATATCCAATCTTCAAACCACTTTAAAATAAACAGGCAAATGAAAGCGATATCTAGCGACTTTCTGGTTTCACTTCTATCGCGTGTGAATTACACACTCTAATTTTTTTTCGCTTTTAACATTTGTCACAATGTATTATTATTATTATGGAGATTCACCTACACCATCTTTACAAATGCTAACTGATTAATTTCAGATACTCGTGTGGGATAAATATTAATATTTAACACAATCTGATTTGTGAATTAATTCATTTTTAATAGTGACGAGACTAAGTTAAGTATTAGTCATATTTTCTTAAAAGCAATCCATAATAAATTGTTGGCCTTTTAAAGTTTTGAATTCATCAGTTTAAAATAAATATTAATATCTCGGTTATTGTTGGTAAATAACATAAACAAAAAAGATCGGCAAATGCCTAAAATAATTAATAATCAGTTTTGAAAAACGAACTCATTTGAATTTTTCGTTTCAAAATTATATATAGCTGATTACACTATAGGTGACGGCTTCTGTGGTCTAGAGGTAGATACAGCTCTCAATTACAAATAGGGAGGTTGCGGGTTCAAATCTCGGCGAACGCAAGTAAATTTTATTTTAACTAATTTCTATCGTTTTACGATTTTTTTGTATGAGGAATATATGTAATATCTGAGGAAAATAATTTCTCTCAGGGCCTTTGTCATCTTAGCGAATACTATGTGATGGGTTTTTTTAAGGAAATGAAGGAGAGTAAGTACTGGGAAGGAAATATATAGGTATGAGGTTTGGGTAGGAATCTGGTGTCCAGGAGTGACTTATGATGCATGACTGAATGCAGTTACTGTTAATGAATCCATCCCTCCGACTGCAAAGCGATGGATCGAGAGAGTTTGGCTGGAAAGGTCAAAAGGCCTCCCTCAACCAGTCTCTGTCGATTAGGCCCACTACGCAGCAGATGACGCATCCGCTGCCGAGGCCTGGGCAAAGCCCACTCCACGAACCCGGGCACCCCTGCTAATGTAGCGAATCACATGGGGTGTTGGTTATCCAATAAATGGTTCGGGGGCAATTTACATTTTAAATACACCTATATATTGGTTATTTTTTTATCACTTTGCAAAAACAAACATTGTTCTAAAATCTATATAAACTAACCTTTCGAATGCGTATACTGGAAATGAATAATTTTATTTCTAAATATTTCAATTTTAATATTGAAAATGTGACTGAATCGGTAAAGGTTTTGGAAATACATTTAGTAGTCGATTTGGCCATGATATTATTAGCTGGCCTTCTTAAGATATATTTGAAAGAAAGCCTTGCATAAAGGAAACACTGGTTGTCAGTTAAGTCACATAACACGCTGCGACTTCTGAATATTTATAATCTCGACTCGCAGAAGGAATAATGAGGAGTTCGGTATTACGCCATTTTCGTAAGCAAGGAAAGAAAGGTATGGATTTCAAAGCGTGCGCTTTATCTGTGTATCTAGGTGACATTAATACAATTATATCGAAAGAGTAGATATCAAGCGATGCAAGAAAGAGAGCGGATGTATTTAATAGTGGGTAAATGATAATGGGTCCCATCTTGGTTCCATCGTTCCTGGATAGAACAGAATAACGAAGAAATACGATTATTGGAAAAACTTATTCTATCCTACACCAACCTCATCTAACCTAACCAAAGCATTTTATGGCGTTCAAATAAAAAAATTTAATCGATCAGTAATTTTATCAAATTGTAATATTTACTTTAGTATTCATTCTTATTTTTTTATCTGAAAACCTCACAAGGGTCTCAGCTGCTCCCAAACGTCTGGAGCCGGTGAGACTATCGCATTCATAATAGGAGTATTTTGTGAAGCTGGAGGCAGTTGAGAGGGGAAGGTGATTGGAAAGAGGAAGGTAGGGAATTATCGGGCTATTCGGATAAAGTCACTTAAAGCCATTTCAAACAATTTTTCAATTCTAAATAGTTTTCCTAGAACAGGGCGTTACCGAGAGAATCTTTCACCCCGGAACGTGCCGCATATATACAAAATTTTATGTTTAATTAAAAAAATATGAAATGACACAATTAATCAATAAAGTTTATTTGCTCAAGCCGAGATTTGGACCCGTTACCTCCTAGTTTGCTAGTCGAGAGCCTTACCTTTCGACCACGGAGGTTCAGTTGTTTGTATTAACTATCGTTATTGTATAATATTGTGATTGCAAGTTTTCGTGAGTGTTTACATAAGCAAATCGTTTACACCCATACCGCTATAAAATCCATAAGCATGTAGATGTAATATAAATAATATAGTATGTAAGCATAAATAATATAGTATCATCTTTGGAGCGTTTTATAGACCAATTAAACCTAACGTTTGGTATGTTCTTTTGGTTCGCATTTAATTCATGCAGATTTGATGATCATATGTGGTTTTTGATTGACTGGATGGATAAAGGGAAATCTTATAGATACATGTATTCCCAAGTCAAAAGAGAAAATTTCAAATCAATGCATTTCCTTGCTTTGATACTAATGCTACATACATTGATATGGAACATCGCTAATAACACGTATCACGCACATTTATTATTGAATTCTCTTGCGAATGCATTTTGCTCAATTACGCAAATTGTAGGTACACTGAGATGTTAAATAAATAATGCTTTTCAATTATTTAAGTAATTAGGAGTGTGCGTCGAATAACGAATATAGTTAATAACTACCTACATGCGTGCCTAACGTGTATATTATACACATGAAGTAATTGGTTTTAAAACGACGATTAGACTCGTGTTATTAAAAATAATGAGACTGTATTAGTTTTCAATTTGGAAGTACTATTTATTATCTGCAGAATGAATTGAAAACCTCCTTGACGACCTCCGTAGTACAATGGGTAAGACTCTTGACTCACAATCCAGAGGTCGCGGGTTCGAACCCGGCATGCGCAAATAAATTTTATTTGATTAATTTGTGTTATTTCACAATTAATTCATTTAAAATAATATATAGTATATTTGCGGCATGTTCCAGAGTGGAAGATACTATCAGTATCGCCCTGGTGTAAGACCACCATTCAGAATTGAAACGTTGCTTGAAAATGGCCTTAGCCGTGTTTAGTGACCAGATCTGAATAGCCAGGTGCTTCCCAACCTTCCTCTTCCCCACCTCCTTCCCCTCCCCATTATCTTCAGCCTCACAACATACCCCAATTGGGGATGCCATAGTCTCACTGGCTCCAGACGGGAGCAGTTGAGATTATTGTGCGGTATTCACTGTAAAAAAAAGAAAGAAAAGTGAGTATAATTCTCTACCCAACAAGCAAGTCATTTGATTTTTTAAAATATTACTTATATTATTATCTTATTTAATAATATAAGTAATATTTTAAAAAATCAAATGACTTATATTATTATCTTATTTAAAAATATTATATTAAAATAATATATTAATATTAACAGAACATTACTGTCTTATTTCGATGTCGTCGTCTTAATTCGTAAGGGGGTATTTCACCATTCTCTTGACAGCTTATCCAGAGGATAACATAGATAATTGGTTATTATTATTATAGATTAATCATAGGTTCGAGTACCGACGAGCACGAACTTTATCATCTTCATTACATAGTATAAAATGAAGTCGCTCAAAATGTATGTGCGCGTTAATCTTTTAAACTACGCAACGGATTTTCATACGGTTTTCACCAATAGATAGAGTGATTGAAGAGGAATGTTTATATGTATAATTCCTGTAAATTGTATTAGAGAAAAGCCGATAAATTCAAAGAAAACATATTTTTGTGCGATTTAAAACGGCTGGCGGGCCGTACTATAACCTAGTCACTTTTGAAATTCGTTCTAAGGAAGAAATTGGAAAATAGATGTCCTAGAGTCAGTAGGTATTTGATTTTCCCTTTTCAAATATCCAGTGTTGCATTACAAGCATTATATAATTAGTGGCGAGTTAATTAGTTTATATGTATAATACATGCTTATTATAGTAGAGAAAAGCCGATAAATTCAAATATTCAATTCAGGCAGCGGGCAGCTGGCAAGCGGGTTGTGTGGATTTTATAAAGATTGGGTAATGGCGTTGTGTTTCGTTAGCCACAGCAACGTGTGTCCGGGTCTGCTAGTAAATAAATAAATCGTAAATCGAAAATACACGTTACCCTATAGATAAGCTAAAATCTGAAATCTCAAAATTAACCATATTTCCCGCAAATGGACACTTAAATGCCAAGTTCATAGTTATTTTTCATACATATGTATTACTGTGAAAACGTCGTACGCAGATACACCTACATATTTTTATATAAATGATATAATCAGAGAAAACAATATAACTACAAGTTGAAGGGATCAACATGTAGGTACCTGTTTCCTGGGAAGCAAAAAAAAACGAGATTTGCGAAATTTGTATTTCGTTAAATACCATTTTCCAGTAGAAATTGTGTTGATATCACTTACCAAGTTACATTATTTAAAACGATTTATCCGTTTTCGTGAGAACATAACAATACATTCATAAATACCGAACCAGTAGAATTTTTTCGACAATTTATCAAACTAATTAATTAAACTATGAAACTCTCGGAATGGTTCAGCAGTGTGAATAAAGGAGCCCTATATAATGAGTGGAATTTCTATTCATGTTTGCCAATTGTATGTTAACTGCTTATTCTTAGGTCAGTTCATTTTTCCATTAATTTCTCCTTTATTTATATGGGGATCGTAGCGATGATTGCTTTTAACACAATGGTTAGCTAAACCGCAGAACAATTGAATCGATTTATTGTACAAGGTTTTGATGGCATTGGAATTTATCGAATACAAAGTAGTCGTCAATGTTCTTTATCCGAGGCTTTCAAACTAATTGTACATTTCGTCAGAGAAAAGTACACGGTACCCCAGTGTCTACTACCGCTACTACTTACGAAAAACGCTTATTCCTTTTTCAATACATCTATTTGCCGAACAGAGCGGTGGGTGCAATACTCTGACAGCCATATAAAAGTATACCTACATTACATAAAATAGATAAAAAGAAAAAAATGTAAAAAGATTTAAAAAAAAATATATATATATACACATATACAGTACTCGTATATCTATTACGGGGGCTTCAGATCAATTCTCCATGTTTGGTTAAGAGGCGCGCCCTGCCACTGGGCCACGACCTGGACGAGAGTGTTCTCCGATATTTGGTAGCACTGACTCACCCCGGCTATTCTGTGGCGCATCAAATAGGCGAACCCATGTACCCTTCCTTCTGCGAACATCTGCGAGGCACTGCATCGCCAAGGTAGGCCGAATAGCGCCCTATATGCGTTGTTGTATTGTACTCGAAGTGTGTTTATGACGCCTTGTGACCTTGTGAGTATCTTGTCCATAGTTCGCCATACAATACATCATACGTCAATGCATACAATGCATTCTAAAAGTTTTTGATCTCAATCCGGCATTCGTACGCGGTCACATAAACATTTCTCTGAAATTGGATGACATCGTAATAAATTTAAACATTTACAACAGCTAAAATACGAAATAAATCTCGGTTCTAGCTAATTGGGATTTGGCTGTTAGCGCCGCTAGCGGTGTTCACTTATTTTAGGTTTAGGTTTTAGGTTCAATCCTTAGTCAATCCAAAAAATATTTAGTTTAAAATACATTTGAAAATGAAAGAATTATAGTTAAAAAAATTGTTTTCGTGCGACTGTTTTTTTTTTCGTGAATGAAGAATATAAGAATCTATCCAGGTTTCGTGGTTCTACATTTTTTTGGTTCCAATGCGGCGATGGTTTAATGCTACAGCAGAATTGCTTTCGTACGATGACGTTTTGTGAAATATATTATGCATGTGGTCTTGTCTTAAAAATTTTAATTATTATTATTAAATTGTAATTTCGGATTTTAATAGAATGCAGATTATAGAAAGACATTTATCATCGTACCGGCATCCATATCAAAATGATATTGGAGATTGTATCAGAAATTTATAGGTTCTATACCCGAGCAGCTTAATTTTTTTTCATTGATTTTTTACAAGGGTGATACTATCTCGATGTTGTGTTGATTGCTTTGTTTGGTGTACCTACCATACGAACTATTTTTTCTGCAGAAGTATTGAAGAAATTGTTTTAACTCATAAGTAATTAAAGGTTGATGTCAAATGTGTACATTTCATCTGATAACAAACCGAGTAACCATTCAACAAATTTCGGTGTTAATTTATTTGAACAAAAATGCATGTACATTATAAGAAACTGATTTGATTGCTCATGAAACTTTGACTGCCAAACTAGGATATTTCCCGTTTTAGGACAGTCAAATCGCCTGGTTTAGTTCACAATAGGCAGGTACATGCTGTTGTTTGTAGAACTTAATAATAAATGAATGTGGGCACAAGTGCCGTTTACACCTGTAATTATTAGATTCACAGTCAAGTACAAGTTTATAAAAGGAATAAAGCAACTAAATACAGTGTTAGTAGTAAAAAGCTACTGAGAATGCTTACAAAGTAAAAAAATTAAAATGATATTATGTTAAAGCTACAAAGAAAAAAAAATGAACTCATATTTTCATGAAACATAAAAATAAAATATTTCTTCGATATATTTCCCAACCCGATGTTCAAATTTGTTTTTAAGAAAATATATATTATGATAGATTTGAGTATAGGCAATTCTAATTAAATAATTACGTGATCTATCTTATGTTTTCATATAACAAAAAAAAATGTACAAGTAAATAATAATAAATAATAAATGGAAACTAAGAAAGACGTGTTTATTATTCTAACTAGCTGGTTCCCGGCTTGCATTGCTATGCCATTTAATACAGAAATTGTTTCTCCCTGCGTGTCCTTTCCCATTCGTCCCGTTCCCCTTCCTCCTCCATTTCCCCTCCCGCGTCCCCTTCCCCTCTCATGTTCCCACTCCGCCTCCTCCATCTTCTCTCTCCCCACTCCACTTCCCCCCCTTCCCCGTCGCGTCAACCCCTCTCCCGAGTTCCCATCCCCCCTCCCAGGTTCCTCTCCCCATGGGTATCCATATCCGTCTATAAAAATGAATATCCTACTAATTTTATAAAGGTGAAAGTTTGTATGGATGTATGTTTGTTACTCTTTCACACAAAAACTACCGAATAGATTTTAAAAATTCTTTCACTAATAGAAAGCTACATTATTTGCGAGATCTATAGGCTATATATATTGGTAAGCTCTGGCGTTATGAATAATCTCTGGCGTTATGAAATTATTTATCATACGTTTTCTGTCGCTAACCTAATCGATTTATTGCAAACGTCAGAAAAAAACAAACCAATTGTCACCTTGGAAACGATGTTTTTTAATTTATATTAGGCGATTCACATAAAAAAGAGTGCTTTTTTGGCGTCGTACTTAATAACTATCTCTAAAAATGAATCACCGAAATGTATGTATGCGCATAAACCCGAACGACTGCACGAAATTGGATATTTTTTTTTGTTCGATATTTTGTATAAAACTACCGTTGAGTTCTGGCATTATGAAATTTGTATAAAAAATATAATAGGTGGCACGCGAGCAGTTTTAAAACTGAATTTATCGGGAATGAATGTGTGGAATGCGGAGGGTGTTGCTGGAGGGGTAAGTGGAGGGGGAAGTGGAGAGGGAGGGGGATTTGGGGGGTTGGGGATTGGGGGAGGGAGAGTGAGGAGGGAAGAATGGGGAAAGGGGAAGGACGGAGGAGGTTGCGGGGAGGGGTAGGGGATGGGGGAAGGGGGTTGATGGGAGAGTGGTGTGGGGAGAGGGTATGTGGAGGGGTAGGGGGTGGGGGGAGGGGTGGGTGGAGGGAGAGGGGGAGGGGGTTGATGGAGAGAGTGGAGGGGAGAGAGGGAAGGTGGAGGAGGCGGAGTGGGGTGGTAGAGGTGGGAGGGAAGGAAGGGAAAGGGGGAGGGGAGGAGAAAGGTGGGGGGAGGTGGAGTGGAGAGGGGTATGGGATAGGGGAGGGGTCAGTGGAGAAGGAGGGGGAGGGAGAGGGGGGTTGAATAAAGAGTCGAGTGGGGAGAAGGAAGGTGGAGGGGGGAGGATTAGGGGAAGGGATGGGTGGTGGGGGGACTGGAGTGCGGGGAGGGGTGGGTGGAGAAGGAGAGGGAGGGGGGGGGGTTAATGGGGGGAGTGAAATGGGGAGAGGGAAGTTTGAGGAGGCGGAGTGGGAAACCCCTAATACCATGCGAGCGAAGCCGCGGGAAAAAGCTAGTATTAAATATTACAGTTCCGATGAACTGCTTTCCACAATTCATTGTCAATAGAATCAGTAAAAAATAAGAGTTTTTTTAAAATGTGTGAATTTTATATAATACCTCATCTTTTGGTTCTGGTTCTGATGCACTATTTTCTTCCTGTCCTGACACAAAACACAGAAATATCACCAACACAGCTGTGCTTCTTGATTTTCTTAAATTTTCCATCTTAATATTATATAATTATGAGTTACTTTACTATATTTCAATTTCCCTTTGACTAGAACTTCAGCGGATGGACTAAAGCAATAATTTGAATATTTTATTTTGAAAGTTCACTTTTTAGGCACTTCACACACTAAATTATCACAGAATTGTTATTATTTAACGACTTCGTCACACACTTCCATCGATTCGATGCTCTTCCCTCTTGCTGGAGAATGTGTTTTTTCCCTCCTTGTGCTCGAGTCTTGTTTTAAAAAGACTTGTCTGAAAAGAAAAAAAACGTTAATTATCACATAATAATGAATTAGATTGAATATGACAAATGAATATTAAACTGCTTCCACTGGAACGATTATGGTCGAAAAATAGACAACTTTTATTTTTCTGCGATTGACAGCGGTCCAAGTTTGGACCACATTTTCCTACCGTTCGTAAAACATTTATTATAATTATTTAAAACATTTTCATGGCCAGCCATTTATTTTAAAACGGAGCTATTGAAATGCTTTATATATTATAAATTATGATAGACTATTTTAGAACGATGTTAAAAATAAATTTTGAAATATTTTTTTCCCGCCGAATTTTTCGCCGTCAGCTGTTTGCGGTTTCAAAGTAAAAACACCGAGGATTCGCGCGGTTATAAACTTGACAATTTTTTTTTTTTTTATAAGTCCTACGAATAGGAAATAAACGGTAAAATACAGGTTAATTTATTGGCCATATATCACTATAATAAGTTTTTACGTCTCCATGTTAAAATTCGGAAGTATGATTTTTTCAATGTTGGCGAAAAATTTAAAAAATGATCTTCTGGGAAATCTCGAGCAGTCGAGGCAAATTTATTTGTTTCTCGTGGTCGCTCCAGTGGATTTATGTGTGTTCAGAGAAAAGTTAAAGTTTGAATTCTCCGGCCTTAAGTCTTCGCCTTCCAAATTTCTATCATCGTAACAGATTTGGATAAACAAGACATTAATAAAATTTAAAAAAATAATGCTTCCCAAGTGCTCTTAAAAATTCAAACCGTAAAAAACATTTGTTTTACCGCAATACGATATAATATCTTTTAAAAGATATCAGATTTTTTTTTGTTTGACTGAGGTTTGAAACTTTGTTCCCTGTGATCGGAATTAACAGCACTACAGACCTTGACCATTGAATTTTTAAAACCAACAAATCAAGTGTATCAAGTGCTTTATTTTATATTATTTTCAGAAAAAATGCGTATATTTCTCCATGTGTTTGTGAATGATTGCAACCAAAAGTTGACATTGAGTCTATTTGCCGAGTTTTAGCTCGATCGGATGTCGGTAAGTGGGTTATTTTCCACCTCCAATATTCCGCGGCATTTAATCAAGAAAACCAAAGAGCAAATTAAATAGATGTCTTTAAAAATACATGATATGTTTTTTAAATATAATCTCTATTCAGATGTCGAGTTTAAAAGTAATCATTTATGAATTTCTCTCGATATAAAAAATAACAAAGTTTGCTTGCTCCTAACAATAAAAAAACACATCTGGTTCTGTTATAGTTGGACAAATTCGCAGTGTTTCCTTAAATGCTACTTCTCAGAAATCGTATTTTTTTATGTGTTTTAAATAAGTAGGTATGTAGTATTTAATTAAATATTTTCATAACAGTCGTTTACGGCTTTTCACTATAATTGTTTCTTTTATATTAGCGCGCTCCCTCTGTCATTCGTATTTATGTAATATAGCCTAAATGATCACAAAAAAATTTATATGTGTATTTTATATTTACTCTAATTTTAGCAAAGTCTTGACTTTACTTGACACTTCTGTTTCACTATTATCTTATGTTTGTCTTTGCTTTCATATATGTACTATCCTTTATTCTTACAACGCACAATTTCTAAAATTTCGTGTTACTGTATTGTAAATTGGACGTAAGTCCGTTAATAAATAATAAATAAATATATATCCCATTGAAACCATCTTCAGTAATCTTCTTATTTTTTAACGCTTATAACGGAGCCTTCAAAAAATACTAAAAAGGTACTATACAACATTAGGCGCTATTCCTTTCACATTGATATGATATTGGTTGACGTATCCTGTAATTCATAGATTCTCAACCTTTTTTTGCCCACCGCCCACTTTGAGAATATTTTTAATTCTATTTTTAATTCTAATTCTATTTTTAATTCTAACTCGTGAATCCAAAATTGCAATTAACCACAATGAAGAGGGCATAATGGGTTACCACGACAGGGTTACATTTGTCACAACGGAGGGGCGTAATGGGATAGGGAAAAATATTTTTGCGGATAGATGGCTCCTAATGGGATGGGATGGGGCAAGATAGGAGGGGGGTGGGATGGGTTTCTTTGAGTCTCCTACCACCCCCTCTGAAAGTGTGAAATGCCCCCCCAATTTCCTCTTGGTCTCCTACCTCCCCCTGAAGTTCTGAAATTCCCCAAGGGGGCGTTATCGTCTATGTTAATCGCTATCGCCCACGGGACCTGTGCTCTAATTCAACTAATCTATTCGCGCTATTAATTAATTTATTACAGTCTATTTGGTTATAATCTTTGATACATAGTGCCCCATGCAAGTTAAAAGGATACAAGTTCAATTCCACCATAGTCCAAAAAGAATATTAGAACAAAAAAGCGATCCTCAGCAACGCACTGTTCGGAGCGCTCCAAATGCGTTCCCATTAAACTAGGCACTATGTTTGATTTGACATTGTATCAGTCTGACACCTCGTAATAAATAAAAATATTAATGTCATGTTACGTGTCATGGTTGCACCTGATAAAATAAGTATATATAAATGCAATCTGTTATTAAGAGTTTCAATATCGGAGGATGATAATTATGCGAACTAGCAATGAAATTTTATTACATTTTGGTCTCCTAATTAGGAGCTATCTATAGATAATAAAATATTCGGTGCTGCAATATAAGCTACGAAAAAATAATTCTATTGATTTCGTCAAGAAGATAGATATATTGAATTATTATGTCTCACATACCAAAAAAATAGCATCGTCATTAAAGCTTAACAATGGAAATAGGACGTAAGATAGATAATTAGATGACCTTATCTTCATTTTATAATAAATTGATTACAAAACTAGAAAATATCCCGGCATCAGAACTTTTTGTTTTAGTTGACTAGAGCTGAGCTCGATATTACCACGTTATTTTCATGAGAAATAAATGAATACCTAATTTCACTCAGTTTACCTTGTAAATTTTCAGTAATAATATCACTCAGAACTGTTATTTTAGTGACTAGATCTACTAAATCATTTATCCACAAAAATGTCAGCTTTATAAATAGGTTCCAATACCAATAATAACCGTATTTTAATATAAAAGAGAGATTATATAAATTGGAATGTATATGCACACTTCTTATATTTCAGAGCATATAATGTCTAGTGAAGGGGGTAACGTATAATACGTTTAAGTAAAAAAAAAAAATTAAATTCTCGGTCAACGCAGTCATTAAAACAAGTCCAGTTACAGAACGCTAAAATTAAAATAATTGAATTTAACGGAAGTGTTCAATATCTCCTACGCAAAAAGATGAGGAATGTATAAATGAACGAGGTAACTAACTAAAGGTCCAACGAACTCTTTTTTTGCTCCCGAAGGTACTAACTCGGAACATCATCTGTAATGGCGATATTATACACTTCAACCACATTGATGCGATTTGGTTTAACGGCGTATAATTGAAAGGGTGTGCTGTTTACACGTACTTATCAGAAGTGGACCATTGAATCACATTGCTGTCATAGAGTTTAGAATGTCTTCGAAACAGGTCATGCGCGCGGGAATTATATCCCTTTGATTTAATGTTCCACAGGCTTGGATAGTTCTTAAATTGCTCTAAGAACAGAGGCGTATGCTCTTCCCTCCATTTAAAAACCATTTTCTATGTTGACAACTCACTACAAAATAAAGTCACAGTTTGACAATTCAATACGCGCGCACAGTGCTGCGCGCGCATGCAACGCCGCATTCGCGCATGCGCATGAATGGACAACAGAACCAATCGCATTGAAAATATTAAACAAGTTGAATATTTTCAATACGGTTGAAAGATGACGCGCAATGACATTGAAGCATTCAATGTCTTGTTTACACGGTGCAATTTGGTAGCTTCAACCAAATTGCGAGGCAGAATTGAACCGTATAATATGCCCATAAGCTAATGCTGCGTAGGTAGGTATTGCCGTGAGTTCGGTTGTTTATACCCAGGTTAGTGATAATAGTGCATTCGGTGGTCTTATAATGGTTAGTAGAGGTTATTTGAAGATTGTTTACGTTGGGAAAAGAAACATGACATTTCTTGACATTTTTATAATATTATAAATACTGCATTATTCGCTAGTTAGTTTAAATTGGCATCATGACGCTTACAATGTTTACCTAGATACAATTTGCATAGTTAGCAATTACCGGTTGAAACGTATGTGTGAAATGGTAATAAAATATAAAGGTGCTATCTTTGGCGACAGTGAGTTAAGTAATAAATATTTCATATGTCAATTAAAATAATTAGTGAATACTGCAGCAGTACCTATTGTCATGTAACGGCTTAATTAGACATTTTAACTTACACAAGAGTAGCTTTATTAAAAAGCATAATTAAACTTGCAAAAGAGAGTCTAATAAATTCTATGGTCTTGGCTCGATAAAAACACAAATGGTAAATTTGTGGTAAGTTAATAAGTTATTTTATTGTAGATATTGTATAAACATGATCGTTATCCTACACATACATAAATGGTAAACAAACGATAATTTTGAAGCTTACGTATTACATGGAAAATCGAATGTCTGCAGATATTCTAATGAGAAATGTCATTTTCGCATTCATAATCATTGGTGAAATATCAATTTCCAGTCACAGCATTTACTTTTGTTTTAAAATTTAGTGAATGCACTTTCGTGGATTTTTTCTAAAGAACTGTTTTTTTACTGTACAATAAAATCCTAAGAATTATATTATTAAGATCCGTGGTAAGTAAGTATAAGTGGTTAAGGTCAAAATGTTGATCTATAAATAGGTCATGAAATTTAAAAAAAACACTATTATGCAATATATTGGTTTTGTTTAGACCCTGTCAAATTCTTTGAACGATCTTCAAACATAAAATTATTTATCATACGTTTTCTGTCGCTAACCTAATCAATTTATTGCAAACGTCAGAAAAAAACAAACCAATTGTCACCTTGGAAACGATGTTTTTTAATTTTAAGTAGGCGATTCACACAAAAAAGAGTGCTTTTTTGGCGTCGTACTTAATAACTATCTCTAAAAATGAATCACCGAAATGTATGTATGCGCATAAACCCGAACGACTGCACGAAATTGGATAATTTTTTTTTGTTCGATATTTTGTATAAAACTACCGTTGAGTTCTGGCATTATGAAATTTGTATAAAAAATATAATAGGTGGCACGCGAGCAGTTTTAAAACTGAATTTATCGGGTATGAATGTGTGGAATGCGGAGGGTGTTGCTGGAGGGGGGAAGTGGAGGGGGAAGTAGAGGGGGAGGGGGATTTGGGGGGTTGGGGATTGGGGGAGGGAGAGTGAGGAGGGAAGAATGGGGAAAGGGGAAGGACGGAGGAGGTTTTGGGGAGGGGTAGGGGATGGGGGAAGGGGGTTGATGGGAGAGTGGTGTGGGGAGAGGGTATGTGGAGGGGTAGGGGGTGGTGGGAGGGGTGGGTGGAGGGAGAGGGGGAGGGGGAGGGGGTTGATGGAGAGAGTGGAGGGGAGAGAGGGAAGGTGGAGGAGGCGGAGTGGGGTGGTAGAGGTGGGAGGGAAGGAAGGGAAAGGGGGAGGGGAGGAGAAAGGTGGGGGGAGGTGGAGTGGAGAGGGGTATGGGATAGGGGAGGGGTCAGTGGAGAAGGAGGGGGAGGGAGAGAGGGGTTGAATAAAGAGTCGAGTGGGGAGAAGGAAGGTGGAGGGGGGAGGTTTAGGGGGAGGGATGGGTGGTGGGGGGACTGGAGTGCGGGGAGGGGTGGGTGGAGAAGGAGAGGGAGGGGGGGGGGGGGTTAATGGGGGGAGTGAAATGGGGAGAGGCTTGGCTCGATAAAAACACAAATGGTAAATTTGTGGTAAGTTAATAAGTTATTTTATTGTAGATATTGTATAAACATGATCGTTATCCTACACATACATAAATGGTAAACAAACGATAATTTTGAAGCTTACGTATTACATGGAAAATCGGATGTCTGCAGATATTCTAATGAGAAATGTCATTTTCGCATTCATAATCATTGGTGAAATATCAATTTCCAGTCACAGCATTTACTTTTGTTTTAAAATTTAGTGAATGCACTTTCGTGGATTTTTTCTAAAGAACTGTTTTTTTACTGTACAATAAAATCCTAAGAATTATATTATTAAGATCCGTGGTAAGTAAGTATAAGTGGTTAAGGTCAAAATGTTGATCTATAAATAGGTCATGAAATTAAAAAAAAACACTATTATGCAATATATTGGTTTTGTTTAGACCCTGTCAAATTCTTTGAACGATCTTCAAACATAGGCGACCTTCGCTTAACAAAACTCAACAACATTCATCAAATTCAAAACGAGTTATTCCATTCAATTTTTGACAGTTGTAACATTGAATGTTTATTAAGAACACTTATGGTAAAATCGTATATTATGGTTATTTCTTAACAACTTACAAAGACGTTGTTTACTGGATTTCGTTGGCCCTTTGAAACATTTCTAAAAAATGCAGTAGTACCTACTTAGTGTTGTCAATAAAAAAATAATAATTGTCTCACAAATTATGTAAGTAGTTAATTTTAATTGGGAAAGTTGCATCTTACATTTATTGAATTACGTGATTTCATCTGAAAGAGATTTAGATGTATCATTGTTCTACCTTGTGATTGTGAATAATGTGTTCTACAATGTGGTACTCACGAACACGTTTAAATATGTAATCCGATAAGGAATTCCAGTGAAAAATGTCAAGGCTTAAAAAAAAATATTCATATTGGTCAACAAACGCCTATTCTAAATGTATACGTTTTATTACTATATTGATTATTATAATTAGAATTAATCAATCGTCATTTAAAAATGAATAAAACACTATCCTTTAAAACCTTCCTCTTGGTTGTTTATAGCGTCACTGAAATTCTCATTTTTCATTATCAGAAATACATGAATTAAATATATTCGCCGTTTTTGAATACATACCACATTAAATTTATGTTTTTAAAACCAGATGAACGGTTCTTTCGGATTTGAATATTACAAATGGACGAGTGCAATTAAAAATATAAAATACATTATTATAAAAATAGACGTATTTTTTTAAGATTGTTTGTATGTCTCGATTCTCAATTTTTGCAAGCGATTTAAATGACCAAACATTTATCTATTGTTAAACAAGCATTCGATACTAAATTTGTACTTTAAGACATTGTTTTTTCTCTTCGCTTATTCGTTTTTTTATGAGTTCAAAATTGTAGTTATTAACTAAAGCTTCTACGAGGAATTCAATCGTAACACTTGTTTCATTCAATAAATAATATGTTTATATAATTAATCAATGTAATATGAAATTATGATATGAACTAAATTTGTCAATTTGACTGGCCTAAAACAGGATCCATTCCTAGTTGGCTAGTCAAAGTTTCCATATATGTTTCATTGTATAATTTTATGTGAAATAAATATTATTATTATTATTAGTTAATCAACTCTTTTTTCTTGTACATTTTAGAAATCCCATTTTATATGAATCTAAAAACATATTTAATTATACGGACGTTATTATAAAGGTTATTATCACCTCACTTCTTTTCGTTTCATCTATCTAAATAAATAAAAAATAAATCGCCGAAATGTATGTACGCGCATAACTTCCGAACAACTGCTCCAAATTCGACAATTATTTTCTTTTTGTGTTCGTTATTGTCAGGACAACGTTTGTATGAAACTACTGATAAGCTCAGGCGTTTTTAAATTTGTATAAAAAATTGCAATAGGTGGCACGCGAGCTGTTTGAAAACTGCATGTATTAGGACTGAATGTTTGTAATGCGGAAGGTGTGGGAAGGGGTGAGGGGGAGGGGAGAGGGGAAGGCGGGGAGGGGGTAGGGAAATTATGGAAGGGGGTCACGGGAGGGGTGAGGGGGCCCTGGGAGGAGGGAGGGGAACTCGGGAGGGGTAGTTCACAGGATGGGGGAAGGTGGGGAGTGGAGTGGAGAGATGGAAGGTGGTAGAGGCGGAGTGGGAACGCGAGAGGGGAAGGGGACGTGGTAGAAGAAGGGGAGGCGGAAGGGGAACGGGACGAATGGGAAAGGTCACGTAGGGAAAACCAATTTCTTTATTAAATGGCGTAGCAACGCATGCCGGGAACCAGCTAGTATAAAAGAAAAAATAAATTCCAAACTTCAATAAATCTTTCGTAAACATGCAAAATTTTACTTTATTAATTTAGGATTTTTTTTACATGAGTTCCACATAGGAGGCTCTAAGGAAAATAATTTCCCTAAGGGCCTATGTCATCAATGGGGACGCTGTGTGGAAGTTTTTTTTTAAGGACAGGAAGGAGAGGAGAGTTCTGAGAAGGAAAAGGGTTTAAGGGGTGGGTAGGAATCTCTCTCCAACACCTCTGCCATACCAACACCTCTGCCATAGGTTACATGGGGTGACCTATGGCAGAGGTGTTGGTTATCCAATAAAAGTTCCCGGGGCGGCGCGGTACCCATTCCCGCCTCCCAAAGGAATACCTATATTTCAATTATTTCGTAGTGTACGGTGAGATTTGAGACAAATATCTTTTGGTGTTCTCTCCCTAACACTGCTTAATCATATAAACTCATTCTAATACAAAAGGAACCATAACGACTGTTGTTATCAGTTTAGTACTGAATTGACCATAACATAAATAGTAAGTTTCTTGTGACTTCACAAGATTATTGTCACACGGTTATGGTCACACCTTGTGGCGTTAGGGGGCGTTGAAAAATTAAAAATTAAAAAAATGTTTAAGTACTAAAACTACCCATAAAAATTAAAAAATAATATGCTGTAATTTAAAGTTTTAATGTCATTATTGATAATAAAAGTAATAAAACATTGTCTGGAGTTCCTCAATGTAAACAAACACTAATACGTACGCGATAATTTTCTTTTAAATTTTTTTATTTAAAAGTTTAACATTGATTTCAATAACTGATTGGTTAATAGTAAATAATAAAGGAAACAAAACTAAGTTTTTGGTTAAAACTCGTTTTGGTTTATCTAATAATTTTACTGCGTAAGAGTATTACTTAGCTATTCACGTAGGTGTGTGAGTATTTTTAATAATATTTTTAAATGGTCTAAATTGACAGTATAAAAACAAAAAATTAATACCTTCAAATCTGGTCACTAAACATCATTGAACCCATATCTAGCCAAGTCTCCATTCTTAATGAACCAGACCAATTTAAAGCATGTGTGAATGAGTTAATTGGGTGAATTTATATGTGTGAAAAATTTTTTTTTTTTGTTTTTGTTTGCCCAAATTAGTTTAGAACCCTTGATCACGGGTCAAGGGAAAAGTAACTTACCGCTTTGCTATGGAACCAAGATGAAGTATTAATATATTACCTATCATTGCCGAATAATACCTATGCTAAAATGTTGAAGCAATAAAATATCAAAAAAACGAGTTTTTTAAATATACTAGTTTACTTTAGGGCCTGTGACATATTAGGAGATAATTTGACAAAATAACGTAATGTTGCGTACGGCGTGCATTGTGGGTTTTGTATTCTGTCTATATATCTGGTGCGTAAAAAAGAGCGCACCTACTTGGAAGCAATTACGCTATTCTGAAATCGTGATGAAGATTTTAAATTAATAATAGCGTCTGTGCCGTATCTTCCTGGTCATTAGCGAACCTTCTGAGCTTGTTTGAGAATAAGCCTACACAATCGTTCAAATTGCACTTTAGCCGGTCAAAAATATTATTTTATCAATGGTCAAATCAAAATAAAATCATTGCTGATTTATGTTATAAATTATGGTAAAATATCACATAAATGCGAATATTTGAAACCTAATTTCACAACGTTATCTATTTCAGTTATTGCCTTTGATAAAGTCTACCAATCAAAATCGAAACGGTGCATGGTACGGCTTTTGCCGTATTTGGCTACCATTGCTATTTTCAACCTTTCTCTTCTCCGTCTCCTTCCCTTCCTCACCCATTCAACCTCAAAACAAAGGTATCCCAATAGGATATTGTGACGATTCTTTCACCAATTACGATTCCTTCACCCGCGCCAAATCAAATCTATAAGGAAAAATATTCCAACTAAGGCCACAAAGATGCTGGTTAACTCTTATGTTGTATCACGACTTGACTATTGCAATGGCACATATTCAAATCTCCCAAAAAATATATACTGACAGACTTCAGTCAGTTTTCAATGCTTCAGCAAGACTGATAACCGGCGTTTCTAAATATTCCCACATTTCCCAACATCTGCCGAACCTTTATTGGTTTAATTGTTCAGAGAGAATCCAATTCAAAGTCTGCTGGATGGTTAGGCTGGCGCCATGACACACGACATGGCGCCACCCTACCTGTCGGAACTGTACATTCCAAACGATGTCAATACTAGGCAAGCAACCCTTCGGTCAGCATCTTCAACAGCCATATGTAGACTTTCAGTACCTATGCGAAATCCCAGTACCAATTTCGGAGACCGGGCTTTTGCAGTGGCAGGCCCTACAGCTTGGAACAAACTCCCTTCACATTTGCGAAAGATCGACAGCACATTTGAGTTCAGAGCAAAGCTCAAAACTCACCACATTATCGTATCCAGAAAAATAACTGCATTTTGTCAGTACTATTTTATTACTCAGTCGATGGGATTTACCTAGATTGATGTATCTTCTCTTCACTACCAGCTTTTACGTTGTTACGCAATTTTTGACACTATTTTACAATTTCTTATGGGTAAACTTTTTTTTCATGACTTGTACTGACAGCACGGGCAGTAATCATTATATAACTAATTTTAAGACAGTTGCAAGTCACGATACGAATAGAGCAGTAACAATACTGCTCTATTCGTATTATCACTTGCAAGTAGAAACTCGGTTATAAAAATAAATATAGTTCTAAGTCACTAGTCATATAAGTCTTATTATTTGTTAGTCATAGTTATCAATCTTAGTTATAAGTTATAATATAGGCCACTTGTAGTACATAGATTTGGATTAAATGGATACATGAATTTGTGAAGCGCGCTTGAGGTGATTTTCTCACGAAAATGGCGCTATAAAAATCATCCAATAATAATAATTATTATTATTACGATAGTGAGGGTGATCTGATTTTATTTTCAAGTTGAGGAAAAATTTTTCACTACGATTTAAAAAGCGACAATTTTCGATTTGCCGCCAAAACGATATATGTTGGTTTTTATTCGTGAATTCAGTGGCGTTGATGTCACGCCGGGCAACGTTTGTGACAGCCGTCTCACTAGCCAGTGGCGGTTTCTATGTAATAATGACGTTTTGGCCAGTTCGAACCTTTTCATAATTTGCGGATTTTGAAATCAATAATTTATTTATGTACGCCCTAGTAGGCTTTTACAAAGATAGGTAATAATAATTGGGCAAGTACGTAGTACACTAAAAATAAAATAATATTAAATTAATAGTAAAAAATAAAATTAATTAAAACTGAAATCATACATTTGATTAAAGTAATTATAAAGACTTAATTATAACTAACACGGAATCTGCAAACATGTCTTCAATATTCCCAAATTTATTGCCAAAATGATGTAATCTATTTTTAGGTGTATGAGCCTCATGGTTTGTTTTAAAATTGTCACAGAAGAAGGTAACACTTTGCCCGGTCGGTACGTAAAATTTTATTTTGGTGAGAATTTCATGGTTGTCAATGCAATTATTAATTATTACAAGCAATAATTGTCAGCCTGAAACACTCATTTACATTGAAAAATCTCCCGAGAAAAGATACTTGCCGCCAACGGGACTTGAACCCGTGTCCTTCCGATTGCCGGTCGAATGCTCTGACCACTGAGCTATGGGGGCTTATCAAATACCCGCCAAATAATTCAATATATACTAGTGTTTCATTCAACAATTACTGCTTGTTATATTTTTTCCACCTGAAAACAACCAACTTTATTTATAAATTAAAAAATAATAATTAATATTTAACAAGTTTAAGTATTTCCCCAATAAATGCAGACATAATTTGTCTCGACGCCACCTAGCGAGGGATTTAACACTAACAATGTCTTCCTCGCAAAAATAAAGTTGGTTGTTTTCAGGTGGAAAAAATATGACAAGCAGTAATTGTTGAATGAAACACTAGTATATATTGAATTATTTGGCGGGTATTTGATAAGCCCCCATAGCTCAGTGGTCAGAGCATTCGACCGGCAATCGGAAGGACACGGGTTCAAGTCCTGTTGGCGGCAAGTATCTTTTCTCGGGAGATTTTTCAATGTAAATGAGTGTTTCAGGCTGACAATTATTGCTTGTAATAATTGTTACCCTTTGTGCTATGCATAAAAATCTTGCCTAAACGTTAGTTTATAAATTAAAAAATAATAAGCAATTATTAATGATTTTATTTAACAGTACAAGGTCAGAGATGATCCGCCTATCTGACAGCGTAATTAAGTAATGGTGAATTAATTATTACATTTTTATTACAATGATCAGAATCACAAAGTAAACATCAAATATTCCACATATTTTCAATTGGCATTCATAGTCTGTGAGAATATCCCGTTGAGGATACCAGAGTCCCGTTGATTCCGGGCAGTTGGGACTCTAGTAAGGTATTCAAATGTAATGCACATGGGCATCAACCACTTATGCATTTGGCCTGATTTAAGTAATGTGATAATTTTTATTTACGTACCAGTCTTCAAGATACGTTTTTGATGGTAAATATATATACCCATGGTGGTTGCTTCTACTTAAATGTATCGTATATTATGTAATATAACAAAAGCTTCAATTATTGTTTTCAAACCCAACTCATTTTTTCTGTAACGATTTTTGACTCTGATTTTTGGAAAGAAATGATAGTGTTATAGATTACTTCAAGGTTCTTGATGCACAAGAGACTAAATATCAAAATAAATTAGATTTTTCACTAAGGTATTTTTATTTTTACCTTTTAGATTTAATACTTAATCCAGAAGATTTAACTCGCAACGCCTGGGTGAGATCCTGATGAATTTGACCATTCAGCTCCTAACCGATAATGTCATCTCCATTTGATTTCATTTGTTTGACCAGCTATAAGATTATGATTTGGACCTTTGTGCGGTTTATGATATTTCTACCACGGCCCCACTACGCACCGGAGAAGTGTTTTGTGTGACACCTTTCTCGGTCCCATCATTGTGTGATTAGAATTAGTAGAATTGCGAAAATTTCACTTGTTTGACACTTATAAAAACAGTGCACATATAAACAAATCAATTACTTTTCTGGAGGCTTTACAATTTTGTAATTCAAGCTTGTACGGTATCCACTAACTTCTTTAGGATAATAATGTGAAATTGGAATTCCACATCCAATAACTGTAATAATCATTAAAGTAGCACAATGTTGCAAACTAAGATCAAAATTGACTAGAATGGATGACCTCATGTTAATTCATTGAAGGAATTCATTTTTATTTGATACCTATATCACTCTAAACAATATTACAAATTAAATATCAGTTGGTGCCCTTTCTAACAATCATGTTATATCGAGATACTTTGCGCCAAGATCAAACGTTACATAATAATAATTTATCCATGGAACTTCGAATATCTACGCATCCACACAGTCTCTCTTCAAACAGTAATTGTTGCGCAACAAGGTTATTCAGAAAGCACATTTTCTGGGTAGAAGCATCTACTTGGTCGTAACTTGCGTGCTGTACAAAAAACATTCTTTATTTATGCAGTGAGGATTAGGCCACTTGCATAGATTTCATGACGACTTGGAAAAAACCGGATAGATTTTTCACTAAGATTACGAACACGTTGGTAAAAATTTTTAGAAATGTACAGTTTTTTTTTTTTTAAATAAATCCATTATTTGGGCTCGTGACGTCACTACATGAAAATGTCCCGTCTCCGAAAATGTTCCTATTAATTTTGTAAAATTCCACACTGATTTTATTTTTATTTTTTTTAACTCTATGATTTCATACGAATTTTTGAATTTGATATTTAACGTTCACTAGAATTATTGTTTGTTCTCTGCAAACTTATCATTTGGTTTGACTTTTTGATAGATGTTGTGAAGAGAACCCCGTACATTTATGCTGTCTGCGTGTATTTTAAAGGTATAGTGATAATGGTGTTGATTTTAACTAAATCAAATTTTATAATATTCTTATTATTATTATAATTTACAAGTACAAGTATATTACATTGGATTTACTAATATAGACGTTGAACATTATAATGATTTATGATCCATAAGATGGATCAAGAAAAAAATATTTATGAGATGTAATATTTTTGGTATGCCTGATTTTTATCCTGTACCATTGTGTGGAAAACATTATTTTTTTATAAAATGATTTTCGGCTATGTAATTATCGTTTTTTCGCACCCATTAAATTTTTTCCCCCGTGTTTCCGGTTTATAAAAAATGGTCTGATTTATCGGATTGAAATTTTCAAAAAATCGCCATTGTTTCAAAAATACGATTAAAAAAAATACAGATGTCTTAGAATATTTGCCTAAACCGGAATTTTTTTTTAAATGTGATGCAAGTGGCCTATTATTTGGAGATGTTTCTTTGAAATGTCGACACTTTTGTGTGTAGGTTTTAATGGTTAATTAACGCAATTTTTTATAATAAACAAAACGTTACTTAATAATGTGAGCTTAATTTTCTTGCAACAATGTCGACACAACCATCGCATACGGCAATTCAAGGTTCCCCAAAAATGAAATTATGCCGCTTTTTGACTACATTTTGGTCAATTTGCCGGCCAAAATGTGGCTACATTGAAGTTATTTTAAAACACATTTTGGATTTTTTTAGTTCCCAGGTATTAGAATCTTCGATAATCACAATGCTAACTTAGTAGATTCACACTTAAACAAGAGATGCCTCGCAAATCTTCTTAATTATTTGTTATGGAAATTCTGCGAACTGCCAATATTGAAATATTTTTTCTCACAAATCATTGATAGTGGTGTTTTTACATTACAAATGCATTGTCGAATTAAAATTTATATCTGTGATTATTAAGTCATAATATTTATTGCTCGCAGTAAGTACCGCGTATGGTAATTTTGAAGTAAATAGTACGATTATATATAAAACGATTTTTTTTTAATTTTTTCATAAATCTTAAAAATATGTGATAAAAGGTCAAATATAAGTCCTCATAGTTGCGCATAATAATGGCTCTCTAACACTTTAAGCAGTTTATATGGCTGCGTATTAAAATTCAGTGGTATATTTTTTTAAATGAGGGCGAAATATTGAAGATCACTCCAGTGGTTAACCGTGGAAAAGTGTTAGTTTGTCTAAACGAACACTTTCCATTAATTTTTCGTCATGAGGTTATGATCTATTGATGATATGATCAATGGGTAAAAATTGTGTTTCAAATGGCGAGCAAAATTGGGTCGTACAGCTTGCAATCTAATAATTTGATAAGAATCACATCTCTTAATCACATACTTTTATCGCGATATCACGGGCGTGTATGTTTGAAAAGACTAACATGTGTCAATAGATGAAAATAATCCTTCTACAATCTAACATTTAGTTTTAGGCCGCGATTTGGAAGCACACGTAAGAAGACTAATAGACTTTTAAAATAGATGAAAATAAAAAATAAAACAACTTATTAAATCCATACGCTATTAGAAGACGGTGCGAATGAGGTGGTAAAATGTTTGCTTAATCTCTAATCGAGAACCGTCATATTGCGCTTCTCACCTGGAATTTTGTCATTTCATTTCTAAACGGGCTGCGTAATATTTTAAAACAAGGACAGTGATATACAGGGTGTTAAGGGACGTACTTGACTTACTTTAACCAGTGATTCCTGACATTATTTGGAGTAAAAAATGTAAATTAAATTTTGGTCTCCGGTGACGTTTTTGATGTTTTTTTTTTTTTATACAAAAACATAAAAAATGGTAGTTGTTGAACAGTTGGAGGCGGAGTAAGGGGTTCGTCGGACACCCGGCTGAGTGACCAGTGACGACATGCGGAAGAATTTTTTTTTGTTTGATTATGAAGAAAAAAATTTTGAAAAAAAAAGTCGCCAAAAAAAGTCACCGGAGACCAAAATTTAATTTACATTTTTTACTCCAAATAATGTCAGGAATCACTGGTTAAAGTAAGTCAAGTACGTCCCTTAACACCCTGTATACGTCGCAGATCATGATGCGCATAGCCACATCGTGAAGCGCCTGAGGCGTTGTTGCTGATATATTGTATAATATAGCGAACCACAGTGAGTGCTGTATTTTCGATCGTTTTTTCTAACTGTGAATTCCTCAAAAAAATCTTGTAACTGCTAATTTTTGTAACATTTCCTAATTTTTTTTTAATTCTGCTTTCAAATTGGTATATTTGCGGTACGTTACAGAGTGGAAAATACTCTTAGTACCACCCTGGTGTATGACAACCATTCAGATTTGATAAATACTTCCCATACGTGTTTTAGTACGAAAGTTTTGTAATATACTGGTGCCACTTAAATGAATATTAATTCTTCCTACGTGTCCTTTCCATTTTTATTTATTTATTTTATTTTATTTATTGCTTCTTCACAATTTATGTACATATATTTTTAGCATTTAATTTTTAACCCCACTAGGGTTCGCCTGTATCGGGGTTAATAATTTCACAATTTAATAAAAATAACACACGCAAATATCGGTCATGCAAAACAGTTAAGTAAAAAGCAAAATAATAAAATTTAAAAATAAAATGATAAACAGAGAAAATAATAAGTGATAAAAATATATGAATTCATAACAAAGTGTTAAGAGATCAGACAAAATGTTCTCATTCATTATATCATTAGTTCATACCATTTTCAACAATAGATAAAAATTAAAAAAAAAAATATGTCCTTAGGTTTTTTTTTTTTTTAAATATGTGTAAAAAAATAAAAAATGAAACAAAACAATGATTTATAAGCGATTACATTAGAGCGAATCTTTCTTATGCAATATTAAAGTGACTATCAAATAATTATGAAATAAATATGAAAGAAACCGTTTTTATCACAACATTATTGTTTTCATTCCATTTAAATAAAATATGATGGTATTTTATAGTGTAAGTGGATACGCGCCATAAATATATTTGGGCATTAATTTCTTTAAATTGATAATTTAGGCTATAAGACCATAAGGGCGCCATCTATGGGTTTTGTATTGTATTGAATTGAACCTATGTGACTTGAGATGCAGTGTATTCATGCGTTTCCTTGCCTATGTGAATCAAGCAGTTACTTCTGACGGGAGTGTCAGTAAAAGGCCAAGAGATGTCTCTCCTGGTCAGTCATAAGAATAATTCATCCAGTGAGTGAATTATTGTTGTACCTAAGATTGGATTTTTGGCACGCATTATTAATATGCAAATTTTTCATTGTTGAAACTTCCTTGCTGTGCAAAACATCGGTCAAGATTATGCGATATCGCCTTGACATTTTTATTGAAAAGAAGTGTCTTTTCGTGTGGACATCGTGGCTGAGCTGCATTCTCTGAGTGAGTGTTTGTTTGTTTTTCACTTTGGTTTTTGGAGTTGCTGGGTCGACTGTTTTTTGTGTCACATAAGGAAGAATTCAATTTTCGTTAATTTTACATAGGGTAGTCGTCCCTGGTGTCAGGGGCTATTTACACGCCCCTACATATTTATTGGTCCTTCGTAGCCTGGATTATTAATTCATTCATACATTCAATTCGAGATTATAGCTTAATTACATGGATGTTTGAATTTACGTATTTTTTTTGGTAAATTTGAAGTACCTCTCATTTTTTTGAGAACTATAGCTGGTCTTGTTTTTTGCTTTTGGATGACATATTTGGATGTTCGCAGAATTATCGTTATTTTTGGATAATTATTCGCAACATTATTATTATTAATTAATTGTTAACATTGTTCGCAGAATTGTCGTAATTTTGGATAATTATTCGCAACATTATTATTAATTAATTATTAACATTGTAACATTATTGTAAAATTTTGTGGTAATCTTTTCGCATATATAAAAAATGCCAAGAATTACGGAGGAGGGTTTTGATGAGGCTCAAGACAGATCGCTTATTCTTTTAACCGCAAAAAAGGAAAATCTTTTTGTTCGTATGAACGATCTGTATAATGCAACAAATAATATATCTAATTTTGAGTCAAGAAATAACGAAGTGTTTATGGCTCAGTCAGAGATGATTGATCAAATGCGAAGTCAATTTGAAAATATTATAGATAGCATCAATGATCGTCAGTTAACTTTAAATCCAGAATTTAAACCAGATTTTCAAGCTTTAAATGCTTTTGATGATCTTTTTTTGAAGGTCAAACGAACTAGATCGAATATGAAAACTTCTGTAAGAGAGTCACTGACGTCACAAAATAAGTCGCGGGAGCCGTGTATGATTAATCTTCATGCAATATATCTTCCAACCTTCGATGGTAAGAATGAAAGTTGGTCGAAATTTTTTGAGTCATTTAAAGCCAATATCCATAATAATAGACAGCTAACTGACTCGCAGCGTGTGCAGTACTTAGTCGGAAAACTCACACACGGGGCTTTGAACATAACCGCAGGCATTGTGCCTTCGGGTGATACATATCAGATCATTTGGGAGAGTTTAGTTAAAAAATATCAAGATAAACGTACACTAGGAACACATTATTTAAATAATATTCTCGATGCGAAAAACTGCACGAATACATCTGCCAGTCTCAATTCTTTCATTGAAAGATATTCTTCGTCAGTGTCGGCATTAAAGCAGTTAGGTATTGAAGATTTAACTGATTTTATTTTGTTTCACTGCGCGGTAAGAAAAATTGATTCACAGACGGCTCAGAACTTTGAGCTGACAGTTCGTAATAAAGAAATTCCTTCTTATAATGAGTTAGTTTCGTTTGTACAAGATCAAGTAAAGATTTTAGAACGAACGAGTAACTCGCATGGTGTCGTAAATAAAACGCATCCCATTTCGTCCTCCCGATCAAATAATACTAAATCGTTCGTCGCGAGTAATGCGAATATTCCGCGCTTCCCAGCTCCGCCGAAAGGATGTATTCTGTGTAAAAAAACTGATCATTTAATCAACGTTTGCTCAAAGTTTAAATGTATGAGTTCCCCACAGGCTCGATTTGAATTTATAAAATCGAAAAATGCCTGTGTAAATTGCCTTAGTGGTTCACATACAATCAAGTCATGCAAATCGGGGTTAGTTTGTGATTTGTGCAATAAACGTCATCATACATTCTTACATTTCGGCAGTGTGAATAATATGAAAACCAATACTCATGTACATACGTCGCAAGTACCTACCAGTGAAGAACCGTCAGTCCCCCCTCCAGTGTCATCCAGCATCAATGGAACTGGCATTGGTGATAAGCAAGTGGAGGGGACCGCGAATGTCAATCCTTCGTGTTCGCTTTGTGCCAAAGTAACACCGAACTCTTCTATTTTACTTTCGACCGCACAAGTATACGCGAAGCTTAAAAACGGAAATAAAGTTATTGTTCGGTGCCTAATTGATAATGGCACTCAAAATAATTTGATTACGGTCGATTGTTGTAAAACTCTGAATTTACCAATATTTCCTTTGAGTAATTCGTTTGTCAAAGGAATTGGATCAACGTCTCGACCAATTTTCGGTTACGTGTATTTGGATATTGAGTCTCGCGTATACCCAGAGAATAAATATAATATACATGCGCTTGTCGTTGACAGTATCACCGACCAATTACCTAATCACTATATAGCCAAGGGTGATATGAGGTACTTAGAGGGCATACCTCTCGCAGACTTAACATGGAATATTCCTGGATGCGTGGATGTCGTCATCGGTGCACAACTGTTCCCATATATTTATTTAGGGAACAGGGTTGAATCGGGTACTAGTGCACCCCCCGCGTTATCGACCGCTTTCGGTTTCGTGTTGATGGGTGATTACCCCAATAATGTGCTCAACACAAACACATCATTCTCGGCACTCGCACTTAATGATTTAGTGCAAAAATTTTGGCTGTTAGAAGAGATACCTAATATAAAATTTCTAAGTCCGGAGGAGACAGAATGTGAGAATCTCTTTACTTCATCAATTTCTCGCACTGATGATGGTAGATATTCTGTTGCTTTACCTTTCTGTAAAGATCCAAGACAATTGGGTAATTCTCGTACTGCTGCCCAACGCCGATTTTTGGCATTGGAGCGAAAATTTAAACATTCCCCTGCTTTGCAGGAGAATTATAACAAGGTTATCAGTGAATATATTGAAAATAATTACCTATCAGAAGTCTCAGAGTCTGATATCACAGAAGATGGATATTACATCCCACATCATGCTGTCACTCGTCCAGACAAACCAATGCCTCGTATTGTGCTCGATGCTAGTGCTAAAACACACACAGGGCTGTCACTGAATGACATTATTCATACTGGTCCCAATTTGCAAGCCGATTTGTTTCTGCTTTTGCTTGACTTTCGTCTTTTTCCCATCGCTATGACTGCGGATATAAGGCAAATGTATTTACAGATTGAAGTTCCTAGTAAGCATCGCAGATACCTGAGGATCTTATTTCGATTCTCAAATAATGGTCTCATACGAACTTTTCAGTTCAATCGAGTTCCTTTCGGCTTGACGGCAAGTCCATACTTAGCAATGCGGACGGTTCGCCAGTTGGCCCAGGATATGAGACCACATTACCCGGATGCTGCCAAAGTGGCAGAGTCCAAGCTGTATATGGACGACCTGGTCTATTCTATTGCAGATGAGCCCAGCGCCATACGTCTTTCTCGAGAATTAATCTCGTTGTTTAAGTCCGGTGCCTTTGATTTAGTAAAATGGACTAGTAATTCTCAAGTTGTACTTGAGAACCTCCCGGATTCTCACCGCAGCCCAGTGGACTTCACTGTTGGTTCTAACAATACCTCTAAGGTGTTGGGCCTTTCGTGGGAACCAGCTGATGACAGCTTCTTCTTTACGACATCTTATGTTCAGGAGAAGTGCACAAAGCGGAGCATACTCTCCATAGTCGCCCGTTTATTTGATGTCCTCGGCTTGGTCGCCCCTGTCATTCTGTACGCTAAATTACTTATCAAAGAGCTATGGCTGTGCAACATTGGTTGGGATGATACACCCCCTGATAGCGTTATTCGTCGGTTTTCGGCGCTTACACAGGAATTTCCGCTAATTTCAATGATAAAAATCCCTCGCCATGTTGGTGTCCTGAAAGACAGTACGGTGCTCGTTGTTGCTTTCTGCGATGCAAGCATGAATGGTTACGGCTGTGTGATTTATTTGCACACCACTGATCTGTTTGGAAAAATTACAGTGAGATTGTTGTGCGCAAAATCAAAGGTTTCTCCCACCAAAGTGACGACCCTCGCTCGTTTGGAGCTCTGTGCCGCAGTATTGATGTCCAAATTAATACGGACGGTTCAAGATAATTATTCTGAGCGTCTTCCTATTGCAGGAACATATGCGTTTTCCGATTCTACCGTTGCGCTCTCTTGGATACATTCTTCACCGCATCGCTGGTCGGTGTTTGTTAGTAATCGCGTAGCTCAGTGCCAAGAAAATTTGTCTCCAGAGAACTTTTACCATGTTGCTGGTAGTGAAAACCCGAGCGACTGCCTTTCTCGTGGCATGCTTCCTTCCCAACTCGTTTCACATGATTTATGGTGGAACGGCCCATCATAGATTCGCAGCCCACCTTTGGAATGGCCATTAAAACCGTTTCACCCTACCAATACTGGTGAAATGCCTGAACACAAGGCTAATGTGCTCATTGCAACATTTCAGGGTGAAAAATCGGTCCTGAGTGAACTGGCTCAGCGTATATCCACTTGGGATAAACTACTAAGGATTGTTGTTTATGTCCTCCGATTCATAAAAAAGATATCACTTTCCTCTGGAACGGTCAATAATCTTATGACTGCTGAAAAGGCTGTGATTCGTGCTGTGCAGAGTATTCATTTTGCAGGAGATATTGCTGCACTCCAGGAAGGCAAATTTCATTCCAAAAGACTTCAGAGTTTATCTCTATTTCTTGATGGAGATAATCTGTTACGTATTGGGGGGCGGCTTTCTAAATCGGATTTACCTTTTGAGGTTAAACATCCGGTTTTGCTTCCCAAACATGACTGTGTTGTCGATCTGATCATCGCTCACTTTCATGTCGTGAACTGTCATACAGGCCCAGGACTTCTTATGTCTATCTTACGTCAACGCTATTGGATATTAGATGCTAGGACTGTTATTAGGGCGATGGTGCGGAAATGCAATTGTTGCTTCCGCTTAAATCCATCGCATCCTACACCGAAGATGGCAGATTTACCGTCATATCGTGTTGCAGAAGCAAAGGCCTTCGTACATACCGGTGTAGATTACGCAGGTCCACTCCGTATTACGCTGACTCGTCGGAGAGGACAACATTCTCAAAAGGCATATATTTGTCTATTCGTATGCCTTGTGACCAAGGCTATTCATATTGAGTTGGTCTCTGACTTAACTTCAAATGCTTTCCTGGCTGCTTTCAGCCGTTTTATTTCTCGGCGTGGCCCGGTAACATGCTTGTATTCAGATAATGGTACTAATTTTGTGGGTGCGAAGGCACAATTAGATGACCTCTACAAGTTTTTGGTTGAATCTGAATATGAGCCCTCATTAAAGCGCGAACTCGCTAAGCGTCGTATAGAGTGGAAAATGATTCCACCACGCGCGCCTCATTTTGGGGGTATGTGGGAGTCGAACATAAAGAGCATGAAGACACACTTGTACCGTGTGATTGGAACTCAGCTTCTCACCTATGAGGAGTTACAGACTGTGCTAGTTCAAATTGAGTGCATAATGAATTCGCGTCCACTTACAGTTATGTCTTCTGACCCTTATCCAGAAATCCTTACGCCTGCGCATTTTTTAATGTCGACACCATTGCAGTACTTGCCTGCTTCTGTCCTGACAGACGGTAAAATCAATTTGACTCAGCGTAAGCAATTATTAGACAGCATGGTTCAGTCCTTCTGGAAGAAGTGGCGTTCAGAGTATCTGCACACCTTGCAAGTCAGGCAGAAGTGGACTACTTCTGATCATCCGATTGATATCGGAACTGTCGTACTAGTGGGACAAGAAGATTCCCCTCCGTTAAATTGGCCTTTAGGCGTGATAACTGAAATCCATCCCGGAATGGATAAAATTGTTCGCGTTGCGACGGTAAAGACAAGATTTGGTTCTTTTAAACGTCCGGTTGTCAAATTATATCCCATTCCAACGCAATAATTTTATATTTTATCTATTTTTGTTTATTTTTATTTATTTATTTTTTTTGATTTTAGTCATTGTTTCAATGATCTCTGACCCAGACATGGCATTACTTAATATCCGTTATCTTGGTCAATTGAACTTTATTACATTGTATTTTTAGTTATTTTTCTTTATTTTGTGAGATTCTGCGAATTTCCAATGCGTGTCATTCCTGAATATTACCGGTGAATAGTCACTTTATTTCTATTTCATTTCTTGTTTCATTTGTATTTTTATACTCTTTCTTTTGTAAGCTCTACGAACTTCCAAGGTGGGGAATATGGATACGCGCCATAAATATATTTGGGCATTAATTTCTTTAAATTGATAATTTAGGCTATAAGACCATAAGGGCGCCATCTATGGGTTTTGTATTGTATTGAATTGAACCTATGTGACTTGAGATGCAGTGTATTCATGCGTTTCCTTGCCTTTGTGAATCAAGCAGTTACTTCTGACGGGAGTGTCAGTAAAAGGCCAAGAGATGTCTCTCCTGGTCAGTCATAAGAATAATTCATCCAGTGAGTGAATTATTGTTGTACCTAAGATTGGATTTTTGGCACGCATTATTAATATGCAAATTTTTCATTGTTGAAACTTCCTTGCTGTGCAAAACATCGGTCAAGATTATGCGATATCGCCTTGACATTTTTATTGAAAAGAAGTGTCTTTTCGTGTGGACATCGTGGCTGAGCTGCATTCTCTGAGTGAGTGTTTGTTTGTTTTTCACTTTGGTTTTTGGAGTTGCTGGGTCGACTGTTTTTTGTGTCACATAAGGAAGAATTCAATTTTCGTTAATTTTACATAGGGTAGTCGTCCCTGGTGTCAGGGGCTATTTACACGCCCCTACAGTAAGTGACACCTTAGAAATGCCATCCGAGTGATCTTTTAGTTTTGACAAAGTTATGGGATACGATAACCCATATATATTTATTTATTTATTGTTTCTTTACCTTTTTGATTTAGGTGTTATTGTTTAAATTGAAATTTTGAACTTCATTTTGACTTGAGATTAACAATTTTATAGTGTACACAAAATAATGTGTTGAAAGACAATATTGTTACAATAATATTTCTCAGAGAATGGGCCTCTACTGCACTATAGGAACAAATCCATTATAACGTAAAACATGTAAAAACGTGTGGCTTTGAAGCAAAGAATGGACGGTTACCTCGAGAGTGTTTTCTCTTGCGGTAAAAATAATCTCGTTAAATTTAATGTTTCAAAGACCCAATCTTGTCTTCTAAAAGGGATCTAAATTAATATCTAGTATCCTTCAACGGAAGCAATCTTCCGAACAGGCCCTCCATTGATATGCTTGGTGTAACCCTAAGTGACCAACTCAGGTATGTGGGCTCCATCGAAGCCAGAGTAAAGTTAGCCTCCCAAAAACTGGGCGTACTGTACAGGGCCCGCAGATACTTTAATAGTACACAACTGCTAATCCTGTACAAATCGCAAGTGCGCCCCTCGGTTGAATTTGGCGGCCGCCTCTGGTCTGGAGCTCCAAAATACCTGAAAAATACCCTCGACTCTGTGCAGAAACGGGCGGTCCGTTTAATAGATTCTCCCATCTTAACAGACGAATTGCAATCTTTAGAGCACAGGCGTCGGGTGGGAATGCTATCCTTGTTCTACCGGTATTACAATGGAAGATGCTCCGAGAAACTAGCATCATTGATCCCTTCGGCACCGGTGCATAGTCGGGAAACATGCCAAACGCGTGCCCAACATTTGTACACGGTTGACATTTGTCACATGAGAACGGGTCGTTTCTTCGACTCGTTCTTGTGTTCAACAGCTCGGCTGTGGAATGATTTGCCGGACTCTGTGTTTCCTCCTTCCTTCAACATGGGTCTCTTCAAGACCAATGTTCATTCCTTCCTCTCCTCAAAAAGACCCTCCACACAGCATCCCAGATGACATAGACCCTGAGGGAAATTATTTTCCTCAGGGCCTCCTGTGTGGAGTTAATGTAAAAAAAATTTAATCTTCACAAGAGTATGTCCACTTACATAAAATTAGTTTATTCTTCCTATCTCTAGCTGGGACATTATTAAGTGTTAATTAGTTGGGAGTGCGAAAATTGTAAATGAACTCTCCCAGAAAACGTTGGGGTTCCGTTTATCACCCAATTGTTTTATTCTCTATCACTTTTCTATTTTCTTAACCTTTGAAGATATTTACTTAAAAACCTTTCCAAAATCGATGAATTACAAACAAAAATGTAATTTTGTGTGAACAGCGATATGTTTAAAATACGAAACGGTTTACGGTTACGGTAAAAGCCAAGAGAATTAATAATTTCAAGTAGGCTATAGTAAGACGTTCTTTGAATCGTTTGATAAAATGCAATGTTTAGTAGTCACATTAGATTTAATTGTCTGGTTAAACCAATAATTTATTTGAACCATTTCTAATCAATAATTGATTTTGTAACATTACACATAAACCGGTAATTTAACGCCCGGATCACGGCCGACCACTTTTTAAACCACTTAGAAAATATTTCTGATTTTTTCTCATTGGATTATAAATTGTGCCAAAAGGCTGTTGTGAAATACCACAAAATTTATTACATTAATGGGATTTATTTTGTTAGTTTGTTGGTCCAATACTGAATAATTCACGTCATTCAGGCCAGACCTTAATTAATTGTGATTCATTATGACTATTCACGAGAACCTTCACAGTTAACAACGAAGAGAACCTGACCGGATTGTAGATGAGTTGCAAATCGTTGGTTTTGGACCCATGCGTCGCGAGTTTAACTCTCTGCAAGCTATTCAAGTATTTTATCCTTGCACAAGCTATGATTTCAGTTTTTTCGCATGTTAGTAGTGACAATTCAAATATTCTATTTCTGAATTTTCTTTCCCGTTTTTAATTTTATTAAATACTAGCTTTTTTCCGCGGCTTCGCTCGCATGGCATTAGGGGATTTCCACTCAGCCTCCTCCACCTTCCCTCTCCCCACTCCACTCCCCCCATCAATCCCCCTCCCCCTCCACCGACCCCTCCCTCCACTCCACTCACCCCCCATCAAACTCCTTCCCCCCACCCCCCTACCCCTCCCCTAAACCTCCTCCATCCTTCACCTTTCCCATTCCTTCCCTCCCTCCTCTCCCTCCCCTAACCCTCTTTCCCCACACCCTTCTCCCCTCCCCTTCCCTCCGCCCCACTCCCCCCACTCACCTCTCGCATTCCACACATTTATTCCCGATACATTCAGTTTTCAAACTGCTCGCATGCCACCTGTTATAATTTCATATACAAAATTCATAATGCCAGAACTCAACGGTAGTTTTATACAAAAAAAAACTAACAAAAAAAAGAATTATCCAATTTGGTTCAGTCGTTCGGGTTTATGCGCATACATACATTTTGGTGATTCATTTTTATAGATAGTTATTAAGTACGAATTATTATTCTTCTTTTTATATTCTACCAAAAAATCCAGTACCGCAGTTTTATACAAAATGCGATACTTTTCTATCCAATTAAAACAATAATTGTTGTGTGACATTATGTCAAAATTTGAGAATGACATTTTGCAAAACAAAGATTCTTAAATAAAAATAATATTTTAGAAAATATTTAAGCGAATTTATTTGAAGTACCTACTTCCCTAATAATTTGAATCGATTTAAGAATTATAGATACCTTACTAATCGTGTCACCTATTGCAATTTTTCATACAAATTTCGTAATGCCAGAGCTCTGAGCTATAATAGCCTATATGCTCATATTATTGTAAAGTTTCATTAAAATCCATTCTGTAAAGTAGGAATTAGTATTTTATACATATTTGAATTTTAACATCAAAGGGATGTCCATAGTAACCAAATTTAAAAAAAAACATCGTTTCCAAGGCAACAATTGGCGTTTGCAATAAATCGATTTTGTTAGGGACAGAAAACGTATGATAAATAATTTCATAACGCCAGAGATTATTCATAATGCCAGAGCTTACCATTATATAAAGCCTATAAATCTCGCAAATAATGTAGCTTTCTATTAGTGAAAGAATTTTTAAAATCTATTCAGTAGTTTTTGCGTGAAAGAGTAACAAACATACATCCATACAAACTTTCACCTTTATAATATTAGTAGGATATCACCACTCGGTTAGATAACGTTTTGCGATGGGTTAAGGGGTTTTAACAGTGAATCTATTAGTGTGAATCTTAAAAAAGCCTTGATTAGTCGAGAAGTATTCATTCTATACTTGTAGAAAACTCAATATAAGTTTATACAATAAAGATATGCAAGAAAGCAACCAAAAATATCCGCTAAGAAAATGAAAACACAAATGTCGGTAGCTTTTTCCCCATTCGTACTAACTTACATTAAGAGGGCATTACCAGAGAAAGCCTGAAATACGTCATTTTCAAAAAAGTTTTTAGACGTATTGACTCTTTTCCACAAAAAATTATAAATGGATTTCGAAAGATTGTTCTTTTATCTAGCATTCGTATGTAATAAATTTTTAGAATTTTTTTAAATTTTTAGTATAATAAGGTTATTCCATAGGTCGTTGGCAGATTTGTTAAATTTTCAAAAAAGTTTTTGTATTATACCACACCCATTTCAAATAATGTAATCATGCAGTAAAATAAATCAATACATTATCTAGCAAAGTTATGTATTAGAATTTTAATTTTAGTTTCAATAAAATCATTAAAAAATATGTACGTACATGTGTTTCTTGACGAAAATTGGTCCATTTGTGTATTTATTTGCGCACTTACAAACTAATATATTTCAGATTTTTTTAACATTCTTATTAAATTTAGACATTATTGAAAAATGATAAATACTTATAATCAAAAAATAACTACAAAAAGTACACTATTTTAATAGTTTTATCATCACGCCTTTCAGCATTTTTGGATGAAGGTATAAATTAAAGCTAATTTGTATTGAAATAAATTCGATATTGAGTTATAATTTTAAAAAGCTGGTACGGAGAATAATTAATCTTTCTCATTGTAACCGTCCTGCACGATCAGAAGAACAACTTTCGACGAAATGTGGATTTTCGTCCGCTGGCTGGTTAAACGCTCTTAAGAAATGACATTCTCACCGACATCAACTGCAAATGAAGGTTCCGAGCTAGATGAGAATTAATACCACTCATTCCTTCTAACATATTCCATGTAACCTGAAAAAGGGAACACTCTCACATTGCGTCTGTGCGTCGGCAGTCGATCTTTTAACGACGAATAGATAGTCAGACAAATCGACGTCCTCCGCTGTAAGTGGCTTAATATTTGAAAAGTGTTATTTCAGAAGTTGGCAATATATATATATATATATATATATATAACTTACAATAAATTAATTTAGGCCGCCTGCACAAGATGATGCAAGTGGCTCGATTTATCATTATTAATAGTGCAGGTTTGCGTTGCGTTTGATTGGCCCCAATAAAAGCTTAGGAAATGCTTGCAAAAGATGCGGTAAAGGAATCGCGCACAGATATTATTTCCACTATATTCTGTATAAACATCAATAGCGAAGTTTCTCAATAACAAACTCAATTTTTATCTTCACGGTTTAAGCCCATGATTAACGAGGGATTAATAATCTCCATAATTTTGTCAACAATGACGCAATAAAGATTCATTTATAAGGAATTCAACAGGTAAAATATTGGCTTGACTCAAACATATTAACTCTAAATGTACAGAAAACCAAATACTTACTGTCTAGTCTCACCAATATCCCAAAGTCAAACCCAGCCCCGCCATTAAAAATACACAAATGTAAAAATTCATCTCTAAACCGGAACTGTGACTGCCCATGCCTAGAGCAAGTAAACATTATCAAATATTTAGGAGTAACCTTCGATGCACACCTGAATTGGAAGCAACATATACATAATACTACAAACAAAATCCGAAAATCTATATACTTTTTCAAACAAACACGCAATTTCCTTCACCTAAAACTTTTAAAAACAGTATATTACTCATTGTGCCAATCTCACATCGAATACGGAATTCTAGCCTGGGGTAATGCATATTCCAATGCCCTTGATCCCATCGTGAAAGCACAAAAACTAATCATAAAAATAATTCTTTAAATGCCGCTTACTACCAGCACTGATACTATCTTCAATTCCTTCAACGTTATGGACATAAAACAGCTCTACTCAAGATCCATATTACTTAATTTACACAAAAACAACAAAACACCATACAAAGCTACACAAACAATACACAATACCCGAGCCAAAAACAACGAACTTCTCCAAACTCCTTTTTTCAAAACCACCTTCGGGCAAAGACACTCTTAATACATAGCTTGCAAACTATACAATACACTACCAAATACGATCAGACAAAGTGACTCCTTTACAAAATTCAAACAAGATATTAAAAAAATGGATTATAAGTATTGGACGCCACACTATCACAAATATCTGTAAAATAAATCACACATAGACATAAATAACTATTCACATACAACCTAACCCATATAAAACAAATGAAAATAATGGAATCCTGTCAAATTTAACCTATAAATAGACTAGGCAGAATTGATTTCATTACTCCATCTCCAACATTTATAAAATAACTCTCTTTAAAAGATTTATTACCTTCCAATCACCCTTCTGTTTTAATTCTATTCATAATATGTATTTTACCTGAAATATCCTTGTAATTACTATATTCATTTATATACCTGTACGCCTGTCTCGACACAGGTATACCCTAGTGAGACAGGCATACAAATAAAACCATTGTAAACATATTTCATTATAGATAAATAAATAAATAAATAAATCAATATTATGGGCGATTAGTTGGCTTTTGCCAGCACTCCGACAGTCCGCAATGACGTGTGACAGTTGGCATCGAATCAAAGCCTATTGTGTAAATAGTGACCTTACACACACTATAAATCTATCTAAACATCGCGCATCTAGGGATGCAAGGTTTTAAAAAATATCGATATCGATATATTTCGATTTAAGTCGAATTACATGTCAAATTTCTTTTTTTTTGAACTTGTAGAAAACCAATGTAGTTTTAGTTATATCAAAAGTTTGTCGATTAGGTATGTACATATTTTTTTATATTTACCTATGCGAATAATCACAAAATTTGGATAGATGTATAAAATGTGTTTTTTTAAAAATTTATTTTCTAAAAATATTCCAGTATTTTGTACCAGCTGTCAAACTTAAAATAGTAACTTTGGTAGTCTGCTTCCTTTCAGCCGGTATCTGCTTTGAGTTATAGTGGTCAACAGTCAGTGTTGCCAGTAATAGCATTTTACCCAATTTTGTGGATATTTTAATTTGGGCGGGTTTTTCGATATTTCGAAATGATATATTGAGTTTTTCGATATCGATTAATATCGACATTTTTGGGGGTCGATATATCGATATTTATCGGTTTTCCGATATATCGTTGCATGATAGATAATTAGAAGTTGTGGAAAGGGAGTCGTAACAGGTATTTTTTTTATTTATTTCTAGTATCGATTCTGTTTAGTCGGTATGACGTATTTTCTAAATCGTACTATTCCAAAGCTATTAATGTTGATTGAATACGTAAAAAATTATTGCACTAAAACAATATTATTACATTTGTAGGCGAAAGTAGTAAAATGAGCAAGAGAGCAGGAACCGTTTGCTCGAGTAATTTTAATGCTGACAAACAGAGAGATCGAGAACGTACAGCAGGGGCAGTCCTAGGCTTTAGTGAGCTAGAGTGCTAAAATTAAAACAATTGATATATTATTTGTATTTATTATGTTATTATTTATATTTTTATTGTTTTTATTATAAACTGCTAATGTTGTGAGGCGCCTGCTCTCGACAAAGGTTTTCCTATTGAGACAGGCATTTTTTATTTTTATTTTAGTTTATTTAGGAAACAAACAGTTATACATATTTTATAAGAAAGTAACATATTACATGATTACATTAACCAGCGAAGTTTCCGCTACAATTTATAATATATAAACATGGATTAAAACATTAAAGAAAACATAAAGTGGTAGAAAAAAAAGAAAAATATATATATATACAACAGAAATGAAAGAAAAAAAAACACACACAAATTAAAGCATATGGGATATATAAATCATCCAAATATTATTATTATAATAAAAAGAAGGAAAACCAACATAATGAGAATGAAAAAAATAACATGCAGCAGGGGTGGAGAGTTCGTAATTAACAATTTGTTTTAATTTTTTCTATTATGGATTTAATAAATTGGCCTGAGGACAAATGGAAAATATCAGCGTCGTAAAAGATATCATTGTATTTTGTGCACGTCCTTCGGAGAAACGAATGTTGTGTGTAATTTGTTTTTGAGTGTGGGATGTGGAATAGTTGGTTTGACCTTGTGTTTCTTATTGGACAGTGGAAATTAATGTGTTCTAGAAGATAGTTGTTGTCAACAACGTTGTTAATGATTTTGAATAAAAATTTTTGGTCGGATATATTTCTTCTATCTTCTAAAGTTGATAAATTATGGAATGTTAATGAGTCTTTTAGGTTTTCTGAAGTTCGAAAGGATTTAAAGTCTAGGTGTTTCAATATTTTTTTTTGAATTCTTTCTAACCTTTCAATATTTACTTTGTATTGGGGATTCCATATGACTGATCCGAATTCTAATATTGAGCGAACAAAAGAGACGTACAGTATTTTGATTACGTGTGGAGACCTAAATGGTTTGGTCACTCTTATGATGAATCCTAGAAGTTTGTACGCCCTGTCACAGATGGAATTTATATGTGTTCGGAAAGACATTCCGGAGTCCATTATTATTCCTAAGTCCCTCACTTCACAACATCTTTTTATCTCTACGTCATTGATTTTGTACGGGAATATTAGGGGGTTTATGCTTTTGGTGAATGATATTGTGTTACATTTTTCCAGATTAAGGAACAGTTGGTTGTTAGCACAATATATTCCAAGCCTATTGATATCATCTTGCAATTCTAGGCTGTCATTAATATTAGTGATTTTTTTGTAAATCTTAGTGTCATCAGCAAAAATTTGGAATTTGGAATTTTTAAAGCATTTACCTATATCATTGATGTATAAAATAAACAAGAGAGGTCCGAGATGTGATCCTTGCGGGATTCCTGAAGGTATACTGTAAAAACGCGAGGAGAAACCCTTAGCTCTAACTGCTTGACTTCTGTTTGTTACATATGATTTGATCCATCTGAGAAGGTCACCATTAATCCCGATTTTTAACAGTTTCTTCAGAAGCAGGTCAATGTTAATTTTATCGAAGGCTTTTGAAAAATCCGTATAGATAGAGTCTACTTGATTTTTACCACCCATAGAATTTAAAATAAAATCTGTGTATTCCAGAAGGTTTGTCTCGACCGACCTTTTTCTGAAAAAGCCGTGTTGATTTTTAGATATGATTGTTTGTACCGCCGGAAAAAGTTGATCAAGAACTATGTTTTCCATGATTTTGCTGACAATTGGGAGTTTGGAGATGGGCCTGTAGTTGGTAATGTTAGTTTTGTCCCCGCTTTTGTGGATTGGTGTAATGAGTGCTTGTTTCCAGACGTTGGGGAAGTTGCCTTCTTCAAATGACATTTTGAATAGCAAGGAGAGAGGATAAGCCAATTGGTCCCGGCATTTTACATAAAATATGGATGGAATTAAATCAGATCCCGCACTTTTATTCGGATCAAGTTTTTTTAAATAACTAAGTACACATGATTGATTGAAGTTAATATTGTGGATATGTAGATTAGAGTTGTCGTCATCATTCTCATAGTTTATAAGATTGAGGCGAGGGTTGGAATTTTCTACAAAAACTGATCTAAAATAATCACTAAAATGGTCGCATATGGATTGTCCATCATTGCAGGAAATATCTCCAAGATACATTTGCTTTGGTAAATCGGAAGAGGATTTCTTTGATTTAACAAATGACCAGAACTGTTTGCTGCACTTTTTTATTGAATCTTCTGCCGTCATAATGAAGTTTTCATAACATTCTAACGCGATCTTCTTTTGACGATTTCTCAGTACTGAAAATGATTGGTAGTCAGCCAGGTTCTTGTATTTTTTCCATTTCTTGTGATATTTTAATTTCTCTTTTACAATTTTAATAAGTGGTAAAGTGTACCCGGGGGGAAACCTTTCTAAATTACCGTTAATTTTTTTTTCGGGGATATATTTGCGAATAATGTCATTTATGATATTGTAAAAATCTAATACGGCTTTTTCGGTATCCTTACCTTGAAATTGGAGTTTCCAATTTATTTTGGATAATTCCTCAGTGATTTGACCGTAATCACCTCGGTGAAACATTTTAACTGTCCTAGATGAGCTGGAGAGAGACGGTACAGTAACAGGTGATAACTCTATGTCTAATGCTCTGTGATGTGAATCTTCAGGCGTCAGAGGTTCGGTACAATGGGTTATACTACATTTTGAAATATTTGTCATGATTAAATCAAGAATTCGTTTGTTTGTATTGGTTATAGAATTGAATTGGTGTAGTTGGATGAATGAAAGGAAGTCTACCAAGGCACAGCTAGCAGTGTCTTCTGGAAAATTTGGTTCTAATTGGTTTTGCCCTTCGGTTAACTTCCAGTTTAGTTTGGATATATTGTAGTCTCCAGCTAATAAAAACAATCCTTCCGGGTGATTTGCGTGCAGGTCTGATGTGGTATTGAAGTGATGAGTTAGGTTGTGGATGTAGTTGGTGTTTTGTGGATGATATGTGCAGCAGATATATAAATTTTTGAGTGTATTATTGTTACCTAGTATTGGCACTGATATCCAGATCTCCTCAGTACACGTAGACCAGGGAATTCTCTGAGCCTTCAGAGATTTGGATGTTGCAATTAGTACCCCCCCTCCCTGCTGCTGTCCAGACAAAAAGTAGTTCCGATCCTCTCTAAATACATCATACCTATTGTCAAACAATTCACTGTCCTGGATTGATTTATTTAGCCAAGTTTCACATATAAGATAAATATCGTAATTGTTCAAAAGGACCTGATTTAAGAAGCTATGAGTTTTTGTGCGAAGACCTCGCACATTTTGAAAATATATGTTAAGCATTTTTAAATATTATGTTCGTGAAATTGTTTGGGAAATAGTTTGGAAAAAAATAATTATGCTGTGATTGGGGGCATTTTTGAACATACGATTTTTTTTGTTTTTGTTTGTGGTAAATTAAAATGTCTATGGTTTTAAGAGGCTTTTGTTTTGACAGATTGATTGTTATATCTATAGACAGATTACTAGTACAATTGCAATTCAAACAATTGATAAAAACATGTTTTAACATTATTTGATAAGAGTTTAAAGGGAATTTGTAATTAACGTATAGTGATGATTCGTGTATTATGACTAAGTAGAAATTGAATATTATGTTAAGGTACTGCAAGAGGTTAAATTTGATATAAATAGTAATACGTTTGATATTCTTCTGTAAATTTAGTTTCCTAAAGGGAGGGCCGATGTAGAAGCATCTTGTGTGGGCATTGTCTTCAATGTTGAAAGTCTGTTAACGTCATCTTGGTCCGCAATTAAAATTATGGGTGTTGTATCACTTACACGAATGAAGATTTTCCCATTTTTTATCCAGCAGTAGAGAATTTTTCTGTCCGTTTTTATATCTCTACATTGTTTTAGGAGATGCTGATTTTTGGGGGTTAAATGTTCATTGATGTAAATTCTGCTGGCACCAGGAAGCTGCAATTCTGAGGCAAACATTCCCTTCCTCTTCCTTATTGCAGCTAACAGGTTATCTTTCAGGTGTCGGCGTGTAAATTTTACGATAATGTTCCTCTGTTTTCCATTTGTCACATTTCGGTTTATTCTGGGGGAGATTCTGCTTGCGAAGTCCACTTCCTCTCGGGTGATTTTAAAACCAGCTGTAGCACCAATTTTGGAGAGAATGTCATAAATATTTTCGTTTCTATCTTCTGGAACGCCACTTATTATAAGGTTATTTGCACGATTATATTGATCATTGCGCTCTATTTGTCCTTCCAAATGTTTCACTTTCTTCTTAAGCTCCTCAATTTCCTCCTTGAACTCCTTTTTGATAACTTCTACTATGGTATTTTTGAAGTCTGCAAATGATTTTTCTAGAAACTGAATTTTAAATTCATCGAACTTTTTATCTAGAATTTGCAGTAGTTCGGGATTAGGATTATTGGTGGACTTAGAATTTGCACGTGTAGTCATTGTTATATATCGGTTTTTATCACAATATTAATTTAAAAAAGTGGAAGAGCAAAATTTGACAGTAGTTTTAAACAATGTTATTGTTGTCCTTAGGGATACATAGGACATCACAAATTGTAGGCATACATAGGACATCACAAATTGTAAGTCTAGAATGAATAAATATGAATTAATAAATAAAAATTCGAGTGCAGTTTACACGCGATAGAAACGAAACTATACCAAAACAATCTCAACTAATATTTGAAAAGTGAGGTCATAATCAATGAGCGCAGACCAGCGTAATTTCCTTTTCATATCTCAACCATTAGGTGCTTTTAAAATTGACATCATAATCAAAGCGGTCAATGAGTGCAGTTGTGCATCGCAGGTGCAGTAATCGTCATTTCCGTTTCATCCGAAATTCAAATCATAGCGTGGCTATAGAAGTTTCTCTTCAAAAATTGTAATTGAATTTTTTTATAATTTAAAAAAAAAAGTTTTCAACTACTCTTCAATAATGACGTATTTTTCATTCTTAGCAGTCTAGCTAAATGATGCGCAGGAAATGCCTTCAACAATAAATTAGCTCCCTGCTCCATCGCTGAGTAGGAAATCTCTAGGTATGTGTCAGAGACTTTGATCGATTTTTATTTAAAAGAGAACTGATGTCGCTAATTTACATAAAGGCTTTCGAATCCTGTAAGCCGGGCTGGGCAGTATTTGAAGTACTTGTAATTGAAATACGTATTTTAAATACAAATACGTATTTTGTATTTGTATTTCAATTACTTCTTAAAAATGTATTTTGTAATTGGTATTTCAATTACCTGATGCTGAAGTATTTTGTAATTTGTATTTCAAATACTTATGGCTTTAAAATTCATTTTGCGACCTTGACAATGAAAAATAAACAGACATAGATAATTCGTAGATATATACATAGGTATATTTAGAGTTGGCAACACGTCCTGTGCTATAATAGCACTATTATTGTACATTTTCTATCATATTTGTATCATATTATATTATACTTGTCATTGCTTTGTATTGTACATTTTTGTGTCATAGTATTAAATCAAGCACTATAGGAATAATTTGACTGAATACTAGATTATTTTCAAGTTAATTACAGTAGAGCGTACTAGAATAATAATAATAATAATAATTGTGAAGTGAAATAACACAAATCTGCGCTATACAAATGTCGTGTTTTTATAATTATTATTATTATTATCTAACACCTGGGTCCTAAACCACAAAACTTTACAAATGGAAAGGAGATGAGATGTGTCTTTTGAGCAATACGATTGGTCAATTTTTGCACGTCTCTGTTTCACTCTGCTCAACTTTGCTTTTATGGAAACGCACCCTTAGATAAGAGCACTTACGAGAATTTATTACAACCAAAGGTTCTACCAAAACCAAATGTATTTTGTAATTTGTATTTTGCATTTGAAATTAAAAAAAAATGGTTAAAATACTGTATTTTGTATTTCAAATACACGTCGTGAAGTATTTTGTAGTTCGTATTTTAAATAAATGCGAAAAGTTATTTTGTAATTTGTATTTTAATAACAGTAAAGCATGTATTTTGTCCAGCCCTGCCTGTATGGAGATGAATTATCTGTTTAGAAAGAAATTCGATTTTTAAAAACATTTTATCATTCAAATAATATTAACTTACTTCGGGCACCCTGACATGCCTAAAATACACTGCTATCGGTTTTTTCGTCAGTGCCTAGACCTAGATTCAATTCAACGACTAATTCATTGAATCACTCGATTTCACCGATATCAGATTTCCTTGTTTCCTACGAATTGATCATTAACAGTGCAAAAGCTATATATTTTTTAATTGCTATTGAAATTGAATTCAATTTAACAGCAACAATTTCTTGTATATTTTCTCTATGTATGTTGTTTCACTACAATATTGATTGTAATTTAATGGTACGCAGTTTTTGTGACAGAAGAAAATTAGTTATTCCTTACCAATTCTTGGTGGCATGGCGATGCGAATAAAATAAATACATCTAGCCTTATCAAAAGAAATCAATTAATATATTTATATCGCTTTATCTAAATCAGCACTCTGCCAAACAAGACACCGAGACAGAATGGAGATTTATTTGGTAAGTTATGCAACATTGCATTGGAGAATTTTTCGTCAATATTAGCAAACACGTTTCATCTGAAACATTAACAAAATTAGCCTAAAGTTGAAATTAATCATAATTCACGTAATAAACTATAAGACATTTGGACGTTCGTAATGTTTTAACTATCTATGTGTAAATCCCAATATTTCGCACCAAACTTTCAGTATTAATTAATAATTATTCTTATTGATGCTTCCAATGTTCACATTTTTGCTTATTATATAACAAAAATAATTAACGATGCCTTAACCAGTATGTCAAGGCAATAATGTTTATGTTAGTCTATCTCCAATTAGTACATTCATGACACATTGCATCATTGCAATATTAATGAAAATGCATTCTGTCGAAAATTCGACCACAACGGTTAAATATTATATATGCTGACATAATTTATTCTGAATGAACTCCACCCAAACGTTGAAGGTTGTCGTTTATTAGAAATTAATATTTTTATTACGCTATCATAACGACTTGATTGTAAAATTAAGTAACAACACGATTCAATAGAATTAGCATAATTTTACGTTACTTAATATTACTCGATAAGATTTCAATGAACTGAAAGTGATAAGACGTTATGTTTTATTTACTTGATCCAGAGTTAGTGAATAAGTGAGGATTGCATTTAGTACATATGTATTTTTTATTAGTGTTATGTACGATGCATGAATTGGATGCCTGAGGTTATTAAATTTTATTATTACGATCTGGAAGTAGGTTAAAGATTAGGTATTTTCACGATACGCCAAGTGATGTGTAACGTTTAGTGTGCATACTATGCACCTTCCTTTGAAATATTTCTTCATTCATTCGCAAGTGTTTTTTATTAACGTCTTTATATCCTCTCCAAAATACATATTTTTCATCACCGCTACAACGCCTTCTCATAGCTGTTATACCGTGTTATTTTAATAGCAATACTGAAGAAGATTGTTCTTAATTTTTTGTCATGAATTATGAAACTTATGCCGGTTTTTTTATATTACCAAAATATGCATACTTACAGCATCATCTTATTTTTTTGCTTTTTTAAAGATTTGTTGTATTTGCGAGATAGTTGCTAAGTAGGACGCAGAAAAGGTTGTTCAAATTTTATAAAGACGGAACTCATTCCTTAAGGCTCTGCAACCGGGCCCGAAAAGAAGAAGATGGAGGGATACGAAATTACGAATGTTAGAGGTGAGCTCTAACATTTACATCGACAAAATCGATACGAAAATTGCGAAAATGTTTAATAAAACACGACTCGTTTTAAATAGAGCAAAAATCTCGCGGGCATTATCTAAAACAGCATTTAAAGAAACACTGTGAATTTTTTCATACATATAACTTCTAAAATAACTGAAACAAACGTGTTAATAATAATTTTTGGAGCATACTTTGCGATTTTTTTCTATCGAGGGAATTTTATATAATTTGCGTTTCGGCGCGGGCAGTCTAGATATTATCTTCAAGAATAACATATATTTTTTTAAGAGCTTTAAAACTTACCGTGTTTAAGGGAAATATGTAATAAATCGGTACAAATCCGGGTTGCGGCCCCTTAATGTTTTCTTTTCTTTTTATTACCATTTTTATTACTATTTTTATTTTTTATTTTTAAATTTATGATTAAAAGTGCGTAATATGTGAAAGTGAGTAACATGTGCGTTAATAAAATGAAGATAATGTTGGTAGTTTTTAGTCGAAGTACGATACAGTTAAAAGTGACCGAATTGGATATAAGTTCCGCAGCTCAGTTGGTAGAGCACTTGTAATATTAATTGTCATATAAGCAAAGGGTCCTGGGTTTGAATCCCAGTGGAGCCAATATATTTTTTTGATTTTTCTGTCTCCAGATTTTCGATTGAGTTTCGCTAATATTGTCTTCATTTAATTAAACATTTTTATTACTTTTCCAATTGGTGAGGTGCTATGCCTGTCTTATTCAGAACTCTTGTGTTGAGAGCAGGCAAAGTTTATAACAAAAATACAAAAACCAACACAAAATTACGTTTAAAATAAAAGACAAACTGCATCGTACCATTGGAAGCTCGGAGACGCAGTTTATAACAAAAATACAAATTATTATTTTTAATTTATAAACTAACGTTTAGACAAGATTTTTATGCAGAGCACAAAGGGTAACAATTATTATAAGCAATAATTATCAGCCTGAAACACTCATCAACATTGCAAAATCTTCCGAGAAAAGATACTTGCCGCCAACGGGACTTGAACCCGTGTCCTTCTGATTGCCGGTCAGCTGCTCTTGACCACTGAGCTATGAGGGCTTATCAAATACCCGCCAAATAATTCAATATATACTAGTGTTTCATTCAACAATTACTGCTTATTATATTTTTTCCACCTGAAAACAACCAACTTTATTTTTGCGAGAGAGACATTGTAAGTGTTAAATCCGTCGCTAGGTGGCGTCGAGACAAATTATGACTACATTTATTATGCGGGTATTTGATAAGCCCCCATAGCTCAGTGGTCAAGAGCAGCTGACCGGCAATCAGAAGGACACGGGTTCAAGTCCCGTTGGCGGCAAGTATCTTTTCTCGGAAGATTTTTCAATGTTGATGAGTGTTTCAGGCTGATAATTATTGCTTATAATAATTGTTAACAAAAATACACATAACAAAATATTACCTTTAAAATATGAAGTAACATTTTTATGGAAATGATTTCATAATTGTCTCCACTGTTTTAAGGACTGACGCACCAACAGGGAAAATACGTGGTAAACCTTGAAATATTCCAACAAAAAGACTGGCGTCGTATTTCAGCTATTTCATAACAGTGCTTTTTAAGTGTATCCTTGTTGGGCAATCTAGGCCAGACCGGCGGATGTCGTTTCAGTTTGCACTGTGATATAATTTTTTACGTAAACGGCCCAATATTATTAGTTTTTTGTTTCACCTAATAACCTAGTATTAAAATAAAATATTATAAACTTGTTTGACCTATTTTAGAATTCGAACCTCATTGTAGGCTTGACTAGAGTCTACCGAGTGAAAAAAGCATGAGTAATTTAAGCAGACACTATTCATTCGCATCTCCCTCTCTTCCTCTCCCCGTCCCGCCAACCCTGCTCCCGCGTTCCATATATTCAGTCCCAGTACATTCAGTTTTCAAACAGCTCGCGTGCCACCTATTCAAATTTTCGTTTTTCATATATCACAAATACCTATTCAATTTTGTATATTATAAGAACAATCAATAATTTGGTACTTAACATAGGTACCTTTTTAAAATATTTATAATTTTAAAAATCCAAAGACAATTCTTGTTACAAAAAAAAGCTGCTTGCTTAATTCACATTCATCAAACGCGCGAACTGTCCAACGTGCGAAGTTAAAATAGTCGTCAAATTTTCTGAAATTATCCAATTTTCTTAATTTTTCTTTCTGTAAGAACCTTCTACAAAGTATTAGAAAACTTTCAAAAAAAGATGAATGAAATTTGTTAAGTCGTTTTGAAGTTATGGCGTGACCAAGAGAAACAGAGATTCATTTTTATATATACATATATACCTATGTGGAAGAAACCGTCTGCACGGAGATCCCAATGGATATCTCATTTTTTTACCAAAAAGGAAGACAATAAAACCTTTGGCACATTATTAAATAAAAATTAGTTTTTTACGACTATTTTATTTAAATTTTTTCCCCAAACTGCTTGACTTTTTAAGCATCGCAGGACCTTGAAATGAAGGAACCTGCTTCATTAGGACAATATGGCCAACGATTCCCTATCAATATTTACCCTCTCATTTCTTTCTTCTGGTATATAAACAAAATATGTTAAATGAAACCGATTCGCGATAATTCAATTATTTTGTATCCACATAATACGGAACGGGCCTGGTCAAATCGAACACCAATTGAAAGTCACAACGAATGAAACAAATTGACGGCCCGATGGGTAAGGCTCTCGACTAGCAATCCTGGTTCAAATCCAGAAATTTTATTTGATTAATTTGATTAATAAAAAGTAAATATGCGGCACGCTCCAAAGTGGAAGATACTTTCAGTATCACGCTGGAATAAGACCACCATTCAGAATTGAAACGTTGGATGAAATGGCTTTAGCCGTGTCGGGTGACCAGATCTGAATAGTCAGATAATTCCCCACCTTCCACTTCCCTATCTCCTTCCCCTCATCGCTACCTCCTGCCTCACAACATACCCCAATTCTTACATACTTCTACTTCCATTCTCTCCTATGCTCCTGACTGGTATTCATATAAAAATAATATTAAAAAAGACCTTTCGGGTTTCAAAAAGCTCTGCAAATTACGTTTTGAGCGTAAATATTGACTCGTACACACACATATAAGCATTGTAGTTAAGTTTAGTGCCAACACTATCTAAAGAACGTCTCTGATGTCGTAGATGGTCAGTATATAGTTTTATTTGAAGGCATTCAGTACTCATATGATCACACCTATATATGTAATATAATTCCAAACGAAAGTATATTATAATTGTCCTTGACCGATACAGCTAAGATCAGATCCATTGCATGTGAAAGGAAAGTTTATGAGAGCTTAAAGCGAAACTGAATTCCGAACATTCCGGTTTGGCAATATGAATTTCCAGCAAAAGTGGTTTGATAAAAATCCTAACAACCGGTTCGGTGGCACAGTTAGGACACTCGCGGTGATATGTTATCTGGGAAAACTAATGCAGGGGATTAAACAAAAGGTCGTCATCTCACCATAATCATTCAAATACAGCAACCAAATATTATGAAAACAATCTTCTTAAGCCTGCGAATATATTCTGTTGGAATTTCTATGTAAACGAACGATACGCACGTAAATCTCAAAATTTGTACAAAACTAAAGTTATTGCTTATGCCATATGTTAAGTTAACAACGAGAAAAATAAAACAAGTATTAGAGCTTTTTTATTTATTGTGTTTTTATACTAAGACTAGCTGACCCGACGATCTTCATACCGCCTCAGAATCAATAACTGTTGTTATTAGCTGAATTAAATTCTGTTTTTTTATTAAGTTAAAAATTACACAATGAAGCAATTATCGATGCGCAACTGCCCGTCTTTTGTTGTTGTCAGTATCAGAGAAAGGTTGTTTACGGATTTTCTTACTTGTCCACGTACTTGCGGGAATTGCTTTTCAATTTCTTTATGTGTGTGAGGGAGATTTATAATAATTATTTTTCTTTTGGAGGACTTTTGGCATTTAGTAGGTAAGAAAGAGGGGCAGCATTATATGTATAAGAGCAAAAGCAAAACAATCAGCACATTGACAATTGTAGTTTTTGAATTTTCGGAATTCACCCCCTGTTCAATATTATATTATCACAATATAGCTGCAGTTCTTTCAAAAGGTGAGAATTCGTTCCATACAAAATGTATGAGGAAAAGAATTTTCTTCATAATTTTTTTCGTTAATTTTTTCGGTGTTTTATTAGCTATTCTGCTATTCGGGGCGGAGACAAATCCAGCAAATGAAAAATCATAAAAATCGGTCCAGCCGTTCTTGAGTTATAAATGGTGTAACTAACCATACTTTATTTTATATATTAAGATGATTGTTAGCTTGGTGGACCAGTAGATCGCCCGGGTAGCATATAAACTGAATTACTCCCTTTTTTCACACAAATTGAGAAGCAAAGATTCAAAAAGTGATTTTTGATAAAAATACGAAGCTGAGAAAATTTTTAAAAACATTTTTAGTCATCCGAACCCAAGTGCTCTAAATTAATCTTTATGATTTTATATTCTTTAAACAAAAGAACACCATAAAGATACTTTCAAAAATATTAAGCCCACATAAGTTATTTTTTTTACTTTTGAAATTTGAGAACAAAATGTTGTTTGAATGATACGTTTTTAGATTTTTACGACCAAAAGTATTTTTGTTATTTGTTTTTGGGGTGTTACGCCGTGTTGTGCTACCTCCTTCCTTAGCCAACGTTTCGGACAGCGTTACAGATGTGTCACACATCTGACCTGATGATAGACACTGTAACGCTGTCCGAAACGTTGGCTAAAGAAGGAGGTATAGCAACATGGCATAACACCCCAAAAATAAATAACGAAAATGTTGTTGGAATGTTCGCTTACGTATACAAAATATTATTTTAATTAACATAAACAATGTAGTGAAAAGGTCTGTACTATAAATTCAGCGGTTTGTTCATTATTTCTTTTTTCAAGGCAGGCAAATACTAGCGTATTTCCAATGAACTGACAGAATTTTAATTCCTCCTGTTACCATCGTGATAAGCGAATTTCAAAGCTATGCTTATAAAAAAAATTAACACTAAAATCATTGCAATAAAGTCTCACAAAGCTCGGTTTGGATAAATTGCAGGAACTTAAAAAAAATTCTTGTTGTACAGACAATGCATTCTTTTGAATCCCATTTTGAAACAGTCAGTTTTGCCTTAAACTTAATGAAGTTCAACGGTTGAATTTTTAAAGAAAAACATCGAATTTTATGACAGCTCTGTGACTTGTTTCTGAAAGGGCCGATATCAGTTTTTCGATGAATTTTTTATTGCGATTTCGCCTCAAAGGTTGGGTCATCTACCGAATTCTAAAAGAACATTTCGATTTCGAGAATGGAGGGGAAGCAACTAGCTTTTCTTAAAATTTAAACTTGCTGAAAAAAGTAAATTCTACATATATCGTGTAATTTAAAAAAACTGACCTTGGCCTTTTTAGTAGCAAGACACAGAAGTTTGCTGCAATGAATGGCACTCATCAATGTTTGAATTGCCTTTCTCGATGGTGGTATGGCATTTCTACTGGGCAAGTGCGAGAAGGTTTACGTCATCGTAGATGTCTTTATTAGGAACAAAGTTCAATAGGTAAAATCGTAAAGTGTGTTTTTTGAACAAGAGACGTTGTGATGAAAATGATACAAGAACGGGGTCTCAAAATATTGTTCACCCGTCTGCTTGTTTAGGAATAAATACATCCCAAAACACATAATCGCGTTATACTTTCGTAAGACCAAAAACGTCCCGAGCGACTTTACGTTTAAAAACCTATATATCTCTCTTCCTTTCATGCAAACATATGTATTTTTTTCTTTTAACCAGAAAGAGAACGATATAATGCTTCTTATTTTCTTCGAAATATGAAAGCTATCTTGCGTAGATATTTTACAATCTCGATCCAAAGTGACGGTTTCAGAAGTTTCAGATTGTGAGGTGCGAATATATTGAACCAAGCAGACGCTTTTTAAACATATATAAGTTATTGGTAGCAAGATTTACTGATACGCAGTTACAGAAAACAATAAGTGATACGAACAATGTTCATCGAAACGTTACTTAAATTAGGTTTGGCAGTGTTAAGTGACCAGATCAGAATAGCCAGGTAGTTACCAACCTTCTTCTTTCTCATCTCATTACCTTCTCAATTCTCTTGATGCTTACGGAAAACCCTAATTATTGGGGATGCCAATATTTAGGACACTTTTGCGTAGTATTCGCATAAAATATTGAAATTAAAAATTTTTAAGTAATTAAAATTATTGTAATTAAAAAAATAAAAATTTCATTCATACAAAATTTAGGGTGGACTACAGCCAATGTTGTCAGATGCATGAGTTTTACCATGTTTGAATGATTTTTTGGGTCATTTATGGTATATAAACTTGCATGATTTTAAAAAAAGAAACAAGCCTTGGTTTTATACGGGTCACCAAAAATAAGTGCTTTTGAGTGAGGAATGTAGTTTTTGAACTCTTTGAATTTCTTTTTATGTAAATATTATCTTTGTCAATTACTGCATTAAAATTCATATTAAAGTAATTTTGATTAGCAACCAACATTAAGTACTTACTGCAGAATACAGGAAAAATAATTTATTGGAGTTGTGGGAGAATTTCTGCTCACACTTCTCATAATTATTATAATATGGTAAAAATTGTATTTTAAATTTATTTTTAAATATAAAATGGAGTTCTTCAAATTAGGCTCGAAAACAGTAAGTATATAAAAAAAAAACATTTTGTTTTTTTATGTGTGTCGTGTTTGTTGGTTCAAAAACATTATTTTCATCCTATTAATCTAAGGAAAATTACAAAATGATTGTTTTTTAAGAAAGATTGTAGATAATTTACTTATTTAATGTTCTTTTCTTATTTAATTTCTCATAAAAAACGTGGTTTTTCTATCCTTCAAAACATTGTAATTTTTTTTAATCCCTTAAACATGCTGACCTAATGAAAATGCTTGCGAATTGTAACGTTGACACCAAAGACCAGAATTTCATCAAAAACCTGTATCGGTTCCAAACAGCAGAAATAAGACATGGGAATGAGAGATCAAATGCAATTGCCATTCAGCGTGGAGTACGGCAAGGCTGTAGCCTGTCGCCACTATTGTTTAATCTCTATTCCAACTATGTCTGTAAAAGAGCCCTAAGTAATACTGAAGATCAACGGAGTTGTCATTAATAACATGAGATACGCAGATGATACTGTATTACTAGCTGACTGTATCGATGACCTCCAAGACCTATTAAATCTTGTTAATAATGCTAGTGAGCAACTGGATCTAGCAATCAACGACAATAAAACTAAATGAATGACATTTGGACGACTAGATCACTCTGAATCAGTGATACAGTTAAATGGTTGCAAATTTGACGACCTCCGTAGTCCAGTGGGTAAGACTCTTGACTCACAATCCAGAGGTCGCGGGTTCGAACCCGGCATGCGCAAATAAATTTTATTTGATTAATTTGTGTTATTTCACAATTAATTCATTTAAAATAATATATAGTATATTTGCGGCATGTTCCAGATTAGAAGATACTATTAGTATCGCCCTGGTGTAAGACCACCATTCAGAATTGAAACGTTGCTTGAAAATGGCTTTAGCCGTGTTTGGTGACCAGATCTGAATAGCCAGGTACTTCCCAACCTTCCTCTTCCCCACCTCCTTCCCCTCCCCACTATCTTCAGCCACACAACATACCCCAATTGGGGATGCCATAGTCTCACTGGCTCCAGACGGGAGCAGTTGAGATTCTTGTGCGGTATTCACTGTAAAAAAAAAAATAAAAAAATAAAAATAAAAATGTCGAAAAGGTGGAAAGATTTAGATACCTGGGCAGTATTCTCACGGAGACTCTTGACCCAGATGTAGAGGTTAGGTGCAGAATTGAAGCAGCAAGAACTGCGGTCATTTAAATGAAATCCCTCTTCTGCAATGACAATATCAGCTTAAAACTAAGGCAGAGAATGCTAAAATGTTCTGTGTGGTCGGTCTTGTTGTATGGATGTGAAACATGGACCTTGAAAGTAAATACCATGAACAGGTTAAAGGCTTTTGAAATGTAACTTCACCGGCGAATGCTAAAGGTCCCATGGACCGACATGACCACCAACACAGAAATTCTCAGGCGGGCTAGAGCAGCTAGAGAACTGCTTACATTTTCGTTATTTGTTTTTGGGGTGTTATGCCGTGTTGCGCTACCTCCTTCTTTAGCCAACGTTTCGGACATGTTGCAGTGTCCATCATCAGGACAGATCCGGTAGATATGTAATTTTTAGTGGTGAAGTGTGTGCTTATTTACTTCGAAGCGATACCGTGTCGCCAGCTCCACTAACTTTCACCGGTACAAAATAACCGTGATAAGCAGTGGCGTCATTGCCGCGGAGCGGAATACAAATTTCACTAAATCGTGGTATTTATGCTAGCTAGGGGCAAGTCCGTTAGCGAATTGCCGACGGAAGTGGCTCCATCTCTTAACGAATTCTAAAAATTAGAAATCGTAATGCTAAGAATTTTAGAATTAGAATTACAATGGTTAAAGCGATTTTCGTCAATATAAAGATAAAAACAAAATGGTTTACCACGAGCTGGCATTACTGCTTACATTAATAAAAATCAGGAAAATTTCATATCTGGGTCATATACTTCGAGGGGAGAAGTATCACTTGCTCCATCTAATATTGAAAGGCAAGAGAGAGGGTCGCCGAGGGCCTGGTAGGAGACAAATGTCTTGGGTGCGAAATATACGAGAGTGGACCGGCATTAGAAGTGTGGAGGAGCTATTCCGGGCAACATCGGGGGGACCTGATACGGCACACAAAGAAGAAGAAGAAACATGTTTTATTATAATTTTATTTTTGTGACTACAGCCAAATACTGCGTAATAATATATACTCATATTTTGTATGTATGTATTTCGCATTAACATAATAACAAGTTACTGAGCCTAACTAGTATTTTCTTACTTAATATATCGATAGAATCACAATTAATCAGCATGTGTGCTGCCATTACGTAAATAGATTTTTTTTACATTGAGAGTAGTTTTGTGAAAACGTGTAAAAAGTTGTTTAACTAATTGAAGAAAAGAAAAAAAAAGATCACTCAGGTAACATGTCTAAGGTGTCACTTATACAATAAATACTTCAATAAAATACAATCTTAACTTATTTTTCTTAATCTATTTTAAAGAAAACGGACCCTTCAATGGAATGAAAACTATACTAAATGTTCTGATCAAAAAGGTATCTTTCATATTTATTTCAAAATTATTTGATACTCACGTTAATACTTATTTATTTATTAATCTTAAGTTAGCTCACATCTTTGTGTGTGCTAATATTTTATAAAGATATAAACATTTACATTGGTTGGCAAACATAATCATTCTTTAAATATTGTTTTAAATACATTATATTTTTATAAACCATAATTTTTTTTCTGTTCTTTGAAATGGTACAAACTAATGACACAATGAATAATAATATTTTGTTTGATCTCTCAACACTTTGTTGTTAATTCATAGTATATTATTTTTTCTACAAATTTCCTCCATTTATCGTTGCTATTTTTTAATTTTATTATTTGAGTTTTTCTTAACTCTTTGCTAATGTCCGATATTTTTGTGTGTTACTTTTATTAAATTGTAAAATTATTAACCCTAGTGGGGGTAATAATTACATGCTAAAAATGTATTTAAAATGTGAAGAAGCAATAAATAAATAAAAAAAAAGTAAATAATAAATGTAATCATATATAATTAATCATTTCGCATTCATCATCAGATTCACACCCTTAATAATAAACGTGTTTTAAATTTAAACTACCGATATTATTACAACCAATTACGCTGCTATAATGACTGTAATATCAGTTGTATAAAATTAAACACAGATATATTAGTAAGGCTCTCAGTGTCTAGGTCTGTTGCAATGCCATTCAAAAAAAAATTAAAATAGATATACTTGTTCGCACGAATTTGGATCTTCACTAAAAAATAAACAACACAAAATGAACCGCGATCTAGATCTAGTGAATCAATTAGTATTGCGTCAGTTATTATTACTTTTATATGGCTGACAGAGTATTGCACTCACAGCTCTGTTCGGCTAAAATAAACAACTTATTATTATTATTTTTATGCCGTGTTGCGCTTCCTCCTTCTTCAGCCAACGTTTCAAAAAAATTTACAGTGTCCATCACCAGGACAGCCGTGTCTATTCTGGTGAAGTGTGTGTTTATGTATGCAGAGGTTGCGCATGTTAATTTCCTTAGGGCTTGAAATTCAGTGTAATAAAATAGTTAAATAATACGGTTTTCAATACCAAGAACTGTTTTAGCTCCACCGTCGTTTCATTGGAGAGAAGGAGTAAGCGCAAAATGGCATAATAGCCCACAAATTATTCACCATTTCAAACCCGTGTCAATCGTAAGATTCTGTATATCCCAAAATTTGTGAAGCGTTGGAAATTTGCTAAGACAGAAAAGCAAAAATCTTCACTAAATGGTTAACAGTTTGGAAGGGACCCAGAGAGCGTATAGAAGCGGAATAGGACGGGATAAAAATACATGATACCTCGAGACCAATAAATTGACCAATAATAATCATTTGGGATGCTCAACGCATAACTCCACGCAAGAGGCCTTGAGGACAATAATTTCCCTTGGGGCTTATGTCATCTTCGGGGATTTCATAGGATATTTTTGGGAGAGAGTGTTGAAGAGTCCCATATTGTAGGAGACAGGAAACAACCTGGAAAATCATTGCACAGCAACTCAAGAACGAGACATAGAAAGGTATTTCTCGTATGAAAAGTGTCGTCCGTGCCAAATATTGGGCGTGCGTTTGGCGTGTTTCCCGACTATGCACCGATACCGAAGCGATCAATGACATCTGTTAAGATAGGCAATTTTATCAAACGGACTGCCCTTTTCTGCAGTGTCAGTGGCTTCAGATAAGAGGTGGCTGCCAAATTGAACAAAGGGGACACTTGCGATTTGAACAGGGTCAGCAGTTGTGTACCCTGTGAAGTAGTGTCGTGATTACGATGGTGCCTTTTTTGCTCAACGGCAAATAAATAGTAAGTAAATTGTTTTTTGGCTCACTTAACGTAGGCACTAGACTTTCCTCGCTTTCACCAAACATTGTTCAGTAAGATAAGATAGATTTTTTTATTACCTAATCAAGGATTTCCCTTCATTGCTCAATATTTTCTCTGTTTCAGTTATGTGATTTATTATTATTATAAAATATGGATTGTGTGGTATGTGTGGTAGATGCATATTTCAAAGAATCGTGTGTTTCGTGTACCTGATAAATTTAAACCCATTAAACCGATTTTTATTTATAGTTGTTTCATAATAAATAAGAAAAGAAAGAAAGTGTTCATTTGCCGAGGAATTGTGTGGGCTTGGCGCTGAGTGGGTGTGTACTTGACTACGAATACAAAGGTCCGTAGTTCAATAACTTATCATGGCAAATGTAGACGATCTTTGCTATCTTTAAATTGTAGACACCACTACCAGGGTACCTAGCATGGTCGATCGATATAGGTTTTATCGAAAATGTCGGTAACTTGTCATCGCTCCCGAGAGCACGACTGCAGGCCGCTAACGAACAAATAACAGTTCACGTCAAATAAAATAGGAACCCTTAGTCGTTTTGCACTGTTGTTTGTTCGTTAGCGGCCTGCAGTCGTGTTCGGGAGGGATGATAAGTTACCGATATTTTCGATAAAACCTATATCGATGGACCATGCTAGGTACCCAGGAAGATATGAATGGATTCGCCAGTCTGAAGGGACACCGGATCGCAGGAGCCAGTTTGCGTGCCTCTTACAACTGATACTATGGAGACAATGACTTCTGCGTACTAGAAAAAAGCGTCAATCCTAATTGGTCTTCCACTGGGATAAAGCTCACGCTGCCCCACAATTACAAATAAATCACGTTGTCTTGATTATGACTTATTATCATTGGCGAAAACGCGTGTGTTTATTAAATAAAAAAAAATCGAGTGCAGTTTACACGCGGTAGAAGCGAAACTTTACCAAAATAATCTCAATCAATACTTGAAAAGTGAGGTCATTATCTAGCGATCAATGAGCGCAGTCATTTCCTTTTCATGTTTTAACCAATAAAGTGACACCATAATCAAAGCGTTTCATACTTCGCAGGTGCAGTAATGCGTCATTTCCGTTTCATCCGAATTCCAAATCACTTCTTCTTCTTCTTTGTGTGCCCTATCAGGTCCCCCCGACGTTGGCGATCCCTCTTGAAAATGTCTCTCTGTCTTGCGCTGCCCGGGATAGCTCCTCCACACTTCTAATGCCAGTCCACTCTCATATATTTTCCAGCCAAGACATTTGTCTCCTACCAGGCCCTCGGCGACCCTCTATCTTGCCTTTCAATATTAAATGGAGCAAGTGATACTTCTCCCCTCGAAGTACATGACCCAGATATGAAATTTTCCTGATTTTTATTAACGTAAGCCGTTCTCTATCTGCTCTAGCCCGCCTGAGAATTTGGTGCGTTGGTGGTCATGTCGGTCCTTGAGCATTCTCCGGTGAAGCCACATTTCAAAAGCCTCTAACCTGTTCATGGTATTTACTTTTTTCCAAATCACTAACGGGGCTATAGAAGTTTCACTTCAAAATAAATTTGAGAATATATTGTTTGCACTACTAATGTTCGTTACCCGCCTCAGACAATACCTGTTCTGAGATGGGTAATGTTGTATTAATCATTATTTTTTCACATTATTTTATATATTTGTTAAATTATTTTAATTCTTAAAAATTAGATGCAATGCACAACCTACCCCAATCTTTGGAATAAAACAATTATTTTGAACAAAACTAAATAAGCATGACCTCAAAACATTTACAACAATTTTCTGGCACATGATGGAACACATTCAGTCTAACTAATACACATGTTTTAAATTTTGCAGAAATAATAATAAAAAAACTGTTAAGCATTCAAAATGTTTTTTTATTAATAGTGTAAAATTTTAAATACGTATATCTAGTAAGGGGGTCAAAGGTAAACTATTATTTAACTCTTTTCTCTTTTTCCCAAGCAATTAGTTCAACTGTAAGACTTCCTTTTATCCAGTTACATAATCCGTCAGTACACACGCCTTTTGTCACCAAGTCAATTCCAAGAACAAATCCCAAGATTTTGAAAGAACTCCTCACAATGCTTCTTGGTATGGTGAATACTTATCTTTTGTACTTGTTTACCTTCCTTCTTCGCCTTTCTCAATGGCCTTTAGACTCAATGAGACTCAGAAGTATCTCAGCTGAATAAGTTGTGGTCGATAAATGTTGATTTCTCGTCGAATCCATTATATGGCAAACAATGCTTTCTCTGGGCTTAAAACTGACCACACGTTGCATCACCACCTGCAAAGATGCATTCCTGACTAAGTGCATCCCATGGATGATGTCCCAACAATCCAATACGCCATCGAGATATAATCTTTCATACAAGGTCGTAAATATTTATGTGTTCGAACCATCGATATACCAACTGCCTGTATTTTGTCGATTCTTAGTACTCATAATGATTTGTTACTACATGTTTTAAAATCACGAAATAGGTATATAATTATTAATACCGCCGTGCTTGCAGTGTTATCAGATTATAATATATGAAAATGAATATGATGAAAACGTTATTAATATGCGTTGGGATACAATGTATATTTAGTATTATTTTTATTGGGTATTGGTGGGAATGTCTCATCTTTTTTTTTTGTTAAACATTAAATCATTTATTTTTCTTTCGCGTACGCGTGAATTTTTTAAATTTTTTATTAATTTGTCAACGGTACTTTTTTAGTCTTTAAATGAGAGTATGCGATGTCATTTATCCAGTTTCTACCTTTCCGTAACCATCACCTTGCTGGAAAGCTATTTGAACCTTGCAACAATTGCAAGAAAATAATGCGAATTTGAGTGCGGTTGTTTTGAAAATAGAAGAAGGATTTGGACTACCGTCAAAGGAAGTTGTTGGTGTTGTTTATATATATTATCTTACTTTTGCTAAGAAGTAGGAATTAGACTGCTGTTTAAGTTTGGCTTATCAAGATATCGCGGTGGAACTATACAAGTATATTGTGCTTGTCTTTTGTGCTCCTTTGCAGAGATACAGTGGTAAGTGATTGATCATTCCACTATCCTTCGACAACTTGTTTGTTCCTATACAAACTATCATCCAATTTTCCAAGACTGTAAATACTTTAGACTCTAAAGTTACTGTTACCAAATCGACATAATATTCTGTAATGTGTCAAAGGCACGAATTTGTCACAAACATCGCCGCGTACATTACCGCGTAACTGTGACTAATACTATTTACCCGTAAATACCCGTCGTTAATGAATACTTTAAATATTCCAACATTAGAAAACACACGAAAAATGAACGACCTAACCTTTTTATTAAAATTATTAAACTCTAAATTCGACAGTTGGGAACTCCTGCAATTAATAAATCTACATATACCTGCACGAACAACTAGACAAACATTGACATTTTATATACGTACATCTCATTCGAACTATGATTTACATTCTCCAATACAACGTTTACATAGTCTTGGTAACAAATACTTAAACATTATGGATGTATTTGACAATAGTTTGAACTTATCAAACTTCAAACGCCATATGTGCCAACTATATATTTCTACCTATCCCATAAACTAATGTGAACAACAATTTTAAATATTACCTACTTTATGTCAACTCCTATACTTGATGGACTATATTTTGTTTCTTATATTTTATGTTACCTGTATTTTGTTAATGCTTATAATTTATGTAACTTATATTTTGTTTTAAACATATATTATGTTACTTGTATTTTGTAAACCCATTTATTTCACTTAATTAAAAAAATGTACTGCATTCTATTCAAAAGCACTATGGGCGTTTAAATAAATAAATAAAATAAATTTGTCTCATTAAAAGCATGCTCGATGACTTACATGTTTCTATCCCGTGCATAGAATTAACGTCAATTCTCATTATAATATGCAGTTAACTCTTAAATCAGCCATGATATATTGTACAATCATGATAATTACGACCCGACTAAAATTATCTTCAATTACGTTTTATTTTAAATGAAATATTTTTGTTTTGAATCAAGCCATGCACAATTGACCTTTCACTGGGAAGAACATCACCTACACATTTGAAGATGGTTCAATAATTTGATTTAAAAAACATTTACGATTTCGTTTGTTAGTAATTTATACTTCTGATTGATAAAGCCAAAATGCCTTATCATCGCTTTACGAAATGTAATAAAATTGAAACACACAGTTCTCTGCGAGCGAGGCTTCGTGTAATAACGGATCATGCCCAAAAAATGTTGTGTAAAATTTTGTTATTTTTAATTTTACTTCGACTGTCAAGATGTTGGAAGAAAAATCGGTATTTCCTAGCGTCGAGTCAAAAGACCAGAATAGTATATCTGATAAGAAGTATAAAGAGGCCAGCCAGCGGCCGAAAATCCACATTTCGTTGAAAGATGTTTTTACGATCATACAGGGCGGTTCCAATGAGAAGGTTGAATTATTCGCCGTACCAGCTTTTTAAAAATTATAACTCAAAATTGATTTTATTTTATTCCAAATATGCTTTAATTTATACATACATCCAAAAATGCTGAAAGGCGTGATGATAAAACTATTAAAATTATGTACTTTTTGTAATTATTTTTTTATCATAAGTATTTATAATTTTTCAATATTGTTTAAGCAAAATAGATGTGCAAAAAAAAATCTGAAATATATTAATTTGTAAGACCGTAAATAGATAAACAAAATAGAGAAATTTTCGTCATAAATAAGTGTTCGGATATTTTTTTAAATAATTTTATTTGAACTAAAATTAAAATTTCGAGACATGCGTTTACTAGATAACGTATTGATTTACAATAATGTATGTTTACATGGTATGAAATATGTCTTGTAAAATAAGATTTTTCGTTTGAAAATTTAACAAATCGGCCAACGACCCATGGTATAACATTATTATGCTAAAAAAAATCTGAAATATATTAATTTGTAAGACCGTAAATAGATAAACAAAATAGAGAAATTTTCGTCATAAATAAGTGTTCGGATATTTTTTTAAATAATTTTATTTGAACTAAAATTAAAATTTCGAGACATGCGTTTACTAGATAACGTATTGATTTACAATAATGTATGTTTACATGGTATGAAATATGTCTTGTAAAATAAGATTTTTCGTTTGAAAATTTAACAAATCGGCCAACGACCCATGGTATAACATTATTATGCTAAAAATAAACATTTTTCTCAAACTTTAAAACATGTGTTTACTAGATAAAAGAACAATCTTTCGAAATCAATTTATAATTTTTTGTGGAAAAGGGTCAATATGTCAAAAATTTGATTTAAAAATGACATGTTTCCGGTTTTCCCTCTTAAGCAAGGAGTGTTTAGTATTCCATCATCTCTCTTCATTGTCTTCGTCTTCATTGTTGTTTTTCCTAAATCAAATCAATATCTTCCAAAGTACGGTTTAAATGCAAATTTTCAATAATTATGTTATGTATGTGTGACCATTATAACTTTTCCGGAAACCTGCTTTCGAAATAATAGATTTGCCAATTTTTTCCTGTCAAATTCATATCTTCCAAAGTACAATTCAAATGCAAATTTACAATTGAATTAGATTAATTGTGACCTTTATAACATTTTTAAACGTTTTCAGACATAATTTATAGATTTGTCAATTTTTTAAGTTTTGCATAATTAAATAAATTCGCCGAATTCTTACGGCCAGTTGTATCACAAATTTTGAACAATTCGTCAAATTTAAAAATTCTGAGAAAGTTCTATTCAAGTTATGTTATTTTTTTTGAACCAGTTGTTTTATAGAACTGAAGAATAAACGGAACTTGAGTAGAACTTTCACGGAACTTGAAAATTAACTTTAAAATTTGCAGATTTCTTAAAATTTCGTGAAATAACTGCCCCTTAAACTTCTTAAAAAAACTACATTTTACGCAACCACCATTCAAATATGTATCTATAATTTGGAATGAGAATCCATACTAATATTATAAATGCATAAGTGCGTGTGTTTATTTGTTGCGCTTTCACGCCTAAACCACTAAAGCTATTTTAAAAATTCTTTCACCAATAAAAATAAAAATTCTTTCACCATTATCAGCGAGTAACATGTGTATAATAGTAAGCTCTGGCGTTATTAAATTTGAATAAATTAACATGTGTGTTTTTCATATATTTTAGAGACAGGGAGGAAAGGCAGGGGGGAGGTGGGGTTCGCGTAGAGGATAGACGAGGGTGGGGAAGGCCGGGAAGGTGGAAGGGAACGGGGACGCACGGGAAAGGACATGCAGGGAGAATAAATTTATTTCATTGAATGGCATTGCAACGCATGCCGGGTAACAGCTAGTAACAAATAATTTTGCATTGCCTAACTACAATTTAAAAAATAACTTCATCACATTTTATAAAACACATCTTCAATTTTAGAAATATACTTGTCTCAGTACAACGATTGTGATGTATGTCTCTTTTCATACTTTCTTGTATTTGTCTTTATTTTATTTACTCCTGGGCACTTGGCACCAGTCGTAATATTCTTCTTTTCTCTTGGCTCTGATCGATATTTAAATTCTTAAGGCTTTGCATATGTGTGGTAGGGATGGAAAATTCCTCCCCTACGTCACACAAGCCTTTATAAAATTGGACCCTTATTTCCTCTGATAACTACAGAAAGCTACTTAAAGCTCCCTTGTACTACATACCTTTAGCGATATATGTACTTAACTAATAAATACGTTATTTACGACTTTGAACGTAAATATTTTCGTATTTAGGTTGTAATTAAACTCCATCAAACGTTGTGTAATTTTTTTGATTTATGATATAGGACTTTAATTACTTTAAATTTTGTGGTAACCCTCTTGATTCTAAACAGAGTGTTGAATTTCAAAACTGTATTGGTCTCTCTCTTGCAAATTTAACCTTAAGTATTTTCTCTAAATGAACTAACTTCCCCTTGACGGTTATTATGATTCCCTACATCCTAATGAATTCATGAATAAGCAATACTAACCGAAACTACACATGACTAATTGAACAGATAATTAAATATAACTCAAATGGTTAAATGTTAGTAAATTTGATTATGATTGTATCTCGTATCTGCTGGGCGCCCCTCCGTTTAGATTCAGCTGCTATAAGGTACATATAAAGATGGATTTAGTAGGTTAATGTAATTAGTTAATTGCATATTTGACGAACTCAGAATAACCCTTTTTCTGGCAAAATTTGGCTCCTGCCTCCATCAAGTAAGCCGGGTGATCAGAAGTCAACCCAAAATTCGCACAGTCTTTTGGCACGGTTCAATTGATTGATACCTAAGTTATCGCGTCCCAATTGACCTTCCTTTCGCCATCATGCACTGCCTTCAGGTCTTCCCCCAAGCCCAGATACCTCCAAATTCCTACTCCTCCAAAGTTTACTATTTACTTAGGGCGAACCGGTTTCGTCCTATATGCAATCATATACTCACGGGTTTGTGTGGAGTTACGGGTCGTGAATCCTCCCTCCACGTTCAAGAAATGAGACGAGAGTGACCCGACAGGCCTAAAGCACTAATTGTAAGTGAGTTCGTTTCATTCAATGAACAGTACATAAAAAGATATATATGTAAACATACGTTTTGGGAAGGTTTATAACTCGCAATGCGAAACTACTTGCAACGCATCCCGAGCTCGGATCTCGCCCATCAATTCTGTGAAATTTTCAGATTGATACCGAATATATACGTAAGAATAGTGTGAAATATAAATATATATTAGTACAATAAGATCTTATTTGGCGATGTGTTCTGGAGATTCGCCATAACTCCAAGCTTTTGTTTGGTTTTGTTGACGGTTTTGTTTGAGAGATCCGCCATCTCTATGGTTTGATTAATGGTCCTTGTTACAGAAGCGAACACTGCCTTCTGTTGGTTGAACTGTATTTTTTTTTTTCTTTCCCTCCCCTCCAATGTTCAACTTTTGATAAATTCTTGCTATCCCGTGATACTCAATTGAAGCATGTAAATCCTCATTACCCCTTTTTAAGCTATCCCGTGATTTTTCAACTGTTTCATGTAAGTCTTCAATACCCCTTTTTAACTATCCCGTGATTTATCAACTGTTTCATGTAAATCTTCAATACCCCTTTTTAACTATCCCGTGATTTATCAACTGTTTCATGTAAATCTTCAACACACCTTTTTGAACTGCTATAATAAATCTGTTAATTTTCAATTGCTTAGATCTGTAGATACCTCTTTACGTTCAAATTAAAAATAGTGTTTAAATTTTTTTTTCTTTTTGTTCCTAATAATTGCGCAATATAATAATTTTATCCCGTTCCTAGAAGTTAATACCTAAGTACGATATCCATTAATCAAGGTCATTTTTTTTTTCTTTTTACTGTATTCGAACTAGTGCCCCAGTGACCGATTTATTTTGTAAACAATTTGAGCTTTGTAAACATTCTCGACGGCCTCGTGACCTAGATTCAAGCGTATGAGGTATGTTTACTTTAGACATTCCGGAGACGTGTGAGATGACTCTAAAATTTTCTTTGTTTGATAATGATGTACTTAGCGCAATTGTCTAGTCTGATACCCGATTACGTATACATATTTATTCATTTATATATATTTTGTCTCAATAAATAATTTATAATATTGATCTGTATAATTTTCTGATTGAAATAATTTCTAATATCATAACTTATTTCAAATGCTATGGATTTTCTGAAATTATATTATTACATACATAACATTAAATATAAAATATTGATTTGTAAATTTATCACACATAACTACTTTTAATAGTTATTGATGAATTCAGAGGTAGGAATCGATACCCTTTTCCTCTTTTTATATAAGTGTTTTTCTTTTTTTTTTTTTTTTGATTATAATTTTTCTTGGGAACAAAAATTACATATATATATGTTTATATACTTACATATATAAATATAAAAAATATACTTATTATACTTATAATATTTTAATATAGTTACATATCACATATTAAGCGAGTAATATCTTGGTCAAATAATTAATCCAAATACCAATGTTTACTGCATTCCGCTTTCTCCTTGGAATCTGTAAAATTTTATAACGGAAAAGACTTACCCCTACCAAGGTTTTTTCCGACCGGGAAATACACGGTAACCTTGCTGCGATTTTCCTAAATTAATTTTTTATTTTCCTAAATTTAATTAAATCTTTTTGACTTCAATTTTTTTTTTTTTTCATTTAATCTAATTAATTAAAATGATGTATGAACTCTATCGTTCTAAACTGTGTTTTATTTCAAAACTCGGTGGTTAGATAACACTTTAAATGATAGTTACTTCACGATTAATTTAGAGATGGTAAATTGTTGTTAAATTAAATTTTTATCCCTCCGAAATTTTATGTATTAATAAAATATTATTTTGTTTTATTATTATTATTTAGATAATTAATTTAAATATTTATTATTTGTTAGAACACTTTCACTTAGATTGAACACACGTATTTAATTATAACTTCGTCACGCTAAATTATCACATCACTTCAGTTATTTATTGCACTAATATTGAACGCGAAATTTCTAAGTTTAAAACCACAATATTAAGTGATTATAAAATCCGAATTTTCCACTAAAACAAATTGTATTTATCACGAGCACTTTTATTTTTCACAAGTAATTAATGCGTTGGCTTTATTTTTATTTTTCACTGACTCTAACTGCAAAGTATTTTTTCCTGTAGATCACTGAATAGAATGTGAAATTTTTCTAAGTATCAAAATAATTATCACTTAGAATTTTTTTACTTTAAGTCACCCACCGTTTCGTCACGTTCCGCGAAGTTACAAACTTTTCGACCACGACCGTAGACTGTCCTCAACTGGCATTTGTCTAGGCTTTTATACCCCTCTCAGGTCCAAAAGATCGTATCTGAATCTCCTATAATAAACCAATCTAATTACTATCAACTCGTAATTTCTTGAAACCTCTCCATTATTGTCGAATGCGGTCTCTTTGTACGTTTTGCGTTTGATACATTAAATTCTGTCTCGTACTCCCATACTAACAAGATCCGGATTTAGTAAGATCCATGTTTAATGGCCCAACTTCCTTTGTCCTGTTGTTCATACAAAATTAGCTTGAATTTAGTAATTTTAAAGTTCTATTTTCATATATTTCGTAACATGTCCGTGCGTACGGCATCTACCATATGTTCCAAATCTGTCCCCAAATTCGCCTATCAGAGATATCTTCATGTCGAAGCCTTTCTCGCAAATTGTTCATTTTTATTTTATTATTTTTCCTCGAGTTTTTCTGTATTCTATATGAACCTTTCCATTTAGAACCGAATTTTCTCTATTTACGTCGTATATTTGAATTTTCCATTCTTTCTCGAATTTTCTTTTATTCACGACACTCTTTCCATGAATTTCCTTATTTATTCTTACGCTATTGTTCATATCTCTATAGATTTTTATATTTCAAGCCGTATTTATTTTATTCACTGTTAATCTAAGATTTCCTTTGTTTTTCTCTGTCGTATCTCCTTTCCCCTCACTTCCCTGTACTTCCTTGATATAACCATATCGTTTTTTGATGTTTGCTGCCTCTTGGAAAATTTCATTTTCTATTTGTTATTAATAAATATATCATTTTTTAACATCTTTATAGGAGATACCCCCACTTCGGCCCTTAAATTTCTGTCATTTTTATTGCCTCATAGAGAACGCCTTCCAAATTTTGTCCCGTTCTTACGCAAAATCCCATAAACCATATGTCTTGACAGTTGTATACATTAGTCCCTGTACCCACCTGGCAATAAATCCTTTTTTATTTCAGTGTCGTTAAATTTTATGAGAATTCTTTAATATAAATATTTCATAAGACCCATGATAATTTTTATTACCTTTTTAACGGCTAATCGTCCTTATCTAAACAATTTCCATGTTCGAATATTCCTTGTTTATCACAACAAAATACATCTGGGATCGACAACCATTGTAATGCCTCATCTTTATCTGCAATCGCGTACTATGTTACTCTATAACCTCCATTTTAATTACGTAAAATGACTCCTTTTCCTGAGTTTTTCTATCGCAATGTTTTCAGCATTTTCCACTCCCCTCCGTGCTGCACTCTATCCTCTTCTCTAACACTTGTTACTGCTCTAGACATCTGAAATGTACCCTCGCCTATTCTTTAAAACTCTCATTTTTTTTTGACGTTTCCTCCCTAAATCTTTCATCGTAATATCCTAGCTCCGTCTAGAATTGATAACAATAATTTTCCATTGTTTTCTCAACATTTCCATTTCCTTTAGCACGTTTTCCCTCGAATCGATCATCTCCGGTCGTCACAAACAATCGTATTATAGATGGAAATCTCCCTAACGCCTTACAATACGTTTTCGTCACTTGCTTTGCAATTTTCCACTTAAACTTTTGCATCGTGTTTACGTGTATCCTTTTTTTCCGCACCTGATATGTTTTAATGCGTTCGAGAACTAGGGTTTCTGATCCCTGGAACGTACCGGTTAATGATAACATTTCTTGGGGTCATCGTTCTTTTGTCCCTGAACAGATTATTTCTTCCCATGGAGTTTATTCACCTCTCGGTTTGGTGGGAACGTCAAACTCATTAATCACATTACTAATTGCTAAGTCCAAAGGTCGTTCCTTTGTTCTAAAAATGGGTTCGGCCCTCTTCCCGTTGATAGGCTGAACTGGTTTTTAATCGCTTTTGCTGCAATTCAATTGGCTGTCAATATATCACGTCTAAAGTATATTGGGGAGTCCCTGTCCCTGATTATTTGTTGATACCATCTGTGATTTTTTTATCAATACTCGTCTCACTTTGTCTAATTATAGATCCCTACCGTAAATATGAATTCACTTTACTCTAATCCGATAGATGTCGTAGACGTGTCCGTTTTATAAGTAATTGATATTTTCTTTTTAAATTAAAGTGGGAAGCTACGATATTTCCTAATTTTCACTGTTGATCAATGCAATTCATCACAGTTCCCTCCTCTGAACTCAATTTGCTGTGGCTAACGTTGTATTTTATTTTAATGTCCTCTTCTTTTTTTTTTTTTTTTTTTTTTTTTTTTTTTTTTTTTTTTTTTTTTTTTTTCGTTAGACACCGAAATTGTGTTCAAATTTAGACTAGCTATCTTCCCCTCCTCATTTGGTTATCCCCTATCTCTACTCCGTGTCATATTACTTCCTATCTCCCCCTCCTCATTTTGTTATCCCCTATCTTTTTCCGTATCCTATTACTTCCTATCCCCCCCTCCTCATTCTGTTATCCCCTATCTCTTTTCCGTATCCTATTACTTCCTATCTCCCCCTCCTCATTCTGTTATCCCCTATCTCTTTTCCGTATCCTATTACTTCCTATCTCCCCCTCCTCATTCTGTTATCCCCTATCTCTTTTCCGTATCCTATTACTTCCTATCTCCCCCTCCTCATTCTGTTATCCCCTATCTCTTTTCCGTATCCTATTACTTCCTATCTCCCCCTCCTCATTCTGTTCGGATTGTTAACAATCTTGAATTTGAATCTCATTGTATTCTTTATTTTCTTTTCGCGTAGATTTTACTTTATGAAATTTTCTTTAATTTTGATAGATTCAAAATTAATTTCTTTTTGCTGGAACACGCCCCTCGACTCGCGTGTTTTGGTGGTCCCCAACCAAATTGGACTAAAACCTCCCTTACAATGATTTAAGTAAAGATTGTTTACAATCTCGCGGCCTTTCGAACAACTGAAAAGCGGGTGGTCTCTTGGTGTGCAATTAATTGTTTTTTGTTTTGTAAATATGAATATTTTTTGTGAAATGTGTGTTTTCGCACGACCTCACCCAATCCGACAATCAGTGGTATACATGTTTCATATAAATTTTCCAGCATTTTTTTTTTTTCTTTTTTTTTCTCACTAACACATAAAAAAAAGTAAAATTTTTTTTTTCAACTAGAAAATCAAAATTAACGAATTTATTTGCCTTACTCTATTTCAATAATTGAATATGATTGTCGCTTATTAAGAACTTGTCCACTCACCCTCAAAGACTTAACGACGATCCGCCCCTCGCAAGCAATCTGATAATCTAATATTTTAGTAATTTTCTTTCTTCCCTCTCCCCAATTATAATGTACCCTAACATAATTTTACTTGTATTTCTCAATCGTTTATTTATTTATTAACATTTACAAATATTTGTAAACTTCGCACTCTATTCGTTGATTTCCACTAAATGTAAACCTGATTTTTGTTTCTTATTACTTGTGTAATATCTAGCTAAATGTAAAGCGCTATAATCTCCTTTTATCTCCCGAGTTGGCTGCGACCACTAGCTCCTTCCCGGCTGTAGTTATTGTAGAATTTTCTTTTGGTGAACTGTTAACTTCGGTGCACTTGCTGCAACTAGCGTTTTCGCCCACACTTTCAATTGCGTGTATCCTCCTTTTTATGGCGTGGTAACGGTCACGGTATTTGTCCTTCTTGCTGGATTCCTCCCCACTCCTCTTCTTCATGTTCCGTTCTTCCGGTGTACATACCATTGTATCTAGTTTTCGTAGAAACTCAGCGGCGACAATCTCATCTCCTGATTGCCCCGAAAACCATAGCGATTGAATTTCCTTCGGATAATGTCTCATAATTTCGTCAACTATGCCCAACGGTGTGTCAGTAATTTTTAAAGCCTTCGCTAGCTCCCAATAGTTTGCGAAATGAGTGAGCATGGATATATTTTTCTTGGCATCATATACCCCTTCTGCAAGACGACGGCGAACTTCATTTTTCTTTATGTCTCCCCAATAGGTAGCTAAAAAATCTCGTTCGAAATCTAACATAGTCTCCCATCGTTTATTGTACAATTTTGCCCACGATTTAGCTTCCCCTTTCAAATTTTCCCGTACGACGACTAAAGGATCCGTTCGTTTCACTTTTCTAGTGTATTCTTTTAAATCTTCCAGGAAACTAATGGGATTTTGATTTCCACCGGAGAATGATGGTCGTTCCTGCTGTGGTAACATTTCCACTACTTGGAGAACGCTTTTCGGCGCACTATCCTCTCCTATCACCGCCACTGTTGCTGGACTTTCCAATTGTTTCTCGAGTTCTTGCATCTTATTGATGAGCTGTGCCAAAGCTGCCTGAATTATTGTAGTTATATCTCCTATGTTTATTGTTGAAGTCTCGGTTGTGACATTTTCCCCGATTGCTGTCACTAAAGCCTGGGCTCGCCTACTTGTCCCACGTTTCCCAACCATTTTCTTTATTTTCCGAGTGTCGCCTGGTTAATGTTTATATGTTTATCTTATTAAGCGACAACCTTATAATCTCTATTTTAATTTCCTAAATTACCTTATGTAAAGTATGTTGCCTTCCTTATTCTATTTATTTACTTATTTATTTATTTATTTTTTTTCAATTTTCTCGTTTTTCTATATTTTTTATTTTTCCTTTTACTTCGTTAACTTTTCTTGTTCCTTTTCCTCGGGTTTTTCCTGTAACATACCATGTGTGAGTCTCTCTTCACACTCTCGCTTATTTTCGCCCTGTTCCTCCGATTTTGTGTCGGTCTCCCCCTCTGGCTGAACGACTTCTATCATATCCTCGACTCGTAACTTAGACCTCTTTGAACGTCTAAATATTTCCCGTAATTCATCTCCCGACGGTATTTCTTTAGCTTCTAATTCCGTCGCATCCACTTTCCTTTTTTCCGCCATTTTTTGTTTAAAATTTTTAATGAATTTAACTCAATACCAACTATTTATTATAAATATACCTATATATATTTATAATTTATTTTATTTTTATTTATTTATTATTATTATTATTTTTTTTTTTTTTTTGGAACCTGTCCCCCTATAAAACACAATATTTTCAATTATTTATATTTGTTTGCATGATGATTGTAACCCAAATTAGATCAACTCTACCATCACTCTTCATTTCAATTAAATGTAGGTAATTGCAAAAAAACGGAATGAATATTGTTACTCCAATGTTAATGAATATCCCGTGATTTTCGTTCAACCAATAATTACTCATTGTTTAGAATGCCAACCATTCCTTCAAGTTCCGCAATACCTACGATATTTTCGCAAAATCTATTTAGAGTTCGCAATACCTATCTTGATGTTATTTCGTCAAATCCCCTCCTTTTTGGTCCGAATGATCAAATGTTCCCTTAAATAGGTATATACCTATAAAACATTCGTCTGTGATATTAAAGCTCTCAACTCGACACTATCCCCAATCAAATATTTTATGTTATTTTTATTTTATGTTCCTTATCTTTTATGTTATGACTTTTTATGTGATAATCCTCACATACAAACCCACAACATTAACTATAAACAAAGGGTCACTTTATGTAGGTAAGTTCCCCCGTTTTTATCTGTAAAGTCTGTTTATTTTTTCCGTAACCGAGTGTTGATATCATTTTCGAGTTTGTTTATTCTACAATCTCTTAAAGCGATGCGCGTTACCCCCGATGTCACCTACTTCAAAATTTTTCGATGTTTTGTTATCACTTTCGATGCTTAGGTTATCAATCTTTCGATGCTTACAAACACCGCGGTATCTCGTATCAGATTGTTTACATTACGGTCATTAACATTCTGGACTCAGGAATGTCAATACCATTATTCTGTCAATTTATGGCCTGTATGGCTTGTATCTGACCTACATTCTTTGTTATGATATTTATAATCTCATAAGCAATCAACAAATTCATGGTCACTTGATTTAAACTTTATCGACACTTTTATAAATTATTTTAAAACATGTAGAGTTTATTCGTTAACACTTTTTTTTTTTTTATTTAAATGTATTGTTTATATATTTATTTTCGTATATTTATTTATTAATTTATATATTTTTTTCGTGTTTATTTAACGGCGCACTGTTCTGATTTTTATTTTATTTTTATTATCACTTCATTTAACATAACGTCCTACTTATTATTATTATTTTTTTTTTTTTTTTTCACTTTTTTTTTTTTTTTTTTTGCAATAGATTGACCAATAAAAGTTTTTTTTTTTTTTCTAAAACAACTTGTAAAACTCTGATCTCCTGTCACGGCTGTGCAGTTGTGATGTTTGTCTTTTCTCTAATCTCTTATATTTGTCTGTATTTTATTTACTCCTGGGCACTTGGCACCAGTCGTAATATTCTTCTTTTCTCTTGGCTCTGATCGATATTTAAATTCTTAAGGCTTTGCATATGTGTGGTAGGGATGGAAAATTCCTCCCCTACGTCACACAAGCCTTTATAAAATTGGACCCTTATTTCCTCTGATAACTACAGAAAGCTACTTAAAGCTCCCTTGTACTACATACCTTTAGCGATATATGTACTTAACTAATAAATACGTTATTTACGACTTTGAACGTAAATATTTTCGTATTTAGGTTGTAATTAAACTCCATCAAACGTTGTGTAATTTTTTTGATTTATGATATAGGACTTTAATTACTTTAAATTTTGTGGTAACCCTCTTGATTCTAAACAGAGTGTTGAATTTCAAAACTGTATTGGTCTCTCTCTTGCAAATTTAACCTTAAGTATTTTCTCTAAATGAACTAACTTCCCCTTGACGGTTATTATGATTCCCTACATCCTAATGAATTCATGAATAAGCAATACTAACCGAAACTACACATGACTAATTGAACAGATAATTAAATATAACTCAAATGGTTAAATGTTAGTAAATTTGATTATGATTGTATCTCGTATCTGCTGGGCGCCCCTCCGTTTAGATTCAGCTGCTATAAGGTACATATAAAGATGGATTTAGTAGGTTAATGTAATTAGTTAATTGCATATTTGACGAACTCAGAATAACCCTTTTTCTGGCAAAATTTGGCTCCTGCCTCCATCAAGTAAGCCGGGTGATCAGAAGTCAACCCAAAATTCGCACAGTCTTTTGGCACGGTTCAATTGATTGATACCTAAGTTATCGCGTCCCAATTGACCTTCCTTTCGCCATCATGCACTGCCTTCAGGTCTTCCCCCAAGCCCAGATACCTCCAAATTCCTACTCCTCCAAAGTTTACTATTTACTTAGGGCGAACCGGTTTCGTCCTATATGCAATCATATACTCACGGGTTTGTGTGGAGTTACGGGTCGTGAATCCTCCCTCCACGTTCAAGAAATGAGACGAGAGTGACCCGACAGGCCTAAAGCACTAATTGTAAGTGAGTTCGTTTCATTCAATGAACAGTACATAAAAAGATATATATGTAAACATACGTTTTGGGAAGGTTTATAACTCGCAATGCGAAACTACTTGCAACGCATCCCGAGCTCGGATCTCGCCCATCAATTCTGTGAAATTTTCAGATTGATACCGAATATATACGTAAGAATAGTGTGAAATATAAATATATATTAGTACAATAAGATCTTATTTGGCGATGTGTTCTGGAGATTCGCCATAACTCCAAGCTTTTGTTTGGTTTTGTTGACGGTTTTGTTTGAGAGATCCGCCATCTCTATGGTTTGATTAATGGTCCTTGTTACAGAAGCGAACACTGCCTTCTGTTGGTTGAACTGTATTTTTTTTTTCTTTCCCTCCCCTCCAATGTTCAACTTTTGATAAATTCTTGCTATCCCGTGATACTCAATTGAAGCATGTAAATCCTCATTACCCCTTTTTAAGCTATCCCGTGATTTTTCAACTGTTTCATGTAAGTCTTCAATACCCCTTTTTAACTATCCCGTGATTTATCAACTGTTTCATGTAAATCTTCAATACCCCTTTTTAACTATCCCGTGATTTATCAACTGTTTCATGTAAATCTTCAACACACCTTTTTGAACTGCTATAATAAATCTGTTAATTTTCAATTGCTTAGATCTGTAGATACCTCTTTACGTTCAAATTAAAAATAGTGTTTAAATTTTTTTTTCTTTTTGTTCCTAATAATTGCGCAATATAATAATTTTATCCCGTTCCTAGAAGTTAATACCTAAGTACGATATCCATTAATCAAGGTCATTTTTTTTTTCTTTTTACTGTATTCGAACTAGTGCCCCAGTGACCGATTTATTTTGTAAACAATTTGAGCTTTGTAAACATTCTCGACGGCCTCGTGACCTAGATTCAAGCGTATGAGGTATGTTTACTTTAGACATTCCGGAGACGTGTGAGATGACTCTAAAATTTTCTTTGTTTGATAATGATGTACTTAGCGCAATTGTCTAGTCTGATACCCGATTACGTATACATATTTATTCATTTATATATATTTTGTCTCAATAAATAATTTATAATATTGATCTGTATAATTTTCTGATTGAAATAATTTCTAATATCATAACTTATTTCAAATGCTATGGATTTTCTGAAATTATATTATTACATACATAACATTAAATATAAAATATTGATTTGTAAATTTATCACACATAACTACTTTTAATAGTTATTGATGAATTCAGAGGTAGGAATCGATACCCTTTTCCTCTTTTTATATAAGTGTTTTTCTTTTTTTTTTTTTTTTGATTATAATTTTTCTTGGGAACAAAAATTACATATATATATGTTTATATACTTACATATATAAATATAAAAAATATACTTATTATACTTATAATATTTTAATATAGTTACATATCACATATTAAGCGAGTAATATCTTGGTCAAATAATTAATCCAAATACCAATGTTTACTGCATTCCGCTTTCTCCTTGGAATCTGTAAAATTTTATAACGGAAAAGACTTACCCCTACCAAGGTTTTTTCCGACCGGGAAATACACGGTAACCTTGCTGCGATTTTCCTAAATTAATTTTTTATTTTCCTAAATTTAATTAAATCTTTTTGACTTCAATTTTTTTTTTTTTTCATTTAATCTAATTAATTAAAATGATGTATGAACTCTATCGTTCTAAACTGTGTTTTATTTCAAAACTCGGTGGTTAGATAACACTTTAAATGATAGTTACTTCACGATTAATTTAGAGATGGTAAATTGTTGTTAAATTAAATTTTTATCCCTCCGAAATTTTATGTATTAATAAAATATTATTTTGTTTTATTATTATTATTTAAGATAATTAATTTAAATATTTATTATTTGTTAGAACACTTTCACTTAGATTGAACACACGTATTTAATTATAACTTCGTCACGCTAAATTATCACATCACTTCAGTTATTTATTGCACTAATATTGAACGCGAAATTTCTAAGTTTAAAACCACAATATTAAGTGATTATAAAATCCGAATTTTCCACTAAAACAAATTGTATTTATCACGAGCACTTTTATTTTTCACAAGTAATTAATGCGTTGGCTTTATTTTTATTTTTCACTGACTCTAACTGCAAAGTATTTTTTCCTGTAGATCACTGAATAGAATGTGAAATTTTTCTAAGTATCAAAATAATTATCACTTAGAATTTTTTTACTTTAAGTCACCCACCGTTTCGTCACGTTCCGCGAAGTTACAAACTTTTCGACCACGACCGTAGACTGTCCTCAACTGGCATTTGTCTAGGCTTTTATACCCCTCTCAGGTCCAAAAGATCGTATCTGAATCTCCTATAATAAACCAATCTAATTACTATCAACTCGTAATTTCTTGAAACCTCTCCATTATTGTCGAATGCGGTCTCTTTGTACGTTTTGCGTTTGATACATTAAATTCTGTCTCGTACTCCCATACTAACAAGATCCGGATTTAGTAAGATCCATGTTTAATGGCCCAACTTCCTTTGTCCTGTTGTTCATACAAAATTAGCTTGAATTTAGTAATTTTAAAGTTCTATTTTCATATATTTCGTAACATGTCCGTGCGTACGGCATCTACCATATGTTCCAAATCTGTCCCCAAATTCGCCTATCAGAGATATCTTCATGTCGAAGCCTTTCTCGCAAATTGTTCATTTTTATTTTATTATTTTTCCTCGAGTTTTTCTGTATTCTATATGAACCTTTCCATTTAGAACCGAATTTTCTCTATTTACGTCGTATATTTGAATTTTCCATTCTTTCTCGAATTTTCTTTTATTCACGACACTCTTTCCATGAATTTCCTTATTTATTCTTACGCTATTGTTCATATCTCTATAGATTTTTATATTTCAAGCCGTATTTATTTTATTCACTGTTAATCTAAGATTTCCTTTGTTTTTCTCTGTCGTATCTCCTTTCCCCTCACTTCCCTGTACTTCCTTGATATAACCATATCGTTTTTTGATGTTTGCTGCCTCTTGGAAAATTTCATTTTCTATTTGTTATTAATAAATATATCATTTTTTAACATCTTTATAGGAGATACCCCCACTTCGGCCCTTAAATTTCTGTCATTTTTATTGCCTCATAGAGAACGCCTTCCAAATTTTGTCCCGTTCTTACGCAAAATCCCATAAACCATATGTCTTGACAGTTGTATACATTAGTCCCTGTACCCACCTGGCAATAAATCCTTTTTTATTTCAGTGTCGTTAAATTTTATGAGAATTCTTTAATATAAATATTTCATAAGACCCATGATAATTTTTATTACCTTTTTAACGGCTAATCGTCCTTATCTAAACAATTTCCATGTTCGAATATTCCTTGTTTATCACAACAAAATACATCTGGGATCGACAACCATTGTAATGCCTCATCTTTATCTGCAATCGCGTACTATGTTACTCTATAACCTCCATTTTAATTACGTAAAATGACTCCTTTTCCTGAGTTTTTCTATCGCAATGTTTTCAGCATTTTCCACTCCCCTCCGTGCTGCACTCTATCCTCTTCTCTAACACTTGTTACTGCTCTAGACATCTGAAATGTACCCTCGCCTATTCTTTAAAACTCTCATTTTTTTTTGACGTTTCCTCCCTAAATCTTTCATCGTAATATCCTAGCTCCGTCTAGAATTGATAACAATAATTTTCCATTGTTTTCTCAACATTTCCATTTCCTTTAGCACGTTTTCCCTCGAATCGATCATCTCCGGTCGTCACAAACAATCGTATTATAGATGGAAATCTCCCTAACGCCTTACAATACGTTTTCGTCACTTGCTTTGCAATTTTCCACTTAAACTTTTGCATCGTGTTTACGTGTATCCTTTTTTTCCGCACCTGATATGTTTTAATGCGTTCGAGAACTAGGGTTTCTGATCCCTGGAACGTACCGGTTAATGATAACATTTCTTGGGGTCATCGTTCTTTTGTCCCTGAACAGATTATTTCTTCCCATGGAGTTTATTCACCTCTCGGTTTGGTGGGAACGTCAAACTCATTAATCACATTACTAATTGCTAAGTCCAAAGGTCGTTCCTTTGTTCTAAAAATGGGTTCGGCCCTCTTCCCGTTGATAGGCTGAACTGGTTTTTAATCGCTTTTGCTGCAATTCAATTGGCTGTCAATATATCACGTCTAAAGTATATTGGGGAGTCCCTGTCCCTGATTATTTGTTGATACCATCTGTGATTTTTTTATCAATACTCGTCTCACTTTGTCTAATTATAGATCCCTACCGTAAATATGAATTCACTTTACTCTAATCCGATAGATGTCGTAGACGTGTCCGTTTTATAAGTAATTGATATTTTCTTTTTAAATTAAAGTGGGAAGCTACGATATTTCCTAATTTTCACTGTTGATCAATGCAATTCATCACACGATGTACCCGTCAATCAATCGATAAATATAACCTCCGCCCTCACAATTTACGTACGTACATTGTATTATTACAGTACGCTTTTCCACGTCCCGTTGCCTTCTAATGATTTAAGTATTTCTGCCGACAAACTTGCATCATAGCACTCCGTATCAAACAAAACATACTTTATACATGATATAAACATGATCATCCGAGAGTGAGGTTACCTTAGCTAGAGATTACATAATTTCACCTGTACCCGATTCTGTTTACCTACTCGGAAGCCAACAGATCTGCTGTACAATTATTTGTACTGGTTGAACCATTTCAGCATCATAGATAGATGTCAGATTTATCTGTAGTATGAACCCGCATAAAACTATCAGATTTAGGCTTAACATGACATGTCAATATTAATACGAGTGGAGTTTAGGGGAACGGCCGCGCGGCCCGTTTCACACACAAACCTAATTTTTGGATTTGAGGTCAAAAGACACAGGTATATCAAATACTACAGACATGTGCTACTGAATTTATTTGTGTTTTAAATTTAAAATATAGAATCCTAATAATCCTTTAAAGATTTCAATATTTCATGAATTTATAGCAACTTCGGAAGTTATTTTTAACTAAATGATAAATATTTAAAAAAAAATAACTTTTCTCCATGTATTATAAAAATATAATAATATTATAAAAAATATATATAAATGATTGAAAAAAAGCATTTGGATGGGCATACATTTAAATTATTTACGTAGGAATATAAATTAATGTTACATACTACCCAAAAAAACTATTTTATTTGTCTTTATGTAAACATGTAGATAAAGCAAGATATATTTTTTTATAACTATAATTAATTCTCAAAAAATCAAAGATTGCATTCAAAATGAAGTAAAATTAAATTAAAGATAAATTAAACAATGCTACTTTGTTTGAACCACTTGTATATTTGTTTAAAGCCGACCGGTTTCGGAACGACCGTTCCTTCCTCAGGGCAAAAGTATACTGATCTGACAATTACAAAATATTGGGTGGGAACAATATATTATTACTTAGGATTGTGGTAGGGGTGGAGCCGTTGCTAGGGATTAATGAAGAGTGTTTTTTTATTTATTTCCAAGGCTTCTAAGTTATCTAAGCGTTTTCCTTTATGGTTAATATGAAGATTATCTATTTTTTAAAACTTTGGTTATTTTCAATGATATGGTTAGTATAGTGTTCTGTTATTTGATAGACACCAGCAGATTCTCCAACACACTTTGGATGGAGATAACTTCTTAAATAAATAGAATCTGGTTCGTTATCTGCGTTTATTTATACTTCGCGTATACAATGGAATTCGGTAGTCAACCTAACTAGGAGCTGGCTAAAATAGTTCTGTCCAGTGATAATTCAAACACACCCTCTCAGCTTCCCCGATCCCCTGCCGGAGAGCTTAAGCACTACGCTGCCTGCCATCTAGGGGATTATACCGATAGCTGATATCACCGCCATCTGTCTCTACAAGGCGGAAGCTTTTACGATACACCACAGTTAGCGAACTCAGAAAAATTATTATTATTAAGACACCTTAAATGTTCTTTGATTCTGATTTGAAAATAACGAGTTGTTTTTCCAATATAAAATAAGGTACAATCATTACATTTGAGTTTATATATTCCGGAATTAGTCAATTTATGGTCTTTATCTTAAGTGTTCCTCAAAAAATTACCGATATTGTATAAAAAGCTGGTTTAATATTAGAAGGGAGATTTTTGCAACATTGACCTGAAAAATTATTAATATACAAAATGTTATCATTATTATCATTAGAATTGTATAGATATTTAATTTTTTAAATTTTGTTAAGTTTTTTATTTAAGATGTTATCAATTAAACTTGGTTCATATCCTTTATTTATTGCAATTTGTTTTACTATAGAAAGAATAATAAAATTAAATTATTTACATACTTTTATAACATCATCCAAAACAAAACTAAATAAATTAACACGTATCCGTACCGGATATTTAATATAACTTTTCATGGATTGTCTGGTCAGTGGTTGAGTGGGCATAGCGCTTGGGTCCCACCCGAGCGTCGCGTGTTCGATTCCTCGATTGGCTAAGTCCTCCATCACAACACAAGCAACATTTTCGGCTTGGTGGTAGTAGGAGATTTTCAAAAATTGTTGGGTTATTCGTAACCCGGGAATGTTTGTCATTCTTAAAAAAAAAAAAAATGGAAAATATAAAAACATATTCAGTTTGGTTGAGTATTTTGGCCCCAAATTAAGTTTTGTGTGAAAAGGGCAGAGCAGGCGTTGCTCTTAATCCCGAAAGAAGTGGGAAAGGTAGTAGAAGATGGGAAAGAGGAAAGTTGAAAAAAAAAACTAGGTTTTCTGCAGATATGCTCTTAAATCGTATTCGAGCACACCTAATAAAAAAAATATACTTCTTTAATAAATTAATATGGACACCAGGACTACGCTCAAGAGTTTTTTGTGTCCGGTACTTGGCGTTTACGCCAAAACTAAACGCCGAAAACAACATGAATTAAATAAATGTATTATTATAATGAAATATCAGCTCTAAAGGGATTAGCGCGCAAATCACTTCTGCGTATCCCAATCTACACATCATCCCAGATGATGCACACTGTTATGCTGTCCGATATGTTGATCTAAAGAAGAAAGAATCTCAACAGGGAATCTCAATATTCCAAAAAAAATCACGATAATTCTTTTGGAAGTAAAAATATCAAATCATATCTACGCCATCAAAATATTGAATTTGATTGTGTGTGTCCGTAATTCTTTTAAGTGTTATTCGTAACAAGTATAATTAGATTAAAATAAAGCAATAAATCGGATAAGTACTTTTTTTTGTCATGGTAATAATACCTCACACGAGTCTCACCTGCTCCTGTCTGGAGCCAGTGAGACTTTGGCATACCCAATTGGGGTATGTTGTGAGGCTGAAGGTAATGGGGAAGGGAAGGAGATGGGAAAGAGGGAGGTGTACTTACCTGACTATTCAGATCTGGTCACCAAACACGGCTTACTTCATTTCAAGCAACGTTTTAATTCTGAATGGTGGTCTTACATCAGAGTGATACTGAGAGTATCTTCCACTCTGGAAAGTGCCACAAATATACTATACACAATAATTGTTAATTAATAATTATTATTCAAATACATTTATTTGCCCACGCCGGGATTCGATCCCGCGACCTTTGGATTGCCAGTCAAGAGCCTAACCGCTAGACCTCACCGGCCGTCAAACCGATCCACCAATACACCATAATATTACATAATATTTATTCTTTACGAGATTTATTTTCTGCAAGCAAATTTAATTTTACAAAGATATTTAAAGTACCTACCTACAATATATATTTTTAAAATTACCTGAAAATTACTTTCAAAATAAATTCTATGTGTCCCACGTGTATTTTGTTTGCTTAATTTTAATAATCTTGAAAAAAATTCGGATTTGGTGAATTTTCAAGGGTCTGGGCTTTTTTCATTTTCAAGAAAGTGTTATTTATCACGGTATTTAATTATTGTAAACGTTTATTGTGAATTTATCGGAAACAGGCAACTTTTAAGCTTTTGTTTAAGCAATATTTTTTTAAGCTAAAACTTCTTTAGCACCGTTGTGATTTGAAACTGGATGAAACGAAAAAGCGACACTAAAAAGAAACAAACACATACATCTATAGGATTTAGCTTGAGCTTTGTGTGGTGTTTCGTAGCCTCCCAACTCTTTTCTACTTTAGTTTTCTGATGGTTTCACTTCTACAGCGTGTGAACTACACACTTGTATTTTTGTTGTCATACTATTATTACTGCGTTACAAATTGTTTTAAAATCTTGAGTAGGAACGTACATAAACCTAAAAATTATAATAAAATATTTCTACGAACGTTTTAATTTTTATGTTTTTTTTTTTGGTTTCTCAAATTAAAATCTCACGTATTAATGCACAATACAGTATTAAACTCGTTACACCGCACGTGTAGTTAGTGTATACTGTGCCATCCTCCCTAATACACATCTTCAATATCGATGCTCCAACCTAAACAGATAAATTAGAGAGGATAGTGTTCATTATTTTCAGGATCCTTCAGTTGAAATCAAATGCCGCATTGAGCAAGCTCGTGCAACCTTTATCCGCATGAAAAAAAATTTCCGCAGTCATGATCTCAACCTTGGATTACGAATGCGAAAGGTCAGATGCTACGTGTTTTCGATATTATTTTATGGAATGGAAGCATGGACGCTTACTGAAGAACTAGAAGAGGCATTCGAGATGTGAATCTACAGAAGAATTCTTAAAATAAGCTGGATGGACAGGGTTACAAATGAAAATGTTTTGTTTTTATTTTATTTTTAATTTTTAACTTTATGAGTACAACCTCAAATTGTAATATTTAAATAAATGAAGACAATATAAGCGAAACTCAATCGAAAATCTGGAAACAGAAAAATCAGAAAAAACATATTGACACCTCTGGGACTCGAATCCAGGACCTCTTGCTTTCCGGGCAAACTCGCTAACTACTGCGCCATGGTGTCGATATGAAATTCGGTCATGTTTAACTGTACCATACTTCGACTAAGAACCACCTACATTATATTTATTTTCTTTAACGCATATATTATTGTTTGCCCGGAAAGCAAGAGGTCCTGGGTTCGAGTTCCAGAGGTGTCAATATGTTTTTCCGATTTTTCTGTTTCCAGATTTTCGATTGAGTTTCGCTTATATTGTCTTCATTTATTTAATTATTTGAAAATGTTATGGTTTGGATGAATAAAGAAAGGGAAGTAATTAAAACTATAAAAATCCGAAAACTTCAATATCTTGGACATGTGATGAGACATCCAGAGAAGTATGAGATCCTGCATCTCATAATGCAGGGAAAGATTGCCGGAAGACGTGGCCCTGGAAGAAGGAGAACCTCATGGCCGAAAAACCTGAGACAGTGGTTTGGCCAGTCTACCGTAGAGCTGTTCCGGGCCTCAGTAAACAAAGTCCGCATAGCCAATATGATAGCCAACGTCCGTTTAACGGACAGGGCACAAGAAGAAGAAGAAGAAGTGTTCATTAACTATCCGCTCTCTAACTATTTTTTTCGCACCCTGTTCATACTGCTCCGTTATGATAATAATGTTGGAATGTCATAATTAAGTAATTAGCTATGATAAAACCAATGCTATTGTACAAGCATTTGCAGAGTGCATTTAATAATCACATCTCTGTAGCCTCTCGCACCTTGCGCGTAATAGTGACATTATTATTAATTATTCCTAGCGCCGAGTAAACTTCACGATATAATTGCAACACATTATATTATATCATCGTAGCATACTTCAAGTATCTAACGATTCTCGCTTTCTATGGAAGAGACAAGAACATATTGAAGAAATGTGCAAATATTGTTAATGACAAAAAAGTACGCCTCGCTGAAAAAAGCTTTTAACTAAGAAGTACTTTTATGTGAAACCTATTTCATAAGAACTATCATGTAAACATATAAATTGTATAGTGTAAAGCCAGGTAACAATATCCCCTCCCATTAACACACATTTAAAATACAAAATCTTATAAATAAAAATCTAGTGTTACGGTGTTTGTGGTCGCACTCCTCCGAAAAGGCTTGACGGATTTTAATGAAATTTTTTATGTATATTTGGTAGGTATGAAAATAGGTTTTTAAGTATATTTCATACCGCTAGGTGATTAGGTTGTCCCTATCCAGAAAATAAAATTCTGTTTTTTTGACAATTTTTTTTTGTATTTTTTTTATTTGACACCAAAAAAATACATATAACCCCAAATTTTAACCCTTCTACTCCCACCCTCCAAGTTTTTAATTCCGATTTTAGTATTTTTGTATGAACAAATTTAACCGTCTTTCGTATATCAAACAGAACGAAATTATTTATGTTGTTGAATGACAGATAGCGCTACGTACGCCTCATCGAAGTTTCATCCACACATGCGCAAGACATTCACGAGAAGCGTCGCGTCATTTTGATGCAAATCATCGAGCTTATTTGTGTTGGCTAATGACGGACTGACAAAAAATATCGCACACTCAATTGCTCTTCGAAATTCATATTGATTTCTTCATTTCATTTTCCTACTTTAGTTAGTGTTTTTTTGTTTTATCGGCGGTCATCGTTTACAGCGCTATATTCCTCTTTCTGTCATAGATCCCATCCCCACACACTTACAATACATTCGTTATTTTTTATTTAACAACCAAAATATTCACTAGAAATAATTTACATGGCAGAACAACATTCATCGGGTCAGCTAATACTACATATAAATGTGAATGTTCACATTAAGGGCGTTAAGGGACGTACTTGACTTACTTTAACAGTGATAGGTACCTGATATTATTTTCGTTTAAAATTGTAAATGAAATTTTGGTCTCCGGTGATTTTTGATATTTAAACTTAATTTAAATCTTTAAAAACTACATTGTGCAGTTAGGGCCGGGTTGAGTAGTTGGGTGGTTACTCGGCTGAATGAACAGTAATGACACGTGGAAGAAAAAAATTGGTGAAAAATATAACAATAAAAATCAACGGAGACTATAATTTTATTTAGGCACACTATTTCTTACTCCAAATATTGTCAGGAACCATTGATTAAAATAAGTCAAGTACGACCCTTAATACCATGTATATGCACATTGTGGTCTCAATTTCCGAATACCTCATCGAAAATTAAAATAACTTCACCGTAATCCAGTTATCTCTAACATACAATAATTATGTGAACTAAATAAATGATGCGAAAGTTATGTTTCCACGACAATAAAACTTTTTTTTATTAGTAACTTCGCCATGTGCCACGCCAAACCGGTTTACTCTATGGAACCAGTTTAAAGAAAGTACACATTTCTATAACAAGCGGTCGTTTTATAGAAAACTGCCCGTTTAGTTCACGCGAAAATCTGTTAACCACTGAATTGCGGAAACACAGAATAGGGGACCGGCAGGTTACTTAAAAACTAGCTTAACAGTTTTATGGGTTACGTATATGGTTTACTTTATGCTAACCCGCAGACCTGGAATTCGTTAAACGTAATTGGGTGTAAATAATACTATAAATCGGTTTCAAAATGTTTAAACGAACATTGTTCACATTATAATAATAATAACCAATTTGCATAAATAATCTTAAAGCGCACATGATAATTGTTCATAATACTGTTGTGATACACATAATAGTTGTGCGTAAATTGCATTGCTTTGAGATATTTAAAACTCCGCCTAATTTTTTAAAATAAATTAACTTAAGTTTTTTCCTAACGTATTTGGTTTCCTAACTAAAAATGTTTCTATAAATGATATTATCATTTTACCAATAACCTGTTGCTATACAATATTAAAGCTAAATACCAGAACAGAACCCACAGGTCGTAAATGTGACGCAATCGTGCATTACACCGCTATATTATCTACCTGTACCTACATTCAACGGCATGTCCAGCAGATTGTCCACGTGTGCTTACGGCATAATTATAGTAGAGCCTTACGCCTTACGGTAGGGGTACTCAAACCGGTAGCGATCGACTTGTTGAGTTAGAGTTAGTCAACTACGGATCGTGAGAATCTTATATCATAAGTTAATGTTATATTAATTTGCTTCGGTGTGTGTTTTTAGATTTATCGTAATATTACGATCATTAGAAATCATTTATTAGAGAATTAATACACTTATAGAATTAAAATTTAAAATCATGTAAAACTGCAATCACAAACGTAGGCGAACGTTTTTCATATTGCGTGCTATATGTGACTTATTTTGTAACATTGTGTGCAAAGTATGGTGACTTATACATGCATTTATACGAAAGAAAAAATGATTCGTGTCATCACAATTAACAAGTCATCTCAAAGGTCATCATCGTAATTTTCATAATTTATGATACTATAAAAGTACAAAATTTGAAGTATATCTTACGTAACGTATTTTCTAAACTGATAAAAAAAAGTTTGCAGCCACGTTGAGGGGAGCAGAAGTGGACGAATATTTCCTCATAGATGAAAAGGAATTAAAATAGGAATATCTTTCCAGATACACAGAAAAAAAAATCTGAAATTTTTTTTACAAATAATTTTTTTTTTTTCATTTATTTGTTAAGAACAAGTTCTCTTATTTAATTATTATAACATTATTGTAACAACTTTAATTAAAATGTATTTCAGCAAATAAAGGTTGACACAAATTAATAAAACATGATTTTAGATCACGACCGAAAGTATTTTCGTGATTTATTTTTGGGGTATTTTGCCGTGTTACGCTACCTTATCCTTTAGTCAACGTTTCTGATTCATCAGGGCAGATGTGTAATCTATTATAATGAAATGTAATACCGCATTGTAGGTGTGATGCCGCATTGCCATCCTCTAATCTACATTAAGATTTAAATTGGTTTTCTGAGTTTAATTTTGATGTAGCCGTAAATTACCGGATGCCAAGAACTATTGAGCCTAGCTCCGTCGTCATGATGAAACACTGCAATGATATCCGAAACTATGGCTAAAGAAGGAGGTAGCGCAAAATGACATAACACCCAAAAAATAATCACGAAAACAATTAATAATAATTAAAAAAAAACATTTATTTACATAACTATCTTAATATTCATGAATAATTCAAGTCTGAGCATCCCTGTTTCACGGTACATACAAGTGGTGATAGTAGGAGCAAACACGTGTAGGATGCCGCGATCATTGCCCGCTCTGAGATAATACTGTACAGTATACAGGTAGACCCTACCTGGACGGAACCGAGCCGCGTCGGCCCGCAGCGGAACATGGCGTAAATATCTCCTGCATGAATGGTCGAGTATCTTTCATTCACACGCTGATAACTACAAGACGATTAATAAAAAAAACAACCTTAACATGCCTACCGATTGAATGAACCGAACTAATTATTGCAATGTGTAACTTGTCAAATGGTAGCGATGAGTTTTGACAAACTTAAATTAAATTTCAATAAGAATAGGAACATATTAGATGAGTTTTTTTATCGGAGAATTTATTATTTATTAATTATTGACTAAACTAGAAGTCAAGAACCGATATTGTCCATGTACCATATGCACTAAATCAGGAATGCGTATTTCTATCAAAGGAAATAAAAAACAATTTTAGAATAAACGTGTTTTTTAAATTTTGCGGTATTACCTAAGGTTATATTCATTTTAGTGAAATTTATGTATTTATTATCATCGATATAAATATACTATAAATACTGATTACATGTCACAAAATCATATTAAAAAATAATTGAAATAATAAAAGAGTATAAGAGTTAATCGTGACCTTTGATTTAGAAATGACACCAGAGATACAATAGCATGCAAAAATCTATAGTGCAAATAAAATTAATATTGATTGAAAAGATTTGATAGCATTGCACTCTTTTACCCAACTTCCGTTCAGTTAAATAAATGTGCCACATCTGTGTATCTATTATTAACTTCATGCAACCTAGGTATAAGTGAGTGTTTCGTATACTGAGTCCTGATATTTTTGAATTTCAACAGGATTTTAGATATGTCTATACGTTTTAAAAAATATTTACTCGTACATTAAAATGTGAATGTTTTTTTTAACCCTTAACCACCTGATGTCGGTCTCAGAGATTCCAGCGATTTTGTTTTCAAATTATACCGTTACTAGGTACGCGATGCATCTGTGAGTCGATGTACTTTTCCCTTGCCCCCGCCAGTACTCGCTGTGCGGTCGGCAGCTCCGGACGTGTATATTTTGCGTGCGGTCCCTTTGACCGACGTAAGGTAGTTACGTTTATTTTGTTAATGTGTATTTATTTTAAAAGTCGATCAAATACCCATTAGGTACTTCAGCAAACTGAAAATTCTGAAAAATTAGAAAAACGACATGTTCCTATTAAGACATGTTCCACTTGCGGTCCTAAAAAGAAACTTAAACAGCGTATGTATACTTCGCATGTAAAAATCCGATTTGTATTTAATGCAGTCAAAAAATGTGCTTTGATTGTCGCCGCAGCTTGCACAAGTTTTTGGCGGGTGTGATTTTCTAATAATCGTGCCTTGTTTGTGCCAAAAATTCTTTTATGTTTTTGATTATATAACGAACTTTTCGTAAATAAGTAAAACTACAAAGTTATAGTGATTATTCTCACTCTGATCTTAGATTTTCAAATTTCGTTGATTTTTTCCTAAAAAGAGTATAATAATAGATACTTGTTAAGTTTTTATAAGTTAATATATACTTTCGTTTACTTTTATAATTTTTTATGAATAAAATTATAATGAAATACAGACAAGAGTTTTATTTATTTTAAAAATTTAATATATGATTATCAAACATGGAAAATACGCAAGTGGTCTCCAGGACCGAGGTGGTAATGCAACTGAAAAGTACGCCAGGTAACTAAGGTTTAAGTAATCTGTTTCATAGGTGAATTTACTTTTTATAAATTAAATTTGAAGCACTTTTTTTTAGAAATCTGTTTTCTTACCTCTTACTGACAAACGTGTTTTAAGTTTTGCAGATTTGATAATGCAACCATTTACCCTCCAATAATGGTTGTTTATCAGTTGTGCATATTCTAAAACATGTTTATTGGGAAGTTCCTTATTGTTTAATTCAACGTGCAACGAATAATATTGTAACTGGCTTTAAATTTTGCAGGTTAGTGATAATTGAAAGCTACGACGTTGTTAAATGAAAGTAAATACATACTCGTACGTACTAGTACAATCAAAGAGTCTGCTGCATCTGAACATAGACGGTTAAAGGCCGAGAATTCAAATTTCGTCGAAAGATATTGTTATGATCGCACAGGGCGGTTCCAATAAGAAAGATTAATTATTCGCCTTACCAGTTTTTTCAAATAATAATTTAATATCGATTTTATTTCATTGAAAATTTGATTACATTTATACATATTTTCAAAAATGGTTGAAAGGAGTGATGATAAAACTATTAAAATTATGAAAATTTTGTTATTATTTTTTGAACATAAGTATTTATAATTTTTCAATAATGTCTAAGCAAAATAAGAATGTAAAAAAAACTTAAATATATTAATTAGTAAGACCGTATATAAATAGACTAATTTTTTTATTGATTATATTTAAATTAAAATTAAATTCTGAAAAGTAGCTTACCCAGATAATTTATTGAATTATTTTACTGCATGATTGAAAAGTGTGTTGTATAATCCAAAATTTTATTTGAAAATTAAGCAAATCTATCAACGGTTTAATGTTTAACCTTATTATACTAAAAATAAACATATTTTCTCATAATTTAAAAAATATCTTTACTAGATAAAAGAACAATCTTTCGAAATCAATTTATACTTTTTGTGGAGAAGTGTCAATACTGGATGGTTATCCAACCTTTATAACCACCGCCGTCTTTGAGTTTATCGCGAAAAGACAGACATATGCCGCGGGGGTCTTTAATTTATAATACGTGGAGATGGTGTGAAAGATTGTAATAATGTACATGAAATGCTTGGGGTAACTAACGTATTTAAGTTAATAAGGATTAATACTGTATCCGTCTAAATAACTTTTCAATTACCGCAATTAAGTGACAATTTTTTTAGAAGATATAGTAAGCTATCCGTAAAAGATAGATGTATGCCTTCGCGGATTTTTTTGTAGATCTATAAAAGAGGAATATCCCACCATGCATTGTTTTGTTATATCCCAAAAGCATTAGGCAGCGTTTTCGATGAAAGCTACCAGGCGGCTTGACTTTTTCCGACACTTCTAACAATTATCGTTATTTTTCTACCAATTTACACAAATCCTTGACAAATTACATACCTTAATCTTCCTCACGAAACACTCTATCTATTGGTGAAAACCGCATGAAAATTCGTTCAGTAGTTTTCGAGTTTGTCGCGAACAGACAGACAGACAGACGACGCGGGGGACTTTAATTTATAATATGTAGAGACTAGAGATGACATATTTCCGGTTGTGTCTGGTTATTCCCTCTTAATAGATAAAATAATAGATTTGTAAAAAAGCATTTATTTGTCTGTTCCGTTTTAACCACCATGTAACTAAATTAAGAAATGCCAGTCTCCAATATCCGGTTGACCGATGCCACCGACAAAATGTGAAAATGCTATAAATCCCGATACACAGCCATAAAACCTTGTTGTAGTTTGGAGATAATTTTAATAAAATACCTGTTCTAACATGCGACTTCAGGAACAACGTAACGTTATGTTCATTTTTAATGTCATGCGAAATGCTTTATTGTCTTTTGAACAACATTTATGATTACAACTCAGTGACTAACCATCATGCTGTTTTCCCGCAGGGATAGATAGATAGGATAGACCGCCATACCACTCTGTCTTGGTAAATATGCCATGATTCAGTCACATTCATACATCGTCTCATACTATTAAACTGGCTCCTGACATGGTCCTACCGAAGTATTTAATTTACTTGATGTTGCCACGCCTTCCTCGGCTTCTTATACTCCTTTTTTAGCCTCACTTTGTTCATCCATTCTACAAGAATTGATGAACAGCAATTGATGAAATTGAACAATCTAAGCTTCCCTTTCTCAATCTTAACCATTACGGTTACATCAGCGTTTCAAACTTTCCAAATTTCCATATTTTAACATGTTCATTTTATTTTATTTTTTATTATTATTGTACAACAGAATAATTCCAATTACAGTACAATTTAGTTATCCTACCAGCATTTATGCAAATGACTCTTCAATAATATTTTTAAGGCATATAAAGAACAGTCACTTACATCCAAATGGTTTGCAATTTCATTTAACAGCACCATGCTATGTTTTGCCAAGACGTCTGTTCTGCCATTCGGTACTTTAAATAAGTCATGATGTCGACTTCGGCTGTAGTGGTCTGGTACATATAAATTATAGCATCCCAAGAGAAATGGGCTATTGATGAAATTGTTCCAAATTTTGAAAGACAGAATAGCAAGACTTGCTTTCCGTCTAGTTTCTAGAGTCACAGAATCAGTTTCCTCAAATAAATCAATATGGTGCATGAACCTTGGATAGGTTCCATGCTTCCGCATATAAACATACCTGAGGAATTTCTTCTGGATTTGCTCTAACATATCAATGTAATTCTGGTGGTACGGTGCCCAAACATCGCTCGCGTTCTCCATCTTGCTTCTCAGTATGCTATCGAATAACGCTAGCATAGCTTCTTGGTTATCAAACTGATTACAAGTCCTGATGATGAACCCAAGAAGTTTGTAGCAAGACTGAGTGAGCTGCGATATATGGCAAGAGAATTTCAGTTCGGGATCAAAGACGACACCGAGATCCTTCACGCATTTTACACGTGATAAAGTTTCGCCCTTTATTTTATAATCGTAAACTATAATGTTTTTATAATTTTTTTTTCATGAAAGATTTAAGCTCACAACGCCTCAGGGATCTCATTTCTATAGCATTTGTCCACTTAACTTTCGTCCTTCCTCAGCCAAGTGTATGATTTTTTTAGGGACAAAACGACAAATGAACAATTATTATTATTGTGAACTTTGTTCACCATTACGACTGCTTTTTATAAATACTGATGTGTTTTGTTTTGTGGTAGTTTTTATTACAAACTAAGGTATAATTTTAACGATTCTTGAAACTTTTTGGTACTTGTTCTTTAAAACTGACCACACTTTAAAAGTAAAACCCAGCATTAAAATTACATAGTGCGGTTACCTCACGGTCAAATATGCAGTGACTTCCTCCGGATCAATCGAAATGCTGACATTGTTTAGTCAGCAAATGATTATTTTCTCTTGCTGTATCCATTTACATATTACTTACGAATACTTTTTAAAAAATAATTAAAATCGATTACAGTTAGCTTTTACTGTCGGATTTTGACAGATTATATCTAAGCCTTTAAATTGAAGAATTAAAAAAATAAATGATAAACAAGTATTTGACAATTTTTTGACAATTTTTTTAAAAAAAAGTAAAATTAATATTTTAAAGCTCAATGACTAATGAAAGAAATGGCGTTTCCTACTGAAGGTAGATAAATTGATTGTCTGCAAATTTCGCATTTGAGAGATTTTTCTGTTTCGTAAAAATGATCAAATCCATTACAAATTCCACATACGCAAAAAAATCTAAAAAAATTATTTTTGCTAAAATCATTTTATTTTTCAAAAATTATGTATTCGAACAACATATTTTCAGCATAAATTAGTCAATAATAATCGATAAATAATGATAACCGTCAGACAATGTTTGTTTTACTAATTTTGGAGATAAAGCCATCAGATTCAATTATAATTTTATTCAAAACGTCTGTGATTCAAGCGTTCGAACTCTTTTATTGGCCATAAGATTAACACCAATATTTTTTTTTGGTTCGTGGTTCTCGTGAGAGCATTATTTCATAACTTTATATCAGAAAAATCTGTTATAAAATTGGTAACTGCAATAAATTAATTTTAGCGTATTATATTTATGCGTCTTGCAAAAATGATATAATAATTTTGATGCATAAATTACAATTATAATAATTAATTTTAGCATAAAAACTTTTACTTTTTCCTGATTTTGCATTTTTTATTTTGTGCAATATCGCAACACATTTTTAGTGAAGGCTATGAGATAAAGCGAACGAAATTGAAATGTATTATTATTTATTAGTATTTTCGACGTGAACCTAGCAGTCCACAATGGAGTGCTGATACCTATCCCGATGGTATGGCAGTGAAGCATGGAACTAGTAGCGTAGGAAGGATGAAATGCTGTATAAATGAGATTCCTGAGGTGTTTGTGTGGTAAAACCATGTATGATCGTGTGACAAATGTGGAGATCCGCAAATACTGCAAGATGAAGAAAGGGACGCTTAGATGGTTTGGGCATATAGATCGAATGAACAAAGAACGGAGTGTAAGGAGAATATATGACGCAAATGTGAATGACACCAGAAGCGGGGGACATGGCACGATCAAGTCAATAAGATACATGAGTCGGTCCATGTCAAAAGTCAAAATAAAAGATGTACGAGACGAAGTATGAATATAAATAAGGCGAGGGAGGGTACCAAATCCGAGTTGTTTATCGGTACATCCTCTCTGCCCACCCAAAAAGGAAACGGCATGACAGTTAGTTAGTTAGGTACATCCTCTTTATAAGCGCCTTTTATTTTTAATTTCAACAAACAAGCCATTTTAACGAGCTCAAAAATAATAATTTCATGAGTAAAAACCACAATATCATTTTTTATACATTATATACGTTATTGAATAAGCAAAATTTTCAAGATTTTAAAAACTAGTCGGGGGTTAAAAACTAGTGGTTCTAGTGGAAAACTGTGGAATACACAACATGACTGAACAAAAACGAACAAAAAAAAAGGAAAACTGTTTTTCTGCGACTAAAGTGTAAAAAATTTTTTTTGGAACCATTTCTACTCCTTGACACATTTTAAAAGACTAAACGGCTGATTATATACCTCTAGCTACTCATTTTTATAAAAATTATACTAAAATTTCCTAATCTTATTTCTCGATTTTCTCGAATATGGAAGCCCAAATAAAAAAAATATATATAACAATACCTTGATCAAAAAATTTTAGGACTTTATTCATAAAATCGAAAATACAAGTTCATTCTTCAAAATCGTTATGGTTCCCTTCAAAGTACTCCCTGTCAACTGCAACGCACTTTTGCCAGTGCTTGATCTTATCCTCAAAATACCGCTGGTACACAATTTTTAGTATGTCCATCAGAGTAGTTTTAGATTTTTTTTATGACATTCTCTCGGGTGCTGTTTACGGGTGCGAAGCGGTTTTTTAAGTGGGTTGAACGGGCAAAAGTCGCAGGGAGCCGATTAGGTGAATTCGAAGGCTGCCTGATAGCATTCGTTTTATTCTTGGTCAAAAACTCACGGACAAGGACCGCATTGTGCGACGGTGTGTTATTGTGTTGCAAAATTGATGCCATCACAGGCTTGTAAAAATCGAAAACACGCTAAAAGGTAGTGGTACTCAGTATAGTGTAAATTTTACAAAAGGTAAGCTATAACGCTGAAAATTGGAGGTAAGTGTCATAACAGATGTGGTAACCTAAGGAATTTCAATCAGGTGACTGACAGCGTCACACGGCGGCCGACCCTTTTTGATCGGCGAAGACTTTTTGATTAAGCTGGTACTACAAAATAAACTCACATAGCTTCACCAGTTCTTCCCCTGTGCCACTAGTTTCCGGATACCATCTATGCAAAATGTTACTTGAAGACTTGAAAATCCAACAAAGGTTTCAATTACGAGCCTGAGGCATTGAGTTTTTTTCTCAATTCCTTTGATAGAAATTTATATACTAGCAATGCTGGCACCAAAGTTTGTAATAAAATATTTAATCTAATAGAGATATTGTGGTAAATAGTTTTGTCAAATCCACCAACCTGACTGACTGATCCATGATCATGGTGGTGGGTATATTATATAGAACCCAAATCCACAATAAATTTTTTGGGAAGCATTCACGGTGACCGGACAACTCGGAATGAAACCAACTCAGAACCATCTCTGATAAGTCATTTAGAGTAATAAAATAAATACATAAAAAATGGTTAAATAGATTACGCTATGTTAGGGTTATCTGCTAATTTAAAAAAAAAAAATTTCATATTTTTTAATGACTTTTCAAGGAGGTGTTAAATTGATTTTATTCTCAGTTGGCACGGAACCAGCATTCACTTTGGAGTTTAATGTATAGAAACGTTAGATATTATCTAACATATCTTATAATATAATAATTCACTAGTATTCACATTCATTTAGTATGTAGATAAGGGGCATCAATTATAAAAACTAAAATACAAATACGCAAATTTGTCATACATCGTTCCTTTATACAGTTTATACGTTTGCTAGTGTTAGGATAAAAATCTTCCAAACCAAATATTTCAATGCGCGGTTAGACTCAAACCTGAGTCAAGCAGATCTATTCGCAAATCCACTCAGATGTATGTAATATACATTCATCGAAAATAATACTGGTATCATCGCTGTTTCAAGTAGGTACATAATTCAGGCAGACGTATCGGAATAATTCTTGTATCAATTTGGTTATAAAACGAAAGTTTCTAACAAATGGTAACTCTTATTTTATTGTGAAAAACCAGTTTGTCATATAAGGATTTTTTTAACGCTTATTTACATAAAAGTCAATTATTTATTCATGAACAGGGAATACTTTTGATGTTTTTATTTGATTTTGTAATATATTCTTAATGAGAACGAGACACTTAATAGAAATTTGGCAGAAGTTTGGAAAAACTGTTGAGCAAAAAAATGTGATTTCCATGATTAATTATGCACACGAATTATTAAGGAAAACATCAGTATTTACAGTTGTGTTAAGTAACCATTTTTTGTATATACACACATTTGGTACTTTGCTTGCATGATGTAAATATCGTTGACATAAATTCATGTATCAATAGACCAAGAACATTAAAATTTGAAGTTATTAATATTAATAAATATGCAACAATATTTCTAATGAATGCGTCAAAATACTAAATTTGTAATAATTATTGAACGGCTTTTTAAAAATTGCCACATACTCGTACCAAAGATTAACAGCCTTACTGATAACAAAACGCCTTAACGAGCGGTCAACTGCATATTTGTTGCTTGCGCGGTGCACTGTGTTTTTACGTCTTTACTAATAACACAATCACGTATTTTATGATTTTTATGTTGGTCACCTTGAATCTCACATAGATCTGTGCAGGCGCGCGGCTATCTTGTTTTATTGTAAAACAATGTTTGACAATGATAAGTTTTAAGATTTTCACGGCCAAAAGCATTTTCGTTATTTGTTTTTGGGGTGTTATGCCGTGTTGCGCTACCTCCTTCTTTAGCCAACGTTTCGGACATCGTTGCAGTGTCCATCATCAGGGCAGATCCGGCAGATCCGGTAGATGTGTGATCCGGTAGATGATGGACACTGCAACGATGTCCGAAACGTTGGCTAAAGAAGGAGGTAGCGCAACACGGCATAACACCCCAAAAACAAATAACGAAAATGTTTGACAATGTTCAGTTGTATTTGCAGTTAATTTTTATGATTTTGAAGATAATTTTCGTTTAAATGATCAATTCACTGTGATATTAGTGTAATTCAACATAATTACCAATGCTGGCGTTACTTTTTTTCAGTTTTAGTCCTTTAAATATTGTTTTGTTGATGATTTAGTTTCGTTAAAGATAGGTTTTTGGTTTTTTCTGAAATTTTATTTTTTTAACGACTTTTCTGCGTGAATTTAATAAAACTTCCATAAAAGAAATATTATTTAATAATGTAAAAGCCTCATGCATGTGTAAATAAAAACAAATTCGAGAAATCGACGTATTTATTGCGTAAAAATGAATCCAAGATGTCAGATTTTTTCAGTTATTTTTTCGGAATTATTATTATATTTTTTTATCCTTTTTAATTGTATGAATGAGATAAAAAGTGAAGTGATAGTTTTCTTTCAAATTCATAAACTCAGAGGTGCGCATTTTTTAAATTTTGAATTTTCCAAAATTTTTCGACCATTTAATAGAATATGTTTACAGTCAGCTGTTTTTTTTTCAAATTTTTTCATGTTGAAACTTAAAATACTGCAATTTTAAAAAACTCTCGTATATATCAGATACAAAAATCTAAAAGGCAATTCTATCTAGTTTCTATAAAGGTATTTGCTTTTACGACATCTTCAAAAATAAGAAACATACAAGACACTTAAAATACGTTGAAAAAATTCCAAATTTCCTTCGGACATCAATCATTAAAACAGAGATAAACTACCCTCTCAGGCCGTGTAAACAATGTGTATTTCTTTCAATGAACAATTTTTTAATTAGTAATGTTTTCACATCCGCGGCCGTTTGTCAATTGAATAAAATTTTCACGGGGTTTTTTTATTAAGGCTGTAAGAGTTTTGCTTCAATTCTTAGTATGATAATATTGGTCATAAATCCGATTATTACACAGCTCTTGCTTTTTAAAATAACTTCAATAAAAAATTCATTACTGTGTAATAATAAATGGTTTAGCTTTGATGTGGTTAATATTGTATCGCCTGTGTTATATTACATACTAGCAGACCCGGCCACACGTTGCTGTGGCTAACGAAATACAACGCCATTACCCAACCTTTAAAAAATCCACACCACCCGTTTGCCAGCTGCCCGCTGCCTGAATTAAATATTTTATTTTATCGGCTTTTCTCTACTATAATGAGCATGTTTTATACATATAAACTTTCCTCTTGAATCACTCTATCTATTGGTGAAAACCGCATGAAAATCCGTTGCGTAGTTTAATAGATCTATGCGCACATACATTTTGAGCGACTTCATTTTATACTATGAAATGATAATGATTTATAACTATGTAGTGATTTATACCCTGTAATGATGTTTTTTTGTATTATTATAACAATTAAGGAGATTTGCTCTTTTCATACAAAATATAATTTTGGATTTGAAGCCAAAATACTCAACCAAACAGAAAAAATATTAAAAGGGTAGATATAGCAAATATCTAGTACAGATGAGTGCTATTTTATTCGTTTGTGTTTTAAATTATACAATATAGGCCATGTAACATTTTCATATTTTTAAAGGAAACCCTGGCAATTAATTATAAGTTAACGATAATTATATTAAAAATATATATTTTTGCTCCATTGACTTCATAAATGTGATGAAATATAAAATAAAAATTGTTTAAAAAAGCATTTTGACGGATGTATATTCAAATTAAGAACGACCGAATTATGCTGAAATAGAAAATTTGTCGTACATAAATTAAAAATTCTTTCGAAAGACACTCCTTTTTATAGTGTTTAATTTTTTATTTTATTTTTCATTATATTATAAAAGTCGTTGGACAAGATGATTTTTTTATAATTTTAATCAAATTAAAAAAGCTGAACTTGCCAATATAAATCTTGCAAAATTCAATTCTTTACTGGGCTATATTTTGTAATTTAAAACCCAAATAAATAAAATAGTAAATATTCGTACTAGATATTTGCCTTAAATTTTTATTAAAAAAAAATTTCCAGTTCGGTTAGGCATTTTAGCCTTAGATCCATAATTAAGTTTTGTATTAAAAGAGCCAAGTATTCCCCTTAACGAGCGAGTTTATCTTTCAACACTTTCATAAAAAAATAAAGTTCACAAGAATTGTCAACAAGACAATGATTATCAACAGCGACACGTAACATTAAAAAGCGTAAAATAAATTTGTGATGATTGTAACAATGACAGTTAACTGCTAACACCGCCATATCATAGGACAAATCTTTCACACAACAATTACTAGCAATTATTCGAGAATCGTTATTCAAATCTTTGTTTATATTAACACGAAAGTGTAGTTAGTTTCACGCTTCCGTGATAAATATTGCTGATTGCTAAATTTTTGAATAAATAAGTGATCAATTAACATTTTATAGGAATTGGCTCAAAGTCGTGAATATCACTAGTAGGTACGTATGTTGCATATTAGCATTACCTAGAAACGGCTCAGATAAATAATAATCTAGGATATTAACAAAACAACGTTTCTTGCATGTTTACCAGAGAAGTGATGTAATTTGTTGGAAAAAAAAAATTCCGTTATAAATTTGAATGGATGTGAATGATAGTTTGCTTTTTTGATTTTTGTCATTACATTTTAGATTTATTTCACTAGCATAAATATCATTACTTACAAAAATGTTTTCACTGTAGGTGTTGTAGATGTGATTTCCAATAAGTTTGATTTATTATAATGTCTTTATTACTCTTATGAGCGGTTTTACTACATGATGTTAAAAGCGATAAGTTATGAGTCCTCTACCAAACGAGTCACATCCGGTGTTCCTCAAGGATCCCATTTAGGACCGCCACTCTTTATTATATTCAAAAAGAGTGCACAACTTTTTGGTAAATGTTTATTACATGCGGATGATTTTTAAAAAAATCTTCCGGTGAATTCACAACAAGACTGCGAAACTACGAAAAACTCTACTTACTTTGTCTCAGTGGTGTATAGATAATGCAATCGAATTGAATATTAGGAAATGTAATATCATTTCGATCACGAGGAATGTGCGCAAAATTGATTACCCTTACAGGATCCATGATGAAATCCTAAAACAAGTAGACTCCATTAGAATCTTATTTCACTCGAAGAACATTCAGAAACCAAGGCACTGCCATTCAGGCCAATAGAATGCTCGGTTTTATCACTAGAATCATCAAATCGTTCAAGAACCTCAATAGCTTCAGAATCTTGTTCAACTCGTACCCGTACGTAGTAAGAAGTATCTTAAAGTACGGCTCCGTGATTTTATCCCCGCACTACCTACCCAATTCATAGCAATAAAGTGGAGTATATTTAAAAAAAATACTTAAGATATTAACTTACAAATCTGGGGTACACCGGAATTATGCTAAAAGACTTACTCACTTTAGAGAAGTCTCACTCGCCAAAAGAAGATACAAAATATAATATCTCTGTTTAAAATCATATGCGATCGATATTTATTATTATTTCTATTAATACAAGTTTTCCCAAACCAACGCGCAACGTGAAGAATCACTCAACTATATAATGAACACTGCCATCGTGAAGACTTCACTTCGGTATCCAAGAATTGGACATCCAAGAATTTAATCACTACCATCAGAAAGATTCTTGCAGATACCTGGTGTTCTCTTTACTTAGAGCCACTTTATAATTATTCACCTACTTATGCATTGGCTCTATAATATGTGCATACATGTATGTGCACACGTACGCGTGTAGCGTATGTATGTATTTAGCAATATTTAGCGATGTTGGTCCTCCTTGCTTTATGTACTTGTAATTTAAATTATTATTACTTATTGTAACTTATCGGTGCCCATTTTTTTTAAATGTATTTTCTTATATGAATACGGCACAATAGTCCCAACTGCTCCCATCTGGAGCCATTGAGACTATGGCATCCCCAATCGGGGTATGTTGTGAGCCTGAAGGTAGTGGGGAGGGGAAGGAGATAGGACGAAGAACGTAGGGAAGTACCTGGTTATTCAAATCTGGTCACCAAACACGGCTAAAGTCATTTCAAGCAACGTTCAATTTTGAATGTTGGTCTTACACCAGGGCGATGCTGAGAGTATCTTTCACTCTGGAACGTGCCGCAAATATATTACACATTTTTTTAAATGAGTAACTTGTGAAATAACACAAATCAATCAAATAAAATTTATTTGCCATGCCGGGATTCGAACCCGCGACCTTCGAATTACGAGTCAAAGAGCCTTACCGCTCGACCACGTCGGCCGTCAATGTTGTTATGAACGGTGTGCTCACCTATAATTGGAATCATCGCTATAACCATTTTGATCATGTAAATTACTTTAATAATTACGTATATGTATATTATATGCATATATAAGATATTCTGTTGGCGAGGCAATAAATTAATAAGAATTGATAAGATAATGTTTGTAAGCATATATACAAACAGTTTTACAAATACAAAAAATATTTACAGCAATTGAAATCATTATTGACAGCAGAGTAATGTTTATGTTTAATTTATATATGAAAGTAGTATTTAGTAGTTTAATTTTAAAAATTATTTCTTATCTATATATATATTATTTCATTTACCCCATAAAATTCTAAGCCAAAAAATTACGTAAATATAATAAACACCATGATTAACAATAGTGTATATAAATTTAAAATATATATATACAGAGTATTAAAGAACGTACTTAGTGAGGCCTGACATTATTTGGAGAAAAAATCTTGATATTTTTTTTATTCGAAAGGAAATAAAAAAAAATTCTTCCATCGGTCATTAATGATCACTTGGCCAAGTAACCCTCCTTATTCGGACAATGAATTCATTTACGTTTTTTACTCTATATCATGTCAGGAATACTTATTCAAAGTAAGTCAAGTTCACGTTCCTTTGTGCATGTTTTTTTTCAAATTTCATACTTTATGTTTAAGGTTTTCAGTATATTTTTGTATAATATTGTAGTATTTTACCGATAACTTAATTATAGACAAACGCTTGCAGTTTTCTTCAATTTCCTACTGAAAAAATATTCTGGAAAAACATTTTAAGAACCCCTAAGTACTATACTCGTATATCACAAATTTAAAATATTATAAACATTAAACCATTCAATATTCATTACTTTTGACGAAAATTCAAGTCGGTTAAAACGTCATAATACATTTGGTCTACGAAAAACTTACTACCAAATAAGGAATTCTAAAATTTGGAAACCGCACACATGAATATTCAAAAATAACCTTGACCAACCTTTCCCTAATCCTTTTCATTATAATATTAATCTCATGGTCGACTTATCAAACAATTCATTTCTAAACCACCATCATTGAGACATCCGGTTACTGGAATCGTGTTAATTTTAAAAAAATGTATTATTATTAGTGTCATCGAAAGTGAACGCACGTTTTATTTTTGGATTTGAACAAAAAAGAAGTTGTGTGTTTTTTTTATGAATTAGACGTTGTTATATATTATGTTAATTGTTATCAGTTAATAAGGAGGAAATCTTCTAGTATGCAATCTATTAGAAACATATCTCATCGCGTGCAGTATGTAGGCTTATAAATTTCATTAAAAATCTTAATCATGTTACTGAAGCCTTGATATTTCAGGCAATTATATTTTAATAATTTTAGTTATTACAAAGCAATTATTAAGTAAAGACAGTGTTTAAAAAATATATGTATATATTGAGTTATCTTCCGTAACTGAAAAATAATTGATAATGCATGTAATTATTCATGTCTGATAGATTAAAAAAATAATTTCTAAAATTTCACTTACCATGAATATCAATTTGCTCCAATGAAAATTGATGCATTTTACATCACGCACATTTAACTTTTTTGTTTATAACATAACTTGTCAAGAAAACAATATTTTTTTAAAAATTTACACTTGCAATAATAAATATTTTTTTGTCTTTTTAGGTTGCGTAATAGGCAGTACGATGAAAAATGATTATTTTTTATTAAGTGTTAAAAAAATGGTATCGCACATTAGAGTCCGCAGTCGACAAAAGTGTCCGACATAACATGCGCGTAGAGAATGCGCGTGGCCCGTCTTCCATACAGGTCGGGCTAACACTACCACGGTATCAACGCGCTGTTAGCAGCTCAAATAATCTCCCGCGCGTACTAACTCGCTAACGGGGGTAAGTATCACAACTGGAGTTACGAAACTGCCTGGCATACGGCTTCGACAGACAATCAAATATATGCATGCGACAGGAGTTTTTATATGGGTTTTTACCAAAAAAAAAGGTAAAGGTGATTCATAAAATACCTTTGCGTTTCTCTGGTTTTTCAGTAAACAATGGAATCTTACGTATTTTTCGCAAAAAGTTTTGGTTAATTAGTAATTATGTATACGCTAATTCTGACAAGTAGCGGGTGCATATTGTTTTTCGATTTCAAAACATATTGTGTGCATATGAACACAACATGCCCGAGAGCTTTTTGTTCTCGGTGTGTGAACACGTTTCAAATTTCATGAAAATCATCACAAGGGTGATATGAACTGTTGAGAGATATTTGCATTCTTTTTCGTGGAAATTCCCTAGATTGTTTTTTTTTAATATGATGTGAAATGTTACAGCCCATTGCGGTTTTTTAATGAACATTTTATTTTTTTGTCAGGAAAATAACTTTTTTATTAGCGTTAAACTTGGGAAGATATACGTGTAGATTCGCAAAATACGGTGTAGAAAGATAATAATATTTTTTCTTAGTCCTTCTCTCTTTATCTGACGAATAATTCTGGTGTTGAAAATTTTTTTTTTCGACAGTAAATACAATCGCATTTTATCGATTCATGAAATGTTTGCAGATCTAATATTTTTTTGTAATGAAACGCACTTTTATCAAGAAATATTAAATTGTTGAAAAGTTTTTTGTTGCTGTTGTATTTCTTCTTTAAGAAAGACATTTTTTTCGAGTGAAACTTATATAGCCCGCTGTCATTCGGATTTCGGATGAAACGGATAAGACGATTACTGCATCTGCGACGCATCAACTACGCTTATTGACCGCTTTGATTATGATGTCACTTTCAAAGGCTCTTGTTAGTTGAGATATGAAACGGAAATTATAATAGGTCTGCGCTCATTGGTCGCTTTGATTATTACCCCAGTTATCAAGTATTGATTGAGATTGTTTTGGTAAAGTTTCGCTTCTACCGCTTGGAAAACTACACTCGATTTTTTTTTTGTAAATATTTTGTTTTAGAAGTATTTGTCAGTATAAGTGTAACGTAGGTATATATTTTTCTTTGTTACTTATGTACAGGGTGGCCCTTAACTGTATACCTAGTTTCAATTAACAGTAAATAAATAATGGTAGAACTTAGATATGTTTTATTAATATTTTCAAAAACTACAATAAATGGAAATTTTAATGACATTAAGTTTTAAAAATTATATTGTCCAAGTGAGCTCCATCAGCCTGTTGACTTTGTCTAAGGCGGATTTGAAAATTCTCAAAAACACGTTGACAAGTTGGCGTTAATTTCCCGTACAATGTTTTGTTTTAACTGATTTATTATTGTCGGATTGTCTTTATAGACTCTTGAATTTAAGCCCTACAAAAAATAATCACACGGGCTGAGATCTGGGCTCTGTGGGGCCAATCAATTTCTCCTCCTCGTGAAATGAGTTTTCCGGGGAACATCTCCTTCAAACGGTCCATGGACAGTTTAGCAATGTGACAAGTGGCGCCGTCCTGCTGAAACCAGCTCCTGGAATTGCGGCCTTGAAAATCTTGAAGAGCTGGGACCAAGAAATCCTGAAGCATCTGACAATAATTCTTAGATTTCACTGTCGTAGCAACTCTCCTTTCGTTTTCAAAGAAATATTGGCCAATGATTCCCCTAGCTGATATTGCAGCCCACACAACTGATTACAGTCTTCTTCTTCTTCTTTTATTCTCAGACCAATACTGGCAATTTTGTTTATTAACATGGCCATTGATATGGAAATTGGCCTCATCGCTGAACATTATGTTGAAAAAATTTTCAAAACGGTCCAGCATCACATTGGCAAAATTAAGTGGAAGATCGGTATCATTCGGCTTCAACCTTTGCGTCAGCTGAATTTTATAAGCTTTTAGATGTAAATCGTGGCGTAAAATTATTTGTAAAGTGGTCCTCTTCATGGATAAGGCTTGGCTTCTCTTGGGAGTAGTTTGTTGTGGAACACGCTGAATAACTTCTGGTATCCTCGCTGACTCCATGCGGCCTTCATTAATTGTTTTTACTGTTGAGCCGGTTGTCTCAAACATTTTGATTCATTTCCGAATAGATTTTGCGCTTGGTGCTTGATTAATGTCTCGTAAACCGAAATGAGCACGGTAGTTCGTCTCGAAATCGTCACGGAATAATTGTTTGTGTAATATGCACGAACACAAAACCCGCGCTGCTCTCCCGTGAACGGTCCATGCGACTAAAGATTCCACGAAATAACGCGTCTAACGATACGCCCCGAACCGCACTCGCCCCACGCATTGTTGAAAAAATAACGAAACAAACCGCGAACACAGTTAAGGTCCACCCTTTTATACACATCTTTTTTATATCATATCCGTAGATATCTTTGACTAGCATTTTAAAAACAAAGTTACTTCTGCAAAGTTTAATTTTAAGTTAGTTTTTTTAAAAAGTTGTTAATGACATGAATGCATCGAAATAGGTGGCGAAATAAAAAGAAAAAAATAACAAATTTAAATCAAAATAAAACAAACTCTTCTAAGGCAAAATGAAGAATATTTATTTGCTCAGGGCGTACCTTATGTAGGTACCATGTACCAATAAACATATTCAAACCTTTTGTTAAAACAACATTTTTCAGCTTTTTGTTTGTAGAAAGGCCTTTTTATCTCAAGAAAAAGTGGTTAATTTTTGCATGTAAGATTAAACTAACAATATTGTGTAAAATAACATTTTTAACACTTAGCAAGACAAATCACAACAATGCGATGTTCAGCACTTTGAATGGTGATACGTTTAATACGCCCTTGGTATTAATTTATTCAATATCTTTTTGATTTTCCGGCAGGGGGTCTAATAACATCAAGGACACCTGACACAATATCGGACATACACATGTGGATAAGGAATGTTTATGAGCAATGTGTAAGACCGGTAAGGGTGACCTCAATGTATATGAGGATTGAGTATTTTTCTTAATTTTTTGTTTTTAAATGTATGTGTATTACAGACTGTGTTTCCATTTTCAATACACATGTGACACAAACTACACTTTAATGGGTAAAATAAAATAAACGTTAAAAAGTAACATGAGATACATACATATTTATAGAAGCGTTATTTAACAACACCATACCTCGTGTAATGCTATGCCGAACCAGTACGTCCGTTCTGCTATGTGGGATACACAGAAGATCGTGGTACCGTCACTGGCTGTAGTTGTTCGGCACATACAACTTATAACATTCCAGGAGGTATGGGCTATCTATTAAATTATTTTGTAAGCCAATATTGCAAGGGCCCCACACCTCCTCGACTGGAGACTTTGGCAACGCGTTTCTGTGAGCAGATCTTCATGATGCATGAATCGCGGGTACTCCCCGTGCATTCTCATATACCGGTATCTAAGAAACTCTTTTTGAATCTGTTCCAATTTCTCAATGTATTTTTTCTGGTATGGGGCCCATACAGCAGAGGCGTATTCAATTTTAGACGTTATATGACCGATAAAAGCGATCCTGATGGTGTCAACAGTTTAATAATATCCACTTCATTTTTTACATGAATATCTCTAACAAATCTGCAGACAACAGTAATTCTTAAGATAGTAATACGTGATGCAGATATGTAGGAGCGGAGTTGTAAAATGAAACAACTACGTCAAAGCTTAATTACACATCTACCGGATATGCCGGATCTGCCCTGATGATGGACACTGCAACGCTGTCCGAAACGTTGGCTAAAGAAAGAGATAGCGCAACACGGCATAACACCCCAAAAACAAATAATAAAGTTGATTTTGATAAGAGCATGACAATATATGGAGTTATAAATAGATAATGCTAAAATGGTGAACTTCTATGATACTACATGAGATAAGAGTTTTAGAGCTTTTTTTACATTAGCTCCACACAGGAGGCCCTGAAGAAAGTAATTGTCCTAAAGACCTATGTCATCTTTGAGGGCGCTGTGTGGAGGGTCTTTTTAGGAAAGGAAGGAAAGGAAGCTCTGGGAAGGAAAAGGGTATTCGGAGTGAGTAGGAATCTGGGGGTCAGTGTGTCCAGGAGTGACGGATGTATGAATCCATCCCGCTCATTGCGGTGAAATTCAACGTTCCGAGAGACTACGGCTAGAGAAGTCAAAGGGACTCCCTCAACCATTCTCCTCGATACGTCCTGCCATGCAGCTGGTGGGCAGACGCATCCGCCGCCAAGATCTGGACATACCTCAACCCAAGAACCCGGGCACCCCTGCTAAGTCACCAAATGTAGCTAACCTTTTGGGGTGACCTAAGGCAAAGGTGTTGGTTATCCAATAAATGGTTCCTAGAACCTAGATTTTCAATAATAATAAAAATGTATATTTTTGGACTTTGACCACTTTGTAAATAAACCTCCGGCACATTACAATAAATTGTATGCATGCCTTTAATAAATCCATTTAACCACTACCTTTAATGGACTACGTACATAAAAGCATAAACATTTGCAAAGTACTCTTACGTAGCGCTAAACCAGTGATTCCCTACGTAGGCATTATCATCCACCGTTGTGATTTATGTGCCTTAAGGGCCAATCAAGAATTAAATGTCCTTTGAAGGACGATCTCATATGACTTAGTGAGTGATAGACATACATTGTTCACGTACCTTATTATAAACCCTCAGGATAAATCAACGATTTTTATTGAGATTTAGGTATATTTGACGCAATGTAAAGATTTTCGCTGAAATTTCAAAAGATTTCTTGAAAAAAAGTCTTTGGTAAATTTTCCAAATGATAAAAATAAACAGCGTTGGCATGTTGGGCCAAGGGAAATTTTAAAATAAGGGGAGGGGGGCGCTGAAGAAAAATGTATTTGAAAAATGAGCAATGGGCCTAAGACGATTGGAAATCTCTGCTCTAACCGATAGAACAATGGTACAGAATGCAACACTTTACCTTGTTGCTTTGTTTTAACTATCAACACTTTGTATACATTTATTTTTATTATTGAGTAATAAAAAAAGTTAATATTCACAACAACTAATAATATTTTTTTTGTTAAGATAATTCGTCACGTTTCAGAGCAGTAATAATAATAATAATAATAACGTAGTATTTATATAGCGCAGTTTTGTGATATTTCACTTCAAGTGCGCTTAATTATAATAAACTTAAAATTAATCCTATAGTGTTCTTTACGAGTCCTTACAAAATACAAAATTGATTAAATTATGTGAAACAAAGAATATACAGTATATACAAAGCAATTCCTAAGGAACAATATTAACAAAAAGAATTCATTAAAACTAAATTTGAATCGCACCGGTTATTCGCCATAGAAACGTTGCTTGAAATGGCTTTAGCCGTGTTTCGTATCTAGAATAGCCAGGAACTTCCACCTTAAGCCTCACAACATACCACATTTGGGAATGCTACTGGCTCCAGACAGTCGGGAGCAGTTGGAACTCTTGCGGGTATTCACATTTTAAAAAAACCAACTCAAGGGTGAAGGTCAGGCTCAAACTTTTGAGGAACAAAGATTTCCACAAAAGTTTCAGTTCTCAATGGTTTGGCTTTCACCACGGCAATACTGAAAATTGACAGTGGTTGTTGCAACATTACCTATCCGTTAAACATGGCATCCAATGTGTATAAACCACGCACCTTTATAATTACATCGTTGCCTGAGAATTGTGGTGGGACATCTAAAAAAAGGTTTCTTTGAGTTATTACTAACAAATTCGTTATAGTGTTGAGTGCTGTTTTAGGATATTTTTCTTGATGGTAAAAATTATTTGTGAAGAAATATAATCTACGGCGTTGAATAAAAAATCCTACTATTTTAAATGTAAGACTGGGGAAACAAAAAATATGCCTCACTATGACACTTAAACAATTTAATAAATTTTATTTTTTATTTTAACTTTATGAGTAAAATCTAAAATTGTAATATTTCGAGTCCCAGAGGTGTCAATATGTTTTTCTGATTTTTCTGTTTCCACATTTTCGATTGAGTTTCGCTTATATTGTCTTCATTTATTTAAATTTAATAAATATTTTACTGATACCAGTAGAAAAGTGAGATATGAGAATATAATGTCTCAGTGTGGCAATCACTATTATTCTGTATAATAAAATATCTCTAGTAAGGATGTCTCATTTTCGCATTCTGCTATATTTTTAAGGACAGTTAATATCTTGGGAGGCCGTTATGGGTACCGCCGCCCCGGGAACCATTTATTGGATTACCAAAATCTCAACTGTGGTTCGCTACATTTGGTGACTTAGCAGGGGTGCCCGGCTCATGGAGTGTGGTTTATCAATGTCTTGGCGGGCGTTATGGGTACCGCCGCCCCAGGAACCATTTATTGGATAACCAAAATCTCACCGTGGTTCGCTACATTTGGTGACTTAGCAGGGGGGCCCAGGTTCATGGATTGTGGTTATCAATGTCTTGGCGGTCGACGTGTCTGCGTGGCGAGTCAGATCGAGAAACACGTTAAAGAGGTCTTTTGACCTCTCCAACTAGAATCGCTTGATCCATCGCCTGCACTGCAGTTGAAAGGATGGATCATTTGTCCGTCACTCCTTGACACACTGACCCCCATATTCTTAATTACCCTTCACTCAGCATCCCTTAAGATGACACAGGCCCTGTGGGAAATTATTTTCCTCAGAGCCTTCTTTGTGCTAATGTAAAAAAAATTCTTGTCCTTACTTTTATTCGACAATATTCGAACGTCCCAATTTTAGTGAACTTGACGAAAATAATAATGACATTATGTGTCAGTAGTGTGCTGAGATTTATTTTTATTTTCTTAATCTCAACCGTAACTATAGATATTATAACTAAAAATAAAATGTTTTTTCCCCCATACTGCCTTTGTAAATATACTAGCTTTCGCATGGTGTAAGGAGGGTTCCCAATCCGCCTCCTCCATCTCCCCCCCTCTCCCTCGCCTCTCACCGCCCCCCCCCTCCCACATCTCTCCCTCCCTCCAGCTTTCCATATATTCAATCCCAGTACATTCAGTTTTTAAACAGCCCGCGTGCCACCTTTTACAATTTTTATTCATATTATCATTTTTCATGTATATTAAATTTGGTACCTAACATAAGTACCTATTTAAAATATCTTAAATTCTTGATTCGATTCAAACTATTAGGGGAGTACCTACTTTAAATAAATTTATTAACTTAAAGATTAAATAAAAAAGAATTCTGATTTAACAATCATTGTTTTGCAAAATGTCATTCTCAGACACGCGAACTGTCAAACGTGCGATAGTCGTTAGGATTTCTGAAATTAACAGGTAAATTGACAGGTTCCAATGCTCTCGAGATTCGCGCTTAGCAACACATTCAGCGATTCATTTTTACATATAAGAGATGAAACGATGAACACGTTCTAATTTTACTATGATTTTATATAATTTGTTTTCTTTAAAACTCAATGTCTCAAAACTATGTTTTTGTGAGATGTTCCACTACAACTCTCAGTCGACCTTACATCACTTATGCATTAGGTTGTCCATAAGCTTCCAAAAATAGTTTTGTTGTTTCAAAACCATTGCAGAAAGTTATGAAAGTATGTGTCCATACGGTGATAGATACAATCAACAGTACGTACCTTTCTAAAGGGAACTTGTTAAACGTGTTGCAGGTTAACATTATCATCTACTGTTAGATGTTTTATAATGCGATGATGTAAAGGCATTTACGGAAATTATAATAAGAAATACTTTTCTCTTAATCGCCACACATTATAGCTCTTATCACTAATAACTTTTAAACGCATTATGCAAGAACTTTTAGCACCCTCGAATAATGATAATAATAAACAGGAACATATTTTTAAACTCTAATTAATTTAAACGTTGATCAATTTCAATCATATTTCTACATACGTCTAGGAGGGGATGTTATTTTGATCGAACGATAAAAATTATACATCAAATTTAATTTTGACTTAAATGTTTTAATTTATATGTTAGATCCTCCTTATTTCTCAAATGAATTGTTAATTGTTTGAATTTTTTTCTACAAAAATTGTTAAATCTTGTAGTTAAAACATAATTTTTGGAAACCCGAAAAAAATCAATACCTTCCAATCATCAAAAAATCATCAAACAGTATCAATAGCCTAAAGACTGTACGGTTGAATTTTAAGAATCCGGCAAGTTTGTCTACATTTGTAAAAGAATCCAATAAAATCAATGTCACAAGATGGAGCCACTTACGCTAACATCCCCTGGCAGGCGTAAGTACTACACGACTCGTTATTTCGAGAATCTCTCAGGATATGGAGAGATTCTTTATATATATTTTTAAAAAATTTCTTTATTCGGACATATTACGGTTACATAATTTGTGTATTTTTGGACCACCGTGCTAGGCTGATGCCCGTATTATGGTGGTCGATTAACGATACTATGATTATTATTGTAACCGCAGGTGTGAATAACAATATCATTCATCAATATATTATATATGACGTCATTGCCTGTCGCAGTTACTTCATCCCGTTGACTAGCTGTCACTGGATCCCAGTGGATCCGAGTAACTGGCTACTTTTGGAACCACTTCCTATCGGATTTATAAAATGGTCACCAACACTCAAACTAGGCGAAGCCGAATCAAAAGCCGCACGCAAAGCCTAGCAGCAAAAACCTGCTCAGTGTTTAACTGGTAGTAGGTTTCATAAACCCTGAAATGACTGACTAAAAAATTGTTAAAATTAAAATTCTTTGAATACTTGAAAAGTACTGGAGATAAACAATTTTATGTTCTTAGAAATAAATTTGTTCATGGACTTGGATGGAAATAGCAGTCGTTCCTATCCAAGTCCATGAACATTATTCACCAAGTGCATCTATCGTAATTGGGACTACGCCGGAAAGAAGTTGATAAATGTAGATACCTATCTAATTTTTTTAGTAGGAAAACTCCGTGATAAAAATGTAACAATTTATCAAAAACATTTTTTTTTTGATAATCCATATTGATCGCAAGATATGTAAGTATACGAGTATAACAGCGCAATCGGAATTCAACTTTTTTTTTGAAACCTGTCACAGACAATATTTTATTACACCTCGAATGGGCTGTTGAAACTCGTTATGTGAGACGTGAAAAAACGTATTTCGCCCTAGAAGAATACTTGAACCGTACTCATAAGTCAACCATTCCTACTTATAAGTCAATCAATGCACAGTGGGTCAGATTGCGAGATTTGAAACCCGAAAAGTCACGATGATGAAAATAAAACTCCAACAGTTGAAAGTTTAACACGTGTTAGTAAAATTTGTTAATTTTGGATAGAAATTTTAGCCCTCTTATTAGGGAGTCGAGGAAATTCCTGATAATAATAATAATTCAATTTTCCGGGATTAACGGGTAATTCTAGTTGGTACTTACTACGATATTAAATTGAAAAATAACGGTGTTATTGGTTCAAAAAGCTAACAAGTAGATTATTTTTTATACTTTTGAATGTAGGCATAACTTTGTGGATATCCATTATAGATAAACGAAACAATTTTACTTTGTTTGAAACAATTATATATTTGAGTAAAACCGACCGATTTCGGAACGACCGTGCCTTCTTCAGGGCAAAGGTATACAGATTTTATAGACCAATCATGGATATGTTCCCCTACCCACCCACTCTTCATTATTACCTAGCAAAGGCTCCACCCCTACCATGATAATACATTGTTCCCATCCACTATTTTGTATCTGTCAAATCAGTATACGTTTGCCCTGAAGAAGGAACGGTTGTTCCGAAACCGGTCAACTTTACTCAAATATATAAGTGGTTCAATTCAAAGTATTTGCTGAGAACGCATTCAACGTATTTGCTGAGATACCCAACCGGTGAACTTGATATAATAGGTCTAATGTGTTGTGTTGGGAAGTATCAAGGACGGAGAGAGAAAAGGGGTGAGGTAACTTTTTATAAATTATTTATGTTTATTGGGAACTTCGCTTACCACAACTCACCATTTACATCACATTGGCAAAAGAGATGAAGCAAAAGTATTTTCCAGGAATGTTATCTACGAGTAATATTTTCTATTTTTCTACGCAATTCTGAGGCCGGTGAGGGGGGGGGGTGTTGAACGCCCTAACCCCCGCCACCATTACATCCGCCCTTGTTTAGTATTATCGAATTAAAATGTTTTTCTACGAGAAATTGTTAACATGAAACACTATAACGGCTTAGATAGTAAGCATTCATGGTACCAGCGATGGAAAATAAGGAAAATCTCACAAATGACGATTAATTTTGGCTGCATTTTTAAGGCAAGAAGATGGAGAGATACGAAATTACGAATGTTAGAGGAGAGCGCTAACATTTACAGCGACAGTTCGATGCGAAAATTGCGAAAATGTTTAATAAAACACGACCCGTTTAAAATAGAGCAAAAATATCGCGGGCATTGTCTTAAACAACATTTAAAGAAACACTGTGATTTTTTTTCATACATATAACTTGTAAAATAACTGAAACAAACTTCTTAATAATAATTTTTGGAGCATTTGCGATTTTTTTGTTATGTCGAGGGAATTTTATGTAATTTGCGTTTCGGCATATATATATAGGCGTGCATCTTGTTGTTAAAGTTTAAAAAAAATATGTAAAAAACCATCGATTAAATGAAGACAATATTAGAGAATCCCGATCGAAAATCTGACAAAAGAAAAATCAGAAAAGACGGGCACATCTAGGACCCAGGACCTGCGCCTTGCCGGGGACCAACTTTACCAAGTGCGTTAATGGGTCCCTATCTAATTCGGTCATATTTAACTGTATCATACTTCGACTAAAAACTACCAGCATTATTTTTATTTTCTAAACACATATTTTTACTGGCTGCTATCTTTATATATGACTAGGTGGTTCCCGGTATGCGTTGCAATGCCATATTCAAAGAAATACACTGTTTCTCCCTGAATCATCTTTCCCGTGCGTCCCCGTTCCTAGCTAGCTTTATAAATTATAGCCTATATATTATTCTGATGTATGAGCTATATTATTTTAAAGTTTCATTAAAATTCATTCAGTAATTTTTGCGCGAAAGAGTAAAAAACACACATACATCCATACAAACTTTCGGTTTGTATGGATGTATGTGTGTTAGTAAGATAGTAAGATTGCAAGATTCACACCCGAACTAAATTCTATCTATATAGAGTCTTGGGTAAATTTTATTTTTAATATGCGACATCTATTGACTTTTCTGCAAGTCAAAGATAAATATATGTTTTTATTATTAACTTAACGAGCCAAACCTCAAATTGTAATATTTAATTAAATAAAGACAATATTAGCGAAACCCTATCGAAAATCTGAATATCTCCGATGTGCCCACATCTTTATCTGAATTTTCTGTTTTTAGATTAACTTAAAAATAAAAAATAAAATTTGACTTAAAAATCGACGAAAAAAAGATTATTTGCTCCTAAATTCATTGTCTTGCCCACTGTGCGACCGACGACGGTTCATAACGTTACTTGTGGCGAAAGTGATACAGAATTTGGGCATCGGAAATGACGGACGCACTATAAATTATAATTAACTCAATTGCGACACCGTTTAACTTTTGTACCTCGCGTGCTTCGCCTCACAATCAACCGCGGCTCATCATTACGTGTCCGGTGTCCGTGTCCGGTGGGTCCCGATGCTAATTTCAATTGATCAATTGGATATTATCGATCGCTTTCTTTTGAGGAGCATAACAATACTTAATTCAATTGATTTCTATTATTTTAAAGTTAATATTAATCATTTCAACGTTTATCGAAAGACCATAATAACGTCTTCTTAATTTACTATGCGGGGTGTTAAGGGACGTGACCTCCTTTTTAACCAGTGATTCCTTACATTATTTTGAGTAAAAACTCTGAAAAAAATTAAGTTTCGGTCTCCGGTGACTTTTTTCCATAACTTTTAAAAAAAAAATTATATTCAAAATCACACAAAAAAAAATTCTCCGCTTGTCGTCATTGATCAGCACAACCTCTTACCTCACCCAAACTGTCCAACACCTACTGTTTTTTTATGTTTTTTTAGAAAAAAAATCAAATGTGTCACCGGACTCCAAAATTTAACTTACATTTTTTACTCCAAATAATATCAGGAATCATTGGTTAAAGTAATTCAAATACTTCCCTTAACATCCTCTATATAAATGCTATTTTTTCAAGAATCTAGCCATAAATAATTTAATTTATATAGAATACAATTTTTGTTTGAATAAATAAATATAAAACGTAAAAAAAACTTTAGGTTGAAACAGAGTATTTGCTATGAAATGAAATATCAAAATATACATTTATTACGATTTTAGCTTAAAGTATCATTAATTGTAAAAATAAAACAAAAAGGAAAACGGCTCTATGGAAGTAATTTGATCTTAATTTTCATAAATTAACGGGTCATAAGATGCCCTCAAATAAAAAAAAAAAAACAAAGTGTGCAATTCACACGCGATAGAAGTGAAACCTTAAATATTGGTGATGATGCGAAGAGGAGAGGAGACCGATTATAATATCTCATTCTCTCGCAATCTAAATCCTATGGATGTTGTGTTTGTCTCTTTCAAGTGACGCTGTATTTCGTTTCATCGAGTTGCAAGTCACAACGGTGCTAAAGAAATTGTCACTTAAAAAAAACTCCAATTTTATCATCTGAACTCTAAAATGGAAGATCGTGTGCCGAAGCTGCAAAAACGCTGGCGTTACGAAATTTGTGTAACTGTAATGTACCGGCCATTGCAACTTTTTTCAGCTGAAAACTTCAAGTTAGTTCATAGTTGAATACCGGTTTTAAAGTGAAAAAAAAAACAATTTGCAAGTTGTTTGTTCTTCCAATTTAATAAATTTTTTTATTGTTGATTAAAAAATGTTTTAAAAATAGTGATTTTAATCTCGAGCTAAACCGGGTAGAAAATATCAGTTATATCATTATTGTGTAAGGACAAAACTTCAGTTCGGCTTACAAAGGCTAATCGATCCTGACCATTACGTGATTGTTTGAAAAACGGTTACGAAGTTCCACTTTCCGTGCGTCGAATCTATACATAAATAATTACCTGTGTAGCCTACTCAACTGTCCTATATTTCCTTCACTCATCGTTATCACTCGGCTCCCGGCCAATAGGTCACAAATTCAATTCTGACGATGAAAGTAAAATAACGAAATAAAATCTGATAAAAATATACATAAAAAAAATATTTTTTTAAACTTTTTGAGTAAAATCTCAAATTACAATATTTAATTAAATGAAGACAATATTAGCGAAACTCCATCGAAAATCTGGAGACAGAAAAATGGGTTCCGTAGCTCAGTTGGTAGAGCACTTGCCATGTAAGCAAAGGGTCCTGGGTTCGAGTCCCAGTGGAGCTAATATCTTTTTCTGATTTTTCTATCTCCAGATTTTCGATTAAGTTTCGCTAATATTGTTTTCATTTAATTACCTAAAAAATTTAATAACATTTTTTATAACGATTTAAATAATGTTATATTAAATTCTGTGAACATTCATGTCCTGTAAGCCGACTGCACGTTCGTATGTCGTATTTTGTGATTGCCGCATGCTCAAAATTATTAGTAAAAATATTTTTACAGCGGATTTTCACTAAAGATGCCTTCAGATATAAGTATATCGACTTTGGTTGTACGGCCTTATATCCTCTTTGCATACTTACTTGAAGAAAACATCTACTAAACTTTCGGTCGGACCAATTGTCGCCGGACCAATTGTCGCCGGACCAAATGTCGGCCGGACGAACTGTCGGCCGGACCAACTGTCGCAGGACCAACTGTCGCCGGACCAACTGTTGCCGGACCAATTGTCGGGTCACCGTAAAGAACAATGTTGTTAAAAGTAAGATATTTATTTATGTTAATGCCGTGTTTTAGCAGATCTTCTCACTTACGTGAAAACGATTCAAACAATAAAATATATAAAAACTTAATTCGGGAAGCGGGTGTAGATACCACCGCCCCGGGAATCATTTATTGGATAACCACTGCCGTAGGTCACCCGTTTGATGACTTATAACGAGTGCCCGGGTTCATGGGGTGAGGTTTGTCTAGGTCTTGGTGGTGCATGCGTTTGCCCACTGCAGAAGAAGGGATCACTCCCGGACACATTGACCCCAGATCCCTACCCACCCCTCTTTTTTCTTCTCAAAACTTCCTCGCCCTCCTTTCTTATAAAAGTCTGTGAAGAGTCAGCATCTCAAAAGATGATATAGGCCCTGAGGAATTTTTTTCCTCGCGGCTTCTCGTGTGGAGCTAGTGTAAAAAAAACTCGGATATTTTGCTAAAACTAGGTAAATAATATTACAAAAACATACTCGACCGGTCAGTGGTTGAGTGGGCATAGCGCTTGGGTCCCACCCGAGCGTCGCATGTTCGATTCCTCGGCTGGCTAAGTCCTCCATTACAACACAAGCAACATTTTCGGCTTTCTGTGGTGGTAGTAGGAGATTTTCAAACATTATTGGGTTATTCGTAACCCGGGAATGTTTGTCTTTCTTTTTAAAAATTTAAAAAATTAATACTCAATAACTACATAATTACAAAAAATTACGGCAAAAGTACACAATAACTTCAAAATCATAAAATTTTACACGCAAATAACACATGATAAATAGTGAACAAGAAACACAAAAGACGCAAAAAGAGACACAAGTGAAAAATAAAATAATTAGCCCTATCTTAATTTTTACATATTTTAAGACGCATGAATAGCAGAACATATTTTTTAAAACTGTATAAATTATCTAAAAAAATGTCTACTTCAGCACACCAAGTGTTTTGTTATTATTTTAAAGAAAAACGACGTACGGTTGTATCATTATTCTACGTCTAACAATTGATATGTTGCAAGTCAGAAATCCATGAGATACCTATGTCTACTTTCCTACGCGTAGCTAAACAGAATAAATCATTTATCAATCACACCAACGCGACGCGACGCTAAAGCGACGAATCCCATAGTAATTTAACTTGGCAAACAAACCTAATGAAATAATAATTAATAGAAAATTTAAGTTTGCAACTAACAGATAATTTGGCAATAGCCGCGGCACGTGAGATAATTTTAAACCTCGTTTCACGTCCATGAAGGTCAGGTCAAAAATTATGCAAAACAACGGGCGATACATTTTTTTTTTTGTAAAACGGTTACCTCATATATTATGTCCACAGGCATCTACATAACTAGACCATTAGTGATACATGATATTGCAAAGTTTTGGAACAAAACCTAAGGCGTAAGAGATAAAAATGCGTTGGATTTTTATGAATATTGAAACTGCGTCACTATTGCAATAGTTAAATTTGTATTTTACATTCATTTGATTTAATTTTCTCGAAGACTGTAGTCAAGACTTTCGTGAGTGCTAAGGCCAGAGATCGGGAACTTGTTTAATGATGAAACATATGTGTGCACAGATGTGTTTTCATGTAAATACCATACAAAATATCTCCTTAAGGCTCTGCAACCGGGCCCGAAAAGAAGAAGATGGAAAGATACGAAATTACGAATGTTAGAGGAGAGCGCTTACATTTACAGCGACAAAATCGACGCGAAAATTGCGAAAATGTTTAATAAAACACGACTCGTTTAAAAAAGAGCATTTAAAGAAACACTGTGAATTTTTTCATACATATAACTTGTAAAATAACTGAAACAAACGTGTTAATAATAATTTTTGGAGCATACTTTGCGATTTTTTTCTATCGTGGGAATTTTATATAATTTGCGTTTCGGCGCGAGCAAAGTCTAGATATTATCTTCAAGAATAACATATATATATTTTAAGAGCTTTAAAACCTACCGTGTTTAAGGAAAATGTGTAATAAATCGGTAGAAATCCGGGTTGCGGGCCCTTAACTAGTGCAAATAGGGTATGGTGTGAGGTCTAACGAAATGGGGAAGGGAAGGATATGAAGGAGAGGAAGTTTAGGAAGTACCTGGTTATTCAGATCTGGTCACCAAACACGGTTAAAGCCATTTAAAGCAACGTTTCGATTCTTAAAGGTGGTCTTATATGACGGCGGTTCTGAGAGCATATTCCATTCTCTAACGTGCCGCAAAGTACTACTCGTACATATTATTCTGTATTAATTATATTTAAAATACCACAAAATTATTTATTTGCACACGAATTTGAACCCACGTGCTCTGGATTCGTAATCAACTACTTTGTAGTTCGCTCGACAACGGGGGTCGTCAATTTATGTAAGTATATAAAAAAATATGAATTTTCCTAATATACGAGGCATGTTTAGAAAGTAAGTGAACTAATTTTTTTTTTTTTTTAAAAGTTTTTTAGAAAAAAAATAGAAGTTATTGTTGATACACTTGTAGACTATTTTTCGCCAACCCGTTCAATGCATGTTGTGAGCCGTGGCACAAGTTTCTTTATGCTCTCCTCGAAGAATTCTGCCGCCAGTTCCTTCCCCCACTTCAGGACCACTTTCTGAAGCGGGGGAAGGTACTCGTCGGTTGAAAATTTATGTTCATCTATATGTGCCTTCAGGAAGGTGAAAAGACGATAATCTGAAGAAGCCATGTCAGGGGAATACGGGGGGTGGTTCAAAACATCCCAACCAAATGAGTCCAAAATCGTATAGTTGGCTAAAGCTAACAATTGTTATAAGCAATAATTATCAGCCTGAAACATTCATCCACATTGAAAAATCTTCCGAGAAAAGATACATGACGCCAACGGGACATGAACCCGTGCCCTTCTGGCTAAAGCTGTTTGAGGGTGGACGTTTTCGTGAAACAAGCACGTTTCTCTGGTCAGCATTCCCCTCCTTTAGTTTTGCTCCTTTTGAGTCTTTTAGGGTATCACAATATTTTTGTGCATTGATAGTCTCAAACTGAGGCAGAAATTCGACCAAAATGATGCCTTTTCGGTCCCAAAACACTGAGGTCATGATTTTTTTTTCCCGAAATTGTGGTTTTAAATTTTTTGACAGATGGGGAATTGAAGACTGTTTTTTTCCCAGGCGTGTAATGAGTCACTCACTTTCATCTTCAGTCACAATAGAGTTCAGAAATCCTAACCTTTTTTTCTGGTAGGTGTTATTCCTTCCGTGAGTAAAAAGCGGCACAGCACTTGAAGGTATTTTTTGCCGACATCTTTCGCGCAACTGGACACTACAACGTGAGTTTACGTACTACAATGTATCTGCGATTCTCGATCATGTCAGGAGACCCTTTTCTACCACTCAGTGTTGCCAAACTTCAAAAAACTAAAAACCACCGCCCGTTATGATCACATTAGATACACTTACTTTCTGAACACGCTAAGCATACTAAAAGTTGTACGCAGTACTTACCGAAGTAGTAATTCAAAGGAACTAAAAGTAATTTGCTTAACTAAGTGATATCATAATATGAGAACATTCCAATACCTGCCATTGCCATTACTTTGTTAGTTACACGGAAATGTTTTAAGTCTGTGAAGCAGTTTCCTTGAGTTACATACACATTATTTGAGTTACATTACCTGAGTGCCTTTACATCAAATAATCTACAATGTTGCGAATCGACGTGAAGTTAAAGGCAGGTTGAACCAGTGAAATTTAATGGTTTCGATGAGAGTTTAGTTTTTAACTTTCCCATAACCAGGAAAGTAATTAATTTACTTATTGTAGTTCGAAACATGACTACTCGAGTACTTAAGAGAGACATGTAGATTGTGGGGCATAAAAACCATCGTCATGGGAAGATTCACTCTCTCGTAGCTTACTACTTACTACTTGGTACTATGGATCGATCATCTGTACTTGTTTAAAACAATAAATGTAATACTTAAAATACATTATTCCTGTTATTCAAGTATAAAACTTGTAAAACCTAGAAGAGTGACAAGTTAAGAGGGAATAATCAAAGAAAACCGGAAATATATCATTTTTATATCAAATTATAGACGTAATGACTCTTTTCCTCAAAAAAATCGAAAAACTATTCTTTTATCTAGTAAAGCTTTGTTTTAAATTTTGAAAAAATATGTTTATTTTTAGTACAATAAGGTTGTACCGTCGGTCGATCGTTGGCATATTTGTTAAATTTTCAAATAAAATTTTGTATTATACAACACACATTTCAAATCATTATAATCATGCAGTAAAATAAATCCATAAATTATCTAGGAAAACTACTTTTCAGAATTTTAATTTTAGTTTAAATAAAATCAGTAAAAAAAAGATCCGCGCATGTTTGTGATGAAAATACTTCACTTTGTCTATTTGTTTACGGTCTTACAAAGTAATATAATTAAGTTTTTTTACATTCTTATTTTACTTAGATATTATTAAAAGATTATAAATACTTTTGATCACGAAATAATAAGAAAAAGTACATAATTTTATTAGTTTTATTATCACGCCTTTCAGAAATTTATAATGTAGGTATAAATTAAAGCAAATTTTTAATGAAATAAAATCGATATTGAGTTATTATTTTAAAAAGCTGGTACGGAGAATAATTAACCTTTCTCGTTGGAACCGCCCTGTACGACCATAAGAACATCTTTGGACGTGATTTGAAACTCCACGAAACGGAAGAGAGCAACACTAAAAAGAGATGAACACATACATCTATAGAATTTAGCCTGCGAGAGAAGGAGATTGGGATAAAATATTTATTTATTTCCTGGGTACTCAGTTCCTACATAATAGGTTAATTCACGGTCACACGTAAGTCTCCTTTGGTCTAGAGCAACGATACTCAACCTGCGGCCCGCGGGCCGCATGCGGCCCGCCAAGCTTTTGTGTGCGGCCCTAACCACTTTACCATCAGGAACTTGATTTAAAAAAAAATATCATTCTAAATTTCGAATATTCCATTCGATTCGATTTATAATCTTGAGATTCGTTTCGACTTTGACGCACAGATAGTGACACCCGAAAAGGATTGTCATTATGGTCCACACGATCTGGTACTGTTTAGATATTTACGGCCAAAAGGTTTTTTTTTGTTATTTGTTTTTGGGGTGTTATGCCATGTTGCGCTACCTCCGTCTTTAGCCAACGTTTCGGACAGCGTTACAGTGTCCATCATCGGGGCAGATGTGTAAGAGTGTTGCTATTTACACACGCTAGATTTAATCCCAAAAAACAAATATTTGACACACAAGTACGCGCGCAAATCTATAATATAAATATGAATCTCTGAATGTGTTGCTAAGCGCATAACTTCCCAACGACTGCACCAAATTGGATAATTCTTTTTTTGTGTTCGTTATTGTCAGGACAAGGTTTGTATAAAACCACTGGTGAGCTCTGACGTTATGAAATTTGTATAAAAAAATTGAATAGGTGGCACACGAGCTATTTGAAAACTGAATGTACCGGGACTTAATGTACGGAGTGCGGGAGGGTTGGAGTGAAACCAGGGAAAGGGTAGGGGAATCTGGGAGGGGGGAGGTGAACTTGGGAGGGGGAGTCGCGGGATGGGGAAGGGGGGGAGTGGAGTGGGGAGAGGGAAGGTGGAGGAGGCAGAGTGGGAACGCGAGAGGGGAAGGGGACGCGGGAGAGAAAGGGGAGGCGGAAGGGGAAAGAGACGAATGGTAAAGGACACGCAATGAGAAACTATTTCCTTATTAAACGGCATAGCAACACATGCCGTGTGCCAGCTAGTAATTTATAAATAAAAGTGCCACTTCTAGAAACAACCGCATCAATTATAATACATAAAAACTGGTTAATGTCAATGGTTAGTCAGGTACCTACTAATTTTAAAAGCATTTCTTGCTGTCGTATAAAGTACTATTTTCTTATAATATAAATAGGCATAATTAGGTAATTTTTCACAAAAACAGCGCTCTACAAATTATCCAAATATTATAATTATTAATGGCGGAGTGTCTTCAAAATTAAATCGAAAAAATGTTGGGGGGGGGGGGGTTGATGATTTTTTTTCATCATACCAGTATAGTGTTGCGGCCCGCGTAACTTTACAAATACATGTATGTGGCCCGAAGAGAAAAAAGGTTGAGTATCGTTGGTCTAGAGGTATAAAATGCATGATGAACCTTAGCGTTCAGACATTCAGCAGAACAAAAGACCAAGTCCAAAAAGAAAAAAAAAGTCAAATCAACATCCAATCTTCAAACCACTCCAATATGAACAGGCAAAGAAATCACAAAAGAAAACGACTCCGAAGAAGAAAACACAAATACTAATTAGATGACCAAATGTATAGGAAAAGGTGCACTGGAATTCGACGATAAAAATCATCCTTTACATTGATAAAAAGTGCTTCCTAGACTCCCCACTCTTGTCGACTTTAGTTTTCTGAAGGTTTCACTTACACCGCGTGCGAAATGCAAACTCTGATTTTTTTAATTTTTTTTTTTATAAATGAACTGATTTCATAAAGTAAAAAATAATATTATTTATTTTGGACATAATAAAAAAACGAGTGTGCTTTATACCACACGACTAAAGTAAACCTTCACTAACTTATATCTCCCTCTCAACTTCCGCTCGCCTCGCCCGATTACACTTTTCATAACGCTCTCGTCACTTATTCACCATCTTATTCCTTAAGTTAAGCGTGCGTACTTCAAAAACTTAATTTATAAAAACAGTTCATTAATAAACAAGTTTTGCTATGTAATTATTACTACGCGTGACAGCTGTTTCGCCTTCAGAATGCATAATCAAACCGTGCTTACGCCACTTATAGACGATATATTTATATTTTTTCAACGTAGAATCTATATAGGTACTCGTAATGAATTATTGAACGTAGGTGATTTTTCGCAAAAACGGCGCCCCACAAATTATCCAACTATTATTATTATTATTGTTTTACCGGTATTTCAATGGAAGACGCACTAGCGTCATTGATCCCTTCGGCACCGGTGCATAGTCGGGAAACACGCCACACGCGTGGCCAACATATGTACACGATTGACATTTGTCACATGAGAACGGGTCGCTTCTTCGACTCGTTCTTGTGTTCAACAGCTCGGCTGTGGGACGATTTGCCGGCATTTGTGTTTCCTCCTTCTAACAACATGGGTCTCTTCAAGACCAATGTTTGTTTCATCCTTTCCTCAAAAAGACCCTCCACACAGCATCTCAGATGACATAGGCCCTGAGGCAAGTTATTTTCTTCAGGGCCTCCTGCGTAGAGTTCATGTAAAAAAAAAATTAGAAAAGAAATAAAAAATTGGAGTTCCATTTTAATTAAACTTGATGACAATAAATAAAACTTTTATTTGTTTGGAATGTTTGGGGTGTCTCAGGAAGACGTGAAAAGAACAAATTAATCAAATAGAACAGGTACAATAAAAAATCGTGATTTCTTTGCACCTGTTTAGATAAGTTTTATGGCTTTTTTAATCACGATTGAAGACGGTCGTTGCTAGATGAAACCAATCCCGTGAACAAAAGTCACAGTAAATTGTTATTTATTTTTGTAATCGTGACATTGTTTGGAATGGAATGACAAATTTGCTCAAAAAAAAGGAAATATTCGAGATGTTTACTGAAAAATTACTAATATATGTGTCACTTAGCATCTACTAGATAATATTTAATGGTAATAGAGGCGTACCATTAGGTGGAGTTGGTAGATTGTATCTGTTCTTCAACACTACGTAATGTACCTACATGACACATGAGATCGTAAAAAGAATTGTGGTTTCTTGTGCAGAGTGCAAAAATATGACTATTCCGGTGAAGTCATCTAGGTTAGGTGAGTTTGAGTTACAAAATAGCCCATACTTGTTATAACGTACGACTTCTCTGAAGGTATCTTTTCCTGAAGTGACACGACCGGATTTCCCATTTAATTTGTCAAGAAATCTTATGATGTTCAAATATCATAAAATTTTATTTGGAAATGTATATATTTGCAAACGATTTGTAATAAATTTTATAATTATAATATTCTATGACCCCAATGGAAGAGCCGAAAGGTATTTTGCTCTGGACTAAGAGGTCAAGGGTTCAAACCCATATTTTTTTTCTCTTTCACCGCAATGGTCTAAAGTGCGTTTGTGCAGAGAATTTCCATAAAAAGAAAAAAAAATAAGACAACTTTCTATTGAAATTTTACCCGGTTCCCGGGACGGCGGAACACATACCCGCCTCCCAAAATGCTACCTTTCAAGAATCGATAGATTTTTTTTGTGAGTATAACGTTTTAAGTTATTAAAATAGGTTAATTATTAATTAAGATGATTCTTTTTATATTTAAAAAATAACATATACGTCACATCACAAAGTATCTGCTTCATACAAACAATTAAAAATAGCATGCTTTTAATCATCTGATCATTTCTATAATAATACCTATATAAGGAATATAGTTACCCACTTACTTTATTAACCAGTTGTTTGTAACATTATTTTGAGTACAAAAAGATACAAGAAATTTTGATCTCCGGTGACGTTTGAGATGTTTTTTTTTTATTTTATTTTTTTTATTTTTAACTTTATGAGTAAAACCTCAAATTGTAATATTTAAATAAATAAAGACAATATAAGCGAAACTCAATCGAAAATCAGGAAACAGAAAAATCAGAAAAACATATTGACACCTCTGGGACTCGAACCCAGGACCTCTTGCTTTCCGGGCAAACGCGCTAACCACTGCGCCACGGTGTCGATATATCGACACCGACACCGACATCGACACATCTACTCATACTGAGTCCCGGAACAGCTCTACGGTAGACTGGCCAAACCACTGTCTCAGGTTTTTCGGCCATGAGGTTCTCCTTCCAGGGCCACGTCTTCCGGCAATCTTTCCCTGCATTATGAGATGCAGGATCTCATACTTCTCTGGATGTCTCATCACATGTCCAAGATATTGAAGTTTTCGGATTTTTATAGTTTTAATTACTTCCTTTTCTTTATTCATCCGAACCATAACATTTTCAAATAATTAAATAAATGAAGACAATATAAGCGAAACTCAATCGAAAATCTGGAAACAGAAAAATCAGAAAAACATATTGACACCTCTGGGATTCGAACCCAGGACCTCTTGCTTTCCGGGCAAACAATAATATATGCGTTAAAGAAAATGAAGATAATGTAGGTGGTTCTTAGTCGAAATATGGTACAGTTAAACATGACCGAATTTCATATCGACACCATGGCGCAGTGGTTAGCGCGTTTGCCCGGAAAGCAAGAGGTCCTGGGTTCGAGTCCCAGAGGTGTCAATATGTTTTTCTGATTTTTCTGTTTCCAGATTTTCGATTGAGTTTCGCTTATATTGTCTTTATTTATTTAAATATTACAATTTGAGGTTTTACTCATAAAGTTAAAAATAAAAAAATAAAATTAAAAAAAACATCTCAAACGTCACCGGAGATCAAAATTTCTTGTATCTTTTTGTACTCAAAATAATGTTACAAACAACTGGTTAATAAAGTAAGTGGGTAACTATTTTCCTTATATAGGTATTATTATAGAAATGATCAGATGATTAAAAGCATGCTAAATTTCTTATTATTAAATTATGAAATAATTAAAAACACTTTGTTTTTACCACGATAATCTTTATTTAAAAAGTCAACCTGTTTCAAGAACGATGTTCTCTTCATCAGGACATTATATGTACTAAAACTAAATGATCAAATATAGAAAGACAGGCGTGGGTAGAAATGGAAGTAGTGGGGTAATGGAAGTAGTAGAAGTATTATTTAATATATTAAAAATATCAATACCTATACACAATGAAACTTATCAGGTTATGATCATTACTATATTGAACTTTGTAACTTAAATCATTACACCAACTACTCAATTGATCAACTTTTTTTATCCGGCGAGACTTGTGAAATTGATATTTGAGTTTTTTTGGTTGAGACATTCGAGCGTCCAAAAGTTCATGAATTGCTCATCTTTTTATAGTTATTCCATTGTAGACTTATGACTGCTTCTCTGTAAAATTGTGCCTCTCTTTTGATTCCAATTTAACGTCATACTGCTTAATCAGTTAAAGATAAGTTGGATTTAAGAAGTTTTTGGTCTCTAGTCTCTAGTCATTTGGTGACATAGTCTTGGTCGCTCAGTTGCCACCTTATATCTTGTCGAGTTATATTAAATCATGCTTAAAGTTACATGACGAGTTGTGAATCCACGCTTTACTTAAATTTGGTGAAATTCCCGAGTTTTTTTTTGTACATTACAGATTGATGTAATCCTATTACTACAATAAACATGACATACACATAATTTTAAATTAATTTGTTTTACGATTATTGATATTTTAGATTTCTTGCCTAAAATGATTCTTGAAATGCCAATTTTGAAAATGTCAGGAGACCTAGAGATCATTTAGCAGCACCATACCTCTTGTCATGCCATGCTGGGCCAGAAAGTCCGTTCTGCCATGTGGAATACATTGCAAGTCGTGGAAACGACCCTGGCGGTAGTTGTTCGGGACGTATATTTATATATATTTTTTTATATATCCCTCGACAAGACAGAGGTGGCGACCGAGTGTCACCACGCGACGTCAGCAAATGACTGGAGATTAGAGAGATTGCGGTAAAAACAGGCATTTTTTTGACAGGCGTTGGTGAAAAAGAAAAAAAATCACTACTCGATAGTTTACCCGGAGAGGTGGTGTAATATCCCTTCAAATTTTAGTGTACAGAAGTTTTTTACTCAAGAAGGACTCGATATTAATTATTGACGTAAGAATGGTCTTGTGAATTGAGATTTTTAAGGTATTTCCAAAAATGTTCATTAGAGACTATTTTTTGTTTCGCGAATATAGAAATCTCTTTAATATCTTAAGTAATTTAGCATTCTATATGGTGTAACTGAGTCTATGAAAAGTAATATCAATAAAAGTCTGCTTTATTTAATCATTTAAAAATGTTAATATTATCACAAAACACAGTTGTTGGTTTTGAAACCCATGGAACTGTTAAGAGGAAGCCCAGTAGCCGAGAAATTTGAATAATAGGTATTTAACCGAACTCTCGCCCCTTTTCCCCGAATATTGAGTGAAAGGGACAACTGCATCTCAGACTGATAGGTATAACCTAAATAAAATCAGCAAAATTAAGGTTTTGTATTTCTCATTTTTCTCCTTCAAAGCTGCACCGATTTTTAAAGATATTTTTAGTAATATTGTTTTAGAAGAAAATACCATATCTCTTCCCGTTTTGTTTTTTAAAACAATACTTTGTCTAGTTTGTACAATGAATGTCTGTTGATGATGCTCAAACCAGGAAATTTTTTATAATTTTTGGAGGGTTCTTACAAAAAATAAGAAACGTATCAAAAAAAGAAAAACACACCGACACGCTTAATGGCCGATATGTAGGTACCTATACCAAATTAACGAAATATTTGCAGTATTGTCAAAATTCAGAGAGGAAATCGGCGAAAAGGTTTCTACGGACAAAACGCCGCCCGGGTTCACATTTAATACGAAGTTTTCCCAAGGTCAAGGTCTATAGGGATTGATCAAAGATAGTTAAAATCCAGTTACAAGAAGGATTTTATAGTAAATATACCTATATTTAAATGTAATAATAAATACTTGAACATTGTTGATTGATAATAAGCAGTTTCAGTTTAGTTATAAGAAAGAAAGCCTGTACTATGATAACATGCTGGTTACCAGATACTAGCTGGTACCCGGCAATGCATTCAAAGAATTCTGCATGTCTTTTCCCGTGCGTCCCCATTCCCTTCTACCTTCCCCGCCTTCCCTAACCCTCGTCTCTTCCCTCTTCACAATCCCCACCTTCCCCCTGCCTTTCCTCTCCGCCGCTAAAATATATGAAATACACACATTTTCATTTATACAAATTTCACAATGCCAGAGCTTACCATTATATACACTATGTTACTCGGTGATAATGTAGCTTTCTATTGGTGAAAGAATTTTCAAATTGGTTTAGGCGTGAAAGCGTAACAAACAAACTCACGCACTTTCGCATTTATAATTATTAGTATGGTAGTATGGATAGTATTGATTGCTTACATAATTTTTAATACAAATTATTACTTTTTTAACTAACAGTAAAAATTCGGTATATTATGTTTCTTAATCGACAATAACTCGTGTTTAGGGCAACTGTAAAATTTTAACAAAAAATAAATAAATAGTTGATGAATATCTAAAAAATATCACAATAAAATAATCCTAATATGTAACAACAATAACTTCTTCAATACTATGACAACATACTGAACACCTGTATTTTTCTCTTTTCTTTTAATTTATTGTCACTTCTTTCTTTCTCTCTTTATTTCTTTTTATTTCTCTTACTTCTTTTGTTTATCTTTAATTCCATTTATCCATTTATTTAAATTTTATTTTCTTACATATTAAAATCAGATTAAATTCCTTTTTTGTAAAGGTTTAATTTTAATATGTAGGGGGACTGGGTATGATTATTTGTCGCAGTCTCACCTTAACAATTTAGCTTATAAATACCAATACAATGAAACTACCTTATTTAAAAACGCGCCTTTGAGGCGATTTTTCACAAAAACGGCGCTATATAAATTAGCCAATTATTTTTATTATTATTAAGTAAAATAATAAAACATACACTATACGTAAAATATTACCATTTGTCATTTCGGCTACTGGCATTATACCTAGGTCTCTCATCTAAAATTTAGGCATATTAGATTTGTCAAAGAATTTATATATAAAAATGCAAAAATCAGTCATTTTAAATACATGTAGGATTACAAAAGGTTTTTTAATTACGTATATTGAGGGATAGTAGGATTTATAGGTCAAATTAGGAATTCTACAGAGCCGAACCCTCTGATATGAAAATATCTGGAGTCGGTGAATTATTTTCCCATTTGGTCTCTGCTAGGTTGACATGTTGTTCTTGTATTGTTTTGTATTTATAATACTTATATAGTGCAATATCATAGCGTGGATTGACCAGATGATCATTTGGGGAAGTGTGTGAAAGGGTTTAGTTTTTCCTGTGGGGAAAATTTAACCCGGACATTTAAATCTGGTTTACGCAATGTACAACATCATTATAATACAACATCATTATAATACAACATCATTATAATACACACTTCATTATATACCGCCTTAACTTATATTTTACTTTTATTATTTCATGTCAGCTTTGTTTTAATTCAATTAATCTTTTCATTGCATTTTATTAAATTGTAGAATCAAATAATGATTGAAAATATTTAATATATTGTATCTACCTATTACAACATACACACACACATACACATGATTAAAAATAAGAAAGGGACGCTCAGATGGTTTGGCTATGTAGAGCGAATGAACGAGGAAAGGAGTGTAAGGAGTATATATAATGCAAATGTGAATGCTAGAAGAAGTTAGGGACGCCCGAGGAAGACATGGAACGACCGAGTGAATCAGATAGTTGAGTCGGGCCATGTCAAGAGTCAAAATAATAGAAGAACGTGTATGAATGTGAACGAGGTAAGGAGTGTGTGCCAATCTAGAGTTATTTGGCGTATGGTCCTCTCTGTCTACCTCGGCGTGATGGTTACTTAGTTATGCAGAGTGTCCGGGTATAACTTTAATAAATAAATTTTTTCGAAAATCCAACTTTTAAGGGTACTTTTTTGGTAAAAAGATAAAATGAGTCCGGCGTGTGCGGCCTACATTATTATTTTCCGCTGTTACGATATGGGCCACAATCGCGCCCTGCAAGCTCACACCAAATTTATCGGGTAAGATTGTACCTCACACTGTGGATTTTTAGCAGGTGTATGTATTTTTGTATAGTAAAAAAAAAGTTGGAATTTCAGAAATAGTTAATCTTTTTTTCTCCTATCATCATCTAGAATAACCTCCCGAAGTTAATGCTCTTTACCCCCGGACACCCTGTATATCTTCTAGTTTTCATATTTATTCAGTTATTTTCCGGCAATCTTTTCGCCTTAATAAAATATCAACAAATTGTTAATTTACTGAGTTATCAATAAGAGTTACAACATATCCAGCTTTATAAATACATTAGTTTATTAAAGTATTTAAAATGCAAACCACTGTGCGATTTGACTGCGTATCCCACATATTACTGTGCATAATATTAAATCTTATAAAGTAGAGAGTCGCAGTATGTCAAAATCCAACATTCTATTTTTCACACATATTTTGTTGCAAAACTGAATTCCAAAATGACATTTTTCAATCAACACTTGTTTATAGAGGCACACATTTTATGGGTGTAATAACATTGCGATATTTTCGATGCCACAGATAAACAAAACAAAAACGTGACACCACATGGAAGCTTTGAAAGACTGAAATAAAAATTAAATTGTTATAAAATTAAATTGTACTCTTAGAATATTGTTAAAATGTTTTTCTTATATTTCATTACTAAATTTCATGTTTCAATTTCAATTTCATTACTAATCATGAAACAACAAGGTATTCCTCCGTTAACATATCACGATGGATCACTGTTTTGACGCTGTGCTATTTTAACCAGACTAACACAAGTTAATAAAATATCTTTGTATCCAGTCGTATTTGATATTTCAATAATGCTATTAAAACTTAAGGAAAACGCACACAAAATATAATCAAACTTTAATATAATCGGTAACCTTTAAATTTTAAATAACATTTATCAGGCTGTATAGCACGGATGGCTAAATGAAAAGAAAAACACAGTTTTTTTGTATTTCTTAACATGTTTTGTAACTATTTTAAAATAGGTCGCCTCGTGTTAGAGAGATAATCTTGTGTTTTTTATTACTTGCACGTCTCTTTTTATAAATTTATTAGTTCTTTCGAAACTTCGATATAAAACTGCATTTTTATTGTCCATGGGGTAACTGATTTTGCCGTATCTTCAAATTCTAGGAAACGTGCATTTTTTTAAGCTTATAAATTGGGAGGTTCTTAATACCAGATAACATCATTATCTTCGACGGGTATGTATTCTCTTTTGATTATTTAACATGTTAAATATATTTAAGATATTTTTATTTATTTATTATGTACATTTTATAATATTAAATGTAAAAATAAAACATATTCATAATAAAGCAAAATCATAATAGTTTTTTTTCATTGGGACACAGGAGGCCCCGACGAAAATAATTCCCCTCGGAACCTGCATATGTCATTGAAATGGAACGAGAGGAAGTTTTGGGAAGGAAAAAGATAAGAGGGATGTGTACCGATCTGGGATCAGTGTGCGATCCGACTTGCCACGTAGTTGACGCATCCTCCGCCAAGATCCGGAAAAACCTCATCCCCATGAACCCGGACACCCCTGCTAAGTCACCAAACGTAGCAAACAACTTGGGGTGATCTATGGCAGACGTTTTGGTTATCGAAAAGCGTCCTGTCTTATCTCACAGATGGCAGGTATACAATAGTGTGGGCCGCAACTGTATGGCGAAAAAAAAATTGTCTTATATCCTTGAGCGCTAGTGATAAAAAGTTGTCTTAGGTCTTAGGTTTTAATAAAAAATAAAAATAAAAAATTTATATTATCGTTTCTAGGTTCCCCGAAGCGTTCGAAAAATGATTAAAAAATATATTTTTGTGAATTATTCCCAAGTAGTAAGGAAATGAAAGAGTTACAATTACAAAATTCTCGATATCAATTTATTTACTATTAAAGCAGTCAAAACATTAAAAATTACAATCATAATTATTACATTTATCATGAAAATCATTAAATAATCATTAAATGTGATCAATTATTCCGGTTGAAAATCACGTTTGTTACAATTTTTGGCATATTTTTCCTGGAGTTTATTGTTGTAATAAAACCTTGCCTGTTCTTCTTGCCACACACTTTCGACGATATTTCAGTCACAACCTTAACACAACGTTCTGCAGATTGTTCTACAGATTCTACAGATTGTGTAAGACAGAGGAACCTGTCTTGATGAAAATGGAGCTGACTTCTGAAGTTAGGTTAAGTTCTTCTAATTCTTCTTCCGTTACATCTTCCAAAATGGGAGGATACGTGATTGGCGTATCGTCACCTCAGTTCGTATTTATCCAACAGACCATTTTAGTTTTGCTTCAATCTCCACTTTAAAATTAAAAATAAAGTATCTTGCCAAAATATTATATCAAAGTAGGATTGTGCATCAAAATTCAATGTGGGTACTTTAAATGTTCGGTTTTCAGTCCGGATAACTCTCTGGCTTTCAATAAATGCCTTAGTCCAAGTTCTTAGATGGTAGGTGATTCATCGGTTATCATTGACAAGAGTAAATTTTCAGGATGAGCGAAGTAAGCGTTTCGCTGCATCGCCGGATTAATTATTGATTTTTATTCGTCCGGAAGATAGCGCGAATATTTAATCATGCTAAAAACACGCCTTGCACCTTTTTGCACGACCAATGCAGTTTTATATCAAACCACATAGGAAAGTATGCCCTCATGAAAAACGTGGCTAACATAAAAAAAGTTCTGATGGCGTTGCGCTTCCAATATATAATCGTTAGATTCGACTCACTGTAGTAATCACTCCTGGGTTCTTTTGGCAATTTCAGGAGGACAACGTCTGCTGAAAACTGTTTTGAAAATATCAAGCAAGTATTTTTGATTGGTGCTTAAATTTTGATGATGAATACTCAACATCAATTTGAGAAAAGATTGTACCGGTAAATTATGGCAATTATGAAAAGTCAAACCTACGGGGCCGGAAAAACCACGAGGTCCGGTGGTTGTACCATCCAACTTCATAATCGAAAGGCGTAGAAGCAGCTCGTTGCAATGAAAAAAGCAGATCAGCAACTGTACCGGTCCATTCAAGTATTTCTTCATCGTTCGAATCACAGCACCAGTTGTTGTTACCGTATTAAAATTTGTGCCATCACACGCAATTTCTTTTAAATGGTACAATGAAATGTTTTGACGAGCAAAATATTCCATTGTTGGTTTGACTATGTTTACGGCAGTGCCTGGCCTAGCCGTAATATGCTTCAAGAAATGAGATCCTGGTTCCACGATAATCGATTCGTGTTCTTCAAGTACCGTGCTTTTATAGTATTTGTGTCTTTTTATGTTAGCTAAGATCTTGTTCTTTCGACCATCAAAAAATAATCCACTTAGTGTTATGCACTTAGCTTTGATGAGTACAGATCTGGCACGCAGATGTCCGCGACGCTGTGTATTTTTGTCTATTACTTTATTATTATTATCCAGCGTGATTATGTTGAAATCATTTAAGACGGCAGAAGCAATTTCTGCTCCAGCTCAATCCAATAATCTGAACCTGTCACAGATCTTGGAGAGAACTGTAAAAAACGGAGAATTGCTTGTTGTCGGAAAGGTGGTGTAATTAGTCTTAAGTAGCCGACTTGATTTTGCATCAGGAGAAGATGATTTTGATGTTAACGTGGAAGATAATGTCGCAATGATAGACAATGATACAAAATATCTACAAATTTTAAAGCTTTTTTTTACTCATACCTGTTCAGTTGATTTGGTAAGATGTTTTCATTTTCTTTTCATGGGCTTTTCCAATTGTTTCGTAGTCGGTATACCAACACTGCCGATAAACATTTTTCTTTAACGGAAACTTTCATTTATTGTCTATAATTTGCATTCATAAATTGCATTTATTGCATTTACATTTACAATAACTAATATCAAACAGTATGTAGCTTGTGATTTTAAATGGAGAGACTCTTCTTTGGAAGGAATCTGTATTTCTTCCACATTTTCCGGACTTCAACAAGTTTATATACTTATGTTGATATGCCTTAATAATGTTTGTAATTCTTTCTTTCAAAATGGTTGGCAAATAATCTTCTTCCCTTATTTTCAAAATACTTTTAGTTACCTACACAACAATGTCACGAAATGGGGGGTCCTTGGTCGACCAAGGAACGGCCAATAAGGCGCGCCGCACAAGCGCGGGCGGGTTTGAGGACTGCGGGCGGAAGTGTTTTAGTGTCATATTACTATAAAAATAATAGATGGTAGTTTTATACATCAAAGCTATGGACTTTACTTAACAATATCTCATAAATGAACATCTTAAAACTATTTCAGAATATTTTGTGCAGGGGCTGAAAAAATTGAAATATTTCGATATTTTCTCAAACTTCAAATGACCCCCGGAGCCTTAGGATATTTTTTGTTTTATTTTTAAACTATTTTTTTTTATGTTTTAGGTACCTAGATAACTTGTATTACTAGCGCCATAAGGAATTCGGAAGAAAAAAAATTCGGCCCACACTAGTATACAAGCTTTGCATAAAGTCCGTGATATGTTGGCAGGACTGGTTTCCCAGCAAGATCACCAGAGGACCGAAGGCAGCCGTCCCCACAAAAGACAGTGGGAACCAGACCAATAATAGCCAGCCCATAGTTAGGTTGACTAACCGTAGTCATTACTTTGTAATCCGCATAATATGAATAAATCACAGGTAGTCTAGTCAATGAAGGAGGTGTAGGGTGCGTGAGCAGGAACCTATGCGATTCCTTCAGAAACTTGTGTTTAGTTAACATACTAAAAGTGAACATACTAAAAATCCTGACGTCTAGGTGGTGAGCTAGGAGGGAGGGGGGGGGGAAGGTTCTAATTTTCGGGTTTCCACTTATATCTCGAAAACGGTGCGTCGCAGAGAAATTTTTTTAAAATAAATAAAAGCTCATAAAATTATCTATAACTATTATTCTATACGTAATTTTCGAAATCCCAGCTGTTTTTGAGTTACACGCTCCGCAAAAGTAAATATTTTCGAATAAAATCATTTTACCTCACATTTTTCATTAAACATTCCTTCATATCGTCTAAAATATTCAATTGCAATTGCAATAAGGTTGCAATTGACCCAACATTGCTGTTTTAGAGAATGAGTATAAGCAAACGATCAGATGAATATTTGATGAAATTCATTGAGTATGAGTTGGCCCCATTTACCTTGGCACTGTTCAATGAAAGTGGGATGCGAAAGACAACTAAATCTGTCCTGTACAGGTAGTTCGAGCTTACAAAAAAATGTTCTACTGTCTCAGATGAACATAGTTGTGGACGGAGGATTTCTACTACAAAGAGTAATTTGCCAAAAAGAATCCTCCGTTACCACAATTTGTGATCGTTACATCACCTAATTCAACCACCACTATCCTGAAATGACTCGCACTGTGATATTTGATGGGTACGCAAACCCAGCCAACAGTACGAAATCACAAGAACAGATGCGACGATACAGACAGAATTACATCAATATCCGTTGAACAAGAAGATGTTTTATCCAATTCTACCAACAATAGTAATTTCATCTCCTTACTACAGACAAAGCTTTGGGAGAATTGGATACAGATCTTCAGGCCACCGATGATGCTGACGTGCTTATCGAGAAGACTGCTGTGGAACAATCCTCTCACAATTTTGTGGCTGTTGTTGGTGAGGATGTGGACCTCACTGTCCTTTTGATTGCTTCCACTCCTCTCACCCAAGATATTCTGCTGCTGAAACTCGGACGAGGGAAAATCAAAACAATGGCACTGTCCACCCAAGAAATGCAGCACCGCGGATTTGAACATATCCTGTTCTTACATTCATTTACCGGCTGCGACATAACATCTGCAACTTTCAGAAGAAGCAAGGTGGGCTTCTCAAAATTGTACTTAGAGTCAGAGATTATCAAGCAAGCGGAAATAATCTTTTACAAAATCTCCTCTACTCACCACGAGGTTGAAGAGGCTGGAAATAAATGCTTCCTGAAATGGTAAGCAGCGCCAAAAAGACGGACCTCCCTTAACCAGTACCGCTTCCAGTCGTTCACAAGGTCGGTAGCAAATATGAAACCTGACACCAGCTCCCTCCCTCCAACAGATAGCGTAGCTAAACAGCATTCCCGGCGTACCTACCACCACGTTCAGCAGTGGCTCGAGATTGAGCTGCCCCCAGAATAGGGTTGGAAATATGAAGGAGACACCCTTGTGCCAATTACAATAGAAGATCCACCTGCACCGGAGGTCCTTCCGAAAATGATATTTTGCCACTACACCAAGAATTGTGCAATTGGTAAATGTGGATGCCGAAAAGCAATGCTGACCTGTTCTGCAGCGTGCCTCTACTGCCAATAGCGTGCTTGTTGCCAAGGATGACGATGAAGACGACGTAGAGCCCATTCAGCAAGAAAAATCCACTGCTGAGACTGAAGATACCATGGAAGAACAACGCTTGCCAGGACCCTCACGTCCAAAAAGGATGATAACGTGGATCCATATAAAGTTGAGAGTGTAACATGATGTTATTCAAAACGGTGATAACAATGAGGTTTGTAATTTTATGTACTTAATGTAACGAAATAGAATAAAATTATTATGAGATAATTAATAATTTTCATTATAAAATAGAATTTAAAATTTTTAAGAATATGATTTATGTCTACTTTATTTAATAACTGGCTTTAAAGTGTGGTCACAAAGGCGAACGAACAAAAGTTGTGTGAGTAATAATAAGATAAAAACAGCTTTTTCTGAAAATGTGTTCTGCGAATTCTAAAAAACCGACACTCGTATAAAGCCTTGCACGCGGACGATATCGTCATTATGGTTCGATACAGATCTCCCAGGATGATCACACTTCGCTTACAACACAACATAAACATACTCCAAGACTTTTATATAAAATGTCGTATAGACGTGAACCCTTCCAAGAGCGCTGCTATTTTCTTTTCACGAAGAAAGGTTCGCAGAACTCCTAAGGGTCACGTTTCCATATACGGCCAAGCAATACCCTGGCAAAACACCGTTAAATACCTTGGAGTCACACTCGACAAAAAACTCACATGGCACATACACATCAAACATACAATTAAAAAAACCAAAAACGCTGGTATATCCCTTTACCCGCTTTTACATTATAATAGTCAAACGTCATTACAGAACAAATTTCTTATTTACAAATCAAAATTGCGACCCTTTATGACTTACGCCGCCCCAATTTGGGCCACAAGCAATACCAAGAGTCTATAAACCTTCTTAAATGTCTTGCTTAGAAGATTCACCAAAAGCCCTTGGTTCGTCCGAAATAGCATTATTAATTCAGGCACGAACATCCCTCCACTTAAAAAACACATAATAGACCTAGCCAAAACATTTTTCTCCAAACTTGCTTCAAATCCGAACCCAAGCATCTCATGTCTCGGGCAATCAAGTCCCGATGTCAATCTCCTCCACCGCCTGCCCGTATCCATCCTTCATCTACCTTGATGCGCGGGCTATAATAAAATTTACTTTTGTTCTCTTATATAAAATATATAATATCTTATATAATATCTCTTGACTCACAAACCGGAGGTCGCGGGTTCGAACCCGGCATGCGCAAATAAATTTTATTTGATTAATTTGTGTTATTTCACAATTAATTCATTTAAAATAATATATAGTATATTTGCGGCATGTTCCAGAGTGGAAGATACTATCAGTATCGCCCTGGTGTAAGACCACCATTCAGAATTGAAACGTTGCTTGAAAATGGCTTTAGCCGTGTTTAGTGACCAGATCTGAATAGCCAGGTACTTCCCAACCTTCCTCTTCCCCACATCCTTCCCCTCCCCACTACCTTCAGCCTCACAACATACCCCAATTGGAGATGCCACAGTCTCACTGGATCCAGACGGGAGCAGTTGAGATTCTTGTGCGGTATTCACTGTAAAAAAATAAAAAAATAAAAAAAAATAAATAAAAAATAAATAAATATTTATATAAATTTATTACGGTATACTTATTTGTCGTATATGAATACATACATGCATGGGTGTATGTAAAAATGTCTGTATATCTGTGTATATCCATACAAAATGTATACCACTCACAGATAAACAAACCATCAAAAAAATCATATTTTTTTAATTATTTTTATTTAAAAAAATACATACTTATACAGATTAATAGAAAAAACATATGGTTCTTAAAACTAATTACAATATATAAATTTCTTTTTAACGAAACTACCCAATTCAAAAGAGAAAACATTTCTCGTGCTTGAATTTTGGAGAGTGCCATTGTAAAATGCGAATAGGTACAGAGAGTATGTTATTACAAGTACTTAAATTTAAAAAAAAATATATATATATATATATATGTATACATGAAGACAAGTCGACATAATGAACTTGAAGTAAATAAGAGTTTAATTGGAATAGGATACAATATAAGATAATAAAGGCATAGATATGTAGGTACTCAAGTGTAGGCTGGTGGTTAAATGAAGGACAACGAGGTTGGGTGATAGAAAAACCTTTAATGAGTACCCACAATAATTATAATTTGTAATCACACAAACACGGTCAGCGTAACAGTCTTACGATATTAAATAGTACTAACGAAGTTACACACTGGGTCAGTGGAGGTAATCCACCTCTTACCCGCCCTGGTATAAGTAACTGATGGTTACTCCTTCAAGGCTCTCGCAAGATTCTAATTTTTTGATTAAACGAAGCTACATTTATTTATTTTGAACGAATCTAGACCTCCAGTGTCCATGCATACGTTGTTAGTAAGCAGTATGCAAGTGCTTAACAGGAAAAACAAAATGCAAAAAAATAGGTTAGTAAGACAAAGATAAATTAAACAGGGCAAAAGAAAAACTCATTCATGAGACTCCATGACGCGGCATTGCATCTGTAAAAAACCTGCAAGCACCTGCATAAAATAGAGAACATAAGAAATACAATAAATCTCAAATCAATTGGCAAGTACCAACAAAAAACGTGAATGGCTTTCGGTCTGACCATAAACTACACTTAGCTTCCGTGTCCCTTAGCCACTCAGTGAAGCCTCAAAGAATGTTAACTGAATATACACACTGGGTCAAGGTTGATTGCGGATAGAAGAGGCGACTGCTCGGTAAGTTGAACGAACACTGCTCCTTTCGCTGTTGTTGGGCGCGTTTTATATGGCCAGACGAGTGAAGTATTGGTAGTAAATCATCACTCGGCTAGTTACTCGAAAGCGCTAGAACTGTGCATTGCAAGCGTACAATGGTTCGTACCTTTTCTGGAATGCGTGAGAGGTAGGTAGGTCCGCGGCTCTGTTCCGATGAACTAGGTACCTACTGTTCAGTCGCGTACCGTCCATGCCAGACGGCTGACGGGAGCTCTAGTAATTTCGCTTGCATATATTTGAACACAAGCGCCGCTTTTGGAAACATCGATACGGTTCGGGGGCAATCCAAAGCGTGACGTAGCAAAGGCTGGTTGCTACAGATATATCAGAAATAAAAATAATATTATTGTATTTACTCAATAGGTAGATTGTAAGTAGGTAGTAGGTACATAGCATTGGTTTAGAAATTTATTTGAAATGGATGGGCTGACAGTTTTGTAAAAGTAGGTACATAGGATAAAGTTGTAACAATTTTGTGCCTACAAATAACGCGTATGTACTTTGCTTTCAATTTGATATGCTGATGAAATATTTTTAGAGGATATGTTCTAGTTTTTTTTTGTTATTATTGTAATGATGAATTTAAAACTTATAATTATTGTCGGGTTGGTCTATTAGTTGTTTTATTTGGGATTTAAAAACTTTATAATTTTTTTCAGACTTGATTTTATATGGGAGAGCATTGAAAAATCTTATACCTTGATAAGCATAGTGGTGTTGGGCAGTGTTGCCAACGTAGGCGATTTTTCGCAATTTAGGCTACTCAGAACGAGAATCGGCGACGAAAAAATCTAAAAGGCGACTGGTCGCCTATGAGGCTACTTCAGATACAAGTTATTTAAATCAGCCGAATCGCAAATAATTAAGAAAAAAAAAACAATACTTCACGCAAATGTAGAAAGTGTGTTTGTGTAATGTAGGGACAATTTGATATTGATACGGCAACCATATTTGATTATGATTCTTTCGTTTAAAATTTTTCTTAGCTATTTTTTTTTAAATGCTATTACACTTTTACTTTCTACATCTTGTATGCCAGCATACATCCTAGCATTTCGTATAAAATCTCGGAAAGAATACCTTTGAAGTAATATTTTGTGCATTTATTTTGAACACTATCGTTTATTTTATGCATCGAAACACATTTCTTGAACAATAAACTATCGTTAAAAACAACATTACTTGTGTTTATTTTATAAATTGACAGGTTTTTTAAAGTTTTTGTGACCGATTATCGACTGATTTTGACATGCTTTGACAGTTCAATTGACATTCATATTCCACAGATAATTAATTTTAAAATATACTGGTGCTGTCAGGTGAATGAAACTTTTGGCGGTATCAAGAATACTGTTGGTGCAAGCGATTCTGACCTTGTTCTTGATACAGTTTCTTTATACATAAGGGTCAAAATGGCATATATATTTTTACATTTTATTTTATTCAAATTGATATTTTTGCATTTGGGCTACTTTAGGCTACTGCAACTAAAATTCGGCTACATTAGGCTACTTTATGTATGAGAAACGGCGATATTAGGCCAAGCGTTGTTGGCAACACTGGTGTTGGGAAGCACTTGTTTTAAATTTTGGAATTTCTAAATTGCCCCGTGATCGTGGTCGGTTGTTTAAGTTTGTGAATGTTGTTGTTGATGGATTGAAATGATCTTTATGAGTTTGTAAAAATGAGTTCTTTTGAATATTTTAGAACCCAATAAGAGTCAAATAGCTTTGTTGTTGGAAATACAGACGGTTAAAATCATCATCTTGTCCAAGGTAGCCCGAACATCGGGTAAAAAAATCCATCAGGTGACATTACTACAGTTCGCAAGACAAATGGGTCAATTTCTCCCCATAACTTGCCAAAAACCAATATATAATAATAATTATTATTTTAATTGGCAGTTGTCAACAACAATACGACGCGGCTATGTATATTATTACATATGACGTCACTGCCTTTCGCGGTTACTTTGTCCCGGTGACTAGCTGTCACAGGATAACAGTGGATCCAAGGAACGGGCTGTTTTTGAAACCAGTTCCCATCGGATTTATAAAATGGTCTGCAACATTCAAACTGGGCGACACCGAAACAAAAGCCGACCGCAGCGCCTAGCATCACAAACCTGCGGAGCAAGTTTTTAACTGCTAGAAAAATAAATAGCTAAGGGTCCCAACTGGGACTCGAACCTAGGATCTCTCGTCTTATCGGAATGAATGCGTTAACCAATTCGGTCATTGAGACCTATCTAGGTTACAAACCAGTTCTTCGAACATTCGTTTCCACGCCAAAAATACGGAAAAAGATTAGTCGACCATAATATTGTTAGTTCTGAAATTTCGACCACCACAACACGGGCATGTGCCTAGCATGATGGTGAAAAAAATCCTCAAATTATGTAATAATTACAAAGCAATAAATAAAGAAAAAAAAAATATATATATATAATTTTAAATGTGAGATTTACAAAAATACTTTAAAATAAGCGGTCTTAGTAGCCGAATTGGTTAAAGTGATTAAGTTTAAGGCGTTCATCCCGATAAGAATAGAGATTCTGAGTTCAAAACCCAGTGGCGACCGTTGGCTGGTGATAAAGGTGTTTTTTACAGTAGCTCCACACAGGAAAATAATTTCCCACAGGGCCTATATCATCTTTAGGGATGGTGTGTGGAGGGTTTATTTAAAGAAAGGAAGAAGAAGAAGTTCTGGGAAGGAAATAAGCATCAGTGGTGGGTAGGAATCTGGGGGTCAGTGTATCCAGGAGAGACAGACGGCCATTCAGATCTGATCACCAAACACGGCTAAAGCCATTTCAAGCAACGTTTTAATTCTGAATGGTGGTCTTACACCAGAGCGATACTGAGAGTATCTTTCGCTTTGGAACGTGCGCAAATCTTATATTTATATATTTGTTATTAATAGTTAATTATTGTGAAATAACACAAATTAATCAAATAAAATTAATTTGCGCACGCCGGGATTTGAATCCGCGACCTTCGCATTGCTTGTCGAGGGCCTTATCCCTCAACCATGGAGGCCGTCAAACCTACATTTAATGTAATTGTTATGAAAATAATTTAATAAGGAAAATAATGTTCTAAATTACCCCAGGGTTATTAATATTTGTTTATATTAATAACTCAAATTATTTTACTGGCTACTAATAGTTTCACTTTTTCTCCGATTAGTTAAACTTTTTAACGATAGGGGGATCATGATCGATTTCCTTCACTTCTTGGATTCGCATCTTTAGGGCAGGATGTGAATCCGACAGTCAACAAGTGGATTTTAAATTATAATGGAAATTGTTTATTCGGCGGGTTTTTTCAAGTTAATTTATTCCCATACTCCACAACTACCTAAGATGGATGGAGAAGATCGAAAAACCTGGCGATGATGCAATTGTGAGGGACGTAGGGTCCCCTCGCTGCATCTGGATTCGTCGCAGCAACGTTATAGGTTTTTAGCTAGTGGCTCGTTAGATACGGTCCACAGGTATGCTTAATCTTTTAATATATAAATCTTGTTATACATCCACTCTTTTATTTTATATTTCCAAGCTTCACAACATTAAATAAAATAACAGTGCCCACGCTCTGATGGGAGTATTTCATGCCTACCGACATAATCCAGCATATCTCGTACCCACAAGATTCGGCGTCCAAGATCCCATGGGATTAAAGCTGATGTACCTTTATGTATAACCCTGTAACTATAACATTTAATACACCCACTCAATAAGAGGTGTAAATGTCATGATAACGTGACCACAAAGTAGGTACAAATCACAACACAACCATCCAGTGTCATTACCCATTCAACATCATTACCATGATATATTAAATACCCTAACGAGATAACCCTTATTAATACCCTACTACAAGCCCTACTAATATAACATAATCAATACTAAATACATATTACACAAATGTTATTTTTATTTTTTTTGAAGTTTTAAAACTTATGTAAATCAAACTTATATGATAAAACTAGGAATTATTAGATAAGTTCTGAAAACATTCTAGTTTTTACTGTTGTTACAACTATTTAGAAATTCAAAGAAAATAATATATTTTTTTAATTTGATTTACTTTAAAGAAGAAAAAAAACATTTTAATTCTGCACAGTAATACGATAATAATAGAGGTATATTTAAACAAGTTTTAACTTTTTATACATTTTTATTACCGAACGTTACCGGTTTCAACCTATCACGGCCATCTTCAGACTGGCATAAATTTTCCTTAAACTATAGCATACATACACAACATTTGGGGAAGGGGGTTTCAGGAGCGGTGAACCTTGATTTTATTAAAATTATATGGTTTTCCTATGATAAATTCTATCCGCGTTTTACAGCTGAATTTTTCATTATTTAGTTATTACCAAATTAATCGTTAAATATGCGTTAATCCTGGTAATTACCAAATAGTTGGAAAACTGTAGAATGGAGATTGATGCCATGCAATATATATGATATTATAAAATTATTCATCTAAGGCTCAACGCCTGTCATTTATTTCTACTACAAATGCTCTTTATGCTATGACTATTGCAGATATCTTAAATTCAGGCGTCTTATTGTTTTCTCAAATATTATTATTATTTTTAGATCTATTAGATCATTTTCGTTGAAATTTGACGAACTCTAAGTAGTGTTCTTGAAGTCTTTGGCATTCTTCGATGTATATATGTAGGGAAATGCAACAGTCGGACAAAGGAAGTTTATGAAAGTTCCATTCCAATTGCGTTGTTTCTTCTCGGGAGGTTGTAGCATGTTATTCCATAGAGCATTAGCAGCTGAAACCAAACAATTATTTCTTTAAAACTTCGTTTGCAGTAACTGCGAGAATTTCGATAGACATTTTTTTTTTATTTATCTATAAAAGAGTATATGTACATTGGGTTTTTTTTATACCTGTCTCACTAGGGTGTACCTGTGTCAAGACAGGCGTATAAGTATATAAATGAATGGTGACCAGACAACTCAGAATGAAACCAACTCAGAAGCAACTCAGAAACGTCATTAAGAGTAATGATAAAAAAATATAAAAATTGATTAAATAGGTTAAGTTAGGTTAGGGTTACCGGCTATTTTAAAATTATTTTTTCATACCTTTCTGAGTTGGTTTCATTCAAAATTAATGCCTTAAATCCAAAGGGGCATTGATTTACGTTTAGGAAGCATCTTGGATTAATCCAGACAACAAAAACCTTACTTAAAACAAAATGGCTTATGCAACATTTCTTCATATGCTTTCAAAGAGACTCGTACTTAATTAAAAAAAGGTTATATGCCATATATGTTATATTATCAGATTTAATTTTGAAAAAGCAAACTGTGGAAAGCATTTTTTTAACCTTCCTATACTCGCGCGTTGGTCTCTCAGACAAATTAATAATTCATTATTTTCTCAAAAATTAACAACAATGGGACTTTGAGGTTTTTAGTAGCTTCTTAATTTGTTGTTGTGTGATATTTATTTACTGCTATCGGTATTTTAGGTAAGTAACAATTACTACCAAAAAATACTAATAACGATTAATTCTTAATTTTTTACTATTCTTGATACTTTCGTTCATTAGATTTCAGAGTTTTTTTTTAAATTAACAATCGAAAAAGTTTATTTTTGTTATGAACGTTAGAGTACAAAAAATTATTTTATTTTTCAGAGGCTTAGTTAAAAGTCTGTTTCTACCAAATAAGGTTAAAGTTTTAATATGTTTTTCTTTTTTTATTCAATTATACCCCCTTCTTTATAATACATACCAATAATGCTTAAAAAGTGCATAATTAAAGTAATGCAGACGAGATCAAATCTTGGTCTGAGAGACCGAGTGCTTAGTATTTCAAAAGTATATTATGGTGTTTCTTACCCCAAGCCAGTCCCTTTTGACTAAAATGAAAACAATCGGTAGAAAGCAGTGAGAAGTCCATCAGTCCATCGGGTTTGTGAGGTAAAGTGATGTCGAGGTCAAATGGTTGGAGCACCACGGCAAAGTCTTCTTTGTCATGGAGTTCAGGGGCATTTTCCAACTGCAAATAAATTCACCTTAGGAAACAATTACTAGCAAACCAGAATTCCGATTTTGTCGAAATACAACGCTCGCGAGCGGCCTTTTTTAGAACAAAATAGGTACCCTTCTGTTAGCCGATGACTCGACGTACGGTTTCGACACCTACTATCGCTCACATCAAGGTTTCGGTACAGTGCGGTCCGACAAATATTCTCTGTAGAGTGGGAAGGCCTGTATAATTTATCAAATGTTTATATGTGTTTCGTTTACAATTTGTTCTAAAATCTTCTATATGACAGGCCATACGTATAATAAGTATTTATTAAGGTATTCCACATTTTTATTATGACGGTAACTCGTAGTACAATATAGGATTTTGTAGTACAAATGGAGTCAAAGTTGGAATTTTGTTTGTGACATTAAAAGATAAGCTGCCCCTAGGAGCATAATAAATATCAGTTGTTTAACCTATTTTATAATGCATTATAGCTGGATTGCCGAAAAAAATTGAAAAAACGAAAAAAATACCAAAATCATTAGTCGCGAAGTTTTGAATTTTGATACATTATATTATTTCTGAAAAATAGCAAAATTTAGGCACTTGTTTTCGTTTTCGCCTACATAAAAAAAATTAACGTCTCTCGAAATAAAACCACTTGCAAAGTCTATAAATTATGTTAAATATCTCCTAAACTATACGTAGAAATTCACGAAAATCACACTTAGAGTAAATAAATTTTGCTATATTGACTGGTAAGTAAAATTAATAAAATTAAAATCCATTCACATATCTAGCCTAGCCGTTTTCAATATATTTTATATATCTCAGAAACGTTTTGACATGCAACGGTTACCTTACGCTCAAATTATTGCAAATTTAATTTGCTCTAAATGCGGTTTTCATGAGTTCAATGAACACTCCATAGTTTAAGGCGACCCAATAGTCCAGTAAAAAATCTAAATTGGAAGTCACGCCCTTTTATGGGAGGAGTTTAAAAATACTTGAGAAAAAGCATTTGGAAAGGTTGCAAAAGGTATTTGAGAATTTTTTTTTACATGTTGATTTTGTAAAGACCTATAAAAACATTAACTCATTCTTTTACTTTTATTGTAATAAAACAGAATTTAAAATTGATTTCACGGAACAAAGCGACGCAGAACCTAACGACCGTTCCCCGCTCCGTCCGGAGGCGAACTGATAAAAAACCGGGCGTGACAAGTTATGTAGCCCTTCGGTGAACGGCGAAAATCCAAATTCGTCTACTGCCGGCCGTATTTTGTGAACTTCGGGCGTAAATATCAATTTTTTGCGATTATTATAAAAAGAACTGAATTTGACACATTAAACAACAAAACCATATCCGAGAAGGGGTTTATAAATAGGAGAGTTTGGACTTGAAAGTGTTTTTTATAGACCTTATACTTTATTTTTTTCTATGTTTATTAAAAGAGATAAAAAAAAAACTGACTGATTTTTTAAGGGCCAAGGTATGTTCTACATGCAGTATTTAATTGAAGCATCTATAATACTTCTAAGCAATCAAATTTACAAAACAAAAACATATGATTTTGCATTATTAGTATGGCTTTATCTTAAGAGATATTTGACTTACCAAGGTCAAAGCGCACGTCTACACTTGCCGAGCGCAAGCACGATACCTACATACGCACGACACACATACATCGAAAAAATACGTTGCGGTCACTGAGACCGGTGATAGGTGGTTAAGGGTTAACATAGTTCAGAAGCTTTGGTAATTTTTCTCGCTTTTTTTTTAAATTGCCTTTTTTATATTGTCTCGGAAATTAGAGTATGTATTGGAGTGAAAGAACAAAAGAAACGCCTGGAAGAGAAAGAGAGAATAAAAATGACAAAACACTTCCAAGAAAACATTAAACTGTTTTGGAAGGAAGTCAAAAGGTCCCGGTGTGGTCCAGAGAACGTACGTCTGAAAGTGATAAAATTGAAAGACGGAAGAATATTAATTTACAGGGTAAGAATTGAAACAAATGATAAAATATAGAATGTGCAAGGTGCCTTTATGAGTGGAAGGGGGTGCATGGACCAGATTTTTTCTTTTCTGGCAAAAAACCAGAAACTCTTCTGCGCCTTTGTGGATCTACAAAAAGCATACGACCGAGTCAATGGGAAAAAGCTATGGGAGGTGTTGTCCAAGTATAGAGTGAATACAAATTTCATACAGGCAATTGCGTCTCTATATAATGGTAGCGTTGCATGTGTTAAAGTGAACGGTGGTTTTACGGGGTGGTTTGACAAAAGGTTTTAAGCAAGGCTGCGTAAGGTCACCATGGTTATTCAATTTATACATGGATAATTGTATGCAAGAATTGAAAGAGGTGGGATTGCGCACGAAATTAAGTAATCTGAAAGCATGTTGCCTGTTGTATGCTGATGATGCCATGCTGATTTCTAACAATATGGAAGATCTACAGTCTCGCGTGTCTTGGATGAATGAAGTATGTATGAAGAATGAATTAATTATGAATGTAAGTCAGTGAGTGTAAGATGTTTGAATGTAAGTAAGTCTAAATTCGTATTGTTTGAAAGAGAGAGAGAGTACGAAAACAGTGTACAATTCAGTTATGAATGATGAAGACTTGCAAGTGGTTAATTTTGTGTATCGGGATAGTATGTTTTCAAGATATGGGAAGGCTGATAGAGATATTGAAAGAAGGGTAAATGTAGGTAAATCCATTAATGGAGGACTGAATGCCGTTATCGCTAATAAAAAAACTGTCAAAAGAAGCGATGCCAGAAGTCTACTGTCCTGGTACCTACCCTGATATATGGCAGTGTGGCATGGAACTGGCAGAGGAAGGATGAAAGTAGACAGAATGCTGTTGAAAGAGATCCCTAAGGCATATGTGTGGTAAAACCATGTACGATCGTGTGAAAAATGTGGAGATCCGCAAAGAATGCAAGGCTGATGTAAGCGTAATGAGTAGATAAGATTAAGAAAGGGACCCTCAGATAGTTTGAGCATGTAGAGCGAATAAACAAAGAAAGTAGTGTAAGAAGAAAATGACGCAAATGGTTGGTTAGTAAGTTAGTTTTAGCTCAGTTAGTGCTCAAAATATAGAAAATTTCTTCTACTTAAAAGGGATTGAACATTTTTTTCGAGAGAAGTTTAGTTTTTGAAATATACGGCAAAAACAAAAACAAGTGCCTAAATGTTGCTGTTTTTTACTGAATAAGGCCGAGTACGACGGTTTGCCGAGGTCGAAAACTTGGTGTTCAGAACTTCCTATCTTTCTTCCCCTAACAATACCCTACAAACAGCATCCCCAAAGAAGAGGTAGGCCCTGAGGGGAACTATTTTCCTCAGGGCCTCCTGTGTGGAGCTAATGTAAAAAAAAATGAAGGGTGGGTAGGAATGTAGGGGACAGTGGGTCAAGGAGTGATGGACGTATGAATCCAGAGTGAGTCGGAAGAGACCAACTGGAAAGATCTAGTGGTCGCCCTCAACCAGTCTCTCCCGATCCGGTCCGCCACGCAGTAAGTGGGAAGACCACTCCGAAAATCTGGGCACCCCTGCTAAGTCACCAAACGCAGCGAATCACTTGGGGTGGTAAAAATATTTAACTAAAATTGTTTAACCAGCGCAACGCTGGGTATTAATGGTAGTACACTATTGTTTATAATTACCGAAAATTAATCCCAACATTTTATAAAAAAATTATTTACATAATACATCTGACTGAACATCATTGAAACGTTCGGTCAACCCTAAACCATAAAGGTATATGAAATGTTAATGTATATCCAAAAATCAATAAGTTTAACTTTTTCTCATAATATTTCTTCCAGGAATCTTTTTGATGTTGTATTTTCTAATGAAACTTTTCTCCCGATGCGTTTTTTTGGTTTTTAGCGGAAAAAATTCTTAATCTTGTTAGGCGGATGCCGACCAACTGCGTGGCACGCCCGATTGAGAGATACCTTTTTTTACAATCGTTCCACACAGGAGACCCTGAAGTAAAAAAATAAGTAAAAACATCCTAAGGTGCTGGTTATCTTTGGGGATGTTGTGTGTTGTTTTATTACTATTTTATTATTGACATAATGTATGCCGCCGGAAGAGCCGGTTAGTGGCTGAGTTGGCATCGCGTTTGCTTCCCACCCGGGCGTCGCGTGTTCGATTCCTCGGCTGGCGAAGACCTCCATCACGACACAAACAACATTTTCCGCATATTGTGGTGATAGTAGGAGATTTGCAAACATTGTTGGGTTATTCGTAACCCGGGAATGTCGGTCGTTCTTTATAAAAAAGAATAAAAAAATAGTTCCCCTAAAAATTATAACCTCTCCAACTTTTTCATGAACGACATGACTTTTAATGAAATGAATTGAATAAATTAGAATATTCAATTTTTTTATAAGAAAAACTCTATTTTATAACTTTTGGGGTTATTCCCATCAATGTAATATATCATTGAAGAAGAAGATAACAATAATAATCTAAATGAAAATTTGAAAGAGAACAAGACACAGAAAAACAGAAAAAAGTTAATGGTCGCAACTGGGACTCGAACCCAGACCTCTCGTCTAACCGGGACGTGCGCGTTAACCAATTTCGCTATTGCCACCTTTTGTCAAACCCTCCATAATTGTCAATCTCATATTTCAAATATTTAGAATTATCAATATTATCTGCAACTAATTATTTTTCCATTTTATATGCAACTACCCCTTTTTTCTCAGAATAGAATCCTAACATCCTCTGCGACAAGATCATTATTATCTCAATACTTGAAGGGCACATGACAAAAGCATCTTGGTTTTTCTTTGGATATCGTATATTTTTTGGCTTAAATATGTTTTTATTTTTTTTTATTGTTTTAAGAACATAAAACGGGCGTGTTGCTCACAACTTACATATAATTAATCATTTTAAATTAAACAATAAAAAGACGCAAATTAAATGAGAATCAAGGTGGGTATAACCCGCCTTAGCTCTAATTTATATAATAGAATACGTAACTACCAACAAAACAATTTATTATTGATATTGTCACCTGTGCTAATGGCACACTGATTTGGTACTTGGTACTTAGCTAGAATGAAGAGTTAATCCTTTGATACGTTTGTCATAAAAAGTAACAAAGCCACTGCACAAATAATATGGCAAAAGTGTGATTGGCACAGAATTGAAAGAAAACTGATGTCACCAATTTACTTAAAACCTTTCGACTCATGGACCTCAAATTGATTTTCAATAGATGAAAAAATTTCGCTATTATTTGCTAAATTAATTTCACCTGTAACAGCAACAATTGACTTCAGGCTCACAGGCATTCCTACAACATAGTTCTCTATTCAGTAATTAAGGCGATAAATACAATAAAAAATCTAGTGCAGTTCACACGCGGTAGGAGCGAAACTTCACCAAAAAATCTCAACCAAAAGTGACATCATAATCAAAGCGGCCAATGAGCGCAGTTTGACGCTTCGTTGGTACTGTAATGCGTTATTTCTGTTTCATCGGAATTTTAAATCACAACGGCGCAAAAGAAGTTTCACTTCAGAAACGCTTGGTACTTCTACGCTGCCTAGAAAAATTGCTTCTCATGAAAAACAATATCCCTTTTTTCCTTTGTGTTGTAGTTTGAAATACGAAAAAAAAATTGTCTGAATGATATAATTGAAGATAAACGGTCAAATAATGAATAACATAATTTGACCGGTCAGTGGTTGGGCATTTGAGTATTTGTTTGGGTCCCACCCAGGCGTTATGTGTTCGATTCCTCGGCTGGATAAATCCTCCATCACGACTAAAGCAACGTTTTCGGTTTACTGTGGTGGTAGTTGAAGATTTTCGAATATTGTTGGGTTATTCGTAATCCAGAAGTGTTTATCTTTCTTTAAAAAAAAAAGAATAAAAAAACAGGCATATACAAAACTTTGGTTTCAACTCCTATTTATAATGCGGTTTGAGAATCCGAAGAGTACATAATATATGGAGGGGTGGAAAGTAGTTCTCGGGAGCGAGTTAAAAAAATAGTAATTCGAAAGACCAAGTGTACGATTTTTATGTGTAGGTGTCAATGTAGGATTTTTTTGCAAGAATCGAATAAAATCAAACTAAGGAACACAAACCAACTGTTGAAGAGCAAAACATGGTTTTATCTTGAAAATACAATAGCAAAACACAATAATAATTGCTCGTCGATAATCATGTAATGTGCAACCCTCGTCTTCAAACTGTCAATATTCATAAATGACCTCAGGTAGTAAAGAAGATATGTCTTCAAATTCTAATGTAGCCGCGATTTCTCCTGAGCTGTTCGAGCAGACCCCTCATCCATAAATTTTGCCCAAAGCAGAATAACATTTTAGCACCTCCCGCACGCACACTTTGGAGCGACCGAGTTACCCCTTTTTTTTTAAAGAAAGACAAACATTCCCGGGCTACGAATAACCCAACAATGTTTGAAAATCTCCTACTACCACCACAGAAAGCCGAAAATGTTGCTTGTGTTGTGATGGAGGTATTAGCCAGCCGAGGAATCGAACACGCGACTCCCGGGTGGGACCCAAGCGCGATGCCCACTCAATCACTGACCGGTCAAAAGTAGCGCGGGACTCCGAAGTGTGCATGTGGGAGGTACTAATGTTTTCACACAGGAGCGTGGAGAACTGGAGCAGTTTATATTTTGAGAATGTCAAAATTTAGAAGAATCATAAAATATCATTATTAAAGATTCTGTCGTACCTTTTCATTTCTTTAAAATTAATGAGATTGTAAATGTTTGTATAAATACCATGTATCACTGTAATTTTAACTGACTAAAGTACAAATTAGTTAATAGCATTAATTTAAACGACTACTATCAGCTAGTATAATATAAATACTACACGATTTACATTATTTGTGAATAAAATAAATATTTTTACGCGACCTTTGAAAAAGGAATAGGTACACATGGTTATTAATATAATCCGGATACTATTTAAATTTTTGTAAATTTAATTTAATATTTAATTTTTAATAATATTATAAAGTTGAAAGTTTGTATGGATATATGGATGAATTAATGTATGTTTGTTACTCTTTCACGCAAAAAATACTGAATGGACCTTAAAAATTCTATCACTTGTAGAAAACTACATTATTTGCGAGTACTATAGGCTGTATATATTGGTAAGCTCTGGCGTTGTGAATGAGCTCTGGCGTTATGAAATTATTTATTATACGTTTGTTGTCCAGACGAAAAGCAAAGCGTTGCTAAGTGATTGTTTGACGTGCGCTGTCATTTTCCTATTTGTTTGGGTTACTTGGAGATGCCTTTGATAGTAAAAACTCAAATATATATAAAATACTAATCAAATTATAAATAATTATTTCTATTATTTAAATTATTTCTATTTAATTATTTAAATTATTTCTATATATGATAAATATTTATATCTTATTATAAATACTTATGTTATAAATGCGATACTGCGCGTGTTTGATTGTTACGTTTTAATAGGTGGCAAGCAAGCTTTTTGAATGTACAAGTATGGAGTGGAGAGGGGGAGAGGGGGGGGGAGTTGGAGAGGAGAGGGGGGCTGGGAGGGTGGGGGGAGGGGAGGGGGGATAGGGAAGGTGGAGGAGGCGGAGTGGGAAACCCTCTAATACTATGCAAGTGAAGCCAGGGGCAAAAGCTACTATATTATAAATAAAAAGAAAGTCCAAAAACGTGCGTCCCGCAAAAACTCATAAACGAGTCCCGGTACAATCAAGGGAGTCATATGGTGTGATAGATCTCTATCCCCCCTCCAAGATGAAAGGAGTGGCGGAGTATTTTGGTGAGTCTAAAAGTTTCGGATGGTTCGCTAATGCTCAAGAATGTTATAGAAAGAGACAGCTCTAGAAGCTTTCAGAAATGAGTGGCGGGGCGTGTCGGTGAGTCTAGAAGGTTCCGGAAAGATCTAGAAGGCTTAATAAAGCTGTAGAAAGTTTTGGAAGGAGTGACAGAGATTTCGGTGAGCCAAAAAGGTTCCAAAATGTTCTGGATAGTTCGCTAATGCTCTAGAAAGTTGTGGAAGGAGAATGTTTTAGAAGCTTTCAGAAATGAGTGGCGGCGAATCTGGAACATCAATGTGGAACAATCCAGAATATTCGAATGATGTACTGAGCGAAGCCGGGTAAACCAGCTAGTTATTAATACAAGAGACATTATCAAAACACCAACATTTACATGTCACTTTGTTAACTCACTAAACCAACAAAAGTGATGTGTTACGTAAAATAACTAATTAAATAGCCTTTCGGAAAAATTACAGAGAACAATAATGTGAAAAGAAAATGAATGTAAAGGATATTAGAACATAATACGTGATATGTATTTTTGCATGTTTACCCCTTTGCCTGGGTTAGCCTGTATTTGTTTGAAATAAATATGTCTTAGGTTTTTACACAGAATATTTGTTTTATAAATACAAACATACGAGACATTATGATAAACATAAAATAACTTATTCCATTATTATTACTTTTGTTTCTAATGGTGCGTATAGACATGCGAACCGAACCGCTAATCACGTTCACGCCGCTTGGGATTGTTTATTGTTTATATATTTTTTACATTATATCCACACAGGAGGCTCTGAGGAAAAAAATCCCTATGGCATCTTTGGGGATGCTGTGTGGAAGGTCTTTTTAGGTAAAGTAAAGAGAGGAAGTTCTGGGAAGGAAAAAGGTATGAGGGTTGTGTAGAAATCTGAGGGTCAATGTATTCAGGAGTGACGAACGTATGAATCCATCCCTTCCACTATGGTGCAAGGCAATGGGTCGAGAGAGTCCAGCTGGAGAGGTCAAAACTAAAACCATCCTCTCCCGATCCGCCCCGCCACGCAGTAGGTGAGCAAAAGCATCCACCGCCAAGACCTAGACAAACCTTACCCCTACGAACCCGAGCACCCCTGCTAATTCACCAAACATAGCGTTCCACTTCGGGTGGCCTATGACAGTGGTGTTGGTTATCCAATAAATGGTTCAAACGGGCGGCGGTACCCGTACCCGACACCCGAATTGAATTGTTTCTTTACGTGGTATTATTGTTTACATTTAAATTTAAACCTCACAAAAATAACACAAAATAATGTTTCATCTTAATACCAATGTTTGGCGAGCGATATGCTGAAATAGGTCAAGCCAAATAACGCCGGCGCTTTTATAGCTACATAAATCTGTCGGCCCATCATGTTACAAATAATTTCTTACAAATAATGGATACCTCCTCAGCCGAAAGAAACTAAAACATTATATTGGAGAAAACCTGTAGGGTGACCATCTGTTGATATTTTATTTTAAATAATATACTTTGCTTTGTCCGTTATTTGTTTTTAGGGTGTTATGCCGTGGAGCGTAACATGGCAAAAAACCCCGAAAACAAATAACGAAAATACTTTTGGCCGTGAAAATCTTAAAATATATTTTGCTGTTAATTTAAAATGGAAAATAATGGAAAGAGAGAGAAAAAATATTATGTTTTTAATTTAAAAATGACAATATGAAAAATATTTTTTTAAATTCTTCGTTCCTTTGCAATGATTGACGGCCGGCATAGTCCAGTGGTAAGGCTCTTGACTAGCACTCCGAAGGTCACGGGATCGAATCCCGGCGTGGCCAATAAATGTTATTTGATTAATTTGTGTTATTTCACAATTTATTCATTTAAAAACAATATATGGTATGTTTGCGGCACGTTCCAGAGTGGAAGATACTCTCAGTATCGCTCTGGTGTAAGACCACCATTCAGAATTGAAACGTTGCTTGAAATGGCTTAAGCCATGTTTGGTGACCAGATCTCAATAGCCAGGTACTTCCTCACCTTCCTCTTCCCCATCTCCTTCCCCTCCCCACTACCTTCAGCCGCACAACATACCCAAATTGGGGATGCCATTCTCCCACTGGCTCCAGACGGGAGTATTTGGGACTCTTGTGCGATATTCATGTAAAAAAAAAATCGTTGTTCAGTTGAACGTTCGGCTCGCGGTTCGGCTCGCGATTCGGCTCGCGGGTCTGCTCACAAGTGTATATGTGCCATTAGAACACTCAAAGTACTAATGAGCTCATCGTGTTTCTGTTTATTTAAAATTATAATACGTATTTTTTACCTCAATGTCAATCTGCTGCCATCTTTTCGCAATTTCCCTAGATTCTTTGAATTTGTCTAATCTTTTTGTTTGGGCTCCAAATAAGCACGAACATAAGATCGTATGCAGAATCTCACATGTGGGAGGCGTTCCTTTGAGTTTACCGAAGAATTCTGGAACATCTAAAAAAATGGTTTTTCATATGAAGCTTATTTACTACAACCATATACAGTTCTGGTGGTAATCTGACTGCTCTGGTAAAGTCTACAAATCCTGGACTTATCTTACATATCAGGGTTTTGAATTATACAGTACAAAACAGCAAGAAGCCTAGCAATGATTACTGGATAACTAGTATGGGATCCATACGGCCCACAGCAATGGGAGGCATGCAAAAAAGAAGAAAGTTGATCCTGACGATGTCCTGAAATGAGCAAACCTGGATTTTGTTATATAAATAAAGCCAGTGCCTGTGAGGGAGGAAAAATAAAAACCGTGAACTTTAAGGCATTTGAATAAAGAAAAACCTGTGAATGTCGTAAGCTGGTCCCTAGAAAGCATAGTGGAAAATGAATGATCTTAAATAAAATGTTACTGCATACCTGGGGCTGGCACTAAGTTTACTAAAGTTCTTGGCAAATTATCCTTAAGAACAAGGAGAGCTTCCAACAGTTCCTTCCTATGTCTTTCGAGAAGCTTGAACGGTGACTTATCATAGCAAACAAAAGAGCAGACATCATTTGCTCCTATCAAGAGTGTGATGAGCTAGAATAAATGATACAAAATATCGGTAAACGTAGAAGAAGTTCTCAATACTCATCAGCTGTGACTTAATCTTATATTTTGACTTACCATAATTAGATAAAATAAAGCAAATAAAGTTAATTGTTTTTTTAAATAAATATATTTGAATTGTCTACGGTTTTCTGAAGAACCATTTACTACGTACATTGAAAAATCACGAATTTATGCAAACGTACACGAGAAATTCAAATACTCATTAAGTAGCCATGTTTACGTGTAGTATGTTACATGTATACGTGAGCATAAGATATATTCTTAACGTGCCTTATATTAACACCATATACTCGTAGGTACCTCACAGTCATAAAAATCGCACAGTGATCGGAGTGGAAACGGTGTTTTTAAAAAAAAAAATTTTTGAAAAATTTTATAAAAAAGAAATAAAAGTTAATCAAAGGAAAGTGTCACAGATAATCTTAGAAATTAAATTATATTTTTTAATATTTGTTTCATAAATGCGTTCATACATTGCTAAAGAAAAAATAAATGTTTTAGTAGTTTTCGCCTATATTTTTTTAATTGTTGCAATCCCGTTAAACCGCAATTAAAGAGTTTGTCAACAGGATGTTAATGTTCAATTACAATGTTTACAATTCTGGATATTAATGTTCAATTGCAATGTAAATATATATACTAACATAATATTATTGCTAATTATAATATAGCTATACAGTGTGAAATATTTTGGTAATAAGCAGAGTTATTGAAATATAAGATCTATCTTAGTGCAATCTGCTGTTGTTACTGGGTGGGATTGTGATTCCCGGCGTCGCCGATATTGTTAGCCAATACTAGTGCACTCATTCAAAAAATCAACTGAATTAACGAATTATTTCCGTATTCAAATCATATTTTTAACCAATACTACACACCTTCCAAAAAATCAACTTATTCATTATCAAATTTTCACAATCTCATAAAATATTTTGCATTCAGGGTGGAAGATACTATCAGTCGCCTGGTGTAAGACCACCATTCAGAATTGAAACGTTTCTTGAAAATGGCTTTAGCCGTGTTTGGTGACCAGATCTGAATAGCCAGGTACTTCCCAACCTTCCTCTTCCCCACCTCCTTCCCCTCCCCACTACCTTCAGCCTCACAACATACCCCAATTGGGGATGCCATAGTCTCACTGGCTCCAGACGGGAGCAGTTGAGATTCTTGTGCGGTATTCACTGTAAAAAAGAAAAAAAAACTAAATGAACGAATTATTTCCGTATTCAAACTACTGCCATCAACTAGAAGTCCACCGACAGCCATCATAGCATATCTCTTGTATTTAAATAAGTTCTTCAAGCGACGGGAAAAGTATATCGAAATCATATTTTTGGTAATCAAAATGTAATCAATTAGTCGTAAATATTAATTTCACATTAAGCTTCAGCTTAATATTTGATTATTTGTTTACCCAGTGGAATGATCAAGGTAAAACTTGTGTACTATTGAAGTAAAGATTCTTCTCGAACGAAAGAACAGCATTAGTACTTTTTTAGTACAATGTGAGTAATTTTAAAGCGTTTGTTATGGTTAAGGAATTGTTTTAAACGTGTTTTCTTATGCTCACTTTCCAATCTCTTGTTATATTAACCCTGACATCTCTTTTAAGCCTTTTGATTAGTTCTTTTGCCATGTAAACAATATCCCTGGACTTAGCACCAATCTCCGCGATATTGAACTGCGTGGCTAGTTGGTGACCATAAGCATCGTCCACTGAATACCCAAAGAGGTTTGGGTTATATACTTTCAGAATGTTGGGTAGTGTAAGGTATTCCCTCCAAGTTCCTTGACCACCTGAAAAACGTAAATTCATAGGTATTAAAAACAGAAAGCAATTTTGAAGAAAAAAAAATCTCAACCAACCAACGTCCCTATATCCGGGAGACTGCTATTACTCCTGAGCTACCTCAGCAACCATCGGCATGGTGCTATTTCAATACATAAACATAGCGTCATCTTATCTTATAAATACCTTATAAACTATAATGGCGTTACTCCCCAATTAAAACACGAAAACACACGTGAACACAAGCAATCATTTATCAATTAAGCTGAGTAGTTTTGTTAACAATACATTTTTTTATAATAAAATTGAACTGAATTGGTAAATATTATAAAATGTATTTTAATTATTTAAATAAAAATAATAATTGATACTGATAATAATTGGGGTGAACAATAAAATAAGTCACAAAATGCGTTTTTTATTAGTGAATATGTTAGTCCAAATTAAACCGCAAATGTAACCCTTACAACATTCGTCAAAAGTCACCATTAAGAGGTTCATTTTGAGAATTTTCACAATCACATAAAATATTTTGCATTTGATAAAGAGTGATAAAAACACATAAGTCTGACTTATGTTGTTAGGAATTGATTTTGTTTTCTGATTTAGATTTTTAAAGAGATACACACATAAGTCGGATATACGTTATTAGGAACTGGTTTTTTGTAGCTTAAAATGTTATGACTTATTTGTCTGTGACATTCTATTATTTAAAATTCACTGCCATTGCTGTGATTCTTTTAACGATTCTACTTATTATTTGCGATAATTATTATTAATATTTTTGAATGTAGCTTTCACTTTGTGGTTATCCATTATAGAAAAATGAAACAATACAACTTTGTATAAACCACTTTTTTTTCAATTATTATTAAGATCGTTAGAAAAATCGGAAGCAGATGTAAGCTTATTGTTGTGTTAGCTGTGCAACAAAATCAACAAACACACGAAGGTAAGGCATTCATTATTTATTGTCAAGTTTTTTATAATCAGTCGTTCTTAATAGTATTGTCATTCGGTAGTTTTGATGAATATTTTACGTGGTAAATTGGACCGACCACAGATTGCATACATTTAAGTCAGATCAATTGCTGGCATAATGTACACATTAAATTTGTTCCTATCAATTGAAACACTTAAATTAATTTATATATCTCTCTCAGAATCTATTATAAGATATGGATTAACAATATGGGGATATACTACTATAACCAATACGAAACAAGTCCAAGTTGTACAAAACGCAATTGTAAAATTATAAGTCGCCCCTAATATTTCCAAACAGAGACATAATACACAGTTGCTGTTTCATAGTGCAAAATTTTACCTGTTAAGGCAATACTATGGCATAAAATTATAATTCAGCATATATTTACCCCGCAGCATAAAGAGAAATTAGAACATATATGCACCACTAGATTCACGCGCAACGACGGGTTAATAGTTCCGAAAATTAATAATAAGTACGGACAGAGAACGTTTGAATACATCATACCGAAGATATTTAATTTATTACCTGACACTATAAAGCAATGTAATTCTATGAATAAGGTTACATATATGGTGAAAAATTGGCTATTGGAAAAAAATATTTATATTGATATGTATGAAAAGATGTATGAAAAATGTTGAATCTGTAGATATAGGATGATTAACTAACTAACTAAACTATAAGCACCTGTTGAAAAGCCAATTCAACTGGCCTAGCAGGACTTGTTTGTTGATATGTATTAACTATTATTTCAATAAAAATAAGGTTTAAAAAAAAGTTATTTATTGCTCACATGGAAACATTTCTTTCGTGTATTATTCCTAGATCAGTTATGGATAATGTTCCCTAAATTGTTGTGACTACCGTTGGTATCTCCTAAAACTCACGGAAGTGCAACGGAATCTAGGACTGGAGTATACATCGCGTTCTGGAAAATTGCACGAAGCCCGCAAGATGATATCATTAGTAAACTGCAGATCAAAGTGCAAAGATAGAACACCGGAGTACAAACTTTTGGATATTTTTAATGAATGATGTTCATTTAACAACTGCTGATGACCAATATCTGAAAAGGGTGCGGATAATGCATTGAACAGGACTAAACAGTAAAGTTCTTAACTTTTTATCTCCAGTAATACCTACTACCAATCCTACACCAGGCCTGGTATCTTCAATAGCATTTTATAAACGACAGTTATAGACATTTAATACAACTATCCATGAGTCATTCATTCATATGTTACATGTGGTATGAGGCACTCGCTGGACGTGGTGCAAATCAAATTGCTTCATGTAATTTTTTTTTCGTTTAAAAAAGAACGACAAATATTCCCGGGTTACGAATAACCCAACAGTGTTTGAAAATCATAAGCATAATTTGCCTGCAACTGACTTCAGACACTCAAAAACATTGATGTCACCGACCAGAAAGTTTTCGTCCTGGGAACTTTTACGTAGAAGTAGACAGTGATCACGCATTCATTGAAAAAAAGAGGAAAATAATTTCTCAGATCAATCATCCATACGATTGGTATCAAGTTATGTGGCAGTCGTTTCGAGGTTATTGAAATGAAGAAAGATGATTTTTTTATCTTTACTTAAAAGACCATTCGTTCTACGAAGATGAGATTCAGAAGGATTGCCATTTAAGAGGCAAGGTGAGAGAAGGCTTTTTGTCATTAAATATAAATTTAAATCCAATATTCGCTAGTTTATTCTCATACTAAAACCAGCAAGCTTCGTGCCATTTAAACGATGCAATGTTACGCATTTGGTAGAGAATTACATTTTCTAAATAATTTCAAATATGATAATTTAAAATCTTGTCCAAAATGCGCAAAACATCATGATGTAAAAGTTTGCACCGATGAGGATATTCAGTGCATCAATTGTATAAATATACTTTTAGAGGAGAAGAAACCTTTTATGCTTATGGTGAGTGAAGATATTCAAGATAGTGAAATTAGATTTGAACATTATAATACCATCCGTTGCGACTCACATATTCGACATACAGGAGGAGTGATGATTCTCTTAAGCAATAAAGTTCCATATGAAATAATATCAAACAATCAATTTGAAATTAGATCAAACAATCAATTTGAAGTTAGATCTTAGCCATCACCATTAAATCAGGAACCAAGAAAGGTTCCAAAGCAAGTGCGACTTTTTAACATATTTTCAAAGATGGTGCATGGAAAATTTACAAGATGATATAAACATTATGGCTGGAGATTTTAATATAAATTTTAAAGCAAATGCAGACATATACACAAAAAACTGAAATCTATTATTGAAGGTGCAGGGATGAAATAATAAGTCAAAGATTATACACGAATTACTTGTATCTCAAAAACGGTGATTGATCTGGAATCTCAAATAAATTCAACTTAAATATTAACGTACTAGATAATCCTAAAATTACTGACCACAGCATCATTAAAATTCCAATAAATGACAGAGAAAAATGCAACTCCAGTAAAGAAACACAAATAACAACATTTAAAAGTTTAGCAAAAATACAATAAAGAAATTTTCATTCAAACCTTAGAGACTATTAATTGGAATGGAATAAATCAAATGGAATATAATAAAAAAGCTGACCAGATGATATTAAACTTTAAAAAATCTATTGATAAAATTGTTCCAGAACAGAAGATTCATAAAGGAAATAATAATAAATGGTACACAAGCGAACTATAGAGATACATTTTATAAAAGGATATGCATTACTAATAGTACTTCGGATTGGGATAACTACAAAAAAGCGAGAAACAAATACTCCACTAAAGACATAAAAAGAACGCATAATGATTACATAAAAAAATAAAATAAACTCAGAAGAAGGGGATCCCAAAAAAAATTGGAAAAGCATAAAATTGGAAAAGCATAAGCAGGAAATCAAAGACGACATACAATTAGTAAACTTTCCAAAAGAGATAAACGAAGAAAACATGGCTAATAACTTTAATAAATATTTAAATGAAAGTATCACACAAATTAACAAATTTATACCCAACATTGCTGTTAACCTCACAAATGATAATATCGACCCGAAAAAAGAATCATTGGTTTTCAGAAAAATAAATGCAGAATATTTATTTAACATTTTAAACAAAATAAAATCGAAGAATAGTTCAAATAGATTAACTGAGTACAATAAGAGATGCTTTTCCAGTAACTGGATCTACTCTATTAAATATTATTAATGAGACGATTTAAGAAGGAAAATCTTCACAGACATGGAAACTATCTACTATCTATCTATACCGGTTCCAAAGGTTAAAAATACCAGAAAATGTGAAAAATTTCGATCAATCAACACCTTACCAAAATATGAACAGATTCTTGAAGTGATAATAAAAGAACAAATCTTTCAATACCTAGATAAACACAATATTTTATATCAGGAGCAGTCAGGATTCAAATCGAATAACTCATGTGAAACAGCGTTAAACGCAATTGTCGAAGAATGGAAGGAAGGAATTAATAGTAATAAATATATCTTAGCAATATTTTTGGATTTTCAAAGGGCATTCGAAACTATAGATCGAGAAATACTGATAAAAAAGCTTAAAGAAATTGGTTTTTCATCTGTAGCCATTAAATTAATAGAAGGGTATTTGAAAGACAGAAAACGGATAACAAAAATTAACAATCAGTTTTCAAAACCAATGGAAAATAAATTAGGAGTATGGCAAGGGTCGGTCCTTGGACCTCTATTGTTCATTCTCTATATTAATGACATTGTGAAAATATTTTCAAAATGCAAAGTACGACTATTTTCCGATGACACTAATATACTTAATTGGAGATAACTTTGAAGAACTAATAAATATTTTAAATAATGAGCTAAGCAACGTATCAAGATGGCTAAAAATCAATAAGCTTAAATTAAATTAAAAAAAAATACAAAATGAATGGTGATTGGATATAAGAAGACATCCAGTGAAAGCAAAATTAAAATTGATGATGAAATTATTGAAAATGTTACTGAAATGAAATACTTAGGAGTTATATTAGATTCCAAACTAACATTCAACAAGCATGCTGAATATACACAAAAGAAAATTGGAAAGAAAAAAACATTTTTTTGGTAAGAATTCTATCTGCAAATCGATTATTGCTCCACATTTTAACTATTGCTCGACTAATGTAATGATCGAGAACAGAATAAGTTTCAAATTCTACAAAACAGGGCAATGAGAATAATACTACGGCAAAATAGATTTTCAAAATTTAACAAAATGTTAAAGGAACTGAATTGGCTAACCGTGAAACAGATGCTGACCTTGAATACGATGATATTTATACATAAAATAATTTACAACATTTTACCAAAATACTTTTCAAATAAAATTATATTCAACAAGGACATTCACAGACATAACACAAGGACGTGCAAAGAAATCAGGCTTCAAAAAAGGACAAGGCGAATACGCAGAACAGCTTACTGTACAAAGGGATGAAGTTATATAACAAGCTACCAGAAACTTTAAAGTCCACACCAATTGGAAAGTTCAAGACGTATTATAGCAGCTACATAAAAACTACATCAAATTTAGTTAGCAATATAAAATATTATAATTAATTAGAAATTTGTAAACTTAAATGTACAAATTACTAAAATAAAATTAATAAATAAACAAACCATACTTTACCAATAAATGTTGAAAAGAAAGGGAATTTGATGTCAATGGTGGGTTTAATCCCTTCAATATTTCAGCAGTTGTACCGCCAACTTTCTACAAACAACGTGTCGGATCAAGACCCAGATCTTGTGGATAAAGGTAATATTGATTAGTGTTTTTTAGTTTATATTCCTGGTTTAGTCTGAAGTTGCAGGTTTACATATTAATATACATTATTTTTCTCATGTCTTGATCATTATTTCAGTAAATGAATGGCTAAAACATTTTTTTCCATGTTGCATCCAAACACATAAGTCATAGATGTTGTCAATTTGTAATGCTACTGAACACATCAGTCATGTACCTCGTGTATTGTTCACTATTATTCACTATAATTTAAAAAATATATAAATAGCCAAAAAAGGTGCTTAAATCATAATAATTTTATATTCTTTATTTATTTTAAATTTTTAACTTTATGAGTAAAATCTCAAATTATAATATTTAATTAAATGAAGAAAATATTAGCTAAACTCAATCGAAAATGTGGAGACAAAAAAAAACAAGTGTGCTTTAGACCACACGACTGAAGTAAAACTTCACTAACTTTTTATATCTCCCTCTCAACTTCCATTCGCCTCACACTTTTCATAACGCTCTCGTCACGCATTCACCAGCTTACTCCCCAAGTCAAGCGTGCGTAAAGAAGCTTTACTTCAAAAATCAAAAAACGATATTGGCACCTCTGGGACTCGAACCTAGGACCCTTTGCTTACATGGCAAGTGCTCTACCAACTGAGCTAAGGTGTCTATATTAAATTCGGTCACCTTTTAACTTTATCATACTTCGACTAAGAACTACTAACATTATCTTAATTTTCTTAACGCACATATTATTGGCTGCTATTTTTATATAGGTATATGTACATATTATTGGCTGCAATCTTTATGAAAATGAAGGTAATGTTAGTAGTTCTTAGTCGAAGTATGATACAGTTAAAAGGTAACAAAATTTTGATAGTAGAGCTTTGCATTCCAAATTCTTGAAAATTCTTGCAAATTAGTAAATAGTAAAAGCAAGTCTGACATCGGATATAAAAACACATACTGTCAATTTTTACATTACCTATAGACCAAGATATGCCTCTATTTTCCGTTAAAAGATCAAAAATATTAGATGCAACAGCTCCGACTCCTGCTGTTATTGAGTCTCCCATAGCTGCAACAATGTCTATATCTCCCGGCCTCAGGCGGTGGACTGACGTTGGTCTGACTTCAGACCTGGCTCTTGGAAGCTCTCCATCATAAACCCTGTTTGAAGTCCACCCCAATCGACTTCTCCTTTTCTTACTGGTTGGTACATCTTTTGGTCCAATGAAACGGCAGGGAAATTCGGTTGATAGAGGAACCCTATTCTGCATTCTCTGAATATTGAAAAATAATTTATTTATTCTAATTAATTCACAATAATTAGCAATATTTTTAAATAATTGTAACTGCTATGAAGTCCTCACTGAGTGACCCGTGGTAACCATCAAAATTACAGATTTAAGTAACTAACCACCACGCTGTTTCCTAGCAGGGGTACGCAGAAAGAATAGATCTGTGGTGGCACACACTTCTTGGTTCATTTCATTCGTATATTTTCTCACTGACACGAAACGACTAAAGTATTTGATTTCCTTGATCACGACATGTCTTTCTCGGGCGTTCCCAACTTATTTTTATCATTAATGTTATGTATTCTCCTTACGTTCCATTCTCCGTATGGGTTTCTCTGTTAATCCTGACCATTACGTTCGAATCAGCCTTGCATTTTTTCCAGATCTCAACATTTTTAACAGGGTCATTCAACATTTTACCGCACGTACGCCTCAGAGAACTATTTTCTACAGCATCCAGTCTACTGTTGATTTATGTCAATTTCAATTAGGTAAAACACTTTTATTATTATTAAGCCCTTGATACAGAAAATAACAAGTTATACAATTAAACCAAATAATGGACATGGAGGTTATCCACCACTTACCGCCCTGGTATAAGTAACAGATGTGTACTCTTTCAAGGCTCTCGCAAGATTCTAATTTTTTTGTTAAACGAAGCTACATTTATTTATTTTGAACCAATGTAGACCTACAGTGTCCCTGCATACGTTGTTAGAAAGCGGTATGCAAGTGCTTAACAGGAAAAAACATAATACAACAAATCCGGTAAAAATACAAGCAAAAATAATAGTTAAAGCAAAATAATAAATAATAATAAGACGCTCATGAGGCAGCATTGTATCATGTGAAAAACCTTATAAGCACAGTGGAGGTAATCCACCTCTTACCCGCCTTGGTATAAGTAACTGATGGTTACTCCTTCAAGGCTCTCCCAAGATTCTAATTTTTTTTTGTTAAACGAAGCTACATTTATTTATTTTGAACGAATCTAGACCTCCAGTGTCCATGCATACGTTGTTAGTAAGCAGTATGCAAGTGCTTAACAGGAAAAACAAAATGCAAAAAATAGGTTAGTAAGACAGACTTCAAGCAAATTCATTGATTTGAATGGTTTATTCAAAATTGCATTTTGATTAAACAATCGATGGTTTACAAAAAGTCATTCTCAAAGAAGGTATTTTGAAAGTTTCAAACATTTCCTATACATAATATAGCAATACATAGACAGCTACTCACTTATATAGAATCTATGTACAAAAAAATGTAAATATATATATATATATATATATATATATATATATATATATATATATATATATATATATATTTGTATCGTGTATTGCACTCATTTCCGAGTTTTTTCCACTAAACCGAAAAAGATTATCATTTGGTTAGGTTTGCACGGGTTAGTTAACCTTTTATGGGCCAGAATGTGGTATTTTTGTTTTGTTTTTATCGTTTATTACAAAAACCGACATATCACAAAAACTAATATTTTCCCCTTTCTATTGTTTTATTATTTTTTTAAATAACTATTACTCACATTACATCGCTTGGCTTCCCGTAAAACTATCGGATTCATTGAGCTCCTGCCAAGGATTTTGGTACCCAGATCTCTCAAACCGTGATACCAAGCTAAATCCTGACGGAGCTGAGCAAAGCAGAGTTCTAATAGAAGCATTGTGCTGAAGAGCTGCCATTTCACTTTACGGATGACCTGAAAATAAATGGAGTTATAATAGTTATGTTAAAAATCTTATATTCAACTGAGTTTGACTGATTTTAACTGATTTTACTGAGCACACTGATTTTACTGAGCACACTGATTTTACTGAGCACACTGATTTTACTGAGCACACTGATTTTACTGAGCACACTGATTTTACTGAGCACACTGATTTTACCTATTTTCCTTATTTTACTGATTATACAGATTTCACTGATTTCTTATATTTCACTGATTTAATTGATTTCCCCGATTTAATAAATTTAGCTAAAATGATACCTCAATTTGTTAGAAAATCTGTAACAACAAAAACTCTCAAACATGGACAGCTTTCTGGAACGTGCATTTACAAGTCAAATAAAAATATAAAATGTATTCATTTCGGGAGGACGGTATGGGTACCGCCGCCCGGGGAACCATTTATTGGATAACCAACACCTGTGCCACAGGTCACCCCAAGTGGTTTACTGCATATACTTATGGTGAGGTTTGTCTAGGTCAAAGCGGTGGATGAGTTTGCCCACTTACTGCATGGCGGGCCGGATCGGGTGAGACTGGTTTAGGGAGACCTTTTGATTTCTCCAGCCAGACTCTTTCGATCCATCGCCTTGCACCACTGTGGGAGGAATGGATTCATACGTCCGTCACTCCTGAACACACTGATTCCCAGATTCCTACCCACCCATATACCCTTTTCCTTCCTCTTACTTCCTCTCCCTCATTTCTTTAAAAAGACCCTTCACACAGCATCCCTTATGATGGGAATTATTTTCCTCAGAGCCTCCCGTGTGGAGTTAATGTAAAAAAAATCTGCGGTTTTAAGCTAACATTATGTCCATAATGAATTACATGGAGCTTTAATAAAGAAATAATAAAAAAATATTAAATTTCGCGATATTAAATATTAAAAACAAGATTATAAGCCAAAAACAACCATATAATAATATGTATGTTGGGTTTTGCGATAACTGACTTACGTAAGACGTACTATTGAGCGTTTGAATTTCATATTGATTTAAGTACCTTCGTAGCACGGCTATATAGTAAAAACAGAAAAATGTGTAATGTGCAATGTACACACATAGTTTTTATGATAAAACATGACGTAATATCAAAAGAGAGAACAATATATGTATTTTTCGTAAGTTGAATCTACTTCACACATGTTTTTTTTAACCTTGAATTATTATTTGCATAAATCTACTTTTGTATAGCATCACAAAAATAGCGTGTAACGTTATTCCGTTAATTTGTGTACACACAATTACATTGCAAGTTTTCCCTGACATCAGCTGTCATGGATGCTAGCGGTTCCCAAAGACTTTCTTATACATAAATAGTGTTTCTAATAATGCATAATTTAACAATTTAACATTTTTATATCCATTATTGTGTCAATTTGTTTCTATTTCTGTTTTATTTTGGCTTTCTTTGTTACATAACAGTTGTTTCAGCCATTAAACAATACTTTTAGCTTTTATACATGACATGTAATTCTTTAGATTCCTCTACTCTAATGTTACCATTATTATTTTATAAGCAACAACCGAAAAATTGGAGCGACTCTAACGCAAAACGATATTTTAAATGGTGACCGGACAACTCAGAATGAAACCAACTCAGAAGCACCTCAGAAAGGTCATTAAGAGTGATGATAAAAAATTGGTTATATAGGTTAAGTTAGGTTAGGGTTACCGGCTATTTTAAAATTATTTTTTCATAGCTTTTAATGATCTTTCTGAGGTGTTTCTGAGTTGGTTTCATTCTGAATTGGCATGGAACCATTTTAAATACACGCCATATTACTATTTAGATTATATATAACCATATTCTTACCTAACTGTCCTAAAACGGGAAACCTTCCTAGTTGGACAGTCAAAGCTTCCTTTTATATTGTTATATCTTGTATGTAATAAATGTAATAATAAAAATAAAATAAAATAACGCAACCTATTTAACCAAGTTTTTATTTATTTTATTTTTAATTATTTTTTACGACTTTTTAAAAGAGTGATGATCTTTCATTTACGTACATTTAATATTCTACCAGAACACATTCAATTGAACGATAAAATATCAATTATTATAAGTAATAATTTTATTAGCCTGAAACACTCATCTACATTGAAAACATCTCCCGAGAAAAGATACATGCCGCCGACGGGACTCGAACCCGCGTCCTTCTGATAAAAATAATATTAACAATTATTATAAGCAATTATTATCAGCCTGAAACACTCATCTACATTGAAAAAATCTTCCGAGAAAAGATACATGACGCCAACGGGACTTGAACCCTTGTCCTTCTGATTGCCGATCAGGTGCTCTCACCACTGAGCTATGGCGGCTTATCTAATACCCACCAATAAATTCAATATATACTAATTTTTCATTCAACAATTATTGTTTATTGTATTTTTCCACCTCAAAACCACCAACTTTATTTTTATGAGAGAGGCATTGTTAGTGCTAAATCTCTCACTAGGTGGCGTCGAGACAAATCATGTCTACATTTTTTGGTGAAATACTTTAACTTGTCAAATATTAATAATTATTTTTAATTGATAAACTAACGTTTAAGACAAGATTTTTATGCATAGCACAAAGGGTAACAATTATTATAAGCAATAATTAATTATCAGCCTGTAATAAACAGCAATTGTTGAATGAAACACTAGTATATATTGAATTATTTGGCGGGTACTAGATAAGCCGCCATAGCTCAGTGATGAGAGCACCTGGCCGGCAATCAGAAGGACACGGGTTCAAGACCCGTTGGCGTCATGTATCTTTTTTCGGAAGATTTTTTCAATGTAGATGAGTGTTTCAGGCTAATAATTATTACTTATAATAATTGTTACCCTTTGTGATTTGCATAAAAATCTTAAACGTTAGTTTATCAATTAAAAATAATAATTAAAAATAATATTAATGATAAAATATCACTTTACATAAAAGAGTTAAAATTATAGCTGAATGATGCAGATGTTGAAACACTTTTCCTATACATTCAATGTAAACCTTCATGCTTCACTTTTCAATACAATTCTATTGTAACTTCAAGACTAACTTTATTTATTTTCTTGAAACTTTAACAAAAAATCAACACACCTATATGCATCACTTTTTTACTACAGTATTTTCACAGATATTTCTAAACTCTTACTTTAAAATTAATATTTTTTAGTTGTACTAATTGATGTAATTTAGCACTTTTGTTTATATTATCCACTCACATGCAGTGCCTTAGTGGGTTCCCATTACCTAATTTTGTCTTACATATTTAATTTTTTCTAACTTTTTCATTACTTGTATCTTATATTTGTGTCTCACTGTTCTTAGAAATTGTGTAACAATTACTTATGAAATGTATATGCGAGTAGATATGATGGAAAGAAGTAAAAGAGTTTTTTTTTTAATTGCACCTTGTTGAGTTGACCTCACCACAAACACCGTGATAATAGAGTAGAGTTTTCCCTGTTCCTAGCTTACCCGCCGCGTTATATTTCCCTGTTCCTAGCTTACCAGCCGCGTTATATTTCCCTGTTCCTAGCTTACCCGCCGCGTTATATTTCCCTGTTCCTAGCTTACCCGCCGCGTTATATTTCCCTGTTCCTAGCTTACCCGCCGCGTTATATTTCCCTGTTCCTAGCTTACCCGCCGCGTTATATTTCCCTGTTCCTAGCTTACCCGCCGCGTTATATTTCCCTGTTCCTAGCTTACCCACCGCGTTATATTTCCCTGTTCCTAGCTTACCGCCGCGTTATATTTCCCTGTTCCTAGCTTACCCGCCGCGTTATATTTCCCTGTTCCTAGCTTACCCGCCGCGTTATATTTCCCTGTTCCTAGCTTACCCGCCGCGTTATATTTCCTTGTTCCTAGCTTACCCGCCGCGTTATATTTCCCTGTTCCTAGCTTACCCGCCGCGTTATATTTCCCTGTTCCTAGCTTACCCGCCGCGTTATATTTCCCTGTTCCTAGCTTACCCGCCGCGTTATATTTCGGCTTTCGAAAGAAATCGGCTTTTTGTGAGCAGCTTTTCTTTTTCATTGAATATATGAATTCACATCATTTTAAAAGACTGCAATTCTAGAAGACCGTTTAAAAAAGAATTAGCACAATTAATTAATGTCCGGTTAGTGACTGAGTTGGCATCGCGTTTGGGTCCCACCCAAGCGATACGTGGCATTGAATAAAGTAATTTTAATATTTATTTTAACGGCGACAATATTAGCGAAAATCTAAAACAGTTAAATATGACCGAATCGGGTAGGGACACATTAGCTTAAGACAAGGCTCATTAGGCAAGGCGTAGTCCATGAGTTCGAGTCCTAGATTTTTCTCTTTTCGATTGAGTTTTTGATTGAGTTTGGCTATTATTATATTCATTTAACCCATTGGCATCAAACGCCGCCACCCTTGCAGGTGTACAAGGGTATGTTGTAAACTCCAACCACGTAAGCCTAGTGGGTTTGAAATATGACGGCTTTACACCGACAAACGGACATCCGCGTAACATTTGTTTTTTTTTTAATTTAAAATGCCAAACGCACTATTTTTATTTAAACATTCATTTCGCAGTATTGGCAATAAAACCTCCCTAAAGTTTTTCATCTGATATTTACAAATCAATTTTTGTTAGCGAACTGCGTCATTGAGAGTTTGTAAAAATGGCGAGTCTTGAAAATCTTGCAAAGTGGCCCTCCATCCCTGATTGCTTCGAGGACTATCACACAAAATTATTTTTTTACGTATATATATGTATACGTAAAAAAAATATACCAATAAGATTGATCAATGTACAATTTTTTTTAATTGAAATAAAAATAATAAAAAATATTGCTTTTTTTTAAAAAGTCATCTTTTATATTCAGAATTAATCATATTATAATTTTTTTTAACACAAAATATATTTTTTACATACCTTGATTCAGTCCACAAGTAAATTTAATAAAAATATTACGATTAAATATGTAGTTCAAAAGTTATATTAGATTTAGTACAATACAAAAGATTTAAAATGTTGGGTACAAAATTAATTCGGTTGCGGTTGTTTCGTTCCTTTTTCATAATGCGTTGTTCGGCTCACGACTTGGTTCGCAAATGTATACGCAGCATTATGTTGCTTTAGGTAAGACTGACTTTTTAGCATTCTTGTGCGTTTTGGCTAGGCCGTGCTAGGCCGGGTTCCTATTTGTGATATTTTTTTTTACTTTGGGAGTTGTGGTGCAAATATGAATATTATTATAATTCAAATGAGTCTTGTTTGCTATAGTTATTCTTTAAGGGGTCCACCGTTAACACCCTTATTTAAATATTACTTTAGCGAATAAAAATCATGATTTCATATAATAAAGAAAACAGTTCTTAAAAATACAAATTTTGTGATAATTAGTAATTAATAAAACGTGTTTCTATCCATTACAGAATAAAATATCTTAACAATTATTATAAGCAATAATTATCAGCCTGAAACACTCATCAACATTGAAAAATCTTCCGAGAAAAGATACTTGCAGCCAACGGGACTTGAACCCGTGTCCTTCTGATTGCCGATCAGCTGCTCTTGACCACTGAGCTATGTGGGCTTATCAAATACCCGCCAAATAATTCAATATATCCTAGTGTTTCATTCAACAATTACTGCTTATTATATATATATATTTTTTTTTTTTTTTTTTTCCACCTGAAAACAACCAACTTTATTTTTGCGAGAGAGACATTGTAAGTGTTAAATCCCTCGCTAGGTGGCGTCGAGACAAATTATGACTACATTTATTGGGGAAATACTTAAACTTGTCAAATATTAATTATTATTTTTAATTTATAAACTAACGTTTAACGTTAAATTAAAAACGATAAATAAAATAAATTAACGATAAAATAAAAATTATAAATTAAAAATAATAATTAATATTTGACAGGTTTAAGTATTTCCCCAATAAATGTAGTAATAATTTGTCTCGACGCCACCTAGCGAGGGATTTAACACTTACAATGTCTCTCTCGCAAAAATAAAGTTGGTTGTTTTCAGGTGGAAAAAATATAATAAGCAGTAATTGTTGAATGAAACACTAGTATATATTGTATTATTTGGCGGGTATTTGATAAGCCCCCATAGCTCAGTGGTCAAGAGCAGCTGACCGGCAATCAGAAGGACACGGGTTCAAGTCCCGTTGGCAGCAAGTATCTTTTCTCGGAAGATTTTTCAATGTTGATGAGTGTTTCAGGCTGATAATTATTGCTTATAATAATTGTTACCCTTTGTGCTATGCATAAAAATCTTGTCTAAACGTTAGTTTATAAATTAAAAATAATAATAAAATATCTTGTTTAGTATCAATTTTTATCACTGTTTATGGTTTCTTGGCATTCCTGAGTGATTCGTCGGCATTTGCTTCTGCAGTCAAATGTGTTAGAAAAACAATTATTCAAAACTCTTCGACTACGATGTTTGGGAGCTACTGATCTGTATAAAGTGATTTTGCGATTTACACGGTCTTACGGGTCACGGTTGACTTTATTCTAAATGAAATTAATTTGGTTTTTTAATGTTAACCCCAAAATATTGTGCACACAATCCAATGATTCCCACTAAGTGAGATTAGCAGTGTGTTATTATGTTTGTATATAATCAAAACTACAAACATTTCGCTTTGATTCCATTGAGGATGACCAAACATGATTTATAACTTGAATAAAAATCAAATTAATTAATCACTACATCAGTTTTTTTTGTGAATACCGCAAAAGAGTCCCAACTGCTCCCAACCGCTGACAAACGTTTGGAACCAGTGAGACTATATTATATCCGATTTTGGTATGCTCTGAGGGTGAAGGGTATTATTATTTTTATTTAGGTTATATTTTTCTCTTGATATAATAAATCAATATATTAACTTCGTCCGAGGTTTTCTATTGACTCACCAGCTCTATTACAAATTCAAACCAGAATAAACCCAACTCAACACCTCTTTGAAGAGTCATTAAAAGCTATGAAAAAATAAATTTCGAAAAATAACTCATAACTTAAACTAAATTTACCTATTTAACCATTTTTTAATTTATTTATTTTCATCTAACGGCTTTTAAAGGGAGGTGTTGAGTTGAGTTCATTCTGAGTTGTCCGATCACCTGAGAAAGGATCGCACAAGTCTTTAAATCTGCTATATTACAAGGCCCTAAGACAGTGTTAGGCAAACCGCGGTTCCTGAGCCGCATGCGGCTCTTTGGATAGGTGTTTGCGGCTCTTCAGAGATCAATTTCACCTCCACTCAACCAGCCTTTTGAGATGGAGCCGCTTCAGCACTTTGACTCGTTCAGCATCAGTGATACTAACCCAGATCATGCTTCAGTTTCACTTGGAACGCTTTATTTATTGAACAAGTCACTTCAAGGATAAGAATGGTTTTGTAACATTCAGAACACCAGGCTGGTTTAACAAGCAAATGGTTTACCTCCGATTTTTTCTACCTTTTATTTGAAACTAAAATTTTATAATTTTACTCCGAAGATGACAATTATTTTTCTCGAAATACGATAGTAGATGAATCCGCCACGGGTTTTTTTTTTGCATTCTGAACACAAACCTGGTTTTAACTTAATATCTATGCGCGAGTCCCCAGTATTAATTTAAAGCACTTACAATATAACTCAACTTTAAAAAATCTTCATACGATTCCACTATTTTAATGGTTTTACTGTGAATTTTGCAGCATTTTGACTGCAACTTACATTTCATAATTAACCACGGAATTGAAACATTTAAATGGGCAGAATTATAGCATTACTATAAGAATGTAGATAACACATAGCATATCGTAATTATCGTATCACCACATTTACCACAGTACGATTATAACCCCTCTCCCCATCATTACAATATAGTTCCCCGAAATATTTGTTATCCTGTTTCTTTAACAAATTAGTTCATTCCACTTGAAAGTGTGCCCGAAATATTTGTTATCCTGTTTCTTTGACAAATTAGCTCTTCCCACTTGAAAATTTGCCGACCACTAACCTAAGAAATGCTGAGGTTTTCCACTGTACCATTGAAACGTTTAAAATCGAATTTAACTTACAATGTACTTAAATCAGAAAAATTATTTTGGTAATGTTTATTTATAATTTGGTTATTTTTTTACTTGTGTTATGTAATATTATGACTTTTAATATCTACTTGCTTTCCAATCACCTTTAAATAATAAAAATATATTACTGGGATATCCCACTTAAAAAAGTACAATATACACAAAAAATGTATATTGTACTTTTTTTTAGCATGAAATAAAATAAAATAATCATTTCAACCATCAAACGAGAGGTTAAGTTTATATTATAATTTTTTTATTAAAATATATTTAAAAAAATATTTGTATCATTCAATAGCGCTAACAAAAAACATTGTAAAACATCATACGTCGCGATCCTCTAAAATGCAAAAGATTTCCACTAATTGAATTTTTTTCGGTGATACAATACAATATTTTGTAATAGGTATGTCATGCATACAAAACTGAAGCATTATATTAATAATTTTTAAGATTAATGACTTATTTGAAATGTGTTCTTACCTCGGGTCAACTAGCGACATAGTAATAGCATACCTCAATCAATCACAAATACAACAAAATATAGGTTAGTTTTTCAAAAATTATGAATATTCTACCCGCTTATGTATTCACAGATTTTTTATAATACAGCAACAAAAAACGCTAGAGGTTGCTAGATGGTCTATATCAAATGTGTTAATCGCTCTGGAATGAAGATTTTTTATGGATTTTTTCGCGTACAAAAGTCCAAAAGAATATTTTGACTTCTGCATCAGATGGATCACAATTTCATTAATCTAGAGCACCTGACAAAAGTATTCACAGCATTCTAATAAGGGACGTTTTAGAGTACTTTCTTGTACTGACAAGCACTTTATATATACAATTCTATAAAAATTTAATAAATTTACCTAATAACGGATTTTTTTTAAATCTTCGTATGATAAATTATAACTATAGTAGATATTATATTTTTTTAACCACAATTTGCATAAGTAATCAGAAATGTTGTTACGATATTTATTTACAGTGATTTCCAATTTAAAGAAAGCCTCAGTTAGTACAGATTTTGTGACAAAAATAATAGCACCTAATTCTTCTCGTATTTTATAATACATTAAAAGGATTCCGAAATTTATACCACTAAACAAAGGGTTTAAAATGAAAATAATATGGTTAAACAACTCCGGACGCCGGTTATAATTCTATTGAAAACCTTCAGTTAAACAACTTATCTTTTGTAGATAAACACAAAAAAACTCACCCTCATAATAATCAAACTTCAAAAAAGAACCAACTGCATGTAACAAAAACTTAGTGACGATTATTTTTGAATCAGTTTAATAATTTAACCATTATTAAACTCATATTTTGTGCAACTGTTTTCACTAAAAGTTGAAAAATGGGAAAATCAAATCTGATAGATAAATAACATACTAAAATATCATACAGTACGCGAAATGACCATGTTTCAATAAATCACTCCCCTAATATAGACAATGTTGCTTAAACCGTGTGTGCAATAAGAATGACACAATAGGCAGTCTGGTTCAGGCATTCTTGGTAATAAGATAGGACAGAATCAACCCGAACAGAGATGAATTAGAACAAAAAAAGCGTTCTGGGAAATTCCTGTTTGCTTTTGGTCAGAAATGACATCGCATCATTTTTTTCTGCGATTATTTGATAGAAAATAAATAAATAAATGTTTAAATATATAGGTATTTAATGTGCTAACGATGTTTTTAATGTGAAATCAGCATTATTTAGAACATTCCTTTATTTATTTTCACCCTTTTTAAGGGGCTTTCAAATAATTATAGTAAAAATGGTGCAGTATTATTCATAGCTTAACTTTTTTTTACATTAACTCCACACAGGATGCCTGTATCATCTGAGATGCTGTGTGGAGGGTTTTTTTGAGGAGAGGAAGGGATGAATATTGGTCTTGAAGAGACCCATGTTGTAGGAAGGAGGAAATACAGAGGCCGGCAAATCGTTCTATAGCCGAACTGTTGAACACAAGAACGAGTCGAAGAAGCGATCCATTCTCATGTGACAAATGTCAACCGTGTACAAATGTTGGGCACGCGTTTGGCGTGTTTCCCGACTTTGCATCGGTGCCAAAGGGATAAATGACGCTAGTTCCTCGGAGCATCTTCCATTGAAATACCGGTAGAACAAGGATTGCATTCCCACCCGACGTCTGTGCTCTGAAGATTACAATCCGTCAGTTAAGATGGGATAATCTATCAAACGGACCGCCCGTTTCTGCGCAGAGTCGAGGGTAGGTAATAATTTGTTGTGCTTGTTTAATGATAAATTGAAGACATTCAGTGAATCAGCATAATTATTCCCCTCCATGGAATACTAATTATGCATCTGGGCAACGATGAATAAATACTACGGTGGTTAGTGGAAAAATTTCTCCGGTGAAATATATTCAGATTTCTATTAATACGAAGTAGGATCTGAAAGCATACAACGCAGCAATTTAGGACTATCAAATGTATCATTTAGAATTTTATACAGAAGTACAAAGTCAGTGAAAATCCTTCTCTACGACAATAGGCCACTTGCATATTTTTTTTTAATTTTTGTCGGGTTCAGGCAAACATTCTAAGACATTCTGTATTTTTTATATTTTTTTTATCGTATTTTTGAAACCCTGGCGATGTTTTGAAAATTTTAATCCGAAAAATCAGACCATTTTTTATCAACCGGAAAGACGAGACATAATTTTATGGGTGCGAAAAAACGATAATTACATAGCCGAAAATCGTTAAAAAAAAAAGAACGTTTTTCACACGAATGACACAGCAGAATAACGAGGCATACCAAAAATATTAAATCTCATAAATATTTTTTTTCTTGATCCATCTTATTGATCAAAAATCAATTTTAATGTTCAACGTCTATATTACTAAATCAAATGTAATATACTTACACTAACTTGTAAATTATAATAATAATAAGAATATTATAAAGTTTGATTTTGTTAAAATCCGCACCATTATCATTATACTTCTAAAACACGAACGGACAGCGTAAAATGTACGGTGTTCTCTTCAGAACATCTGTCAAAAAGTCAAACCAAATGATAAGTTCCCAGAGAACAAACAATAGATCTAGTGAACGTTAAATGTCAAATTAAAAAATTCGCTAAAATCAAAGTGATGCCATATAAAAAAAAAAATCAGTGTGGAATTTTATAAAATTAATAGGAACATTTTCGGAGACGGGACATTTTCATGTAGTGACGTCACGAGCCTAAATAATGGATTTATTTATTTCAAAATAAAAAACTGTACATTTCTAAATTTTTTTACTAACATTTTCACAATCTTAGTAAAAAAATCTATCCACACGATTTTTTCAAGTCGTTATGAAATCCATGCAAGTGGCCTATTGAAGCATATTCACTTTAAAATATTGTTCTAGTTCAACAAAAGTGCTGGATTACCCAATTTTAAACTTAGAAAACGTAAAAAACTATTTTGTATTATTTCAATAGCTTATACATGAATATTGTAATGTGAATTCCGATGTATTTTACCATCCCTTTTGATGGCTTACCCGTAGAACAACTACAAGTAGTATATTATTAAATAATCAAATAATTGTTCGCAATATGTATAAAACTCGGCCACTACAAAATAGGTAAAAATACGTTATATTATGACAAAATTGCGTAATTAAATAACTTCACAACTTCTCTAGTACGTACCTGGCCCTAACCACATCAGATGCGAAGATGAACCCAGTGGACTTGTTAAGTCCATCCTTGATTTATGTTACAAAACTGTAGAACTATATTGTGTTGATATTTTGCATATTTTAACAAATACGTCACCGGGCTCACCTTTGTATGTTTTTTAAGAATAAAATAAACCTATAAGCCTTTTGATATTAGGTACCTAATACGAAGGCTATTCGGAAATTAACCGCCGCGTTTGGCTGTAAATAAAATAAAACCCGTATAGATATAAAGATGTTCTTACGTCTTCAATCTTTGCAAAATCACTTTGTGGCGTCATTTTAATTGAATTAACTATATTTATTGTTTTTTACCACCATTTACATTCATCTCTCTGCACAAGTTTTGGCCTCCTGGTAATGTAGCCAATCTGTCTGAGCATTATGAAGATCTTCGTTGTTATCGAAGCCACTTCTTCGTGTGGGTGAGAAATCCCCCATCCCCCGTAGAGCTCGGACTTGGCTCCATCTGATTTCTATCTTTTAACTAACATGAATAATTTAACTCAATTTGAGATGCAGATGTGAACCATTTATTGGATAACCAACACCTCTGCCATTGGTCTCCCCAAGTGGTTCGCTACGTTTGGTTCATGAGGTGAGGTTTGTCCGGGTCTTGAGGGTGAATGCACCAATTGCGTAGCAGACCAGATCGGTGGAGACCGGCTGAGGGAGACCTTTTGACCTCTCGGAGCATTACCTAGCACCGCATGGATGGATTTAAGTACGCCACTTCTGGACACTCTGGCCCCCAGACTCCTACCCCCCACCCCCCATACCTTTTTCCTTCCCAGAACTTCACCCCCTTCCTTTCCTAAAAAATCGTTCCACATAGCATCCCGAAAGATGACACAGGCCCTGCAAAAAAGTTTAAAAGGTGACTGTGTTGAAAAAATTTGGAATCTTTTATTATAAAAGGCACGTAAGATAATATATATATATTTTTTTTAATACATGAATTATCGAAAGTACAAATAGTTTTTTGTGATATTTCACCCTCCATGCTAGGGATGACCCTGTGTTATGGCGGGTGAAGTTTACAGTTTTAAATCTATTTGTAATTTTTTATTTACAGCCAAAAGGCGGTTGTTTTCTGAACGACCCTTGTATAATTGTAATTCTTCTTATTTACCGCTTAACATTTATTCGAGCATTATTATTACCGAAGATCGTGTGTTTAATTGACAGAAAAATATTAATATATTGAAAGCCATTGAAATAAGCATTAAATTATATTCACATTTTAGCATTAATTTGTTATGACCATTATTTGATGTGTCTTTGCGAGTTTATTCAAATTTTGAGACCTTTTTTGCTTTCAAACAAATGAATATCATAGTGGCCTTGATACCTAGTACCTGCACCTGAGACAAATTGAGTAATTTTTAAAAATATTTGCTTTAGGTAATTCGTATAATGTGTTATGGGTGTGTCCGTTTGCCTGGAGTTGGCTAATTTTTTCTTACGTATGTTAATTAAAATAATAAATATGTTTAATATCTGTTCATATAGATAACCTCAGTTTCCCGGCAAAGTTACAGTTTTGATTTGTAATATTTGATTCATATCATGTTTTTGTTCATAATTTCTATTATTTCACTATTACATTCGTATAATTTAATATATTTACTAATTTTTGTTTATTTATTGTTATTATGTTTATTTTGTAGACTCCTTTTTAATTTATTTTTATTTTTATATATTTAATAATATTATTATTCAATGTATAAAAACAGTTTATTATAAACAAGTTCTGCTTCTGCTTCGTAATTATTATTATGAGTTACAGCTGTTTCGCCCTCTGAAGGCATTATCAAACTGTGGTTGTTACCACCTACAGACGATGTATTTATGCCATTTCTAGACAGGTACTTATGATGACAAAATGAATAGCTTTTTATTTTTATTACAGTTAGGTATTAGGACTGGGTTTAAATAAGGGTAATAAAAATTAAGCGTAATACAAGAGAGAGTAGTATTGTTTCACATCTATTATATATGGATGATATAAAATTATTTTCAAATTCTGAATCCAATTTAGAAAAAATGATTTAGGTAGTTAAAAATTTTTCAGATGATATTAAAATGACTTTTGGTTTAGATAAATGTAAAACGATCCATATAGAAAAAGGCAAAATTGTAGATGGAGACGAGGGTATATTTAGAAATTTCAAAATTCAAAGTTTGAAAGGGGATGAGGTTTATAAATATTTAGGATACCCGCAATCGAATAGATTAGATCACACTAGTATTAAAAATGATATTAGGATTAAACTTCAAACTAGGATCAGAAAATTTTTAAAATGCAATCTATCTGCTAAAAATTTTGTAAAAGCAATAAATACTTGGGCAATACCTCTATTAACGTACTCATTTGGCATAATTAAAAGGTCCAATACAGATTAAGATAGTTTAGAACGATTAATTAGAACTACGTTAACAAAGTTTAATTGCTATTATCCAAATTTAGCAATATAACGAATTAGTTTACCTAGAAATTTAGGAGGTAGAGGTGTAGTCAAAATAACATCTTTAAAACATAATCAGGTGAAATGCTTAGATATTTTTTCCATAGGAAAGCTAATAGCTCAGAAATGCACAAACTAATTTGCAAGGCAGATAGAAACATTACACATTTAAATTTATATGACGAGAATGCCAACATTCTTATAAATGCTAACCAGGAGTTATTAGATTCCTGGTCAAATAAAATTATTCATGCAAAACACTTTAATTATCTCAACCAAACGTATGTTGACAAACTTTCGTCAAACAAATGGTTGAGTATTGGAGAGTTATAGAAGGATTTATGCTTACCATTCAAGATAGAGTCATTAATACTAAAAATTATAGGAAGCATATAATCAAAGATATAAATCAAATTGATGATTTATGTAGAAAATGTTTGGCTTTTTCGGAAACTATAGAACATATTATAGCGGGATGTTCTGTATTAGCGCCGTCCGAGTATACATTTAGGCACAATCAGGTTTTAAAAATAATTCACCAAAGTTTGGTAATTAAACATAACTTGATTGACTGCCGTAATATAATACCATATTATGAATATGAACCAAATTCGTTTTTAGAAAATGAATTTTATAAAATATATTATGATAAAACTATACTAACAGACCGAACAATTAGTCATAATAGACCTGATATAGTTTTACATGACAAAATTAAAAAAGATAACTTATATCAATGATGTAGCTATTCCAAATTCCTGTAATATTCAACAAACTGTTTCTGAAAAAAAAAAGAAAATACACAGATTTAGCAAATGAGACTAAAAGAATTTGGCATTCTCGGACTATAAAAATATTACCATTTGTTATTTCGGCTACTGGCATAATACCTAGGAATCTGATTCAAAATTTAAGCATATTAGATTTGTCAAAGAATTTGTACATAAAAATGCAAATATCAGTTATTTTAAATACATGTAGGATTACAAAAGATTTTTGAAATATTTATATTGAGGGATCAGTAGGATTTATAGGTTCAATTAGGAATTCCACAGAGCCGAACCCTCTGATATGAAAATATCTGGAGTCGGTAAATTATTTTCCCATTTGTTCTCTAGTAGGTTGACATGTTGTTCTTGTATTGTTTTGTATTTATAATACTTATATAGTGCAATTGCATAGCGTGGATTGACTAGATGATCATTTGAGAAAGTGTGTGAAAGGGTTTAGTTTTTCCTGTGGGGAAAATTTAACCCTGACATTATATATATAAAATAAATAAAAAAACAAAAAAAAAAAAAATTATAATAATTTTTGTATTTTTCGACAGTTTTAGTCAATGCAATATCATGTTGTGAATTTAGTTTTGGTATCGGAAAAAAGGGAGGTTATTTCTGACACATTTTCAAATTTACTTTTGCCCCTTATTTAGTTTTGAAGCAATTTCCTTAAATCTCTTCGTGGTACTTAATAAAATTCTTCTTCTTTGCTACAGCCCATTTCAAGCCTTGGCCTTCTTCAAGATGAGCCTCTACCGCCCTATGCCCTTGGCCGTCGTCTTCTAATCTGCAACATGGAGGAGTCTTCTTGCATCCTTCCTGACATCATCCTCTCATTTCAGCCTAGTTCTGTCCGCCGTTCTTCGGTACTCGAGTGTTTGTCATTCAGTGCACATGAACGACCCGTCTTAATCTTTAGAGCCTTAAATGGGTAGAGAGTCTGGGAGCTTAGTAAATATCATAGAGCTCATTATTGTGACAGATTCTCAATGCCTCTCCCTCTCGCAAGGACCATATCTTAAGATTCTACGGAGTACTTTTCTTTCGAAGGTGTCCAGCTGTTCCGCAGACTTTGCTCTCAGTTTTCCCGCCTCACATCCATGGTTTAAGACCGTCCTAGTAAATATTTTGTGTAGAGTTATTTTAATTTTCCTATGGATGTTTCTCGGGATTCGAACACTGGCAGCAACGCGAAGTAGGTGTTGCGCTTTTTAACTCCTTTGAGCCCAGGAGCACTTCGACGTTAAAGGTGTCCTTAATATTCACTGTATCTTTTATTCTGCGGTGTGCGGTTCTGGGTTGCACTACGATTTTAGTTTTATTCTCATTGATTTGCAATCTTACCTCACTTGCCGCAGTCTCCAAGGGGTCAAACTTCTCTCCTACAGCCTGTAGGGATCTTCCGACAACGTTAAGGTCGTTTGCATAGCCAACTATTTGATTTTTTTTTAAATGAGCTCCACACAGGAGGTGCTGAGGAAAATAATTTTCCTCAGGGCCTATGTCATCTTTGGGGATGCTGTGTGGAGGGTTGCTTCTGTTGCAAATGTTTGAGGCGATACTGATCGTTGTCTTACTTTCGACGTGATCCAGTGCAATATTGAAAAGAGTGGGTGCTAAGCCATCACATTATTTCAGCCCCTAGGATACGTTAAAATCCTCCTTTTTTTTCACCTCCTATCCTTACTCAACTCCGTGAGCCGATCATTGTTATTTTTTAATATTTTGGGCTGGATTCCAAAACTTAGGAGTATTTCATATATTTTCTCCATATCTATACTGTCATATTATGCCTGTTTGAAGTCAACAAATAGTTGATGTATACGTGGGAAAGAGGAAATGAAAGATCAATAATCGATTTTGTAGTAACTGACTCTAGGTTGAGAGCCGTTACCGAGGACACAAAAGTTTTCAGAGGGGCAGAGGTTGAAACTGACCACTTTCTGGTGGTGTCAATAGTAAACCTCTTTCGTGGCTTGCGCTCTAAAGTGAGAACGGTATCAGCTCCAACAAGAGTCAAAATAGAAAACTACAAAACGATTATGTCAGAAATGAGTGTGAGAATTGTGCAGAAATGAGATTGAATGCGAAGGAAATGGACGGTCTATGCATAGAGGAATCATGGAACCACATAAAACTGTCCAAAGAATCGAAGCTAGCCGTCCATAATGGAGAACTGGTACCTACCCTGATGTATGGTATGGCAGTGAGGCATGGAACTGGCAGAGGAAGGATGAAAGTAGATTGAATGCTGTAGAAATGAGATCCCTGAGGCGAATGTGTGATAAAACCATATATGTGTGACAAACGTGGAGATCCGCAAAGAATGCAAGGCTGATGTAAGCGTAATGTGTAAAATTAAGAAAGGGACGCTCCGATTGTTTGGGCATGTAGAGCGAATGAACGAGGAAAGTAGTGTAAGGAGAATATATGACGCAAATGCGAATGGTAGAAGAAGTCGAGGACGCCCAAGAACGACATGGCACAACCAAGTGAATCAGATACTCGAGTCGGGCCATGTCAAGACGTCGTATGAATGTAAACGAGGCAAGGAATGTGTGCCAAGAACGAGTTGTTTGGTGGTCCGTCCTCTCTGCCTACCCCTGCGGGGAAACGGCGTAATGGTTAGTTAGTAAATAGTAGTTGATATATGTGTCTATATCGAATTCCCAACATTTGTCAGGATTTTTCGAGTAGTGAAGAGTTGATCAGTGGTGGATCTTCCCCTCCTGAAACCTTCCTGAAACTCTCCAGCAAGTTCTCTGAGTAACATTATAGTCTTTCTTTCAAATTGTTTGTGAAAATTTAATACGCTGTACAAAGTAACGATATTCCTCTGTGATTTTTATATTTCAATTTGTCTACCTTTTTATGTACGGGGCATATTATGCTAGTTTGTCAATCTTTTGGTACTCTTTCGTTACTTGATAACCCAACCCGACGATATTTTATTTACGTACAAGGGCGTATATAAGGGGTAACATAACTAACTAACTAACCATCAAGCCACAGTTGGTAGGCAGAGAGAACGGACCGCCAAACAACTCGGTCTTGGCACACTCTTTGTCTCACCTTTACCTCATTCTCATTCATGCATCGTCTCATACGTACTCTTCCATTAGTTTGACTCTCAACATGGCCCGAGTCGAGTATCTGATTCACTTGATGGTGCCATGTCTTTCTCGGGCGTCCCCTACTTCTTCCACCATTAAGATTTGTGTCATATATTCCGCTTTCTTTGTTCATTCGCTCTACATGCCCTAACCATCTGAGAGTCCCGCTCTTAATCAATTTCATTAATCTTACTCATCACGATTACTGCTTACATCAGCCTTGCATCCTTTGCGGATCTCCGCATTTCTCACACGATCGACATGGTTTTACGTACATACGCCTCAGGGATCTCATTTTTACACCATTCAGTCTATTTTTATCCTTCCTCTGCCAGTTCCATGCCTCACTGCTACCCTTGCTTCTTTAGATAGTTAATGTATTATATTATGTAATGACAATTTTTTGCTATGGTTTAAACTCTGAGTTGGTACATGAAAAATTAATAAAAAGTTTAAAGTTACAAAATAGGGGCCTCAGCAAGGGTAAGCAACCGAGTGCGGCCAACACTATTAAATTATACTAAAAAATGTGAACTATTGTATTGAAATAAAAAATTTAAAAAACTTCAATACAATCATAGTTATTTTTAGGCTGGGGTTAGACTCGTAATTAAAATTTACGGATTACATAAGATTTTGACAAGTCACTCACAGGAGCGTTGACATAATATGCATCCGACTTATGGTAATTAATGATCACGGAAGTTGTTCGGAAGTTCGACCTGTGTAAATGCCCATGCGACCGTTTACATCTGTAAATTTATTTGCGGTAAGATGGGTTCCTGTGAACAACCACTTGCTACTGTCAAATTTACGCGATTTTGTCAATAAAGACGAAAAGCTCAATAAAGTGTTGAAATAGATTTTGACTTTAATTAAACAATTATCCACGCGCTTTTATGCCGTCGAAGGTGGTCAAAGGCCACAATTAATTTCGATTTAGCGAATGACAGCTACCTGACATCTGCTTCGACTTCGAATTCAAAATTTCTAATACGCAAATGTTAAAAACAAAAACATTAAGATTGGAAAGGATTGGACCGATAATTGAATAGAAGGATGCTTATTTTCCAGAAAACTTAAATAAGTGGAAAAAATACTAGTTTTTTAGGAAAAAATTCTTTTGAAAACAATTATTGTCTTTTAATTTTTGACATTTTGCAAAGGTGCGCGGCGCATTTCGGAACTATTTCTTGCGGTAAGTCTCTTAGCTTTTCAAACTGAATTTATTAGCTGTAAGAAGGCTGGAAATTCGCGCGGGCGCGATTAGACCTGTCAAAAAACTTCCGAAAGAATAAGTTCTGTAACTTGCTATTAATTAAAAATTATAATAAAATTTATTTTAACTATATTACCCACGCACAGGCTGCGCCTTAGTGGGTTCCCACACTTTGTTATGATTTTCAAAATATGTAAATATAAATTGTAAAATATGGGAAAAATAAAGGAATTCAATTCAATTCAATTACGTTAAGTGACTTTTGGTGTCGTTTACATTGGTAAAATGGCCATAAATCGCTTACAAGAGCGATTTACAGGAAAAAACTACGAGTCTAAACCCAGCCTTAGAAATACTCGGGATTTGGAGGAACATGGTGGCATAAAAACGTTACTCACATAACTTCAGCACGATAATGGAGGCGTCATCTTTAACTTTTCTCCGATTCTAAACGCTCAGTAATTCGGCTAGTTTTAAGTCCATCACTCATCACAAAAACTCATAGTTAAACCAAAGCAGTTATTCAAATAACAGAAATGATCTCACATACGGTTGTCACTTGTTTGAAGTTTGTCACTGCACTAAATTTTTGACATGAAGGATAGCACCTAAAAATACACATAATTATAATAAAAATTAAAGTTAACATCGCATCATTAGTAATACTTATAAACAAGTTGATTGGTCTTGTTGAAACTGCGAAGATCGGAAATAAAGAATAAATAATTACCTAAAAATAAATAAACATTTTTCTCACTCTCCGTGTTGTCTGACATACGAACTACCATCTAAGATTGCTCATAAGTATTAATTTTAATTGTGTACATATTTATTTCCAGTAACGTTGTAACACTTCATACTAAAACAAATATTTGAACTTATTTCCACTTAAATTTATTTGACCGTAACCGGTTTCAGCCTGTTAAGGTCATCTTCAGACTGGTACAAATTATTCATAACCCACGGTTTATATACACAACAAATCGGTTTCAGAGATACATAATAAAGGTACGAGTTATGCTGTATTGAAAATTGAAAGTACTGACCAAAGTTATAAGCGCGCTATGGCATCAAAGCTATAGCGGTGTTTTTGGACTTATCATTCGATACTGTTTCCCACGAATTGCTAAAAAATTATCATCCTTAGATATTAATAATACAGCAATGAATTGGTTCAGATCTTATCGTAGTGATGGAACACAGCAATTAGAGATAGATAAAATGTTAAGCGATGGTAAATTAATTTCCTTTGGAGTTCCGCAAGGTGGTGTGCTAGTGTGCTTGGTCCAATATTGTTCCTAATTTATAAAAATGATTATTTTTTGCTGTCTGAATATTCCTGGTAACATTGCCAGCTTTGCTTAATATTACTGGCTTAGGGTAAAACTGGGAATGAAATTTTTGACAAATTTAAATACAGGTTTAAGAGTCGTAAATAATTGGTTGAATATTTTAACTTTGAACACACAAAAAACCAAATATATCGCTTTTAGCATTTCATGTAAGCCCTTAGAAAATGTAGTCATCGTCAAATACCTTGGTGGAAAAATAGATAAAGTTTTGAGATGGAACGATCAAGTCAAATAATATTAGGAGACTTACTTAGGTATGACGAGAGATCCGGGGTTCGAATCCCAGTTGCGACCGTTGAATTTTTATTTTTCTGTATCTTGTTATTTTCATATTTCGTTTGGATTTGTTAGTATTTTTCTTAAAATAATATTATATTTTTCAATTAAAATAATTATTTCCCTTTTTTGGTGACAAAATGCCTTATGTATTGTCCATATTGCCCGGTGTCAGCCGCAATGTGCCATACTCAATTTGAGGAATTTTGTGAGGCTATAAACCATGTGATGATGGGAAGTATTTTTAGGGGAAATGTTGGAACATTCCAGGCTATGCAGAACTGGTTAAAAACAAAACTTCTGCCACAATGTCGAATTCAAAATTTTAATGTTTGTCACCAGATAGACTATGGTATCCCCAATTGGAATATGTTGCGAGGACGAAGGGAGTGGGGAGGGGAAGAAGACGGGAAAAGGGAAATGGGGAAGTACCTGGCTATTCATATCTCCTCACCAAACACGGCTAAAGCCATTTCAAGCAACGTTTCAATTTTCAATTCTGAATGGTGGTCTTACACCAAGGCGATACTGAGAGTATCTTTCACTCTGGAACGTGCACAAATATTCTTTATTTATATTTATTTTTTAATTTATTATATGTGAAATAACACAAATTAATCAAATTATATTCATTTCCACACGTCAGGATTTGAACCCGCGACCTTCGCATTGCTAGTCGAGGGCCTTACCCCTCAACCACGGAGGCCGTCAAACCCACATTTAACGTAATCTGTACTAAATATTACACAAACATTATTTTTATTTATTTTTACTTTTAAAATAAATGTAAATCAAATTTATTAATGTTAAGTAATATTGAGTTGTGAAAACATTTAAGTTTTTATTATTGTGTCAACTGTTTAGAAATTAAACAAAAAAAAAAATGTTTTTTTTTTAAATTTCATTTAAGTACTTAAAATTTAAAAAAATAGGGTGCAGTTCACACGAGGTGGAAGGGAAACTTTACCAAAATAATCTCAACCAATACTTGAAAAATTAAGTCATAATCAAAGCGACCAGTGAGCGCGGAACTGGCGTAATTTTCGTTTCATATCTCAATCAATAGGAGCCTTTAAAAGTGACATCATTATAAAAGCGGCCGATGAGCGCAGTTGATGCGTCGCAGGTGCAGTAATCGTCATTTCCATTTCATCCGAAATCCAAATCACAGCGGTGCTATAGAAGTTTCACTTCAAAAAAATAATTTTGAATTCTGCGTAATAAAACGATAACAATAATAATAGAGGTATATTTAAACAATGTTTAACTTTTTCTTTAGTTTTATTATCAACGTTACCGTTTCAACCTATCACGGCCATCTTCAGACTGGCATAAATATTCCTTAAAGTATGGCATACATACACAACATTTGGAGAGGGGGTTTTCAGGAGTGGAGAACAACGACTTTATTAAAATTATATAGTTTTCCCATCTTAAATGCTATCGGTGTTTTACAGCTGAATTTTTAATTATTTAGTTATTACAATTAATTTTCTTCGTAACTTTCTTTTTCGTGAATTTTTACGATGTTTTAATAGTTATTCTGTTATCCGGGGCGGAGACAAATCCAACAAATCAAAGATCATTAAAATCGGTGCAGCCGATCTCGAGTTATAAATAGTGTAACTAACCCGACTTTGTTTTATTGATTAGATAGATTAGATTAGATGTATGTTATTATGAAAGCAAGACTCAACGCCGATCTTTTATTTCCACTATAGATGCTCTTTATGCTATGACTATTGCGGACATCTTAATTTCAGGCGTGTCATTGTTTTCTCACATATTATTATTTTTGATCTATTCGAACAATATTCGTTGAAATTTGGTGAATCATAAGTGTTCTGGAAGTCTTTGACATTCTTCGATGTATATATGTAGGGAATTGCAACAGTCGGACAAAGGAAGTTTATGAAAGTTCTATTTAAATTGCGTTTTAAACGACTTCGAAAAGGAGGAGGTTCTCAATTCGATTGTATTTTTTTTTATGTTTGTTGCCTCAGAACTTTAGACTGGGTGAACCGATATTGATGATTCTTTTTTTTATTTGAAAGCTGATGCTTTCCGTGTGGTTCCATTTTAATTTGGTCCAGTTCTGACAATGGCATCCATGAGAAAAACATATAAGTCTTAAACTTGCAGCAAGTATGTGCGCGACAAATGGACGAATATCTCAATATCACACCAACCGATTTCGATGATTCTTTTTTATTGGAAAGGATGAACTTCAAGGGTAGTTTGATGAGAGTTTGTTTTGGTTCTGATTATGGAATCCATGACAAAGTAACTAATTCTTAAGAGCAAATTAACGATACTCGGCCGAATCTTAATCGAATTAGTTAGTGTCACGGAGGAAAGAATGTTAGTGTACTTCAGATTCACTAAAAATCAAAAAATAAACAAAAATTTTAACAAAACAAAAAAACGATTTAAAAAAATGCAATAAAAAGTAAAAAAATAATTTCGTATTCGTCTAAAACTTTATAATCAACTTACTTTTTCTATTCATCAATATGTAGGTACGATTGTTTTTTTTTGGAGTCGGTGTCAGCCAACGTACCCGGCCTGGCGTGTTCACTTGACAGCTCCCCTCCCGCCGCGGCCCGCTCTCGCCTCTCACCTCCTCAAGTCGCGCGTGTGACACAAGCACATCTCACCTATAACTATGTATGTAGTTACAAACCTACCTTGGCTGACACCGACTCCAAAAATAACAATGGTACCAATGGTAATGGTATTGATGAGTAGAAAAAGTAAGTTGATTATTAAGTTGTAGAAGAAAACGAAATTATTTTTTTACTTTTTTGTGCATTTTTTAAAGTCGTTTTTTTGTTTTATTAAATTTTTTGTTTATTTCTTCTCAGGAGGTTGTAGCATGTTATTCCATAGAGCGTTAGCAACTGAAATAAAAAAAAAGATATATTTTTTTAATTATTGCTTAAGATTTTGTACTATTTCTTTAAGGAATCGTTTGCAGTAACCGCGAGAATTCCGATTGACATTCTGTTAGTCACATATCTTTAACACTAATGCCTTAAATTCAAAGGCTTTGAATTGATTTACGTTTATATTACATTTTAAATTTATTCCAACGAGTCAAACTTATGAACAACAAATACCTTAGTTAACCCATTGGCCTCCGACTTGTTAAGCCAAAAAATGTCCTTCACATCCGATCTAATTTTGCCCGAAATTTTAAATCTTCAGTGATGTATTGAGTCAATCACATTTTGATAATTTCCTGCTTTATTCAAAACGATCATTTTTCATAATATTTTCATTATTTCTAAATAAATAAATAATATGGTAAGAGGTGGCTTGTTATTAAACTTTTCTTTTGTATGGTTATATAGTTTCTATAAGTTATTAGGCGACCGATCCCTCACCAAGCCAAGCATGTTTGCTATTTTTTGTTTGTTCGTTTTTAGTTTATTTGTTACGTTTATGTTTTGTTTTTTCAAAACTTAGTTTATTTGATTACGTATATCAGGGATGGCGAACCTTTACGTATCAACTTGCCATTTTTTAAAGAAATGTTCAATGAGGTCATAGACGTGGATCATTTTTTTTTTTTACATGAGCTCCACACAGGAGGCCCTGAGGAAAATAATTTCCCTCAGGGCCTATGTTATCTTTGGGGATGCTGTGTGGAGGGATTTTTTTAAGGAAAGGAAGGAGAGGAGAGTTCTGGGAAGAAAAAGGGTATAAGGGGTGGGTAGGATGGGGGTTCAGTATGTCCTGGTCATCCGCCTCCAAGACCTAGACAAACCTCACTCCATGAACCTGGGCACCCCTGCTAAATCACTAGCGAACCACTTGGGGTGACCTATGGCAGAGGTGTTGGTTATCCAATAAAGGTTCCCGGGGCGGCGGTACCCATTCCCGCCTCCCAAATTAAAAATAATTTTGCGTTAGTGATTTTTGGGAATATAATAATAATAAATACTTAGTACCAATTAAAAACTCTTTATTTACTACAAGAAGTATGAACATTTTGCATTATACGCTTTTTTGACAAACGGATTTGGGATTTGTTTCAAAATGAGATTTCACAGACGATGTTCTACATACCACTGTTCCAGAACAGAAAACACACACCGCTTTATCGCCTTTACTAATCATGGCATATTTCTCTGTCCACCAACTTTGAAATTCTTTGATACTCTTACTATCTTGCACTATTGGTTTTTTTGCTGAACAAGCCATATTAAATAACACTTAAATCATAGATAAAACTCAAATAAACTTTAAAATACAATTATTTTAACGAAATTCTCTATTATGATATGCATAAAGAAACACTGCGTCATTCATTAGCAATAGAAACTCGCGATGTAGATTGTAGGTACGAAAACAAACGAGTGAGCGCCACGCTTGCCTCCGCCACCCCGGGAACCGCACCGTACCCGCGTATCGCAGCCCGCGCACCGCACTCGAACATTCTGTAGCGTAGGGTTCGCTCGTTTACCTACTATAACACTTCACACTTTTTTTCGTAGTGCATAATAAATTTAATAAATTTTGTGATCACTGATCAGTGACGTGCCCAAAATATTGTGTCGCGTGCCATTGGTTCGCCATCCCTGATGTATATTGTATGGTTACAAGTTGACATAATCATATATAAATATATTTATATATATTTTTTTATTAATCAAATATAAATATATTTATATACATATATTTGTAAATTGTTCCTAAAACAATTTATAGGTGTTGTGCCGCGTTGCGCTACCTCCTTTTTTGGTATGTAGAATATTTAGCCAGTGTGGTTCTTTGTCCGTAGAACAATTTTGAATTCCCATAATATGGTAAGAGGTTATTTCTTATTTAATTTTTCTTTTTTATGGTTACATAGTTCCTATAAGCTCTAAGGTGAACGATCACTCAACAAGCCAGCGTTTTTGTTATTTTTTGTTGGTTACTGTTTTGTTTGTAATAAATGTTGTATTTTCAACACTAAGTCGTTTTTGAATACGTTTTTTTTATGGTTACAAGTTTATATCATAATTATTTTATTTTAAATAAGACTTTATATGTAATAGTTTGAGCCAGTGTATTTATTCGTTGTTAATTTAAAAAAAAATTACTGCAAAAGGAATATATATACACATATTGTTTGGGGACAATTTTACCGCGGGGACAATTGTACCACAATGTTTTCATACAAAATTTTATTACTTTTTTATTCTCTTTTTCTTGAGTTAAAAAACATGCTATGGTGTTAATATATATTTGTATTGACATTTTATTATATTACAAGAGTTAAGGTTCTTGGTAACACTTCAACTGACGAATTCTATAAGAGATTTCATGTGGTTAGATAAATTGTGTATTACGTTCAATGTAATTGAAATTTTGAAAAGTAATTTTATAAACCAACAAAAAAACTGTTTTTCCTCACCGAAATTATTAAAATTAAATAACTTTATCCATAAATTCTGTGTTTTAATTTAAATTCCGCTACTGGTACAACTAACCCCGGGGTAGGGGTCAGTTGTACCGTTTCCTCCGATCTGTTAATGCGCTTATAGCTTAATTTCTATAAGATTTAGAAAAATAATAGAATAAGAATTCGGTAGACAACTAAATTATCTGCCGTCGAGTATGAGCACTTTTTTCAAAAACATTATACCTAAGATGTAGAAAATGGTCAAAGTCAAATTGGTACAACTGTCCCCAGTCTCCTATATATATTAAGTCCTTACATATGAAATTGGTGTTTTGTATGGGAGGAACATAAAGTCGATTTTTTTAAATATAATATATTTATTTAGTCAAATGCATTTGCCATCTATGCATTTTTGCCATCTTATAGGTAGTGCATCGATCCCTTTACAAAAAAAACCATTCGGACGGGAATCATTAAAATCTTTGAAGGCGGTTTGGACTGCCCCATCGGAGTTGAATTTTTTCCCTTGCAAGAAGTTATCCAAATTTCGAAAAAAATGGTAATCTGTTGGGGTAAGGTCCGGAGAGTACGATGGATGTCTTAGACATTCCAATTGAAGCTCCTCTAATTTGGTAGCCGTCTTTTGTGCAGTGTGTGGTCTAGCAGTCAACGCGCGTTTGTTGATTTTCTTCACTCAATTCGTGAGGTACCCACCTTTCAAGCTTTTTCACCTTCCCAATTTGCTTCAAGTGGATTAAAACAGTTTTATCACTAACACCGCAGCCTGCAGCTAACTCGGGCGTGGTTTGCGATGGATCCGCTTCCACAATAGCCTTCAATTCTTCATTATCAACTTTGGTCTCCGGCCGTCCACGGGACTTGTTCTGCAGGTCGAAATATCCAGAACGAAAACGTTGGAACCAAAACGCACTGCGTTTTCTTTTGCGGCACCGTCGCCATACATATCATTAATCCTTCGAGCCGTTTCTGCAGCACTGGTGCCTCGGTTGAACTCGTACTCGTAAATAACGCGATTTTTCCATTTTGTAAACTAAGTGACGCAAAGAAAAAAAACAATTAAGGAAAAAGCAAATAAATTATAATTTTCGAAACACAAATACATGAGTAAATAGCTGTATAAATTTGAATTTGGAATTCCTAACCAAAGAGAAGATATTTGAGAACAAAGTTGCCAGTACGGCAAAACGCCAATTTCATATGTATGGACCAATATTACATTCGAGGCACGTTCCAGAATGGAAGATACTATCCGCATCACCATTCAGAATTGAAATTTGAAACATGCTTGAAATGGCTTTAGCCGTTTTTGGTGACAGATCTGGATAGCAAGGTACTCTATCTCCTTCCTTTCCCCACATTCCACTTCCCCGTCTCCTTCCCCTACCCACTACTTTCAACCTCAGTACATACACCCCAATTGGGGATGCCGTAGTCGCTCAATGGAAGCAATCGGAACTGTGGTGCAGTATTCACATAAAAAATGGAAAAATCTTAAAATCCGCATATGTATAAGCGGAAAACTTTGCTTGTGCAATGATGAAGGCCTTGAATAGCGGGGGATTGAACCCGCGATGCCCGGGTGGGAATCCGATGCTTTTGACCACTGTATACCTACTCGGCTAGGTTTCGAGAGTAAAGTTAATATAAAGAGAGTAAAGTAAAGCTGATATTAACTTAATAATTTAGATGAAAGTAGGTTATAATTCCACAGTGCATATCTTCTTGCCATTTGTATCAAACGTCGATATTAGTATATCACTAGAAAAATAGCTGCTTTGGGACCATTAAGATAGGCAACTGTGTATCTCATTCAGAACGAATCTGTGAATAATGCATTAGTACGTGTTTAAATCATTGATAATATTACGAAATGTGGTATAACTTACCTATAGTAGAAATAGTACTATCTATAGTTATACCTAGGGATGCAAAGATATATCGGAAAACCGACATATATCGATATATCGACCCCTAAAAATATCGATACTTATCGATATATCAATATCTAAAACTCAATATATCGTATCGAAATATCGAAAAACCCGCACTATAAATCTTTAGCTCTCCGTTATATCTTTCTGCTCCTGTAAATACTCTAAAAGTAAACATTCTTGAAACATGGTCAGAGATGCAAGGTGTGTATTCCAATCTTTTTAAAGTGGCTGTGAGTCATCTACCAATTGGGGCAACATGTGTTCCTTCTGAACGTCTTTTTTCAAAGGAAGGAACCACTATAACTCAAAGCAGAAACCGGCTGCAAGGAATCAGACTGTCAAAGTTACTATTTTTTAAGTTCGATAGCTGGTACAAAATACTGGAAATATACATTTTAAAATGAATTTATGAAAAAAAACACATTTTATATACGTATCCAAATTTTATGATTATTCACATAGGTGAGTATTAAAAATATACAAATACGTAATCGATAAACGTTTTATGTAACTAAAACTACATTGGATTATATATGATATATCAATACATCAATATCGACTTAATTCGATATATATCGATTTATAGATATTTTTAAAAACCTTGCATCTCTAGTTATACCACCTTTTACATGCAATGACTGCCCTTCAGCGATCTTCGGTAAAAGATGAACATACAAAAAGACAACACAGGGGTCACAGCAATTCATTTAAGTACCACTGTACATCAGTAAGCCATACTTATAATGTCCACGTGGTAAGGTTTGTCCGGTTCTTGGCGGAGGATTTGTCTGCTCATCGGGGGGTGCCCATCGGATGGGTCTGCCATCGTGGCATGCAGGATCGGGAGAGACCTAGTTGTGGAAGAGCTTTTGACCTTTCCAACAGGACTCTCTCTGAACATCGCCTTGCGCCGCAGTGGGAAGGATGGAATCATATGTCTGTCACTCTTAGACATATTCCCCCAGATTCCTACCCACTCCTCATACCTTTTTCCTTCCCAGAACTTCCTCTCCTTCCTAAAATTACCCTCCATACAGCATCCCTAAAAATGACAATCATTGAGGGCAATTATTTTCCTAGTGGCCTCCTGTGCGAAGCTAATATAAAAGAAAATTTAAAAATAAAAGAAATCGATCAAAATAGTTGAAGTACTCAAATCAACCAAGTCTCAGGTGTTCCTTAGTGTGGATATCGGGGATGTCATTTACTTTTCTGAGGTAGGCGGCTATGTCATGAACATTTCAAGTTTTGCCCGAAATAACTCGACAGTTTTGAGGTTGGGAACGTCTCTTTATCTTCATTTATCAACATCTCTTCATTAAAATATAAGCACGAATCCAGCAAAATAATTTTCCGTACGACCATATCATTTCAAAATATCACAATCGTAGTAATTGAGTTTGTCCAAATTTTGTCTCCCGACGACCAGTTGGAAACCTTGGTCTATAACTCATCGACGCCCAAATGTTATCATCCACTAACAACTGAACTCTGGTGATATGAATATTGCGGTGGTTTAGGCGTAAAGTATCAGCGGTAAAACAGTAATCAATATTAGTAGATTCCTGTTTTACCGTGGTAACCAGTTTCCTTAATAAGAATGGAATAATATTATGTATAGATTCCTGTTTTATCATTTGCTGTTTTTAATGTTATAAAAGAAAAGGATTTGATAACGTATGTGATTGACCTAACAAAAATACCCTTTATTTAACACTTTCTGTGTTTAAATCATATTTATGCTGTACCTTATTCATTCGTATTACTTTTATAAATTATTTGAGTACGTGCTAACAATTTGTAAAACCTAGAATAATAACTCTCATACGGGAAAGAGGTTAGGAAAGACAGAGGGAAAGACTTTCACACATAATTTTGAAATTTTTTTATTATTTAATGTTCCTTTATTCGTTCGAGTTCGTTAATACAGGTACATTTTGAATTTATTAGACTAGACACATCACATCCTTATTATGGGAGTCGAAATAATAATATAAGTACATGTTTACATATATTTGTGATTAAGCGGAAACCGGGGGGCGTTTTGTCCATGCTTTTTTTTAAAAGACAGAAACATTCTCGGGATACGAATAAACTGACAATATTTAAAAATCTCTTACTACCCCATTTACGAGTAACCTGACAATATTTGAAAATCTCCTACTACCATAAGCTGAAAATGTTGCTTGTGTCATGATGGAGAAATTAGCAGCCGAGGAATCGAACACGCGACGCCTGGGTGGGATCCAAACGCGATACCTACTCGGCCACTGACGGTCAATACAAACGTATTCTAAACGAATACAAACGTATTCCCCAATTTCCTCTCTGGATTTTGACATTACTGCAATATAAAATAGATATTGACCACTAGCGTGTTTCCACGTTTTACTTTTTTGATAAACTACTTCTTAAGGAGTTAGGACTCTTCAAAAGTCGTTAAAATTACCTGGTTTGAGCGCCATACACTTCAATACACAAACTTGACGATGCATTTTTAGTAAAAAATCTTAAAAATCGGTCCAGTTTTGGAAGGCAAAAAGGGGAAATACTAAACTTCAATGTTGATGATCTTATTTAGGTATTATCAGCCTGAGGTGCAGTTCGGGGAAATAAGAGCGACAGTGACAGCAACAATTTGCTTAAATACCTATAGTTCGAATTTGTCGGCAACCGGGTTTCCTCTTAACGTTTAAATTCTCTTCCGTCGCAGACGATACACTTGTAGGTACTTACATAAACAAATATATACGAGGTTTGTTCAAAAAGTAACTGGAATCGTTTTTTGAAAAAAAAAAATTTTTTTTCGTCTACATTAATGTTGTCACCTTCAAAGGAGTCCCCATTAGACATTATGCACTTGTGCAATCCTGGAAACACTTCTCAAACTCGATCTTTGGGAGCCTTTAGTTCATTCAGCGATGCTTGTCTTTTTCGGTCTTGGCGATCCAGAATGCCTGCACTGGGACGATTGAGCCTTAGTTTCAACGTCATACCTATCCATGAACCCATATTTCATCATCTATTATAACACGTTTCAGTAATTCGTTGCTGACTTCATTTAGTGACTCCTAGCAACTTCGCCGCTGTTTTTGTTCAAAATTCAATAATTTTGGAACAAATTTTGCTGCCACGCGTTTCATACCCAAAACATTGAAAAAATTTCATGGCCTGAGCCAATCGATATGCCAACATCATCAGAGACTTCTCTGATTGCGATTTGGCGATCGTTCATAACTATGTATTTCTTTCACCTTTTCATCGGTTGTTGATGTGCTGGGGCGTCGGGGCAATCATCATCTTCAAAGTCTTCACGACCATCTTGGAATCGCTCACACCACTCGTAAACCCTTGTTTTACTCATAGCAGACTCATCATAGGCCTTTGTTAATATTTCACACACTTTGTTACATTTTATTTAATTTTTTACGCAAAATATAATAAAAATTCTGTGTATCACACGAAATTAATTGTAAATTAATGTAAATTCTTTTAAAAACACGTCAAATCTTAGCGGCTGCCACAGATAAACTAAACAAGGAATATAACTGACAATGTTATCATACTTCAGGGGCGTGTATTTTTTTTTTTTTTTTACATGAACTCCACACAGGAGGCCCTGAGGAAAATAATTTCCCTCAGGGCCTATGTCATCTTTGAGGATGCTGTGTGGAGGGTTTTTTTTTTAAGGAAAGGGAGGAGAGGAGAGTTCTGGGAAGGAAAAGGGTTTAAGGGGTGGGTAGGAATCTGGGGTTCAGTATGTCCTGGTCATCCGCCTCCAAGACCTAGACAAACCTCACCCCATGAACCCGGGCACCCCTGCTAAATCACCAAACGTAGCGAATCACTTGGGGTGACCTATGACAGAGGTGTTTTCTGTATACCAACATACAGAAAAAAAAGTTAACAATCGGACTCTCCAAACCTGCGAAGTTAAAAATTCCGTTACTTTTTTAACAAACCTACACATTTATAAATAATCCACATCTACTGGATAAAAATTATTTTCGCTTGATGACGCAGGCAGAAATGCTAGCAGTTAATAAAAGTTTTGCAATCAGGTACCAACTTAACTAAATAGTTTTTCATGATTAAAATTAAGTAAAATTACAGTGCACACAACGTTTCTTATGAAATACTTTTTAAAATGAACTCTTTAAAGCTTTAAATTTCTAATATTATTTTAACTATTGAAACAATAAGAATAATATTCAAACCATACGCATTAGAAAAAAGTTTTCTAAAAACTTTCACGAAAAATAAATTATAACAATGTTGGCAAGAAATATAATGTTTTAAAAAAATAACTAAGAAAGGGGTTCGCGTAGCACAGGGGTCGGCAATTTGTCAAGTGTGAAGAGCCAATTTATCAAAGAAACAGGGGAGGGGAGTTGTAATCGTACTGTGGTAAATGTGGTGGAATGATAATTACGATTTTCTTTGTTTTATCTACATTCTTACTGTAATATCAAACTAGTGCCCATTTAAATGTTCCAATAAATAGACTCGCGCATAGATTCCTTAAAATTCTAGTTCCAGATAAGTTAACTTTAAACCTTAAACCGGCCCTGTGTTCCGAAAGTTCCGAAACCATTCTCATACTTCAGAAGACTCGTTCAATAAATCAAGCGTCCCATGAGCTAGTTGGCTCCATCTCATAAGGCTGGTTGAGTAGAGGTGAAATTGCAATTGATGCGGCTTGCGAGCCGCAAATTCCGACCCCTGTCATAGCACAATTGGTTGAACGTGTGGTCGGCAAGTAGAAGGCTTTAAGTTTGAATTTTTTAAAATTATTTCACAATATTTTGAATATTATTAATATCGTTTCAAAATTTTATGCTAAACAAATTTCAGTATTACAATTTATCTATTCGCTGGGTCATTTTGTGAAAAATTTAAACTTGAGGTTGTGTTAAATCTTTTGCCGTTTTTCAGTGTATAAATGTATGGAAAGTCTACAGTCGGGCAAAGGAAATTTTTGAAAGCCTTCTCCCAATTGCGTTGTTTTTTCCCTGGAGGTTGAAGCATATTGTTCCATAGAGCATTAGCAGCTGAAACAAAAAAATGTTACCTGTTAATTTCAATTAAATTTTATTAAAAAAAACTAATTAAACGAATGACAAAATTAATGTTTTTTGTTGAATATGTTTGTCCAATATATTTCTATGAATTTAAAAATAATGAATATCAGGGTCCAATGACCTTTCACCAATTTTAATTATTACTAGTATTTTCGAGAAAAAATGTGCTTCTTAAGAATCTTAATTAAAGCCGAACGATTTGTACTCACTTGAAGTAAGACTATTTCAAATTATTGAATAAAATAGATTAAATTAATATCCTGACGTATTATTATTGTAATTAAAAAATGAACACCATGAACACCGCTCGTATATCTGGTGACAACATGTTTGTTGTCACCAGATATACGAGCTTGAAGCCTACTTTTACAGCGTACTCATTATCCGAACGTACACGCTACTGATATTGCGGGTATCCGGCGTTAACGTATAAACCTTGTCATGCGCATTTTCATAAAATTGACGAATTTTATGGCTTGCAGTTGTAAAGTTTCCTGATTTAATTTAGAGTTTAATTTGTACCATTTAATCAATATTTTGTAAGGTATACATGCATAATGTTGATTGATCAACGTCTTCGGAAAGTATCAAGGGAGCATGTAAGATGAAGTGACTTGCTAATCCTTCTAACCCCAACTAACGTATATTATCCAAAACTATACAATGGCGCTTATTGCAAGTTGCCTTATCAGTTCTTCAGTAAGCGTCCATTCCATAAAATAATACCGAAAACACGTAGCATCTGACCATTCGCATTCGTAATGCAAGGTTGAGATAATGACTGCAGAATAACTTTTTCGCACGAATAAAGGTTGCACTAGCTTGCTCAATGCGGCATTTGATTTCAACCGAAGGATCCCGTCTTTCCCATTCCTTCTTAAAAAATAGAAAAGCTGCTTGAATCGTTGAATAACATTTTCCAAGATTCTAACATGTAACTTTCATTAACTGAGTTGTTACGAAAGAATATAATATATGTAAAGGAAATATATTCCCTTTAAATTAAATTTGAATCCTATAATGTCAATCAGAATGCAATCATCGATTGTCATTTGTTTTGTTATTCTATTATTAGATTGTTAGAAAAAAACCATTCAAAGTGATATTAATAAACATAAATGTCGTTTCTTAGTTAAAAAAAAACTTTGCAACACAAGTGTTTTATTTAGAAATTAATAAAAAAGAATTAAACCTATCTCTTGAAACTAACACAATAAATTGTTAGGTTTGCGTAGGAGGCGGTAGTAAGTACATAACATTATTATTTAATGATTAAGGAGGTCCGATTGAGTCTGAGTAACAATTCAAATTAATTTATGTCAAAAGTACTTTAGCAAAAAAAATCCAGTACAAATAATCCTAAAAAAACTTAGTCCGTTGTCCCACTGACTCGGTATCGATACCAAATCGACAAATACCGGAGATCCACAGTAAAATCCCACGTTTTTGTGGCTGCGGTGCAAACCGTAGTTAATTTTACTTTCCTGCACATGGTGTCCGTTTTTGTCATTTCGGTACCTATAACATGCTAGTGGGATGGCAGGCATATATTTTTATGTTTTAAAGAAATTGGTTATAAAAGGTGTGCCTTACTCCACGAATACGCCTTTTGACTGAAATGGAAGCAGTCCTCTGATAAGAAGGAGAAATCCGTTTGTCCATCTGGTCCATCGGGGAATACGATGTCGAGATCAAATGGCTGGACAACCACTGCGAAATCCTCTTTATCGTTTAGCTCTGGAGCGTTTTCAATCTGAAGATAAATAAACGAGCACTCAAATAATCTTCGAACCATTGTTTTATTTTTGAAAAGGTTCCTAGAAACCCTTTAACCAAATACGAAAATTTCGGAAACCTGATTTTGGGTTTGGGTCTGAAAACAATTAAGCTGAAATAATTAGATTTTATTATATTTGTCATACTATGATGCATTTTCAGCTGAAATTAGCAGGTTTCCGGAACCGATGTATTAAACGTGAAATTTCCGAAAACCTGTTTTTATACGTCTTTATTTCAAAAAGTAAATACATATGATGTCACTGCGTTCTGTAAAAAATGCCTTACATCAATATCTATCTGCTGCCATCGTTTGATAACATTGGTCGTCTCTTTATACTTGTGCTTCATGGGTTCTCCGAATAGGCAAGGGCACTCCACCAGGTGGGTCAGGTGACACATGGATGGCTTTCCTTTGAATCTCTTCAATATTTCTACATCTGAAACATTTAAAAAAATATTGATTGCGACAATTTGATAAAAACTGAATGGTGTTAAATGGAGTTCAAACTATTTATAGATACTCTTTTTAACCAAAAGCTTAAGTTGATTTTAGTTTTAGACTAGCCGACCCGGTGAACTTCATACTGATCAATAACTGTTGTGTTAACTTATTTGCTGAATTAAATTCTGTTTTAGTATCAAGTTAAAAATTACACAATTAATTAAGCAATTATCGATGCGCAACTTTCCGTGTTTTGTTTTTGCCAGTGTCAGAGATGGCTTTATGTACGGATTTATCATTTTTGTGATTTTCTTACTTTTCCATTTACTTACGGGAATTGCGTTTCATTTTCTTTATACATGTGAGGGAGATTTATTATAAGTATTGTATTTTTCTTTTGGTGGGGTGCAGACATACGTTCAACGTTTGTCCCATTTCGACTTTGACATTGACATTTAGTGGTAATAAAGAGGGGCAGCGGGGCAGAGGCAGAGGCAGAGGGGCAGTGTTTAAGAACAAAACAAAAATAAGAAAACCAAAACAAACAGCGCATTGACATTTGACGTTTTTGAATTCTCGGAATTCATTCACTACTCAATATTATACTTTTCACAATATTCCTGCAGCTCTTTCAAACGATTAGAAATCGTTCAATACAAAATGTACGAGGAAAAGAATTTTCATTATGATTTTTTTTTTCGTGATTTTTTCCGATGTTTTAATAGCTATTCTGCTATTCGGGAAGGAGACAAATCCAACAAACCAAAGATCATAAAAATCGGTCCAGCCTTTGTCGAGTTATAAATGGTGTAACTAACGCGACTTTGTTTTATATATAAAGATTACTGATGTCAACCAATTGTAGATACCTTCCTTAGACCATTGAAAATAATTCATTACGTAAAATCTGATTTCAACTGAATAATGAAAAATCCCTATTGTTCGAAGCACTGGACTGTCTAACGATCCGGGCAAACATTTGGAAAATATTAGAAAGAAGGAAGAGGGAATATCTATCTTATCAAATCTGCCTACTAAAATATAAATAAAGCCATTTGTGGTAATTTTCGATTCCTGAAAGTGATCGAAATTGCGAAAGTGAGTGAAAGTGATTGCAACCTTTGAGGTTCAAATATTCAATGATATTAATAAAAAAAATAATAATAATTCCCACGCATGGTTTTAACTTACTTGTTCTGATAAATAAAATTAACCTTTCGGTGCCAACAACAATACCATTAGCACCATTTAATGTTCTTAGGCTTTCTTGATTTGTAAGATATGATTTTATCTCTATCTCTACATTTTATAAATTAAAGTCCTCCGCGTCGTCTGTCTGTCTGTCTGTTCGCGAAAAACTCAAAAACTACTGAAAGGATTTTCATGCGGTTTTCACCAATAGATAGAGTGATTCGTGGGGAAGATTTAGGTACATAATCTGTTAAGGTTATGTGTAAATTGGTTGAAAAATAACGATAATTGTTAGAATCGTCTTAAAAAGTCTAGCCGCCTGGTAGCTTTCATCGAAAACACTGCCTAATCCCTTTGAGATATAACACAACAATGCGTGGTGGGATACTTCTCTTTTACAGATCTACAAAAAAGGCCGTGATGGTATATTAGCCCAGTCAAGATGTACATCCGTGCTTGCAAAAGGTCCGGTCATTCTGAATTTTTTATATGTTGTTAGGACCTAAACCAGTAATAAAAAAAAATTATACAATTTCAAAAGTGCTGTGCGAGCGGTGGTGGACCCAAAAAACCAAGAAATTTTCGGATTTTTTTCAGTTTTTGCTCAATATCTCAGTGAAGAAATAGTCTGACCGGTATAGTTATTATACATACTTTTAAAGTAGACTAAATTTGCTACAATTTGAAATCAAAGCGAGCTATATGCAGCTATTGGTTTCCAAGATACAGTTCTTCGAAAATATGCCATTTTTTCCAAAAAGTGAAGTTTTTTCGAAATGGTCACTTATATACCAAAAACAGTCATATAACCAAAAACAGTCATAGGTGGGTTTTGGGGGGAAATGCAAATAAACTGTTCTCACGTCTTTTCATGGTTTTATTTTGCTGTTAAGTAATTCCATTAGTCTTCGTGGGTTTATCCTAGGGTAATAATCTAATTACGACCATTTCAAATTTCAAGTACCCATTAGTACCTATACCCATGAGTCATCATGGGTTTATTTTATGGCATTATTATCGACTAGTATAACGACCTTAAGTCAAATTGAAATAATACAATAATTGGGAAACTTACATAACTCAAATTTAAAAGAACCATTAATATTTTAGCAAAAAAAAATCATTGTCCCTCCCCCCCCCCCCCCCCCCCTTGACATCCTTACCCGCAACCGGCCCTTTCAGGGCAGCTCTCAGTGTGTTGCAAAATGTCTATCCGTCCGGGCGTGTGTTTCGTGTGTTGTGATGTCCTCGACACAGGTCCTGTTGTGATCATCAAAGAACGAGGAATTCGAGCACTAATTGAAGTGAGTCAAAAACGTGGCCTCCCAGAAAATTAAAATTTCCTCCAAAATTGTAACCAAGTCAGCGTTCATGATGCATGCAGGAAGAGATATACATACAGCTGTGCGTAACGTTGAAGCCTCAGTTCGTCGAGGAGGAGACTCTGCTTCCCAACCGAAGACTTCATCGACAAGATTATCAAGTAGACTGGCTCCTACCTTGAAAGGGATTTGCTTTTTGTGTGGTGATGCTATCACTGAAGAATTTCTCCAGATCGGATGGATAAAAGTGAATATGACATGTTCACAAAAGGATCCTTCACCATTCGCCGGTCTGACAATTTTTGGTATGGGTTGTGGTCAGATCTAACAATTGGGCAGAAGTTCATGCGATCCATGAAAACCTACGGTGGGTTGACCCAAGGAAAGGGAATCTCCGACAGTGTTCTGGCAAGGTGGACAACAGGAATGGTGTTTATGTTGAACATTTGTGAAGAACTGGAAAGTTTTGCAGCATCTCATGTCCTACTGGAGAGCAGCATGTAGACATGAGACCTTCTAATATCATCCGAGATAATAGTGATGTGGTAAAACTAAAAAACTGGTTTGCTCTCCACCCTCCATTTCCCAAAACTGACAGTTTGATTTCTATCAGTAGTGGTTTACTGGCAGGTCCTGAAATTAATTGCCACACAGCCCAGAGAGTTGGAACGGAGGGAGTGATGAAGATTGTGGGGCAAATGTATGACAAGGTAGTAGTAAAGCGGAAAAATAAAGTTACCATGCTGGCATCGATCACCTCAACCGTTAAACTGCCGGAAAAAAACAGAAGAGTGGCTGTAGATCCGCTCACAATTTTCCAGCGAGTGTGTATTACAAATCAATCTGAACAGGATTTACAGGATGACTTCAAGTATGAGTTGGCCCCGTTCCCGATGTCTCTGTTCAATGAACAAGGGATGCGCAAGGGCACAAAATCTACTCTGTACTCTGCCTTCACTCCTCTTTCCAGCCACACGCCGATAGATGCCAGCACTCACGTCATTTTGGATGGTGGCTACCTCTTGCACAAGGTCGTGTGGCAGCGGAAGAGTACGGTTCGAGCACTTTTGACGCGTTATACCACCTACGTCCGAAACCACTTTGGGAAGAACGTCTCCATCGTTTTTGACGGCTACCCCGAAGATGCTACCAAAAAAACACCAAAAAGCGGAAAGACTCCGGCGCCACGCAGCTCATTCCAGCTACGAATTGACGTTCGATGAATCCACAGTAAATCAAATTGCTCAAGAGCATGTATTGGGCAATGAGAACAATAAGAGACGCCTTATAACTCTTCTCTGTGACGCCTTTCAGAAGGATGGAGTAGAAATGGCTGTTGCCGAAGAAGATGCGGATCGAGAGATCGTCATGATGGTGCTTTCAAAAAGAGCAGTAGCCGATCGGGTCGTCATAGTGGGAGAAGACGTCGACCTGCTCGTTCTTCTCAATGGTTTAGGTGCTAAAGAGACAAACGTCTATGTTCAGAAGAGCACGAATGGTGAAGTTGGTTGCTGTCACTACTCTACGACCTCCTACAATCACCAGGGCTCCCGGCGATTACCAGGAACGGTACTATTCACCCACGCGTTTACCGGGTGCGATACCACCTCAGCACCGTTTAGCCAAGGAAAGACCGAAATCACCACACACTTCTGAGCAAAAGTGAACCACTTGCTGAGCAAGTGGAGGTCTTCCTTCAGCCAGACTCCACCCCACAAGCCATAAGTGAAGCAGCCATCAAGTGCTTTGTGGCTCTATATGGGGGTGACATCGCGAGGGATACTTTGGATTTCCTGAGGTATAAGACGTTTGTCACTTCAACAAGCATAAACCTCGCCCGTTTGCCACCGACGGAAGATGCCGCAGGCCACCATGCAGCAAGGTGCTACCTCCAAGTACAGAAGTGGCGAGGAATCAATTTGAATCCCACGGAATGGGGGTGGAAGCTGTCTTTTCAAGGACTCACCCCCATCCCAACGACGATGGATCCCGCACCTCCTGCCCTTCTGCGAAAAATTTCATGTAAATGCAAGAAAGGATGCTCTGGGAGCTGCTCGTGCAGAAAGGTTGGGCTCCACTGCTCAGTCCTCTGTCAGTCATGCGGTGGAAAATTGTGCAATAACGTCCCGGATGTGGAGCTGAAATGCTCGGACGATGAAGATGACCCGACTACAGACTGGGCGCCTCTCCCAGCGTCCATCACAGATATCGAGACACCTTCTTCGTGTGAGCCTAAGCCCGGGCCATCTAAGATAAAAAGAAAGACATGATTTGGCAACCAAGACACAATACATACATGATTTATATTAGTTTTATTTTTTGTGTACATATAACTTGTCCTTACAGTATGTATCATGATGTTTGTACAAGCATTTTAGTATGTAGGTATATAAAACAATGTTTGAAGATGACGTAATTCCCGATTGATGTATTATCTTTTCTATTTTTCATGAAAAATGTGTTAACAATAACAAAAAAAAATTGTAACTGTTTGATAAATAAAACCATAAAAAGACGTGAGAACAGTTTATTTGCATTTCCCCCCAAAACCCGCCTATGACTGTTTTTGGTGATCTGGCGTTCTTGAGAGAACCGTTAGGTCTACAGATATCAATCTAGTTTTAAATGAAAGCTAATTAAATTTACTACAATTTTATTTCATATAATATTTGATGTGGGATACGTGTTTTAGAAAATATTTTACAAAATAAGTGACCATTTCGAAAAAATTTCACTTTTTGTAAAAAATGGCCTATTTTCGAAGAACTGTATCTTGGAAACCAATGATTGTAAATAGCTTGCTTTGGTCTCAAATTGTAGAAAATTTAGTCTACTTTAAAAATATTAATACTAACTATACCGGTCAGACCCTTTCTTCACTGAGATATTGAGCAAAAACTGAAAAAAATCCGAAAATTTCTTGGTGTTTTGGGTCCACCGCCGCTCGCACAGCATTTTCGAAGTTGCGAAGTTTTTTTTTATTACTAGTTTAGGTCCTAACAACATAGAAAAAATTCAGAATGACCGGACTTTTTGCAAGCACAACCCCCTTTTCATGTTTAACTTGACTGGACTATATATCTATCTTTAACGGATAGCTTACTATCTTCCCTTCTCTACATCACTTCGTATTATAAAAATAAATTCCTCGTCGTCTGTCTGTCTGCCTGTTCGCGATATCTATCTTTTACGGAGAGCTTACCATACCCATTCTGTCAAAAAAATGGTCACGTACAATGCGGTAATTGGAAAGTTATTTAGACTGATACAGTATTAATCCTTATCAACTTAAATACGGTAGTTACCTCAAGCATTTCATGCACATTATTATAATCTTTCGCACCATTTCTACGTATTCTAAATTTAAGTCCTCCGCGGCGTCTGTCTGTCTATCTCTTCGCGATGAACTCAAAGATGGTGGTGGTTATAAAGGTTGGATAACCATCCAATAGATGGCATTGTGTTTAATTAGCCAGAGCGACGGGTGGCCGGGTCAGCTAGGTCAATTTGTAAATACTTCGACAAAATTGATTTAAAATCGTTATTATTTACCCGGTGCCGGAACCAAGTTCACAAATGTCCTCGGCAGGTTGTTCTTCAGTATAAGCAGTGCTTCTATCAGTTCCTTGCGATGCTTGGAAGGAACTTTCTGCGGTGATTTCTGATAGCAAACATCCAAGCAGAAATCGTTTGGTCCAATCATCAGTGTTACCAGCTGTAACAAATAGATTTATAATTATTTAACTTTATCCTTGAATTGCAAGAAATCGGTACACGAGTCTTTTCATAAAGCTACGGCCTGACGTCCAATAGGTACATATTAAAGTAGGTATATAATTTATGCAAACACTACTGCCGCCGTGTGGGTCGACCCGCACTACCCTTTTTGACAGTAACAAGGAGGATACTGTGTTTTTATTTATGTCGACAGAATAACACTTAATCCTAAACATGCGAACACCTCAATAAGGTTCTCTCAGTGTTCACAAAATTCTACAACTAACCTTTTTTACATACGGCTACTGAATATTAAAATAAAATTTGTACAAGCATATATATATTTTTTAATTTACCTCCATACAGGAGGACCTGAGGAAAATAATTCCCCTCAGGGGCTATGCCATTTTTCGGGATGCTGTGTGGAGGGTCTTTTTAGGAAAGGAAGAAGAGGAAGTTTTGGGAAGGAAAGGGGTATTAGGGGTGGGTAGGAATCTGGGTGTCAGAGTGTCCAGGAGTGACAGACGTATGAATCCATTCCTCCCACCGCGGTGCAAGGCGATTTTCCGAAGGGGTACGGCTGGAGAAGTCAAAGGGACTCCCTCAACCATGCTCTCCCGATCCGCCCTGCCAGCCAATTGGTGGGCACATGCATTCGCCACCAAGACCCGGAAAAACCTCACCCCATGAACCCGGGCACCCCTGATAAGTCACTAAACTTGGATGACGTATGGCAGAGGTGTTGGTTATCCAACAAAATGGTTCCCGGGGCGGCGGTACCCATACCCGCCTTTAAAATTGGATATGTATGCACATGGTTAATGGACGTAATTGATTTACTTTAACCAATGATTCCAGACATTATTTGGAGTGAAAAACGTTAAAAAAAATTTGATCTCAGGCAAATCTCAGACACTCGATGTATATATACACTACTTAATTTCGAGTGTCTAATGACGTAGTATATGCGTTCCTTACACTGCGATTTTTTTAAACTTTTTTACATTTTTTCCACCAACGATTTTATTAGTTTTATTTTTATTTTTTATTTTTATACAACATTTAATATTTCATAGTACAATCCAATAATGTTGGCCTCACTGGGTGGCTTACCCGTGCTGAGACCCGAGGCTTTGGATTAATGAGGGTATCCGTAAGCAAGTTTGCAGTCCGGTGACATTTTTTCTAGTTAAAATAATAATAATAATAGATAATTTTTTGAAATCAAGCCGAGAATTTCGGACACTGTTAATAATAATAATAATTGGAAAATCGCCTCAAGGGCGCTTTAACTGTTCTGATTTCTGATATCAAAAATCAAAATGAACCTGGTCGATGATTTGACCAACGTTCAAAAATTGTGACGAAAATGACCGAACGTATGGTGTTATAAATAATTGAAAAAAATAAAAATAAAAAGGTTTTGCTTTGTGAGTGTTGAAACATGGACAAGCCGAATGGTTACTACTAGTTGACGTTAAACCTAAAGAAAGTTATAAGTTAAAAATTAAATGAAATAAAACAATTACTTTGTTTTGTAACCACGATTTATTTAATTTTTATAATACCGACCGGTTTCGCTTTACTCAAGCATTTTCAGGGTATAAAATTAAACTGATCATAAATACACATAGTGTGAGCTTATATAGATAAAGAAAGAGACAAAACACAATACAAAGGAACAGTGAAAGAGACGGGTGATATTTAATGAATTATCATATTATATATTCAGAGACAAATCGTCATTTGAATAGGTGATTAAGGGATAGAGTTATTAAGGATTTTAACTAGTTTATGGGGAATATATCTAATATCGGGCTGTTGGACACATTTAGCTGATTATTAAGGATTTGGGTTTTTGTTTTAACGACTTTCTTTATTTCAAGTGATTCTAAATTATTGAGTCTGTTACCATTACCACTTCTGTGTAAAATCTTGGCACCGATGCTTTGACTGAAGTTATGATCTTTATTAATAAGATTATTTGCGAATTACGAAAATCCATTATTATTTAAGCATCTAAGATGCTCTTTGATTCTAATATTGACATTGCGCGTCGTTTTACCAATATAAAATGCGGAGCAATCACTACAATCTAATTTATAAATTCCCGAATAACTAAGTTTGTCGAATTTATCTTTTGAATTGACTAAAAATTAACCTTATTTATTATTTGTATAAAATGCTGGTCTTAATTCAAAAGGAAATTTTTTACACTGCAGGAAGAGAAATGATTAATGAATAAAATTCGACGCCATTGGTAACCAAGATTATTATTAATGTTTATATTATTAGGATTAGCAAATAAGAAATGTTTTGTGGCTTTTTGTTTTTGTTTTTTATTTATGCTTGAGTAAAGCGAAACCGGTCGGTATTATAAAAATTAAATAAATCGTAGTTAAAAATTAAAGTTATTGTATTATTTCATTCAATATGTCAAACCACAAAGTGACTGCTTTCTATCAAAATCTAAAAATTAAATGTAAATTATCCTATTTGTAAGTGACTGAAAAACTTCTGGGTCGTCCATTCACTCACCTTCCAGTCTTTTTTGAGATTGACTCTTGGATCTTTGGTCATTCTCGTCACCAGCACCTTGGCCATGTAGGGGATATCCGCGGACATGGCTCCCAGCTCGGCCACGTTGAACTGGCTGGCTCTGTGATAACCATAGGCGTCGTTCAATGAAAACCCGATCAGGTCGGGGTTGTACACCTTCAGGATGTTGGGCAGGGTCAGGTACTCCCTCCATGTTCCTTGGCCCCCTGAAAAATACAGACTAAGGGCATCAACAACAGACTTAAGGCTATACGATTAAAATAAGATGCTTCCGTGTATGGCGGAAAAGAGATGTTCAGAAGAGAAAGAGAGGAAAGAAGTAAGTGGGAATAAACAGAAAGAAAGAAAGCGGTCACTGATGAAATTACTTTTTTTTACATAAATACCGCACAAGAGTCCCAACTGCTCCCGTCTGGAGCCAGTGAGACTATGGCATCCCCAATTGGGGTATGTTGTGAGGCTGAAGGTATTGGGGAAGGCAAGGAGATAGGGAAGAGGAAGGTGAGGAAGTACCTGGCTATTCAGCTCTGGTCACCAAACACGGCTAAAGCCATTTCAAGCAACGTTTCAATTCTGAATGGTGGTCTTGCACCAGGGCGATGCTGGGAGTATCTTCCACTCTGGAACGTGCCGCAAATATACTATATATTATTTTAAATGAATAAATTATGAAATAACACAAATTAATCAAATAAAATTTATTTGCCACGCCGGGATACGATCCCGCTACCTTAGGTTTGCTAGTCAAGAGCCTTACTGCTGGACTACGCCGGCCGTCGATCTGGATAAAACTAACGATCTCGATAAAACTGCATGATTGGACGGAATAAATGTGGCAAATATTTATGGAGTTCTATGTCCAAAGCTGGAAGCCCGACAGCTGATGAAGAAAAAGAGAATTGTGCAATGGAAAGATTGTGCGGAAGGAAACCCCCTTAGAACGAGTGTGCTTTAGACCACACGACTGAAGTAAAACTTCACTAACTTATGTCTCCCTCTCAACTTCCGTTCGCCTCGCCCGATCACACTTTTCGTAACGCTCTCGTCACGCATTCACCAGTTTACTCCCCAAGTCAAGTGTGCGTAAAGAAGTTTTACTTCAAAAAATATGTTGTTGAGATGATTATCTTTTCAGTAAGAATGTGTAACACAGGCTAAGGAATTTAGAGTCATTGACCAAATTATTATTGTGAACGATCTCCGTACTTTTAAAGAATGTTTACGCAGTTTTGTGTTTGAGTCATTACTCATTACGATAAAATTACATCCCGTTTTTATTATGATTTAGCCCACATGAGAAACCAATTATGGGTGATTATATTCGAGTTTCAAAAATATTTATACGTTTTATACACTTATTAATGGCAATCTGTGACGTACGATTACAAAAGATTCATGCACGTAGCACTTTCTGCGATCACTTGATGAATAGGTCACTTCGATTCCGTTTGCTCCTCGATTGTTGCATACATATATCCCTATGTGATTTGATTATTATGGCGCCGTATCCCCGCTCAAAAAGAAGAAGATGGAGAGATGTGTAATTACGAATGTTGGAGAGAGTGCGCTAATATTTAAAACGGTAAAATTGGAGCAAAAATTGCGAAAATGTTTAATAAAATACTCGTTTAAAATAGAGCAAAAATCTCTTAGGGGCTGTCTAAAACAGCATTTAAAGAAACACTGTGAATTTTTTTGTACATGTGAAATAACTAAAACAGGCGTGAAAATAATAATTTTCAGAGCGTACTTTTTTCTTTAAATTTGCGTTTCGGCGTTATATTCCTTAGAATGTATAGATATTATCTTCAAAGGTAACATATATTTTTAGGGGCTTAAAAACTTTAAATGTTTAAGGGGGATATGTAAGAAATCTGTAGAAAGTCGGGTAGCGGCGGCATAAACATTTTATTATTGGTTGTTGCTGCATGGGTACACTATTTAGAATTGTGAAATATTTCTGCGTAATATTTAACATTATTCAACGAGGACGTTTTTATCACCCGAACAGTCGACATGGGATGTCCACGGGAAAATCTTGTTCGACGACTCCTCCAGGTTGCCCTTCCCTGAAGGTTGTATATCGGTCGACTACGTAGATGACAAATTGTTTTTGGTCTCTGGGGACGGGGATTAGTAGACGGGGACGGAGTAGAAGGGAAGGGGATTCTAAGGCTGAAGAAGGTTTACAAGTGATTTGAATGGGGACAGAGAAATAGACTGAACTTCGTTCCCCACAAGCTTGTGGGCCTCCTCATGAAGGGCGTGCTCAGCCGAGGCAAGAACCCCTTCATCAGAATGGGAGGCTCATCCATTCGATTTGCAGAAAACACCAGGTATTTAGGCGTAATTTTAGCCCACGTCAAGAACGTCTCCGACAGGGCCCAGACCCTGTTTCAGAAACTGAGAAGACTCTCAACAGCCGAGTGGGGATTGCGCTCTCCAGCGATTCGCCTGCTGTACAGAGGGGTATATGTGTCGCAAGTATCATATGCTGCCTCTGTATGGGAGCATCGCTTGGATAATGTCTTGATAAACTCTCGGCGCTCTTGGGCGCTTATAGGACTGTGGCCTCAGATGCATTACCGGTTCTGGCCGGCGTTTTGCCGATTGACCTTGAAATTAGGGAAATATTGACCAAAAAGGAACTTATTAGAGGCAGGGCTGCTGTCCACCTGGGGGTCGAGCTGACACCGGAAGGAGTCGTGGCCCTCCCTGGCTTGCTTAAAGCGATGCGCGAGAGGATGCTGAGTGTATGGCAAGAGCGATGGGATAGGTCGACGAAGGTCAGATGGACTTTCACCCTTCAGTTAAATTCAGAATGGAAGGGGCAATTAAACTAGATCACTACGTGATCAGAAAGCATCTGGGCATGGGGAATTCAGGGGTCGGCTTCATAGCTTGACCCTCTCTCCTCACTCAAACTGCGCATGTGGTGATACTAACCAGGACGCCAGGCACATTCTGTGGCACTGCGAGTTGATGAGGGAAGCACGAGAGGAAATGTTGGATGGCTTGGGCGGAATAACAAGACCAGCGTGGAATACTGACCTTGTATCGAACAAAGAGAATTTCAAATGCTTGAAAAAGTTTGTCAAGTCCTGGGTAGAGAAATGGTCTGTCGCCGACCTAGACTTAATTCATCTTTGTTTCAGGTGCTACACGTATTGCTCCCGTCTCCTTCGGTCCTCATCTATTACTCTTTATTTAGTGAATATGCTTTGAACTATCTATAATATAACTTATGTGACCTATAAATTACTGATTGCGTTTGACTATTTTTTCTCTGGTCTCTGCTAACAATGATTTATGTTTTTACCTTGACAGGTCGTTTTCTATCTTGGTGAGTGATGGTAGTGATGACACTATCGCTCGATACATTATCACTCTGAACTGATTCTGTAATTATGTTTCACATGTATGAATGCTCTTATTATTTTCTATTTTTCTTTATTAGTTTTGGTTTCCATTCTTTGGTGGCGCAACTGAACTGTACATGTTATGTATCGTCGTTCCCCCATAGAAAGGGGATGGTGTAGACCCTGTCCATGCACATTGCCAGGCGAACACACACCGGAGCGGTCTTCCCGCGATCCGCCCGCGCCTCCCCCATCGACATGCGTTGGCCTGAGGCGTAACCACGCGGTCTCGATGTCCTTCCGTCCCCCCTCCGGTAACCCGACGCTCATCTTTTCCTCGAGGTCTTCAAAAACTTCCCCTTCTCTCCCAAGTATATTTCTTCGAGGCAAAATCGGGGAACCGGCTAAAGGGCGCGGACTTCGAGCATCGTCTGCGGTTGGGTCGATAGCTAAACGCATTCTCATTGGGACTGCCCGGTGGTCTATGGAATACTTTCTCTGGCTTTTCTTTTTATATATTTTGTTTTCTTTCCGCTATTATAGTAATTAGTTAGTAATCATATAACTGTTTTATCATCATTACTTATTTTATTTTCTGAAGGTTTCTTCGACTGGTCATAGCCGTTATTTTTATTTTTCTTTTTCTTTTACTAACATTATTATCTCTTTTTGATGTTACCTATTTCAGAAGAATTATTCCACGGGCTGCTACTTCTATTTATCTTCTGTATAATGTTAATGTAAGTACTTGCATACTGCTTACTAACCCCGTATGCATGGACATTGGAGGGTCTAGAGTCGTTCAAAAAAATGTAGCTTCGTTCAAAAAAAAAGCAGAGTCTTGACGTGTGCGGTGAAGGAGGAAACCATATGTTTCCTTATAACGCCGTTGGGAAAGTGGTGGGGTCCCCTCCTACGCAACGCCAACAAAGTACTATTTTTAGGGTTGTGTTACAAAGCCCTCGCGGGGCCGCCCGCGCTATCAGCATCATGTGATTTGCAAGCAACCAGCCACACGCCGGCCCCCCTGTAGAGCTACGCGCCGGCTCCCTGAAGATTTGTGATCTTCACCGCCGCAGCTTCCTGACCATCATCATGCAGCAACACCGAACAACACTCACTGCACCACCGTCACTCCGCACCGCATCGACCTTCGCTACGTAGCTACAATAAAGACTGACTCACTACTCCGACCTGATGCCTTTCATTTCACTACCCGTCTCTGCCGATCTGCAGTCCGCTCCCTCAGGGTGAATTGCCTAAAAAAAAATTAAAAAATCGTTGCCAAGGCAACAATTTGTTTGCTTTTCTTCTGGCGTTTGCAATAACTCGATTTTGTTAGGGACAGAAAACGTATGATAAATAATTTCATAACGCCAGAGATTATTCATAACGCCAGAGCTTACCAATATATATAGCCTATAGTACTCGCAAATAATGTAGCTTTCTATTAATGAAAGAATTTTTAAAGTCCATTCAGTAGTTTTTGTGTGAAAGAGTAGCAAACATACATCCATACAAACTTTCGCCTTTATAATATTATAGTAGGATAATGTACATTTGTTACTTAACTTTTAATTATCCGCTACCGGTTTCGAAATATCCGTGTCATTCACAATAACATGTGACTACGTGTGAAATTAAACTCTTTAAAACAAAATGTTCAAAAGCATTATCATGAGCATCAGAATTTAAAAAAAATGCTGTGTTTATGCGTAATAAACAGTAAATCTAACAGGTTATTACACAGGTTTTTTTAGTAAATTAGTTATCAATACTGTTTTTAATATTCATAACCAATTTATTTTAAGCACAAACATATTTTCAAAGTAATTTATCGGTGACTTACCAATAGACCAGGAAATCCCTCTATTCTCCGCTACGACGTGAAGAATATTAGAAGCGGCAGCACCATTTCCCGCTGTCAAGGAATCTCCCATCGCCGCTATGATGTCGAAGTCTCCGGGCCTCAGACGGTGAACTGACGTTGGCCTGACTTCAGACCTGGCTCTTGGAAGCTGGCTGATATCGTTGGAGACCTGCTCGAAACGGCTCTTCCGCTTTTTGCTTCTAGCGGCTTCATTTGGTCCGATGAAGCGGCAAGGGAATTCAGTTGACTCGGGTATCTTATCTTGAATTTTCTAGATTTTGTAAAATTTTGAATTAAGAATTTGAATTAAGAAATAGTGACAAAACAGGTAAAAAAAATGTTTAACGTGATTTTTTGGCACAAGAGAGTGAAAATGAGAACAGGATAAGATAGATTTTAAGTTTGTTTCGTTTGGACTTAGCAGGGGTTTGCCACGGTTCACCGGTGGTTCATAGGGTGAGGTTTATCTAGGCCTTGGCGGCCAATGCGTCTGCCTATCTACTGCACGGTGGGCCGGATCTAAAGATATTGGTTGAGGAAGACTTTTAGGCGTCTCCAGAAGGACTCTCTCGATCCATCGCTTTGCATCACAGTGGGAGGAATGGATTCTTACGTCCGTCACTCCTGGACACATTGAACCCCAGAATTACCCAGTCCCACCCCCTTACTTCACAGAACTTCCTTTCGTTAAAAATACCCTCCACACAACATCCCCAAAGATGGGATATAATTGAAGGAATTTATTTTCTTAATTTCCAGTGTGTAGCTATTTTAAAAAAGGGAGATAGGCCAGTGAGATTGATTATCTGTGAAAGAAAGATTTTCGATTTAAGTATTGAACGTTTGATCAATTTCTTCAGAAGTGAGGTAAAATTTAGCTTAGTAAAACGGGCACGCCTATAAATAATAATAATAATATTTGGATGATTTATAAAGCGCCGTTTTTATGAAAAATCACCTCAAGGGCGCTGTACATACTTATAATATATTTCTAGGATCTAGAACATATATTTATATATAAAAATGCAAAAATCAGTCATTTTAAATACATGTAGGAGATTACAAAAGATTTTTTAAATATTTATATTGAGGGATCAGTAGGATTTATAGGTTCAATTAGGAGTTCCACAGAGCCGAACCCTCTGATATGAAAATATCTGGAGTCGGTGATTTTTTTTCCCATTTGGTCTCTGGTAGGTTGACATGTTGTTCTTGTATTGTTTTGTATTTATAATACTTATATAGTGCAATTGCATAGCGTGGATTGATTAGATGATCATTTGGGAAGTGTGTGAAAGGGTTTAATTTTTCCTGTGGGGAAAATTTAACCTGGATATTTAAATCTGGTGCGTTAAAAAAGGATGATTTATACAGCGCCGTTTTTATAAAAAATCACCTCAAGGGCGCTGTACATACTTATAATATATTTCTACGATCTATAACATATTTCTTTCGGTTTATCTCGGCAGTGCTCAAAACAGACTTTTCTTTTTAAATTTCTATATTTCATTGTAGGTGACCTTGTATTTGTATATATTAAATAGTTTTAGATATGAATTTTATTAAAAATTAATGTAAAGGCCCTTCGGGCCATATATAACGTAAAAAAAAAATCGTGAAGTTAGTTTCCTGATTTTAAAAAAAAAATTCACTCGAGACCCTGAGGAAAATAATTTCCCTTAGAGCCTCTGTCATCTTTAGGGGTGCTGTGTGGAGGGTCTTTTTGTGGAAAGGAAGGAACGAACCTGGGCCTTAAAGAGACCCATATTATGGGAGGGGGGTAACACAGTGCCCGGCAAATCGTTCCACAGCCGGGCCGTTAAACTCAAGAACGGCCCTTTCTCAGAGACAAATATCAACCGGTGCCGAAGAAATTAATCACGCTAGTTCGTCGATGCATCTTCCATTGAAATACGGGTAAAGCAATGGCAGCATTCCTTCCGACGCATGTGCTCTAAGGATTGCAACCCTTTTGGATAGTAGAATCTATTAAACGGACCGCCCGTTTTTTCGAGTCGAAGATTTTTTCATGTATTTTGGGGCTGGGGACCAGAGTTGGCTGCCAACTTCCAATTTCCACCGTAGGGCACACGCTATTTGCACAGAGTTAGCAGTTGTGTGCTATTATAATACCTGTGGGCCGTACGCCCAGCTTCTGAGTGGCCTACTTGACTCTGGCTTCGATTGAGCCCCTGATTGAGTTGGTCATTTAAGAGTTACATCAAGCATATCAATGTGAAACGTTTCAGGATTTATTGAAAATGTGTAAACATTATTAGACCATTCTAAAAGAAATGTAAGTAATGTGTTTTTATTCAGTGCACCGTTTACTTTTTACGACTTTGTAGTAAAAAATCATCTGCCTACTGAGTGTGTCGAATGTCTGAAAACGATAAATAAGATTGTACTCTTTGCACAGGTTTTATGAGATGATGTGCGGTTGTGTGGTTATCAAAATGGTGTATTTTTATGATCAGTCATTAAGCCGTTATTATATGATTACAATAAATCTCTTCGTGACCTTGCTAAAAGGTTACGACTCTCATCACTGACAATAAAAATATGAAATTAATACAGTGTCTTACATCCCAATAAAAAAATCGTGCCCTTGAGGTGAATTGTGATTTTATCGATAAAATGATTCGATTAACATAATACTTATAATATGATCGTCTTGTTGACACCTGTGAAAAGTCATAGAATAATATGTCCTTAATTACTAGCCTGCTACTTTTAGTAGCATGTTTCTCGTACTCAGATAGAGGCGTTTATATTGTAAGTACATACGTGTGAGAATACATGTGTGTGAATGAATGTATCTATGTCTACATTTATATACGTATATTTTTGTATGTGAATACCTCACAAAAGTCCCAGCTGCTCCCGTCTGGAGGCAGAAGACTATGTCATCCCCGATTGGGATATGTAGTGAGGTTGAAGGTAGCGGGGAGGGGAAGGAGACGGGGGAGAGGAAGATGGGGAAGTGCTCGGTAATTCAGATTTGGTCACCAAACACGGCTAAAGCCATTTCAAGCAACGTTTCAATTCTGAATGGTGGTATCTTACTCTAGGCGATACAGAATGTATGTTTCACTCTGGAACGTGCCGCAAATATACTGTATACTATTTTTAATTAATTAATTGTGAAGTACCACAAATTAATCAAATAAAATTTATTTTCGCACGCCGGGTTCGAACCCGCGACCTTCGGCCTGTAAGTCGGGAGTCTTACCTCGGGACAACGGGGACCGTCATATTTATATTCAACACAATTATGCATTGACGAGACCGTGAACTCGTGATAAAGCAGAACAGATCATGAAATGTGATATTACGTGAAACTTAATTTGTTTTGTATAAATAATGTATAACATAATAAAAACAACTTAACTTGCCAAGATGAAAACTGAGAAATTTTGTTTCTACAGGTCAAAAAATATTTTTTTTGAAAAACGATCCTTTTCATTATGTGCCGGTAAATAGTGTAGTCTGTGGGTAAGTAAAATAATATATATTTTTTTTAAATTGTCTTTTGTTTTGCTTTTAGGGTACACTAATGATGGGTTGTTTCATACAAATTCAAATATAATATTGTCGTCAAATGGTCAGTATCTTCTGCTAAATTAGATGTATTTTTTATCAATATTTCATGGTTGTAGAAGCTTACAATACTCTCTTTCTAACTAATTCATTCATTTATATCGAAATACTCGATGGGTTTGAATTGATCGAGAAAGTTCTTACTTATTTTATCAGTTTTGTTGATTACGATTTACTTTATTTTTGATTGATAAAATAATGTACATTCATTCCGCAATTCCGGGAGGTGGGTTTAACCCCGAACCCCTCTCTTGCGTGGCTGCGCCAATGTAAGTGAATGTAATATTCCTTCTTCTTCATTAGCCTGCGTTTTGGACCATTTTCCTGTTTCAATTATCAGATCAGAACTATTTTATATAAGATGGTCAATTTTCATTGCAGGTACATCTATTCTGATTATTACAAGAGGTCTAGAGGATCCAAAATTACATCGTTATGGATTTACATTACATTCCAGTCAATTATTTAAGTATTAATACTTACTAACATTATTTCGCACGGCTTCCCGTAGAAGTCTCGGTTCGCCCGTGCTCATGCCGACGATTTTGGAGGTCAAGTCCCTCAAGAAGTGAAAGAAAGTATTTTGTTGGGTCAGTTGACCATCGCAGCCACCTGATGTAAACAGGGTGACCATCAGAAGCCATTGCATCCTGTATATTTCAATCTGCAATAAATAACAACACATGCATACACAATTAAATACTTTTCCGATAAAAATTAATAATAAGTTGTTCATAGAATGCGTAAGTTTCAAGTACATGTGATCTGTGGTCGTTAAAAGTTTATTACTTATTAATTAAAACGTGAAGGTGTCTGTCAAGTTATATTCCAAGGAACTAATAACATAGCTGACACAGCTGATAAACAACCATAAATGTATCGTAAACGGTTATTTATCATTTGTGTAAAATTAGTTTGGAAACTTATTTTTGCGAACGCAACTCGAAGTTCGTAATTCCTGCATTTATATCCAATTTGGCAGGAGGGTCTCGGTGCCGCCGCCCCGGGAACCATTTATGGGATTAGCAATACCTCTGCCATAGGTCACCCCAAGTGGCTCTTGCCCGGGTACGTGGGGTGAGGTTTTTACGGATCTTGGCGGCGGATGCGTCTGCCCACCAGCTGCATGGCAGGCCGGATCAGGAGAGAATGGTTGAGGGAGTCCCTTTGACTTCTCCAGTCGTACTCTCTCGGTACATCGCCTTGCACTGAAGTGGGAGAGACGGATTCATATGTTTGTCACTCCTGGACGCACTGACCCCCAGATTCCTACCGACCCCTAATACCCTTTTCCTTCCCAGAACTTCCTTCCTTTCTTAAAAGGACACTCCACACAACACCCCCAAATATGACATAGGCCCTGGGGGGAATTATTTTTCTCACGGCCTGCTATGTGGAGCTAATGTTAAAAAATAGCTTTTTTTTTACAATGAATACCGCACAAGAATCTCAACTGCTCCTTAACTGCTCCCGTCTGGAGCCAGTGAGACTATGGCATCCCCAATTGGGGTATGTTGTGTGGCTGAAGGTAGTGGGGAGGGGAAGTAGGTGGGGAAGAGGAAGGTTGGGAAGTACCTGGCTATTCAGATCTGGTCACCAAACACGGCTAAAGCCATTTTCAAACAACGTTTCAATTCTGAATGGTGGTCTTACACCAGGGCGATACTGATAGTGTCTTCCACTCTGGAACATGCCGCAAATATACTATATATTATTTTAAATGAATTAATTGTGAAATAACACAAATTAATCAAAAAAAAATTATTTGCGCATGCCGGGTTCGAACCCGCGACCTCCGGATTGTGAGTCAAGAGTCCCACTGAACTACGGAGGTCGTCTTTTCTGCTTTCAAACTAAAGGTAAAATTATTTGAAACTTATGCCACAAAATCGTGTAAGTATGCATCGACCACCATAACACGGGCATCAGCTTCTATCATGGTGGTCGAAAAATCCACTAATTAATGTAACCATAATATTTATGCAATGAATAAAGAAAATTAAAATATATATATATATATGTGAAAATGTCAGAGTTAAACTTAAATGATCTGTAAAATTTTTAGCTGAAATCTTCTATATGATCAAAACAGTCAAGAGTTAACTTAAAGAAACAATTTTAACAAATACATTTCCACGTCCATACGAAGTGCTAGATGTATTAAAGATATTTCTGATCGAGTGATTAATAAACAATTTCCTTATTTTCTGAATACGCTCACTTCACAACGACCGACGATTTATGGCCTAATGTGCATGCAAAGTGGTTCAGAAAAACGTGAATGTCATACGAAAATATTCAAATTAACATAGAATTCACGTTGTAGAACATCTTAAATGTGAAGCGGTTATCAAATTGATCAGGAAATCGACATCAAGGACACATAACCAGAATATTCGCGCAATTTGAAATCCAAGCATTATTTCGACATTGAATTCCCATGATGGATTAACATATTATTATGTTTTTGTTTTTGTAAATACACTTCAGATGTATCGAAAATCATCCTAAATTTTTATCGTGGGCCATATAAGATGACTCCGCAAGAATTAAATTACTTTGTGTCAAATCATAAAAACAGAGAATAATATTTAAACTAAGTTCGTTAACGATCACCTCCTCTACCCAGGCCAGGATACGGAATCAAATTGACAGCCTAAATACATATGACCATTTATTGTTAAATGAAGATAGAATCGTAGAATGGATAATATAGTAACATACGAGTATATCTACACATCGACCCTTAGGAATAACAAGGTTCTATCTGTTGCGGTAACGTCATGCGATAAAGAACTCTAAAGTTGCTTCCTATAGATTCCATTATCGCACGACGTTACCGCGATAGATGGAACCTTGTTATTCCAAAGGGTCGATGTCCTAAATAAAGATTTACTCAGAAAAACGTACTTTGCCTTCTGCCAATCTGTTATACATTGTGGTATTATAGGATAAAAAAACACACACTGCCGCTTTACATAGAAAGAAAATTAATATTATAAACAATTCTACTTAAAGCAGGTACACATTCATCAGAAATTCTGTTAAAAGAATGTAAAGTCAGAAAATTAAATATATTATACTTCTACCATGCAACATTACAAATTTACAGAGATAATATTTTAAATTAAACTGTATCATTTAAAATAATAGAAAACACCAAATTCTAAAATGTAAAAAAAAAAACAATGGAGCAGTTCATTCATAAATATCTTGAAGTACAGTTCTTTAATGCATGACCCGAAAGTATTGGAGATATACAGAACTTTTTTTTTTTAAATTTAACCTTAAAAAAACAACGAAATATTTTTTATAAGTATATATATACTCTTTTTTCGCTCAATTTTCACTTTTTTTGTGACATGGTTCAAGATATCACACTAAAACTCTTTTATACGAGTAAAAGCACCAAAAATACCATTGCAAATAAGATTTTCAAAGAAAAAACGTATAAAAAATAACAGTTTAAGTTATTATGTTTGTGAACAATGCGGGATTTCTCCCGTGTTATTAATCTGAACCACTTATCTACCGAGTCAGCCTTTAGACCTTAAGACCAGTTGCCAGTATTCGCCTCTGCTAAAACCTACATCCACAAACGGTGACAATGTATTTTTAACACGGCCCTTTTTTACATTAGCTCCACACAGGAGGCCCTGAGGAAAATAATTTCCCTCAGGGCCTATGTCACCTTAGGGGATGCTGTGCGGTGGGGTTTTGTAAGGTAGGGAAGGATAGGAAGTTCTGAGTAGGAATCTGGGGGTCAGTGTATTCAGGAGCGACGGACGTTATCAATCCATCCCTACAACTGTGGTGGAAGGCGATAGGTCAAAAGGCCTCCCTCAACCAGTCTCTCTTGATCTTGCCCGCCATACAGCAGGTGGGCAGACACATCCGCCGCTAAGACTTGGACAAACCTCACTCCATGAACCTGTGTATATTCCACCATTAAGGCGCCATATCCCCGCTCAAAAAAAGGAGATGGAGAGATATTACATATATTACATCAATAATTACTTTACAAATATTGGTTCAAATCTTGCTTCTCGTCTACCAAATTGTGGGAATGCTCTACCTGCTGAAGCAGAACTTCAATTTCCCAAAAGAAGTTTCAATTTTCAAACTGTGTCAGGGGAAGAGATTCTAAAAATAATGAATTCCTTAAAAAACACTTCTTCTGCCGGGGTTGATGGAATAACAACCAAGATTTTGAAAACGCTGTCTACGGAAATTACATTTCCCCTAGAATACCTAATTAACCTTAGCATCAGTCAAGGACACTTCCCCTCGAACCTGAAACAAGGTATCGTTATTCCCATACATAAAGTAGGTAACAAGACAGACATAAACAATTACAGACCTATAACTCTACTGACCAGTCTATCCAAAATATTTGAAAAAATTATCAATGCTCAGTTGGTAAAATTTCTAGTGAGCCATAAAATACTCTCAGAAAATCAGTACGGGTTCCAAGAAAACAAGAGTACCTCAGACGCTATTGCCGCCGTAACTGACTTCATTGTAAAAAACCTCGATAAAAGCAAAAAATGTATTTCCATATTTTTAGACCTTTCCAAAGCCTTTGATACAATATCACATAGTAAATTAATAAACAAACTTCAAATAATCGGTATTACAGGCAACGAACTTAACTTTTTTAAGAGCTACCTTGATGACCGCAAGCAACAAGTGAAAATAATGAACACACTTAGCAATCAGTGCTCAACTCACTATGGGATACCTCAAGGTAGCATATTGGGACCGTCTTTGTTCCTTTTATATATCAACGACTTATGTAACATTAACATTCAGGGAAAAATAGTTAGTTTTGCCGATGACACTGTTTTACTATTTGAAGCTGACACTTGGCAAGCTGTTTACAAAAAAGCTGAAACGGATATAAACATTATAAAAAAGTGGTTAGATACAAATACGCTCACATTGAACACCGAGAAAACTAAATATGTCACATCAAGCATAAATATAATAGGTCAACCTCGTGATGACGCCTCTATTAGAATACACACATGTTTAAATTCCGATGAATCTTGTCAGTGTCCCTACATTGAGCGCACTACACAGATGAAGTATCTCGGCCTCACAATTGATCCATATCTCAAATGGAATATTCACACTCAAATAATTGCAAACAAAATAAGAAAAACCATGCATTTTTTTAGAACGATACGAAACTTTCTCGACTTACAACACTTGAAAATGATTTATTTTGCAGTCTGTCAATCCATTATTGAGTATGGTATCATAGCATGGGGAGGCGGTACTGCATCAGCACTAGACCCAATCATAAAGGCACAGAAAACTATTATAAAATTAATTCTTAGACTACCTCTAATTACAGATTCGAACTTAATCTTTAATATTATGAATGTGTTTGATGTTCGGCAGATATACGCAAAAACAATCCTCACTCATCTATTCACAAATATACATAAATACTATGAAAAAAGATTAAATACTCGCTGTATTCGAAACAATAACAAAGAATTACTACAAATTCCCATAACTCATACTACTTTTGGTCAACGTAGCTTCAGATACCTTGCAACAAGACTTTACAACATTCTTCCAATTAGTATAAAAAAATGTGATTCACAAAAAAATTTCAAAAAAAACATAAAAGTTTGGATAAAAAATAATGATAGGGCATTTACCGGTGCACTCACCCAAATTCGAAATTAGTAATGAACCAATGCTGTCACTATTGCACCTATGTTATTGTTATTATTAATGCAACCAATCTATTGTGCGATTATTTTCTAATATAGGTGTAGGTATTTTCACAGAATTATAAATTGACGTAAAATTACTGCCTCAACACAGGCTAGCCTAGTGAGGCAGGTTACGAGAAACCTACGTTTATAATTATAAATCTCTATTCTTTAAGTACCTACTGTTATATGTATATTGTTTACCATTATTATCTTTTGTACTTATGCAAGTTTTAAACTATTGTATACTTTTTTTTGTAGTTATAAATCTTTAAATTTTTGTTCAATAAAGATATTATATTATTATTATTATATTATTATTATATGTAATTACGAATGTTGGAGAGAGTGCGCTAATATTTAAAACGGTAAAACTGAAGCGAAAATTGTGAAAATGTTTAATAAAACACGACTCGTTTAAAATAGAGCAAAAATCTATTGGGGAATGTCTAAAACAGCATTTGAAAAAACACTATGAATTTTTTCATATGTATAACTTGTAACTAAATAACTGAAACAGACGTGAAGATAATAATTTTCGGAGCATACTTTGCGATTTTTTTTCTATCGAGGGAATTTCATATAATTTGTATAGATATTATCTTCAAAAATAACATATATTTTTTTAAGAGCTTAAAAACTTCATATGTTTAAGGCAGATATGTTAGAAATCGGTAGAAATTTGGGTAGCGGGCGGCGGCTTAAAAAAGAAAAGGCCAAACTTATACATATCAGTTATAATAAATGCAGAAATTAAAAACGTCAATATAAAAATCTTTATGAGAAATGGAAATAATAATGGACCTCAACGGTTTCCTTGAAACTATTTAAAAAAAAATTCTTAAATTTTTATTCTAATTTTCTTTAAGTTATGCTGTACCAAACAAAATTGAGCTATCTTGATCATAGTGCAATTAAAAATTAAGGCATATTTGATTTTTCTCATTAGATTTGCTAATTTCACATTCCATTCAACGAAGCGTCTATGAGAATACAATCTGTAAAACTTGAGATCAGATAAAATATAAAAGTGACTCTTATTTGAAGGTCAATCAATAAATTATCGCAGGAAAAGCTCTTGGCTTATGTGTGACCTTCTTCTTCGTTTGGATACGTCAAAAAAAATTGTTCTTCCTTCAACACCAATGCTATAAAAAGCGCATTTACGTATTATTAAGACTTGGGCAACTTCTGTTGATTTCCGCTCTCCACGGTAATGTTATTTTGTTTTTATTGGATACGACTGCATTCGATTAAAGGTCGAAACGGGAAATAAAAATTAGCAATTTTAGCCGATGTACGTTTCGAACGGGTAAATGGAATGTGTTTTCAATTAAAGGAATGTCTGAACCCACATTAAATATTAATTAAACGCAAATAAACTTTAAACATCACCCACTGATTCCCAATAAAAAATCTTCTGTTTCTGAATAATTAGTATTACATTAAGGTATTGCAAAGTTAAGCAGTTGTAAAAAATAACGACTCGAGGGGTAGGTCCTAAACAACAAACCCAAAGGTGAAGGGGTCCAAAATTAAATTCAAAATTACTAATACTTTACTATATTTGCGGCATGTTTCAGAGTGGAAGATACTCTCCGTATAGCCCTGGGGAAAGACTTATCTTCTCTCCATCTCTTTCCTCTCCCCATAAGATATCCCAATATAGGGATGCCAAAGTCACTGACTTCAGACGGTCGAGTTTTCGGGTTCTTGTACGGTAATCACATAAAAATAAAACTTAACGTTAGTCCCTTCTCACTTCTCAAAAATTATCAGTTTCCAATAATTCAAAAACATGTGGCGGGATATATAATTATTATTTATTTGTTTTTTGGCCTGATATCTTATCTTTCTAGGTGTAGCTATTTAAGAATGATAAATATTATTTTTTTGAATGAGTAATTAATGTTTCTCTTATGCGGTGATGTTCGTTTCAATTATGGAGAGTATTAAGTATTTGAATTCCTATTTCGTAGCAGACAGCCATGCGCAATGCATGCTGAGTGACCCAACCCAATTTTTCGTTGTATATATATTTAATACTAGCTTTTTCCCGCGGCTTCGCTCGCATGGTATAAGGGGGTTTCCACTCCGCCTCCTCCACCTCTCCCCCTCCCCCCCCTCCCTCCTCCCCTCCCTCCCACTTTCCAAATATTCAATCCTAGTACATTCAGTTTTTAAACAGCCCGCGTGCAACATTTTACAATTTTTATTCAAATTTCCATTTTTCATGTATATTAAATTTGGTACCTAACATAGGTACCTATTTAAAATATCTAAAATTCTTGATTCGATTCAAACTATTAGGGGAGTACCTACTTTAACTAAATTTATCAACTTAAAGATTTAAAAAAAAAAATCCTGATTTAACGGTCATTGTTTTGCAAAATGTCATTCTCAAACACGCGAAATGTCAAACGTGCGATAGTCGTTAGGTTTTCTAAAATTATCCAATTTTCTGCGCAATTTTCTTAATTTTTCTCTCCGTAAGAACCATCCTCGTACTTCAAGGAATATTCTAAAAAAAGAATTATCGAAGTCGGTTCAGCTGCTCTCGAGATTTGCGCTTAGCAACACATTCAGCGATTCATTTTATATATAAGATATCGGCATCTCATTGTCCTTGCAATTATTGTCAAAAATAGTAAATTAATATATATATATATTTCTGTGTCTTGTTCTCTTTCATATTTTCGTTTAGATTATTATTGTTATCTTCGTCTTCAATGATATATTACATAGATGGGAATAACCTTTAAATGTTATAAAAATAGAGTTTTTCATATAAAAAATTGAAAATTCGACTTTTGTAAAAAGTCAATACAAATACTCATAAACGTAAAAAAATAAATAAGTAAAAACGGATATATTTATCTGAGACGCTATCTAGGTTACAAACTAATTCTTAGAATGATTGTTTCCAATAAAAAGGGTAGTTGCCTATACCTAATATTATAATACGGAAAAAAGTGTTGAGGATAATATTGTCAATCTAAAATTTTAAATATGAGATTGACTAATATGACGGTTTGACAGAAGCTGGAAATGAGGAATTGCAAACGCGCATGTCCTGGTTAGACGAGAGGTTCTGGGTTCGAGTCTCATTTGCGACCATTATCTTTTTCTATTTTGCTGCGACGTGTTCTCTTTCATATTTTTGTTTAGATGTTTTTTGTTATCTTCTTCTTCAATTATATATTACATGAGAATAACCTTAAAAAGTTATAAAATGACAGTTTTTCTTGTAAAAAATTGAATTAAAAGAATAATTTATAAATATATTTTTGCGCAAACACGGCATTGTCAAAATTAGAACTGATATACCTAGGTGCGTTGAACAAATAATTATCTATAATATTTGAATTTCAATTTTGTTTTCGTCAATGCAGATCTAGAAAGTCGAAATTAATCCACTTCCCGAGATCGAATTGAGCTGAAACTCAGCAGATACGTAAACTCAACTTATTGTCGATAATAATGCATTCTGTCAACTTTTAGTGGTCAACTATACATACAGTATGCTACATTATATTTGAAAAATTGAAGCGGTTAATGTATGTAAACATCCAATTAGGATTTTGCTTGGTATTAGTGGTGGTCACTCATTCCTGCCAATTCCAAGGGAGAAAGATTTAATTTACTTTGAAATTTGCTACTATCCAGTTAAATTTCAATATCTTTGATCCGGGCCAAGAGATTGAGCTACCAGGTCGTAAATTGAAAGTAGACACGTTACAGTAAAAAAACTGTTTTTTACGGTTTGATTTTATAAAATCAATCATTTAAAATTTCGGACAGACTATAAAATACCAACCCAATTTTTCAAGATTTATGTTCTACGGTTGAGATAAATATTTTCATTTTATTTAGTAGAGACAAAATTTCCCTGTTGTCGTCTTGGCAAGGCATGTTACAATCCATGGTATTTCACGGGTGATAAGTAACAACTAATTTAAAAAAAAATAGTAATACTATTATCATCAAACTTTATTTGAAATATTGAATGTGATCACACATAAAAGTTCTTATTAGTGTAACATTATTAGGAAATGTTGTGAATCTGAATGAAGTATTGGAAGGGAAGGGATAGAGGAAGTAACTAGAACGAATCTGGTGATATCTTCCACTCTGAAACAAGGTGAAAATACTGGCTAATGAACACAGTGTACACACCGTATTTTATCAATGCGCTCATCATTAAAACCAGTTTTAAATAAATTAACAAAATGCATTGCGATCAACCTTGCGTAAAGTACATGCAGATATGTACATTACTGGTTTTGATAGTTTTTTTACCTTTACAGGTTGTCAACCTGTGTGGAATGCATCGTGCTGCAGGTTTTTATTTGCTCCAACGGCAAGAACATTTCAAGGGCTCGAAGGTTGCAGAATATTCGCAAAATGTGTATTTACACTGGTGGCTTTTTCTGAGTCGGCCTGGCCGCACGGCCAGGCCAAAAATCGCCCATGTAAATAGTTGTTTCGACAGGCCGGACTGAAATCGCTAGTGCCAAAGACTGTTTGTCAACGTTTGCCGCGACAAAAATCGACCATGAATACGGTCGATGACAGGCGATCCACTTGCCACAATTATTTAGCAAAATGGAACTAGTCGCATACAACATTGATCGACTGTGAAGATGGAGTAGCTGTGCGGCGAGTCGTCACGACACGACGCGACGCGACGGCGGGCAACTAGCCGCACGGCAAAAATCGGTCGAAAATATCAAACATATTTAATCTTTTTACGAGGAATTCAAAATTGTGTACCACACTAACGTGGGTACTCATTTTTACGAAAAACTTTTTAAAAAATGTCGTGCAGATAACGTTGAAAGTGATAATTTAAAAAATAATTATTATACTTTCCGACAATGAATATTTTTTCAGTCAAATTCAAAATGAACTTCATTCAAGCAGAAAACCTGCACGTTGGAGCAGAAAAAACACTCGACCGATTAACTGGCTCTTGATCGAATCCCGGCGTGACAAATAAATTGTATTTAATTAATTTGTGTTATTTCACAATTAATTCATATAAAATAATATATAGTATATTTGCGGCACGTTCCAGAGTGGAAGATACTTTCAATATCGCCCTGGTGTAAGACCACCATTCACAATTGAAACTTTGCTTGAAATGGCTTTAGCCGTGTTTGGTGACCAGATCTGAATAGCCAGGTATTTTCCCACCTTCCCCTCCCATCTCCTTCCCCTCCCCAATACCGTCAGCCCCGCAACATACCCCAATTGGGGATACCATAGTCTCAATGGCTCCAGACGGGAGCAGTTGGGACTCTTTTGCGGTATTCATATAAAAAAGAAGCAATAAGCAATATTTTTTTAACGTTTTAAATTGTACCTACTTTGTATTTCCTATCTAACAAAAACCTTACTTTACCATTCAAACTTAATTGAAATTTAAAAAACATGTAGCTATTTAAATATTTGCAATACATTATGTTTTTTTTTTGGTACCGTACTCGTACCTTCGAAAAGGAAAAAACCATATTTAAAAAATTATTGTAAAATAACTTTGTGGCTTTATTTTAATTAAATGACAAAAATAGCTTTGTTTTAATACCTATATAGTTTTTAAATAAATATCTACATGATTCAGAACCAATGGTTCCGTCATCAGGATACAGAGTATAGAGAAAATGAAGTGGGAGGAGAAGGTTAAAATGTTTATTAATCATGTTATTTTGCTTTATTTTATTTCAGCATATAAAACAGGCATGATATCCAAAAATTTACATACATGGATGTTTAAATGCATAATAATAAAAAAAAAACATAACAAAAATAATTAGCTAAATATGCTAAAGTAAATGTCAACAAGAATGGGTAAATACAAATAATTAAAAACAGGTTGTTTTTACCACAATAAACTTTATTTAAAAGTCGACATGTTTCAAGAACGATGTTCTCTTCATAAGGACATATAATGTACCTTTTTTTTAGTACATTATATGTCCTGATGAAGAGAACATCGTTCTATGCTGACGAGAATATCGGTGAACATCGGTGGATGCTGACGAGACGTCGATTTTGCCTGTCTCTAAATAAAGGACTTCATTACAATATCACTCTATGTTAATTTGGATTAAATGTTGGGTGTGTCAACTGATGCATATGTAATTTGTTGTGGAAGCAATAAATGAGCAAGTTTACATCTAACTGTCAGAGAGTGTAGTTTAGAGTGGAAAATTAGGTCATTACACCTTCCAAATAGATCAGATAAACCTTTGTGATAGAAAATTATATAGGTTTATTTTCTTTGCAATGGATTCAATCCTATAATTATGAATCCGTAATTGGGAAACCAAATAGTGGATGCGTATTCAAGAATAATTCACCCAATTGATTTATACATTCTTTAAGTTCACTTTTAAAACAATGTTTGATTCCTTACGTTAGCCCTAATATTTGTGATGAACATTTTAAAACTGCATCCACGTGCTTATTGAAGCTAATTGACAAATCAAATGTCACGCCCAAGACTTTAATTGAAGTTGTGTTTCATAAAATTACATTGTTAATGTGATAATTGATAATACAATATGTTTGAATGTTTATTTTTGTTCTTTGTGAATGTAATTACAACATATTTGTTTTCTTTAAAATATAAATCATTTAGTATGCACCATTCATTAAGTGATGATGAGTCTTTTTGCAAATCGGTGCAATCTCCAATGATGTAATTTTTTGTACAACTTGAGATCATCAGTAAACAGGAGATATTTTGAAAATTTTATTCTTAAAGCTATATCGTTGATAAATATTAAAAACAGCAAGGGTCGAAGATAAGAGCCCTGCATAATTCCCAACGTTATACAAATATGATCCGCAGAGTGCCGTTATACAACTACTTGTAGTTTTCTTCCAGTAATAAAACTCAAAAACCATTTTAGTGTATTTCTATTTACGCCAAACTTTTACAGCTTCTTGATAAATAGTAAAGTAATTTATTATCATTTCATCGAATGTTTTTCTCAAAAAATATCTATGGAATCTTTAAATATTCCTCAAATCGGGTAATGGCTTGATGTATGTAAATCACAAAAAATTACCTTTTTTTTAATAAAATTCAAATGAATACATCGAAAACTGTCTATTTAATAGTATGAAAATATAGTTTATTAGTATGTGTATAAAAGTCATTTATGTAGAAAAAGACATAAGGAAACTAGAGATATACCTACCATAAGTATTTAATAAATCTATTCATGAAAAATTGCACGTAATCCAGGGAAACTGGTTTATTTGCAGGCACGATAATATTCATTGCTACCAACTTTATTTTATACTGACGAACTTAAATAATGATACAGAAGCGTTTTATTATTTTAATATATAGGGATGGACAGGCAATACCGAGAAGGCGTGCGTAATAATATTCATGTTATAAAGGTATGACAGATGTAAACATAATCGGCCGCCGAGCGAGCAAAACCATTTTTCTGTGAAAATGATCGATGTATCAGGGTAAGTACAGCGGAACTTCTTTTAGTATCATTTACGTGGTTATTATACACCAGACCTTCTTTCAAAAAAGTATGACAGCATTTACAAAGATTGATTGAACCGATTGGTAGCATGGTTGGTTTCCACAAGGCCGACGCGGGTTCGATCCTCTACCAGTTTAGTCTTCCTTCATTGCACAAGCCATGTTTTTCACTTATAATTATAAAGGTGGGTGGATTTCCAACATTATGGATCATTTGTAATCCGAAAATGTTGTTTTATAAATAAAAAAACGGTTTTTTGAAAGAATATAATAAAAAATAATAAAAAATTGTTATTCCATCGATAATAACTAATCCCTATTTGAACGGTTCTAATGCAAGATTATTACAAGGTGTAGTTACTTAATTGAATTCATTACGGGAACGATTTTTTTTAATTCATTTGACCCGCATTTCCGCCCTTCGTTGCCCCCTTAGAGCCTTTCATTTGCTCTCGAGACCGCCACCGCACCGCCCCCCTGGATGTTTGATATCACTGCTATAATAGCATATAAACGACATTTACCAACTAAATGGCAAAATTTTCTGGAAACTGCTATATTGTACTTTGGCAAAAACTTTGGAAAACTGACAAGAAAAATCACTTCAAAACCTTGAAGGCATTGAAAAATACCGGCATCGATAAAAAATAACTAACTCCAGCGAAAAATATTTGGCTTAAAAATATATATTCAGATAGATCGACAAACGCTGATTCAGAACATATGTATAAGTTTAAGTATAAATAATTATAGTATGAGACGATGCAAGAATGTGAGTGAGGCAAAGAGTGTGTGCCAAGACCGAGTTGTTTGGTGGTTCGTCCTCTCTGCCTACCCCTGCGGGGAAACGGCACGATGGTTAGGTAGTTAGAATTTATAATTAATCATTTAAAATTTAATAAAACACAATCAAATCAAAAAATTCCGTTATGTTGGCATCACTGCATTGGCTGTTTCTAGTCTTCGCGGGTATTTTTAAATTACTAAATGTTTTATAAGAAAAACTTTCTTTTTATAACTTTTAAAGATTATTCCCATCAACGTAATATATCGTTGAAGAAGAAGATAACAATAATAATCTAAACGAAAATATAAAAGAGAACAAGACACAGAAAAACAAAAAAAGTTATTGGTCGCAACTGGGACTCGAACCCAGAACCTCTCGTTAATCGGAAACGTGTGTTTACCAATTTCGCCATTTCCACTTACTGTCAAACCGTCATATTAATCGATCTCATATTTCAAATTTTAGAATTAAGTTTTCAACTATTTTTTTTTCAACTATTTTTTTTTCAACTATTTTTATTATAGGCAACTAACCTTTTTATTGGAAACAATCATTCGAAGAATTGGTTTGTAACCTAGATAGGGTCACGGATAAATTTATCCGATTTTATTTATATGGAACAATTGACTTTATAAATGTTGCGACCATTATCTTTTTCTGTCTTTCTCTCTTTCTTATTTTCGTTTAGATTATTATTGTTATTTTCTTCTTCAATGAAAAAAATTATGTTTTATGCCCAGAAATTTGTAAATCTCATCTAATAATACAGAATAATATTTAAAAAAAAACCTTTTAACTACAACCTGGAGACCACCACCAAAAAAGGATAGCAAGTTACGAACTTACTGAAAACCAGAGAACTGTACATATGCCTATTAATTTACGAAATTTAAAACGGATTTATACATACGAACAATTTATGAAAACATGACAAACACCTGCACAAGACAACACATAATAAATTATACACAAATCCAGTAAAGACTGAAAGTGGTAAAAAGAGCACACGCCAAGAGGGTATACATATTATACTCCTACCCAATATCAATACAAGAATAAATAGAATTAATATGTTTAAGAAAAAACTATTTGCTCTTAAGTCATTCGGCATTCATGAAATAAAATTAACAGTTTTGCATTAAATGCTGTTTAAGACTTTTCCCATGAGATGTTTGCTCTATTTTAAACAATTTTTCACAATTTTCGCTTAAATATGATCGTTTTTAATATTAGCGCGCTCCCTCTAACATTCGTATTTACCTTTTTTTTTAAAGAAAGACAAACATTCCCGGGTTACGAATAACCCAACAATGTTTGAAAATCTCCTACTACCACCACAGAAAGTCTAAAATGTTGCTTGTGTTGTGATGGAGGACTTATCCAGCCGAGGAATCGAACACGCGACGCTCGGGTGGGACCCAAGCGCTATGTCCACTCAACCACTGACCGGTCATAATACATATCTCCTTTTCATCTTTTTGAGCGCCTACTACCGGGCGTTAAGATTAATGAGCAAAATCAAAATGTACTTAGTAAAAATAATATGTTACTCTGGTAGTAAGTAATTAGTATGTAGATACTTTAGTTAAGAAAGAATGGGTCCTGGGTTCGAGTCCCATAGGTGTCAATATCTTTTTCTGATGTTTCTGTCTCCACATTTTCGATTGAGTTTCGCTAATATTGTCTTCATTTAATTAATTAAATAAATAGAATATTTACGTTTATTTTAACTTAATTAATAATGTAAAATATACATATATTTTTTTTTAATAAAATATTTTTTATTTTGTGAGTGGAAACTGTTCACAACAACGGTATAACGTTTTCTGTGCAAAAATTAATTTATTACTTTTGTGCAAAAACATCACCGACTTATCACATGTACAACACGTAAAGTAATTTAAATGCATCTTAATATATAAAACAAAGTCGGGTTAGTTACACTATTTATAACTCGAGAACGGCTAGGCTGATTTTGATGATCTTTGATTTGTTGGATTTGTCTCCGCCCCGGATAGGATAATAACTATTAAAACATCAGAAAAGTTAACGAAATAAATAGTTACAAAGAAAATTATTTTCCCCGTACATTTAATTTTTTATGGAACGAATTCTCCTATTTTGAAAGAACTGCAGCAATATTGTGAGGGGTATAATATTGAACTGTGCATGAATTCCAAACATTCAAAAACGTCAAATGTCAATGCGTTGATTGTTGTGCATTTGTTTTTAATCATATAATTCTGCCCTTCTTTCTTACACACTCAATGTCAATAGTCGAAAATGAGACATGGTGAACGTATGTCTGCACACCTCCAAAGGAAAAATACAATAATTATAATAAATCTCTGAAATGAAACGCATTTTTTTACATCAGCTCCACACAGGAGGCCCTGAGGAAAATAATTTCTCTCAGGACCTATGTCATCTTAGGCGATGCTGTGTGGAGGATCTTTTTAAGGAATGGGGAGGATAGAAATTTCTGGGAAGGAAAAGGGTATGAGGGGTGGGTAGGAATCTGGGGGTCAGTGTGTCCGGGAGTGACGGACGTATGAATCCATCCTTCCAACTGTGGTGCAAGGCAATGGGTCGAGAGAGTCCGGCTGGAATGGGCCTCCCTCAACCAGTCTCTCTCGATCCGGCCCGCCACGCAGCAGGTGGGCAGGCGCATCAACTACCAAGACCCGGACATAAGTCACCTCATGAACCCGGGCACCCCTGCTAAATCACCAAACGTAGCGAACCACTTGGGGTGATCTATGGCAGAGGTGTTGGTTATTCAATAAATGTTTCCCGGGGCGGCGTAAAAGTAAGAAAATCACAAAAATATAAATCCGTACACAACGCCATCTCTGATAATGACAAAAACAAAACACGGACAGTTGCGCATTGATAATTACTTCATTGCGTAATTTTTAACTTAATAAAAAACTGAATTTAATTCAACAGCTATAGATTCTGAGGCGGTACGAAGTTCGTCGGGTCAGCTAGTTAAATAATAAAGTGTTATTATAACTATTATCTCAATACAAGGTATCCCCCGATAACGTGTACTAACTCGGGAGGTGTTTTTGCATGGTAGCAAAATTAACGAATACGAATAACTTTTTTGAAATAGTGACGTACTTTAAAAAAAGTGCGGTTAAGAAAATTTTTAAATCTTTTTTACTTCTACAAACGTGTAGAATCACCTACCAAAGTTATGCACTGTATATCAAATATTCTAATTGATAAAATCAAACGGTTAAAATAAATAATTCCTTTGTTCGTTAGTTCCTCTGTTGGCCGCCTGAACAGGTTAATTAATATAACCGTTTATTTGTGGACATATTTACTACGTACTCGTAAATCAATTAATTAAAACGGGTAATTAATTACGTAAAGTGCTTGTTTAAATTATGATTACGATGTTTAAATTATTGCAAAATTTAAGTCGTTAATAATCAATTTAATCAAGTATTTACAAGCATATTTCCGGATTCCGTGAGGAATATTATATTACTTAGTACTAGCAAGTACCCGGCACGCGTTAAAATGTCACGCAAAGAAAGATGTTTTGTTTTCCCTGTGTGTCCTTTCCCATGCGTCCCTATTCCCGCCCCCGTTCCCCTCCCGCGACTCCTGTTCCTCCCGTGTTCCCCTTCCACTTTCCCCGTCTTCCACCCTCCCGCGTCCCCCATCCCGTGAACATTCCGTCCTCCCCGCGTTTTCCCCGCATTTCTTTTCCACCTTCCCTGCCTTCCTCCTCTCTCCGCCCCTCCCGCGAACCCCCCTTCATTCCCCTTCCTCCTTCCCACCCTCCTTCCCTACCTACCGCTAAACTATATTAAATACGCAGAATTTACAAACAACTCGCGCGCCACCCACATATTGTAAAAATTTTAAGAAAGTTCGAAACATCAGAGCTCACCAGTAATATAATACAAGAAACCTTTGAAGTCGCACAATAACTCACCAAAGTTTCATCGCAATCGGATAAATGTTATAGGAAATAATTTCATAACACCAGAGCACACCCTCATATATAGAAATCTTAGCGGGCATGCGTACAACAAATCACCATAGTTTTGTGCCAATCGGTTGAATGGTTTAGGAACGCACAAGGTACAAACAAAGAAACATTTATATATACAGGGTGGGGCAGAGAGGAGTTACTGATTTCAAAAAATCACTGAAGGCCCCCCCATACCGAGCAAAGGGGTGAGGCAGGTGCCGTTAGGTTGGGGAAATGATGCCGCTTATGTTGGTGACCATGCCGTGGTCAGGTAAGTACCGGGGTTTTGTTGTGGAGACGTTCTTTAAAAACTGAAAAAAGCGTTGTGGCTTCGCATGGAGCTTTCCGGGTACGGTTCGAGTTAAATCGTAATGACAGTTTTTCTCATCCTAAAACCATTCGGAAATATATCAGTAATGTAAGGTGGACAGGAACTGCAGATTCTAAAATACCAGTTGGGCTACGTAAAAGTGTGAAAACACCTGAAAACATCGCGGTAGTAAGAGCGTCAATTGAAGAGTCTCCAACCCGAGCAGCGCGGAAACATGTCGCTTATAAGGCAAATCTTACACTCAGACCTTCACCTATACCCCTACAAGATGATGCGTACACGGGAATTGAGCCCACAAGATTTTGTGAAACGTAGAGATGCTTGCATTGCAATCGTAACTGCTGTATCCTTCGGCGCTGTTTTGTGCACTGGAGACGAAGGATTAACCATTACCTTTATTGAGTTATTCATCTCACTATTGTGAGATGTTGGAGAACGTTAGGCGTCCCAAAATGAAAGAGTATGGCGAGGAACGCGACACAGAAGCCTTCTGGTATCAACAAGATGAAGCCATGGCCCATGCTGTCCATCGTTCATGCGAAATTTTGCAAAAGCTCTTTCCAGGTCACCTGATCTCTTTGTGGGGGGATATTCCATGGCTCCCTCGCTCTCCCGATTTGACCCCGAGTGATTTTTTTCTGTAAGGATACGTCAAAGCTGAGGTAAACAAACTTCAATATCGAACCCTTGAAGCTCTGAACGAGGCGATTGAGTACGTCATCGCTGGAATTCCGCAAGATATGTTGGAAATAGTGGCTGAAAACTTCTTTGAAAGGCTCAATATGTGTATTGCTCGCCAAGGCAGCCACGTCAGACGATATCATTAAAAAATATCAATAAAAAACGGCATCATTTCTCCAACCTAACGGCACCCGCCAGGCTTCTCTGCTCGGTCTGGGGGGCCTTCAGTGATTTTTTTAAAATCAGTAACTCCTCTCTGCCCCACCCCGTATTTAGATGAATGACATTGAGTTGTTGAACAAAAATTTTGAAAAGTAGTAAAAAATTATTGTGGTAAGTTTTTTTTTTAATTTGCTGTAATCAACTTTTAAATTGAAAATTTAAACCTAAAAGACATGTTTGCACCTGGAAATTGTTAAATAATAATAGTGGAGCAATCAAATATAAAGATTTATCTATTTCGTGTCGAGATTACTTTACCTAACGATTTTAACATTGATTCAATTGATATATATTCAATTAAATATATTTCATTTGGCGTGACCCTTACATAACCTTGGCCTTAGCGCAACATAAATAATTATTGCATTTTTCTTTTCTACGAGTGTACCAGAAAAATATAATAAGATTTTATTGATTTACTTGGACAAAGCGTAGTGCACAATGGATCTAAAGAATGTTTATGATCAAAAGATACAATTAACCTGCTACATGTACCTACTCAATGATCATTATAAATATTAAACCAGTTTATTATGTGGTAATAATTTCCGGAATAATAATAAATTGGCCCTGGGACTTATTGGAATTACTGTCTTCCTGTATGACTTAAATATATTTATTTAGTAATTGACATGAGAGTAAAAAAAAATTTTTGATTCCCGGCAAGCTGCTGCACCTAATCTTTATTCATAATTTCCCGAAACAATTCTATTCAAGCAGGCTGTACTTTCTGTATTTTCTTACGGGTGTTCGGGTATTGTGAAGAACCGTCAAAATTTTATGTTACACTAATGATTTATAATTTACGTTATTTTTTTAAAACAATTTCAGAAAAACTCTTTCCATGTATTTTAGGCACATGATATGCTTGTATGTAAGTTGTTGTGATCTCAAAATAAACCTTCGAAGTGCACTGTTATATATGCATGACATTGACAAAAATGTATGCACCGATTAGATATACATGATAATTCTTACATAGCTTAAAATGCACAAATATGTCACATGCACACTATTGCTCAGCGGAAAAATGACTGAAGTCAATGAATTGGAAAATAATCATCAATTCGCTTAATGATTATGATTAACGTAATCAATGTTTTATATTAAATGAATTTGAGTTTGCTTCGCATATTTTTCTTCGCACGTAACAATTAAGAGAAAAACATTAATGATATAAAGATTATTAAATTATTTGTGTTAGCTGAGGATTGCCAATTGATTTTCTCTTCTTTATCCTTTCTAAATTAATAGCTAAATGAATATGATTTTAATAATAAGCTAAGATAATATTATTTTGTCTAAACCGTTTTTTTTATCTTTCTCATGCCAAATTAGTAGCATAATATTAATTACATATATTAATTATTTTCATCTTAATCCTTTTAAAACAAACTTTTTTTTGTAATGGGTGCAACCATTTTTACATAGGTAAAACTTGCAGAAATTTTGAAAGAGGATTCAGGAACATTTGAGATGTCTAAATAGCAATAATTATTCGGAATTTGCTAACCATCTAATTGAATTTAACCATTAATTTGACTATAAATACTGGTTTAAAAATTTTACGCACTAACGTTAGTGGTTTCCACCTAGATCTTTTAGAAAAATTAGAAATTAGGAAAAAGTCAATAAAAAATTAAATATTATTAATAATCACATTAATTTTGTGAATAACCCTATCTTAAACATATTTTCATTGTATTTTTTTGTCTTTGTTCTTCTAAGCACCCCCCTTTCCACCTCCCCCACCCCCTCCCCCCTGTTGATCCTCTAAGCACCTCCCCTTTCCACCTCTCTCCACCCCCACTACTTCCATTTCTACCCACGCCTGTCTTTCTATATTTGATCATTTAATTTTCGTACATATAATGTCCTGATGAAGAGAACATCGTTCTCGAAACATGTTGATTTTTTAAATAAAGATTATCGTGGTAAAAACAAAGTGTTTTTAATTATTTCATATTTTTTATTTCAAATAAAATCTCAACACCGTGGTCACCCTAGAAGTTTACATGTTTACATTATAATGTACTAACTAGCGCTCTCAGTTTAGTAGATACCCATAATCTCAATCTATAAGAAACGTTCAACAATATTGTTATTTGAATACCCTTATAATTTTGTGTTATTTTGTTAATTTGTAAAATTGTTAACCTCAACACAGGCTTGTCCTAGTGGGGTTATAAATTTTATTGCAAACGTTTTACCTACCATGTAAAGAAACAATAAATAAATCTTATATATAAAAATCTCTTTTGTCACGGTGTTTGTGGTCGCACTGCTCCGAAAGGGCTTGACCTATTTTTATAATTTTTATTTTGTACATTTGGTAGGTATGAGAATAGGCTTTAAAGTATATTTCATACCGCTAGGTGATTAGGGTGTCCCTACCCAGAAAAAATTCTATTTTTTCGACCATTTTTTTGTGTATTTATTTTTTAATTGGCATAAAAAATACCTATAACTCCAAATTTTAACCCTCCTACCCCCATCCTCCCATTTTTTAATCGCGATTATAGTATTTTTGTACTAACACATTTAACCGTCTTTCGTATTTCAAACAGAACGAAATTATTTATGTTGTTGAATGACAGATGGCGCTACGCCCCCCTCATCGAACATTCATCCACACATGCGCAAGACATTCACGATAAGCGTCGTGTCATTTTGATATTTCATTCAGCATCATGTTCTCGCGTGGGCACACCACTTATTTGTGTTGGCTAAAGACGGACTGATAAAAAATATCGTACACTCAATTGCTCTTTGAAATTCATTTTGATTTTCTTTGTTTCATTTTCCTACTTAAGTTAATGTTTTTTTTATTTTATCGGCGGTCATCGTCTACAGTGCTCCATTCCTCTCTCTCTGCCATAGATCCCATCCCACACACTTAGAAAACATTCGTTATTTTTTATTAAACAACCAAAATATTCACTAGAAATAATTTATATGGCAGAATAAAGTTTGTCTTTAACTTTGATTAATACAAAATTCAAACTCGGGAATAAAGTATTTCTAGTTATGTAGGTCACTACGATGTGACCCAGATGTAGGTATTAGCATTATTTCTTATATAGTTTACAAATCACATAGTTTCTCGTAATGTCAATTGTACAATAATATCTATGTAATTCATGATAATATTGTTCCCTTTCTGATGACAAGATTACTTTCAATGTTACTATGGACTATGGATGTGATCGTTTAGGCCTCACCATTGGCATTATTATTTATTGCAACAATATTTCTAATGTTATTATGAATATTATTATATTATTCATCGATAAATATAATAACCTTGTCCTTTGAACAAGTGATAAAACATATTGGACATTATTTAACAACCATTATTCATAAACAGGGCTGCTTGTGACTTACAAAACTTAAATACAGATTTTTTACAATCTGTTACGGTTCTACAATTACCTTAAAAATATTTTAGAAAATTCGCTTCTCCTGGGCTTAAAAGTTTTTTTTTTTAATTTTAATTACAATACATCTTGTTTTTGTATGGTTATGACTTATTACTTACGACTAAAACAATGTCGGAACTAAATTAGTGATTTTGTTCAAATTCATTTCACTATAAAAGAAAGAAAATAAAAAAGAAGTGTTTTTTAAGATTGATCCACGTTATAATATCTGGACTTTAAAACCTTCAACAAATGTTTTGTTAACTTTTGTCCCTTTTCTTACGAACGCCACAAATGCATTAACAAGTAGTATAATTAACTCACCTTCATTTCAGATACAGGCTGCTGCAGAGTTAACCTTGGACTAGATGCAGCACTGGACTAGCGACTGCGGCAGGTACTCCACTTCGAACCTAAGATGAGTATATTACAAGTATTTGTATCACTTCACACACTTTTTAAAAGATAAACATTACAAATATTCTAAATCATTTGGTCAACAGATATCCCACGGACAAAGTGTTTTTGAGTGACTAATGTAACATAAAAAGCGTAAGTTCGTTGATTTGGTGTTCATTGTGTATAATTGTGGCAGATATTTACTTCTAGAACCGAAGATAGCACGCTTAAATGGTGTATTGATACCAACTCTGGTGTATGGTATTGAGGCAAGGAACTTGCGGTGGAAGGAATGAAAGAATTCTAAATGCTGTAAAAATTAATCTCTCTGTGCGGTGAAACAATGCATGAACGTTAAAAAAATGTGGAGATCCAGGTGGAATTCAAAGCTATTGAAAGCGTAATATATAGACTAAGAAAGAGACGGTTTGGGCATATAGATTGGATTCACAGATACAAAAGTTAAGTAAAGGAGAATATATGACGCAGAAGAGGGTGGTAGAAGAAGTCGGGGATGCACGAGTAAGACGAAATAAAATACTTCATTTGGGCCACGTCAAGAGTCAAAATAATAGAAGAGTGTCTACCATGGGATGGTGTATGAATGTGATTGAAGCAAGGAGCGTGTGCTAAGACAGAGTTGTGTGGTGGTTTATCCTGCTTTTATTTACCTTGTGTTATGTGTATGTAAATAATTTTCCATTATTATTGCATTGATTTTTACTAAGCGAGGCCTAAACCGATTAAGTATTATATATAGTATCCCTTGATACGCTTCTTTAAAATGTCAGTTTATTCAATTTATTAGATGTTGCTTTTGAACTTATTTTTCCATTTAGCAATTTTTTTACTTATTAAAAACAGCCTTCAAATGATCATACCAATTTCTTCGCTTTTAATACTTCTATTAAATATTTTAATTTTGGTTAGTTTACAATTATGAAGCTGTATTTGCTACGTTTCGAATAAACATATTTCCTACTTATGATAAATCGACATTTAATTTTTTTTAATTATTCAAAAAATCTACAAAGAATTATTAATTGCGTAATTGTACCTTTCATTATAGATGAACAAAATTACTTTGCATTCATTATTTTAAAATATAATAAATTATTGAATGATAATTTTATCATACTATATTTATAGTAAATTATTGAAAGATCAAATTATAGTAAATTATTGAAAGATGAAAATAAGGTACATTGCTGAAGGATCAAAATGTATTAATTTATTGAAGTATTAAAATATTATAAGATAAAATTACAGTAAATTATTGAACGATAAATACAGATCTTGATGGATCAAGATTTAGTAAATTGTTGAAGGATCAAAATACAATATATTATTGAATGATCACAAATATATTAATTTATTAATGGTTTTTGATCCTTGATTTATTGTGATTTATTGAACTATCAAAATATGGTATAAACACATGTCAAAATATATAGAATATAGGAAATTATTTTAGAATCAAAATGTGTACCTTGTCAATTTGAGCAAATTCACCCCTCCGTGTAGTATTTTTTAAACGTGGAAAAAATATCCTTTGACACTGAAATTTACGTAACTGAATACTATCACTTGAAAAATTATAATCCTGGTTATAAAAAAACAAACTTTTCGAAGTCACCCCTTTTGCAAGTAGTAGCAAACTGCTGCCTCTTCAGTAGGTGCTATATGAATGAGATAAGCCTGGTAAACTTGACCTAGGCCGCAGAGTGAGGTAAGTGGGCAGTGAGGTACACATTATACTTGCAATACTAGAGTTGGGCACTGGGCAAGTAGGTAGGCACCTACTCGTATGGCTCGAGGTGTCGCCCGGCCACATCAGCTGCTGTGTGGTTGAACCCGGTCTTGTCTTATCAACGAAATGGTTGGTTCGAAAAATGGGTGCGCGTTACAAACACATATTTTTTTTTAATAATATACGGACGGGCTAAATAAAATTTGAAAAATTTATAAGGTATTTTTCAAAGACTAGTTTCGGTGTGTGATATGAAGAAGATTTAGTTAATATTATGAAAATTGTTGTGTAATAATAATATGCAACGAAAAAAATTGTGGCTACTTCCTGATTACAGCCGCTCAATGCGCGAAATTAATAATTCAATTAATCAAAGAAAAGAGGAAAACACATATTATACGCAATCATTTATGACTAATAGTGTATTTGCACGCTCTTTTGACGGTAGTATTATTATATAATTATTCCTATAATGTTATTATTAAAATTAAAATGCAAATGGTATTTAATTATTTTGCATCCAGTCACTCGAGCTGCGTCACTACCAAAATATATTCCCCACGCCGAGCAATCAAAAATCAATACCATCGGGCATGAATTACCTCATACATTCCTTACTACGCTGCAAACGCACGAAGCTACTAAAGAAACATTCATACTTTGCTCCTTCCGGACGGATCCAGGCCGCCGGGATCGGGGTGAGCGTTTAAAAAAAAAGCAGCTGCACTCATTTGCGGGAAAGGGTCAAAGGAATGTATGAGGCGAACCATGCCTGTCAGTACATTCGCTACGCCCTCTGTAAATGCGCAAACAATTTCTTTGTGCAGAGATTACCTCCTAACGATGACGCAGCTCCAGTTGCTAGTTAGTTAAATGCAATTAACAATAATTTATGAAATATTATGCCGGATAATCGGCTGATCCTTTGATGGGAGGGCTCGAATACACTTTTAACCGCAATAAATTGATACAAGTACGTTTTATGTTACTCTTTTGTCTGTTTAATTGTTTATTCCATAGATCGGTGCGGCTCAAGGTACGTTATGCACTGATGAGTACGAAGATACTAATTTGAAAAACAAAATGCTTCTTTAGAAAACATCAAGATTATTGTGTTGTGTTATGACTTTTGTTGTCTTATGGGTAACACTATTAATGGTTTATATTTTATCTCACTAAAAAACAATGATTCATTTGTTTACAAAATTGGGTTTCAAATGAATTAAATTTCATGTTTTTTATTATTAAGTTAAAAGAAATATAATATTTCGCTTTCTTAACTTAAGTACCGAACATATAGTAGTACAAGTATAGTAGTAATATTTTTAGTTTTGTTCCAACATCTTAAGTTTTTGTTTTCTTCTTCTTTACAACAATACTTATTCTGACCAAACAAGTGGTTTATTATATGATTTGCTTAATATTTTTTTATCACATAAGAAATTACTTATCAAAAAAAAACCTTGATGTCGTGTTTTGCTAAATTTGTGATTTTATAAAAAATACCTGATTTATCGTATTTCAAAATTGAAAGACAAAATGTTTCCATCGCCTTGGACTTTAACAAAAAAATCGTATTCTGTAAATTTAAAAATAATATTTGCATCATATAATCAGTTTCATACTTAGGCTATTTCCATAAGAATGTGCTAACTATGTACCTGTAGACAGTTTTACATATCATTATAGTGCGGCCTCAGTGGTTCAGTCTCTTGAACAAACTTCTGGACACAAGTAGTTTGAACAGACTATACGGCAGCGGTTTGTTCTACTCATAACCTTATTGAATTAATTGCCGGGGAGCCTTGGGTGATGATTTTTTGAAAAAACTTACCGTGATACCATTGATAATATAATAACATAATTTATTATTCTAAATAATTACTAACTTGCACCTAGTTCACGCGAGGACAAAACAGAAGACAATACAATATTGTATTGTCCCAGCTTCGTTAACATCCACAACCGTGTAGGACAGGACAATGGGACAATACAATTCTTTCGTTTGTAGTTAAACGTCACGTACGTTATAATCAACGCATTCGCAGATGGCGCCAATTAAATAATTTTAGGTTTTTAATACTTGAGCGACCCCGTATTGTCCTACTATCTTGTCCGTGCGCTTTTACACGCAGGGTTGGCAGGGGAAAGACATTGTCCCGCTGAGATATCCTACCCATTTATCTCTAGGACAATGTCTTGGTTTATTATTGTGTCGTTCACATTAGGACTATTCGTCCAAAGCTGGGACAATACAATCTTGTATTGTCCTCGTTTGAACTGGGCATTACAATAGCAAAATAATTAACTTTTTAATCAATATTTAAGACAATATTTAAATAATAATAAAAATAAATTATTATGAAATAGATAAGACAGAAAACGATTCAATCATATTTGGGAAAATAATTCAGGACCTCTTCCCGGCCGGGAGGTGCTCTGAGCTCTGACCACTAAGCGAATTCGACATTAAATTACGCCATTTTTAACTGTTTCATACCTCGACGTAGAGCTATCAACATTATCTTTCTACCATCATTTTAGGCTGCTATCTTTATATACGAAAGCAACATTCTACTCGAATTAAATTAGAATGTAGATAGTGTCTTGGATTAATATATCCATTTTTATTTCAATGTGCGACATCTATTGACTTGTTTAGCTCAATTGATCAATGACAGTGGGTACAAAAATTTTTTGAAAGGCTGGTGATGCACCAGTTAAAAGATAATTTTGACGTAAATAAAACGTTTAAAACATTCCTCAGTAAAAAAGTCTGAGCATCTTAGTACATTTGTCCTATACGATAAGTGACATGACGTGTAGTGTAATACATTGGAAAAGAATTAAAGAACATTCAAACACTTAAAATATTGTATTTTTCATATGTTCGCAGTCATCTTGAATTCGCTTCTCAAATATGGAATCCTCAATATAATATTTATATTAAACGCATTGAAGCCATCCAAAGAAAATTTGTCCATCATTTAAATTTCAAGTTTAATATTGGTTATCATGACATAAACAGCTTTTTTTTTCTTTTTTTTAATTGAAATAATAGATAACACATAATATAATCAACAAACAAGTCCTGCTAAGCCAATTGAATCGGCTTGTCAATAGGTGCTTATATTTTAGTTACATATTTATACATTTTTAAAATTTAAAATTTACATCTTTAATTCATAATTTACAGATTCAACATTTTTTCATACATATCAAAACCAATATAAATTTTTTTCCGATAGCCAATTTTTCACCATATATTTAACCTTATTCATAGAATTACATTGCTTTATAGTGTCAGGTAATAAATTAAATATCTTCGGTACGATATATTCAAACGTTCTCTGTCCGTACTTATTGTTAAATTTCGGAACTATTAACCCGTCGTTACGCGTGAATCTAGTGCTGTATTTATGTTCTAATTTCTCTTTATGCTGCGGGGTAAATATATGCTGAGTTATAATTTTGTGCCAAAGTATTGCCTTAACAGGTAAAATTTTGGCACTCTGAAACAGCAACGGTTTATTTTGTCTCTGTTTGAAAATATTAAGGACGACCAATAATTTTACAATTGCGTTTTGTTTTGCAGGACCTTTATGGACCTAAATCATTAAAAATTAGAAGAGACTCCGCAGATATAATATATCTTCATAAAATTATCAATGGTTTTATTGATTGTTCGCCCCTTTTGGCTGAGATTAATTTTAGAGTCCCATCCGTTAGAACCAGAGAAAAATCACTTTTTCATCTTCAAAAATGTTCTACTAATCTCAGACAAAATGCTTTTATATTCAGAACATGTAATGTTTTGATAAGAATTTCAATAATATAGACATTTCTCATGTAATTTAAGTACCTTAAAAAAGTATGTCATAGCCAACATTAAATAATTTTTTGACCGTATTGCAAGTTACTATGTTATTACTGTGAATCCTTTCCAGTTGCATACTTGTCATTCGACTTACTATTGTATTCACTCTTGAGTTGTAGGTATGTACAATGTACATATTATTATTATTGTTGTTGTGGAGTGAGAATAGATTTCTGACTCTGAATACTTCATGTTTGAAATTTAGTAAGCAGATTATTATAGTTTATATTGTGTTTTTATATATATTTTTTTGAATAATTTTCATAATTTTCATATTTTAGTTACGTTCTTACGGGTACTTGACCCTTACTTTTTTGTTTTCCTTTTTAATTATAATTTTAATTATGTGAAAATCTGTCATTGGATATTATGTATATTATTAATGTTATTATTATAAGTGTAAAATATCTGTTGATTTTCCATAATAAATAAAATAAAATAAAATAAAAACACCAACCACCTCACCACCTCACCGCCTCACCGCCTAGCCGCCTCACCGCCTCACCGCCTCACCGCCTCACCGCCTCACCGCCTCACCGCCTCACCGCCTCACCGCCTCACCGCCTCACCGCCTCACCGCCTCACCGCCTCACCGCCTCACCGCCTCACCGCCTCACCGCCTCACCGCCTCACCGCCTCACCGCCTCACCGCCTCACCGCCTCACCGCCTCACCGCCTCACCGCCTCACCGCCTCACCGCCTCACCGCCTCACCGCCTCACCGCCTCACCGCCTCACCGCCTCACCGCCTCACCGCCTCACCGCCTCACCGCCTCACCGCCTCACCGCCTCACCGCCTCACCGCCTCATACATTTGTCCCATACGTTACATGACATCTGTAGTAATACAAAGAAAAAGAGTTGGTGCAAATACATTTTGTAAGGTGGGGGGGACATTTTACGTTTTTCTATAGGACGTTCGAGGTGCCTGTTGTATGAGGTACTCAACTCTACATCTTAGTATGTAAATTATGTCAAACACAATGGTTGTCAATCTATATATCATAATATAATGTCAAGTAATTCACAGAGGACGATTATTATGGGGCTAGATATATGTTTTAACTTATGAAACTATATTCTCTTACAGTGTATCTGGAAATTGGTACAAAGTAAAAATAATAGGACCCATAAATTGATTATCAATTAACGTATTACGATTAAGATGAAGATATCGATAGCGGAAATTTGAAATACTGTAAATGACAACAATTTTGTTAAACTTGTCATTTTTCTTCGTTTTTTTCTCTCATTTGACCTGGTCCGTCTAGGAACATGAATGTGTTCATTATGAAGTGCATTTTGTTTTTTTTTTTTTTTTAAATAAAAACAAATTAAATGCTATTATCAAAAAAAATTAAAAAATGTTAACTGTTCTGAAAGATTATAAAATTACATAATTACAGGTTTACAAAAACAGGAGAAATGATTTGTTGATTAATAAACTTTCTTTTCGCTCTCCTGAACAATTTACATTTTGTTCTTTACAGCAACTCAAATTGAAAAATATACCTAACGACACCGCAATTAGTGGACATGATAATTAGTGGAGGATAATAGAACAGATTGAAGTAAAACACAAAAGTAGGCTAAATTTTTAAATAATGTGGGGACAATTATGCACATGATAAGATAACGATATGATACAGATATAGATACAGGGACCACCACAAGCAGACGTCAGCATAACATTGGTAACTCCTCAATAACCATTTTAGGAAGCGACATCACTCCAAAGACATGTATAAAACTATTGGGTGTCAATCTGGACGCTGATTTTTCCAACTCAAGTGAACAGAACCACAAGTACGGGGTTCTTTCAATTAAGGCAAATTAAAGCGGTAAGGATAAACCTGCCAATAGAGTAATATAAATATGCTATCTTCCAAAACATCAAATCAACAAATTACAATCCGTTTACAACGCTGCGGCAAGACTTATCACCGGCGTATCTAAATATTTCCATATTTCAGAGCATCTCAAAAATCTTCACTGGCTCAAATGTCCTCAAAGAATCCAGTTCAAGCACTGCTAGATGGTATTTGTCCCTTACCGGAATGGCTCCGGCTCACTTATCGGAATTGTATATTCCAGAAAATTCCAATTCTCAACAGTCAACCCTGAGGTCAGCAGCGTCATAAGCTATCGGAAGGAGGAACCAAAGCGTACACCAGATACTGTGTTCGGAATGTCAGGACCTAAAGCCTGGAATGGACTGCCACGTGACTTAAGAATGATCACAGATTCAGCGGAATTTAGAGCTAAACATAAAACTCACCTTTTCAGACGGTCGTATCCAAATACTCAAAAACATTTCACCTTCACCAACACCTTCATTGCCCCCGACATTGTAAATAACTAATTTAAAAAAAAAAACAATTGCAAGCCTTTGTAAACGTCATTTCATGAACATTCTCCAGCCCTAAAGAGTCTAATTAAAGTGTGTGTATCGAAAATGACCAGCCATGTAAGTACTCGTGTATTTCTGTATCTATTTGTAAATGGTAAAATTAGGTAGAACCTAATAAATTGTACACCGCCCTTGAGTTGATTTTTCACAAAAACGACGCTCAAAAAATTATACAATTATTATTATAAACATGATACGTCACAGATAAGACGCAAATGCAGATACAGATAAGATATTGAGAAGACAAAGATAATATACAGGTAATATTCATATAATGTATACATAAAGTGTGAAGTTTTGCAGAGGCTAATAATTAAAATCATATTAAAAAAACCTTCTGACTACCCAACGGATCAATTATTTAAGGAATTCCAGGTACCTTCTTTCAACGATCTGTACAATAGAAATGCATTGATTCAAATTATAAAAAAAAAGAAAAGTATCAATTTATAACTGAAAACTGTACGAGACGTAAATATATTTTTTCATGCCCAAAATTAAACACTTCTTTCGCACAAAATTATTAAACTTACCAAGGAAGACTTTTTTTCGACCGACTACCGAATGAAAATAGAAAAATTAATGATAAAATCCAATTAATAAACACTGTTAAAAAATATTTTAAAGATAATCTCAAAAAAAAAAAAAAGTTTCCGACTGATCTAATCTTAAGAATAACTTATAACTCAGTTTCCAAGTGATACTCCATTCTTCAAATAAGTTAAATTTTGTTTTGTTTTTAACAACTAATTACAATAATGCTAGATACATTATCAAAATAGTAAAATTGTTTGATAGTAGATAAATACTTATAATTACATAACACCGAACTTACAACTTATTGTTTTTTACCTTCACATTGTAATTTGAGTACTTATAATATAATATAGCATTAAAAAATGTGCACTACTGTTCCAGACACAAGCTAATTCTTCCATGGAAGAGTGGTATTAAGATATTTGAACATGAACATGTACGAAAATTATTACATAATCTAAATGTAAATTATATTTTATACGCTTTTATATGCTAAAAAATATATACGGAAAATGTACAAGGAAAAAAAAAAAAAAATAAAATGCAGATTTTAAACGAGAAAACAAACAGATGCGATTAAAGATTTAATATTGCACTAAATTATAGTTTTTTTCTTGTTTACCTTTCATTAATTATGTTAATCAATATTACACATCAAGTACCAATTCACTTACAATATTACCGGTAGATACGTGCCAAATAATAGAACCCAAATATGGGATGTTTGAATAAAATTGATTTAGATTTAATTTAAAGAGGTTACATCATCCATGAACTGGTCCTGTTGCATATCATACTTATTTTTTAAGCTCATGTATATTTAAGCTAATGACAAGGATTATAAACTCGTACAAAAAATATATGATTTGATAGTTTCACGGAGAACAGTATTATCGTGATTTATTTTTCGGATATTATGCCGTGTTGCACTACATCCTTATATAGCCAACGTTTTGGACAGCGTTACAGTATACATCATGAGAGCCGATTAGCATTGGGACTACCTCGGAAGCAAGTTGTTGTGTTTTTCATATGAACATAATCTCGTTTTAACCCGTCTGTTGTTTAGGAATAAATACATCTTACATTTTAAAAGCTAAATATCTCTCTTCCTCTCATGCAAACATATGTATATTTCTTTTAACCAGAAAGAGAACGAAATAATGCTTCTTATTGTCTAAAAGCTATCTTGCATAGATATTTTACAATCTCGATCCAAAGTGATGGTTTCTTCCAGATTGTGAGGTGCGAGTATATTGTACCAAGCAGACGGGTTAAAGTAAAACGAAGTAATTTGACCATCTTGGAAACACAACTTGGAGTTGTTGTAGCGATAATTACCTCGGGGTAATGGGTATACCCCGAGTGAATCTATATAACTATATTGTGATTGTGTTGTTGTGCTCCTTTGCAGAGATAGTGAGAAGTAATTGGTCAGTCCAATATGCCCAGTACACCCCGAGTGAATCTGTATAACTATATTGTGATTGTGTTGTTGTGCTCCTTTGCAGAGATACGGGGATTGGTCAGCCCAATGTACCCATTGGAGGGGACCCCACACACGTTAAGACTCCATTTTATTGAACGAAGCTACATTTATTTGAACGACGAAAGCAGAATGCAAGTTCTTTTTTTTTTTTTTTTTTTATTATAGCGACTATATAAAAAATTTTTACATACAAAATGCAATGTGAAATTAAGTACAAAATATTGTATTTCTTATTCCTCCTCACTAGGGGGTCCTGTGCCGAGGCGGACTAAAGTTATTTAGTATATTACCTATAAATAGACTAGGCAGAATTGATTTCATTACTCCATCTCCAACATTTATAAAATAACTGTCTTTAAAAGATTTATTACCCTTCCAATCACCCTTCTGTTTTAATTCTATTCATAATATGTATTTTACCTGAAATATCCTTGTAATTACTATATTCATTTATATACCTGTACGCTTGTCTCGACACAGGTATACCCTAGTGAGACAGGCATACAAATAAAACCATTGTAAACATATTTTATTATAGATAAATAAATAAATAAATAAAAAATTTAAATATAGTTCATTTGTCTACTATGTCGTTTTTAGCGTCTTCGCTAGGGTTTTCTCATTGACCTCTTTAAGCCATATTTTTATTCTTGATTTGTATTCAATTGGATTTTTTATTAGTTTTATGTCTTGGGGGAGGATGTTATGGAGTTTTGTTGCAAAGTATGTATAGTTTCTTTGTCCAAATGTGGTTTTATAACTTGGAATATTTTTTATATCATTTTTATTTGATCTAGTGTTATGCATACACGGTCTAGTAGAGGATTCATTATTTTTGAAGAGCTTCAATAATATATTTTTGGAATATATTTGTTGTACATTTGGTACGTCAAAGTTATTGAAAATTTCAATTGAAGGCGTTCTAATTGGTACTTTCAATATGGTCTTTATGATTCCTTTTTAAATCGTATTCAGGCTATGTAGGTACGTATTTGCAGCAGATCCCCATCCTATGATTCCATATTCAATTCGAGAATGACATAATGCATAGTAGACCTTTTTCATATCCTTTTTATTTAGCACGTTTCTTAGATTTTTGAAGAAATATATAAGGCTTGTGAGTTTTTCCGTAATACCTTTGATGTGTAGGTCCCATCTAAGATTTTCGTCAATTATTACTCCGAGATATTTTATGTTTTGTGTTTTTTCGATGACGGGGCAGTAACATTGTATATTATTTCCATGGCATTCATGTAATTTTAGTTCTAGTGATTTTATTGGTTGGCCCCTTGAGTTCATTGAAAATGTTATACATTTTGTTTTGCTTATATTAAGGGTAAGCGAGTTGATTTTAAGCCAATTTTGAAGTGCACTAAGCCCTTTTTCAGCCTCATTAAATGTATCAGTCCAATTTTCTTCTTGAAATAATAAAACAGTATCATCAGCAAAACTGATTATGTTTCCTTTAATGGTAAGGTTAGTTAAATCGTTGATGTAGATAATGAACAGAATCAGTCCCAGTACACTTCCTTGAGGAACGCCATAGTTTAAAGATAGAAGTTTGCTCTTTTGTTTGCCAATTTGTACTTGTTGTTCTCGCCCTGTTATATATGACTCCAATAAGTTAATTGTTGATTCGGCCATTCCTATTTTTTTTAGTTTAGTTAGTAATATTTTATGGTCTATTGTGTCAAAAGCTTTTTGAAGATCTATTAATAAAGCTAAACATTTTTTCCCATCATCTATGTTTTTTATGGCCATGCTTGTTAGATTTTCTATGGCATCATTGGTGCTCAGATTTTCTCTAAAACCATATTGGGATGGTGATAGTAATTTGTTTTGTTCAAGAAATTGAACAATTTGCTTCTTCATTACAGTTTCCAAGATTTTTGAAAAAGAGCTTAAGAGACTTATGGGTCGGTAGTTATATATATCCTTTTTGTTACCACTTTTATGTATGGGTATAACTATAGCTTTTTTAAGGCATGAAGGGAATACATTTGTAGATATAGACAGATTGACCAAGTATGTCAATGGGAAGGTCAGTTCATTTTGTAGTTTTTTTATTGTTTTATTTGAGATTATGTCATTTCCCGATGATTTATTAATATTAAGGGATACAATTGCATTTCTGATTTCAGTATTGGTTACATCGGTTAACTTTAATTTATCTATCTGGTTCATATTTTCCTTTTCTTCTGGTAAAATGCTAGTTATTGGTTGTCTGATTTTCTTTGCTAATTGTGACCCTATATTAGTAAAAAATTCGTTTACGTATTCGAGAATTTTGTCCGGATGCTTTGCGAAAGAGATTTGGGTATTTTCAATTGTTAATTCCTCCATGTTCTTGTAATGGGATGATTTTGCATTTGTAATTTCATTAATGATCTTCCATAATTTGCGCGGGTCATTGTTACATTCGTCTATTTTCTTCTTATAATAATTTTCTTTGACAGTTCGTATAACATTTTTGCAAATATTATATTATTCTTACATTGACATAATACATAAGAATAATAAATGTAGCAGCCCGTGGAATAATTCTTCTGATATCTTTAAAGAAAAATATATACAGATAATAGTGTTAGTAAATAAAAAGAAAAATAAGAGCTGCGCCCGGTTGAGAAAGCCTGGAATAAGAGAAATAACGAAAAAATAAAAGTAATAATATAATGCAAGTATTTACAATAATAACAGTATACTCAATATGCCCAGTATACCCCGAGTGAATCTATATAACTATATTTTGATTGCGTTGTTGTGCTCTTTCGCAGAGATACAGTGATAAGTGATTGGTCAGCCCAATATGCCCAGTATACCCCGAGTGAATCTATATAACTATATTGTGATTGTGTTAGCAATCCGGGTGATAGTGAGGCCAGCAGTGAATCGGGTATGAACGATGACGGAGTGAATTCAATCAAAATCAGCATGGATGAAATAAAAAAATCGATAAAATGCATGAAGAATGGTAAGGCTGTTGGTTTCGACAATATTGCTGCCGAATACTTTAAAGGAGATAGCCATATTATTCTCACATGGTTGTGCAAACTTTTTAACCAGTGTTTAGAGGAGGGTTACACGCCATTAGAAAGGTAAAGGGCCACGTATGGAATGTGGGAATCATAGGGCTATTAGCCTGCTAAGTTCAGTCGGCAAGCTGTACGGAAGAATATTGATTGAAAGAGTAAGAATGGAAACAAAGGATAAAATATGGGATGCGCAAGGTGCCTTTATGAGTGGAAAGGGATGCATGGACCAGATTTTCTCCTTGCGTATGCTTACTGAGAAGTTTCTGGCGAAAAACCAGAAACTTTTCTGCGCCTTTGTAGATCTACAAAAAGCATACGACCGAGTCGACAGGAAAGAGTTATGGAAGGTTTTGTCCAAGTATGGAGTGAATACAAACCTCATACAGGCAATAAGGAACTCCAGTGAAAAATATTATGGCTTTAAAAAAATATGTTCATATAGACCAAGAAACGCTGATTCTGAATATATAAGTTTTATTTCATAATATTAAATGCAGAGTTTTTAATAAATTATTAAAAAGTGCATTTTTAAACCTCTTCGGAAAACACAGCGTTAAGTTGGCATTACTGAAATGGTTAACCGTGACGTCACAGTTAACCTGTCACCTGTGTATTGTATTGACATTTAAAATGACTTGAAGTGCACACGTACCTATGCAATTCAACATTTCGTGTTTTTGGTTTATTTTCATACTGTTTATAGAGATTTAGATAAATAATAGTTATTGTGTTTATTGAAACATAATTTAGGCCCTCAACAATTTACGAAAGGGGCTATATTTGCGGACAATCTGCAATAAATGTTGTCTATTTGAGGTTAAAGTCGTGTCATATTTTGAAGTTTGTTTTTATGTATTTTCAAATTGTTTTTAGTATAGGGCTTTTTATACAAGTTGTTACACACTCGTCATGATCAGTGTATTATAAATACCAGTGTTTCTGTATGTATTATACATAAAACAATGTACCTACAAAGTAACACCTGACACAAAACAAGACGTCACATGTATTTGCAATGAAAGAGATGATTTATTGTTTTTATATTGCACTTTGATTAAATACAATAACAGTAGCGGTGAAATGTGGACATTTTACCAATGTTTTTCTATATTAAAAGCAGTTAATCTTGAATAAAAAACACACCTCACACCTAAAAGTCATTGCAAAGCATTCCGCCATGATTATTCTGCGTTCTTCACAGTGTTGCCAACAGTTAGAAGTGAAATTTCCCTAGAATTTCACATTTACGCAATTACCTACGTAGCCACCTGATTGTGTAACACTAATCCTGTTATATGTTAATTAATATGATAATTAATTGGAAAGATATCGGAACTTGGTAAATATACTAATAATACCGTGATTTTCCAAATAAAACACTTTTTGCTACGTGAAGTAATAATTTAAAAGTACGAATACACTCACCACTGAATTAGAAACTGAATTCCAAATTAAAAAAAAACACTTTGCAAAATAAAAATCATAAGCAACCCGCCGCTCATTTGTACCAAGCGTGGTATTTTGAATACCCCCCCCCCCCCCCCCGAACGTGTCACGTAGTATGGGTACGTTCCCTAATATCATTTTGAGTTGTCAGTGTTAAAAATAACATGGCATGTAAGTACATGAAAAATAATTAAGATTCATAGGAATTCCAAAAAATATATATACGTATATATATAAATAATACCAGTAATACTGTCATATGTAATAAAAATTTTGCCAGAGTTCGAAATTTCCCTAGATTTTGTCCTGATTTCCCTTATCCCTAAAAAATATTTTTCTCCCCTAGATCTAGGGAAATTTCCCTCGACATAACATCACTGATTCAAAATGACAACTTAAAAAGTAAAAAAATTAGACCACCATAGATACGGTGCGTTTCTGGGAGTCTTTAAAAATTAAAACTTTGACAATTATTTTAACTATTAAAACTAACTATAAAAATAAAAATAAAAATGCAGTTATTTAAGTTTGAAGGTCTTTATTCATTAAAAAAAATAAAAAAATTGGACTGGAGTTCTCTATTGCGTCTCTGTACGAGGGAAGCGTTGCGTGTGTTAGGGTGAACGGTGGTTTTACGGGGTGGTTTGACATCACAAAAGGTGTCAAGCAAGTCTGCGTAATGTCACCATGGTTATTCAATCTATACATGGATAATTGTATGCAAGAATTGAAAGAGGTGGGATTGGGCGCGAAATTGAGTAATCTGAAAGTATGTTGCCTGTTGTATGCTGATGATGCGGTGCTGATTTCTAACACCATGGAAGATCTACAGTCTCTCGTATCTAGGATGAACGAAGTATGTATGAAGAATGAGTCAATGATGAATGTAAATAAGTCAAAAGTCATGGTGTTTGAAAGAGAGAGTACGAAAACAGTACGCAACATAGTTGTGAATGATGAATACTTGGAGCAGGTGGATGAGTTTGTGTATCTGGGCAGTATGTTTACGAGAGATGGGAAGGCTGAAAGAGATATTGAAAGAAGGGTGAATGCCGGTAACTCCATTAATGGTGGACTGAATGCCGTTGGCGCTAATAAAAAACTGTCAAAAAAAGCGGAGCTAGCAGTCCACAATGGAGTCCTGGTACCTACTCTGATGTATGGCAGTGAGGCATGGAACTGGCAGAGGAAGGATGAAAGTAAACTGAATACTGTTGAAATGAGATCCCTGAGACGTATGTGTGGTAAAACAATGTATGATAGTGTGAGAAATGTGGATATCCGCAAAGAATGTAAGGCTGATGTAAGCATAATGAATAAGATTAAGAAAGGGATCCTCAGATGGTTTGGGCATGTAGAGCGAAGGAACGAAGGAAGTAGTGTAAGAAGAATATGTAAATGGTAGAAGAAGTCGGGGACGCTCGAGGAAGACATGGCACGATCAAGTGAATCAGATACTTGAGTCGGGTCATGTCAAAAGTCAGAATAATAGAAGAGAATGTATGAGACGATGTATGAATGTGAGTGAGGCAAAGAGTGTGTGCCAAGACCGAGTTGTTTGGCGGCCCGTCCTCTCTGCCTACCCTTGCGGAGAAACGGCGTGATGGTTAGTTAGTTAGTTAGTTAGTGATTGTGTTGTTGTTCTCCTTCGCAGAGATGCACTGGTAAGTGATTGGTCAGCCCTTTTTCCTTCCATACCTTGTTCCATCCTACCATAACTTGCATTCTGCTTTCTACGCGTAATTCCAGCAAACACTTTCGTCTCCTTTCGATTAAAGTATTTGCAGTCCACTACAAATGCATTTGAAACCGTAAATCGTAGTAACTGTTTTTCCGATAATCATAAAAAAAACATTTTTCTACCAATAAATCATTAAATGAGAATATAAAAGATGGCGCAAAACTACCGATATGGTTTGAATCTTCATTACAATAAGATTCAAAATAAAACGGTAGTTTTGTGCCACCCTATAGTTTTCTCATACTTTTAAGACTGTAACAGTATCTGTACATAGTCGTCTGTCTGTCTGTCTGTTCGCGATAAATTCAGAAACTACGCAATGGATTTTGGTTGTGAATCATTTTTACACTGGACATGTCTTTACCGAATAAACTCTGGAATAAATCCTATCTGGAATAAACCATTATTATTTTCAATACATACCTTATGTCTTTCTTGCCTCGAAAGTTGTACAGAGTACAGAGTGATGAGAGTTCTTAGGTTAACGTAGTTACATTGAGGAATACGAGGATTATAAAGATTCATAAAGTTTACTTTTAGTGGAGCAACGAGTGCACTCTTTCAGGGCCCTGCTCCGCCACCGTATGGGAAGCTTATAGAACAGTCTTCCCTAATCCAAGAATACCATCATACCATAGCTTCCTGGATGGAGTTCCCCTGGATGGAAACGGTCAATTATCCTCCATAAACGATTTTTTTTATTATTATTTTATTTTTTTATTCACTGAAAAATTTATTATAATTACAATTTTACAACATTATATAACAACAATATTTCAATCGCTCTCCTAATAAAGCAGTTGCTTGTGTTTAGGAGAGGACAACTAAATACTTTTACATCTAAGTATATGAATTAAAAATATTATTACAAAAACTAATAGTAATTTTGTAGAAAATACGATACATGTCATAAAATTATTGGTTAGTTAATAAATGATTCAAAGGATTGATAAAGCAAAACATATTTCTAAACAATAATTAAAGTTATGAGGTGGTACTAGAGTATTTTTTTTAATATATGTGTCGTAGTTTTCGTCCGATCGTATATCTAGGGGTAATTTATTGAATAATTTTAAACCCTTGAATGTATAGTGATGTTGTGCTGTTGTAGTTCGTACTAATGGTACGGTTAATCCTCGAACAGATATGATTCTTTTACTAATATTTAATTGTGGTATAGTATTTTTATTAAAGAAATTTTTATGTAATTGTACGAGTGCAATTTTGTAATAAATTTTTGTTAGTGCGGGAACCGGGAAATCTTGGAAAACATTTATTGTTGGGTAGTAATAGGGCTTTTATAAGATGATTTTTATTAATATTTTTTTAATTGTTTCCATTGTTTGATTATTTGCTTAATTTGTAATTGAATTTATAATTGATAATTAATAATAATTTATAACTGGTTAGTTTCTTAATTTATAATTGGTATTTAAGCACTTTTTCCTATTATTTTCTATTATGTACATTTTGTTAATAAATTCTTTTATTATTTAATTACATTTTTCAAGGAAGTCCCGTTAAACTGATTGATATCAGTTTGTCAACGGGTTCTTTTGAAATTTACTTTTTTTTTAAATTGAGACAGGTACATAAAATATACACATTATTACATTATATGTAGGTTGTAGTGTTCTGTTATTTTATGGACACACTAATAGATTCTCCCAATCCTTCGGATGGAGATTACTTCGGAATAAAATAGATTCTTCTTCGTGTCTGGTTTTATTTATACTTCGCGTATACAATTGGGACTGCGGTAGTCTACCTAACTAGAAGCTAGCTAGAATGGTTCTGACGAGTGATAACTCAAACACAGCCTCTGAGCCCTCCGAGCCCCTGCCGGAGAACTTAAGCACTACGCGGCCTGCCATCTTGCGGAATCTACCGATAGCTGATATCACCGCCATCTGTCTCTACAAGGCGGAAGCTTTTACGATACACCACATGGGTGTACATTAAAACATACATTTTTTGGAAAACAATATTTTTAATAAAACTCATAAGAAAAAAACAGAGAAAATGGAAGAAAGAAAAGGAGAATAAAAAAATGGAAAAACATTAAAACATGTGGCACACACAGCTACAAAAGATAAAAGGTCATCGTACGCCCAATATCGCTCTCCATACAATCCCATCATAAACCATAGACAAAAAGATCTTACGCCAAAACCGGTCTTGAAACGACAAACAAAAGGTTATAGGACCCATCTCCGCCGAAAACAGGAGAGGCGGTCATTTTAATTACGGAGCTGCCTAAACGAGCGGATGACAGAAGATGTCAAGTTGACAGATTCAGTAAAATATCCCAAATTATAATTAATTTGCGTGTTTGAAATTGTCGGACTTACATCTAATAAAATTGCTAAAGTTTTCAAAAATTGTGGATTAGACATTGCCTTCCGCATTATACATAATTTAAATCATCTCTTAAAAACTCAAAAAGTAAAACACCCAAACTAAAAAATAGCGGCATTTATAAACTATAGTGTGACGAATGCAATGCTGTTTATGTTGGACAAAGTGGCCTAGATTCAAAGAATACATGCGATCATTTAAAAATAATAATAAAATACAATCTTAATTTGCCAAACATCTCGTAGATGAGAATCACTCACTTAGCGATGATAATAAGCCAACTCCTTTACACATCCAAAATAAAGGAAGTAAACTTTATCTTTTAGAGCAGCTGGAAATTAACAAACATAATAATAATCCTAAAGCTATTTTAATAAATGAACAAAGAAACATAATACACTCTGCGCTTTTAGATATATTCAAACCAATTTTAAATAATTAATTATGCTTGAAACGAAAACCATGAGTCAGCATTTGCGAATGACTCACAATATGATTAGACTGCATAGCGACTTGAAGTTGGAAATTACAGTAATTGGAAAAAAATAATAACCATTAATAATTTCAGTCATTTTTAATCAGAAATTGGTCATAGTAAATACCTACCTATCTAAAAAAAGTATAAATAGATCGTCTGTATGTGGCATGACCACAATTTGATTATAATTTTACCAAAAAATATTGTACGTTTTGCACTGAAAGAAGATTTGTTTTTATGGAATATTCCCATGTGTTAACTCCATATCTTATTAGGGATTTCGCCAATGACAGATATTATAAATACTAATCTAATGGTAGGTATTTAGTGGAACAAAAAACTTCAGTCTATAAAGTTTGCTCACTATAGCTCTAAGCTTTTTATACTGTGTTATTTTTGTTATTTTTATTTAATTATGAAATGAATTATGAAATGTACCAAAGGATAGCGTGACGGCTTCTACTGCGTAAAGCCACTTGTCATTCTAAATACACAATTGTCTTCAACACTCTTCTATACGGTTATCATTCATTCTTGCTATGTGTCCTGCTTGGTTTATAAATCTTGGCTTCGAACAGCTTACACACACACACGCTTGTACATATGCACACCTCTTCCACAAAGCATTTTATTATTCCTTCTTTCCAATCTTCATAAGCTATCATTATTTATTTCATGTATTTTCCTCTCAAAAACATAATGTTGTTGGTTTAAATAATACAAATACACATTTTGATTGTAATTAAAGCATTGGTTATTAAACTTTTTGTAACCATGGACCACTCAGAATTTCAAAGTAACTACGGATTATATAAAAAAAATTTAGGAAAAGGAAACAACGCTTTTAAAAATCACTTTTATTGGCCGGTTTCAGCTCGTTAAAGCCGTCTTCAGACTGGTACACATTATTCTTAGCATACCGTTTATTACGTAAATGTAAGGCAAGTAAAAGAATAGGTTAAAGTTGCAATTCAAGTTCATTAGCAAGGAAGAATACAAAAAATGTCTTGTGGGTGCGTTTTGTGATCAAAATATTTCCCTAATTGAGGATTAAATTTCCAATGCAAAACAGTGTTTACGAAATTCAAATGGGATGGAGATCCAATTGAGAGTGAAGTGAGACGGAACGCTGGGGTATTGGGCTAAATGCATAATTTTTGTTTCCATTCAAATTTGTACACTTCTAATTTTCTTCTTTATTCTAGGGTTTTCAATAACCACACCATGTTTTCATTCTTGGTAGTCACTTGATAAAACAGAGTACAGGTATTCGTCGACTTACGACTGCGATCGGTTCCGACAAATAAGTCGTAAGTTGAATCTAGTCGAAAGTTGGGTCATAGAATAATTTCCTTACATATACGGGCATTACTTGCGCTGCGTGATGATATTATTATACTACGAAAATAAAGTAATAAGTAGAGTAAAAATCCTTACATATTATATTCATATTTTTTTCCCCAACTCTTTATAAGAAAATGAATAGCAGCAGTAGGGACAAGAAAGGGGTTTGTCTCCACTGTGAGCAAGCATACGACATTTTAATGTTGTTTTTAACTAAAAGAAGAGTTACAGACAGAACGTTAAACTGTTTTGTCAGTGTCCCATCGTGAATAAGTATATGACGTTGTTCACAGTGTTGTTTAAGTACAAAAGCAGAGTTGCAGTCAGAACATGAAAAAGGTTTGTTTCCATTGTGAGTTAATATATGACGGTCTAAATATTGTGTTTGGTTAAAAGAAAGGTTGCAGACTGAACAATAATAAGGTTTGTCTTCACTACGAGTTAGCATATGACTATTTAAAAGTCCTTTTTGATACCTCGAATAGCTATATCGGGGACATGAAAATGGTTTGTGGCCTCTGTGTGTTAAAAATGACGGTTTAATGTCTGTTTGTTTGCAAAAGAAGAAGAAATTGCAGACTTTTTCTCAAAGGTTTTTTTTTGGTCTGAGTAAGCATGTGATGTTTTAAATGTACATTTCGCGAAAACAAATAGTTGCATTGGATACAACAAAAAGGCTTTTCCCCAGTACGGGTGTGGAAATACCTTGCTAACTCTGATTGTAATAGTCGCATTTGGACCATGAAAGTGTTTTTTTTTACAGGACGCTTATTCGGGTTTTCAATTATATCTGAAAAAGAAAGTGAAGACAGCTTCACCGCCACCTTCAGCGCAAGCGTCGTAAGTCGCATAGGTCGTAAGTCGACGAATACCTGTGTTTTGTTTAATTTTGTAAAAGATTTAACGCTTTAACGAGTAGCGCACCACATGGCAACAGAATTTTTGGACACACAAATGACATTAAAAAAAAACGAGTGTGCTTTAGACCACACGACTGAAGTAAAACTTCACTAACTTATATCTCCCTCTCAACTTCGCCTTTCGACCGTTCGCCTCGCTCGATCACAATTTTCATAACGCTCCCGTCACGCATTCACCAGCTTACTCCCCAAGTCAAGCGCGCGCAAAGAAGTCTTACTTCAATAATTATTATCATGACTTGACCGCGTTTCCAAAGTTCATCTAAGCCAGTGTTGTGCAAATAAAACTACATTTTATTTTCATTGAACTTGACCACGAGTGAGAAACAAGTGGCATTAAATACGTGGGAGAACACATATCCGCAAATAGTGATGGGCGTGACATAGAAACATATGAATTCAATTAATAATACATAAGGCGGCACTATGATTGAAGGTATATTTTTATAAAGAAACCTTATTACACAGAGGTTACTCTTGAGGTCATGTAGTTATAAAACTTGGAACCGTTGAGTAATTTCATTTTGTTACCTTCACTTTTGATAATAAACACGCTTCTATTATCAACAAGTTTCAATTATAAACAAGTTTCCATAATGCCTAACACCACTTCTTGTAAACAATGCACGGTAGTAGGTAACGCGTAACTTTGTCAATATTTACCGGGTACACTTCAAGAGAAATCGCCGCAATAGAGTTCTTTTAAAGTTAATTGATTCCGAAATGAGTGCGTTGCTAATTGACATAGTTCTAATGACAACGTGTTAGGTGTTACTCGATATACGATAATTAATTAAATGTTAATTTAAAAAAATAAATCGCTTTGCATTTTGTAGTTTACTTTTTTTATGAAAAAAAATTACTTTCCTACTAGCTTTGTCACATATTTGTAAGATCTTAGGGGTTCTTTCAAAAATTATACTTGAAATAAATGTTTTTTTGAAATAAATCAACTCAGAACCACCTTAGAAAGGTCATTAAGAGTGATGATAAAAAAATATTAAAAAATGGTGAAATAGGTTGAGTTGGGTTAGGGTTACCGGCTATTTTAAAATTATTTTTTCATAGTTTTTAATGACCTTTCTGAGATGGTTCTGAGTTGGTTTCATTCTGAGTTGGCATGGAACCGTTTAAAACAATTTTTTTTATCTATTACAGAGTATAAAGTAATTTACTCTAAACTATTTCTTCATTTGTTTAATTATGAATAAATCGAATTTTTCACGAAATACTAATTATTACCTTTGGTTTTCGTCTTCCATATTTAGTATGCATGGCGTAAAACAAAGAAAATATTAAATGCAATACGAAAACCAAAACTTTTTTTTCTTTATTTGGACTAACAATAATAATTTCGAATTTTTCAAGCCTTTCATACCTAATGGCAAAAATATGTTAAGTGTTCGTCACTTTCGGCACCATTTAAAACGATTTACCTACAATACCTGCTAACAGGCAAGCGTCATTCTTAAGAACTTTATTATTTCAACTGAAATTAATTAAGGTTACTTATTGTATTGATTGCATCCATGTAAACAGATGAAGTAGTTGATTTTGTGTGAATACCGCACAATAGTCCCAACCAGCCAGTGCCAGGAGTCGAAGAAACTATGGATTCCCCACTTAGGGAACGGTTCGAGGCTGAATTCCTGTTGTGGGGAAGAGAAGAATATTGGAATGTTAGGCTTGTTAATTGGCTAGTTAATGTGGCTATTCAGATGTCGACGCGATCTGTGGATCTTTAGTTTAGAATATTAACTGCTCGGATACTGGGTCTACCAATAACAACCCTTTATTTAAAAAGTGTGTAGTAACGTACTTCAATGTTTTAAAACATTAAAAATAGCCCATTCTGAGACATGATGTTTCTAACCTACATGCCTAGAAAACCTCGGAGATAGTGGAAATACAGCAAATAGATAAATTGTTTTAAAATACCTTAAGGTAACTGATATTCACAAAGGATCCGGTCCTGATGAAATACCTTCAATCCTTAATAAACAATGTGTGCACAATTTAGCCTTACCCCTTTCTTTAATTTTCAATCGCTCTCTAACCGAATGTCACCTATCTTCAAGGAAGGTATAAAAACTGATATAAAAAACCGCAGGCCGATCTCCAAACATTTAAACTTTTTTTTTTAAATAATCTATTATCAACTATATGCTGCTCTTAGTCTAGATTGAATTCGAACCAAACCATGGTTTCATTAGCGGTAAATCTACAACCACAAATCTTTTAACCTTCACAGAGTACCTCCAGGATAACCTGGATAAAAGAATACAAGTGGACACTATCTACACTTACTACCGTAAGGCGTTTGACAGGGTTGGTCACTCAACGTTGTTAAACAGCTGTTAAAGATTGGTATTTACGGTATTCTTTATCGTTAACTCTCTTTTTATATAGCCAACCGTAGTCAAATAGTAGTGGTTGCTGGATTTAAATCCGATTCTGCTGCTGTCACATCCGGAGTCCCTCAAGGCAGCTTGTTGGGGCCATTATTATTAAAAATTCGTGTCAATGATATTGGCAACTGTATTTTCAAACTAACAAACTACTGTATGTAGATGAGATGAAAATCTTTTCACTTATAAACTCGTTCGGGGACTGTCAGAAACTGCAAAATGATTTACAGCATTTGAACACGTACTGCAATGCTCTCCGTCTGGAAATAAATAATTCGAAATGCTTGGTTGTGCGCTTTACCAGAAATAAAAAACATATTTATCAATGAATACTCAATTAATCACTACCGTTGTCTACCAAATCAGAAAGTAAAGACCTTCTATAAGACCTCTAAGCTAGGTTTTGTAATCCGTTCCTGTAAACAATTCAAAGATCTTATATATTTCAAAATACTGTATTTCTCATACGTTCATAGTACTCTCGAATACGCATCTAAGGTATGGAACCTACGCTATGTAGTACACAAAAATAGAATTGTAAGCGTTCAAAATAGATTTTTAAGGTATCTTAACTTCCGGTCTTTTCATTCTCATTTTAGTTATGGAGACTCTGCAAAATTTTTTAAATATACACACATTAATTTCCACAAAAAATATATGGCAGATTCGGTAATGTAATTTAAAATCACAAATAACTCAATTAATATTCCTAATCTTCTTCCATGCCGTCATTCCATATCTCAAATCGTAACAGCAGACAGTCGCTTACATTTACTTACATTTTCTTCCTCTTTACAAGATCAACTCTAAACAGAACTCCTTTATCTACAGATCCACACACTCATTTAACTTAACCCCCGTCGGGCGCATCTAATCTGTGAGATGAAGTGATGTGTTACATTTGTGCCAAAGGGTATATCCTCCTTCGCCGCTACTCATATATGAAAAAAAAAATTCAAAAAATTTAAGGGAACAATCTATTTTCATCTGTTTTTCTATGATATAATCTCATAGATGAATTGCGCCCGATCGTGTTAGGATTTGCATTGCGCCCGACGGAGGGTTAAATTATTACCGCATTGATATTTTTAACCCGACTTTGAAGGACATAAAAAGAAAACTCAATAAACAACATGAGTCAAAGTAGATTATTCAATCTACCTTACAGTAGATTCCCATCCCATGTCTTTTAATCCTAATCCTATATTCCTCCTCTCTAACCCCCCCCCCCTCTCTTTTACGTATTGTTACTAACTAAAAAATACACTATCATTCACTGTCATCAGTGGAAAGTTCATAATAAACTATTTTATTATTGCACGTATGTACGAGTATAATTTAATATTTGCTGTCAACTCTCCCAAAAATAAAAAAATAAAACAATTTGGGGGATTCTATGAAGCTGAAATAATTGAAGGAGGGGAAGAAGAAGAGATATAAAAAAAGGAAAAACCCGTCTGCTTAGATCTAGTCATTAAACGCGGTTGTAAACAAACTTTTCCGGTTATTGTGTTTCTGCTTGATTTATTTTACTCAACGTCTGATGACAAATTACAAAAACACTTCGTTTTACCGGTAAACCCTGGGTTTTTCAAAACTTCAATTTTGATGATATGATTTTCATGGCCAAATTAGGTATTAGAGTGGTTTATTTTTGGGGTTTTATGCCTTGTTGCGCTATCTCCTTCATTAGCCAACGTTTCAGGGCAGACGTGGGCACACATCTCTGGCAAGATGAAAATTAAACGGTTATTCAATTTGATGTAATTAAAACGTATTTACAGGATGTTCCCAAAGTCAACATTTTCACTTGGAGGGCTGAAAGGCGATTTTTTTTTTTTTTTTTTTTTTACATTAACTCCACACAGGAGGCCCTGAGGAAAATAATTTCCCTCAGGGCCTATGTCATCTGGGATGCTGTGTGGAGGGTCTTTTTGAGGAGAGGAAGGAATGAACATTGGTCTTGAAGAGACCCATGTTGTAGGAAGGAGGAAACACAGAGGCCGGTAAATCATTCCACAGCCGAGCTGTTGAACATAAGAACGAGTCGAAGAAACGACCCGTTCTCATGTGACTAATGTCAACTGTGTACAAATGTTGGGCACGCGTTTGGCGTGTTTCCCGACTATGCACCGGTGCCGAAGGGATCAATGATGCTAGTTCCTCGGAGCATCTTCCATTGTAATACCGGTAGAACAAGGATAGCATTCCCACCCGACGCCTGTGCTCTAAAGATTGCAATCCGTCTGTTAAGATGGGAGAATCTCATGGCAGCCAAGCATATCATGACATGACTTTTGCAAAATGTCACGCGTTTTTATTTGGAGGGCTGATAGGCGATTTCATGGCTGCCAAGTATATTATAAGATGACTTTTGCAAAAAGTCGCGCGTTTGGGGATGTTGGCACTTTTATGAATTTCGTAAAATTCGACTTCTTAGATCAGTTTTTACAGTGCCAGTTTTGTAAAAAACTACATAATTTAAGCATCTGTTTTTGTTATTAGGGAACCCTGCGTTGCTATGCTGTAGGTCAGGGTTTCCCATTTGCCGGGTCGCGACGCGGTACCGGACCATCAAAATAAAATACCGGGTCGCAACATTCCCGCCTTGTTTCAAGAAAAGGTAAAAGTTGCAAGAAAAAAAGCTTAATGTGTGGGCACAATGCGCGGAAACAGGGAATTTCAAAGCATTTAGTAATTTAAGTGAAATACAAAAAGTGTACAATAATGATTGCATTGCCACGAGACATCTTAACTCAAATTAAAGAATATTTATTAGGACTGGAGAGGAATCTTCAAGAATATTTTTTTCCAATCAACCGCAACAAAGCTTGAATAAGAAACCCATTTACATTCAAGTTAGATTCCGAAACTAATTTGCCACGAATTGCCAGATTCAGATGTCGACTCGTTAATTGAACTGTCAACTGACACATCACTCAAGTACATATTTGACATAAGACTAAGACCATTGATAGATTTTTGGTTATCTTGTCATTAACAATACACAAAATTAGCTCATCAAGCAATAACTCTTTTAATGCCTTTTGTCGCAACTGAATATGATGCGGGGTTTTCAACACTAGTTTACCTTAAAAATAAATGTAGAAACCGACTTGAACCTTAGGATAAAACTTTCGTCATTTTCCGCGAACTTGGATTCTTTAGTAACAATTAAGCAGCAGCTCCATATATCGCACTAAAATTTAGTGAATAAATAGACGATACCAAAATATGCAGTATTAATAAAACATTTTTACTATTAATAATTGTGTATTATTTTACCTAGTGGAACCAGCTTGGGTTTAAAAGTATTAAGTGAGTCACGAAGGGCAGAATGAAAATTACAGGGCCACGGCAGAACAATGTTTGGGAAACACTGCTGTAGGCTGTAGATGTGTAGGTGATAGTAAAAAATAAATCTGACGGTGTATAAACATCGCCTTTTGAAAATAAAAACATTATTGTCCGATTCATGAATAGTTTTTTTTTTAAATTAGCTAACTTCGACTCCTCATACATTTATAAAAAAATCAATATATGTTTGCTTATACGTATGCATGTAAGTTGTTCATGAATTGCTAAATTAAGCGTAGGAAATTTTTAAAACTTTAAAAATACCTTTTTTCCACCCTAACGAAGGTTTCTAGATTATTACAAGCACGCGACAATACATCTGAAAAGTTTTTTAAACCACCATAAAAACTATTATGAAACTGTCAAAAATGTCACAATTTGAGAATGATATTTTACAGACCATCGAGTGTTCAGTCAAAATGCGATTTTCGAATAAACTCTTTAAATTAATGAATTTAAGCGAAGTACTTATCACCCGTGGTACTGAGCAAAATCGAATACCTTAAATCTAATCAAAACTATATTTATTTTTAATAGGTACCTATGTTAGGTACCAAGATTGATTGTTCTTAAAATATACAAAAATGAGTGTTTGTAATTCTTTTATTTTTTATAGTACTTAATACCTTACAAGAGTCTCAGCTGCTGCCGTCTGGAGCCAGTGAGACTGTGGCATCCCCAATGGGGGTGTATTGAGAGGCTGAATGTAGTGGGGAGGGAAAGGAGATGGGGAAGGGGAAGTACCTGGCTATTCAGATCTGGTTACAAAACCATTCTTATTCTTATTAAATCAGTTTGTGATGGACTGAAAAGTAATAAAAAAGAAAATCTCCAAAATAAACAATTGCGGAAAATTCATCTATACTAAGGACACAAAGCAAAGCTTTTACTAAAAACAATGGACTTGTGGCGACACATCATTATCTTTCGCTATCGGAAGAACACTCGAGAAACATCTCCTAATATTCGCGCGGCGCCGCCAACCTACTTGCCTAGGTACCTTCCTACCTATGCTGGCACGATATAATTTGCTCGCCTGCCGCAGCCGTCCCGACGATTAATAATTTCGCACCGCCTAGAAAGGTCTAGAGTTTATAATCCACCTGAATATTTAGCACCGGGTATGTTCGAATACCTTCCAGTGTACACATTGCCGGCGAATGGAACATTACTCCACCGGTCGCGCTGGTATATATAAAGCGACTAAACTCGCTCAGTCAGTCCCAGACCATTAGTCGGTCAACAAACCAACATGTAACAGATCTCCACACATGTGCTCCTGCATGGAATCTCTACGCATCCAGGGCAGCTTCCCGAGGTCCATCACCACGTCTCAGCTATAAGGCCCATCGTGCCTTCAGCTCCGCAGAACAGCTACATACCGCGACTTACAAGGTTTGACGCCACCTTTAGTCCAGGGATCAGCTCACCATTTCATGGCACCCCGAAGCGCACCGTGCTTCGCTGCCATGGAAACACGCTCCGCCTCGTCAGGACTACCTGCTGGTGGCTCAGCTCACCGAGCCACTCACCGTTCATCTCCGCGACTCAAAGCGTTGAGCGGCCTGGAAGATAGGTCATCTCCACTGCCAAGGTGTTGAGCAACTCGCTGACCTTCACCACACCATCTCCATCTCCTCCGAGGGCCTGCAGCATCTCATCTACGGCACTCCGCATTACATCATGTTACCGTTTTACCGACCTCGCTACGTAGCACAATAAACGACTGACTCACTACACCGACTGACGCCTTTTATTTCACGTCCCGTCTCTGCCGATACGACCCGCTTCCTCAGACTGTAGATGATTCAATAAAAAATCTGCCATAAGTAGAATTTTTGGAAAATTCATCGTTTTTATAGGATTAATATAATGCTTGGGATCGAACTTCAAAATTTGTTTTCTCAGGCCCTATGGCACCAACAACTGTAATTTTGGATTCTTACTAAAAACCATAGTCTGTACACGAATCAATGCGTGATTATAACATTGCCGACCACCATACAACAGCTGTAAGTATACATTATAACTCGGTAGATAATTTCAATTCTAACAATTCTTATAACGTCCAAATTCTTTCACAAAAACTGATCGATAAACATATTTGTAATTACGATTGTAAATCACTTCGAAAGGAAACCGATTTTTCTGGTATTTATTTAAAAAATTGTTTTGACGAATTTTATAAAAACAGCACAATTAAAATAAGCAAAAAGTCTAAAAGCCGACCTTATGCAATAAATGATTGGATATCTACTGATGCACTATATAAAATTAAAAAACGAGATTATTTATGGTAAGCATTGGAAAAATACTCCAACAAACAAATACTATGATAAATAATGTAAAAGTTATAGAAATCTTTTAAGTAAATTGTTACTTAAATTATAAACCCCATACTATAATGACAAATTCAAAAATCTATTTCAAACTCAAAAAAGACTTGAGACGAGTGTAACCAAATTTTAGGAAAGAAATGTTAAAATGATTGTGACCAATTGCCTCCAAATATCTGATGAAAGATCGGACAAAAGAAAATGTAACTAATTATTTTGTTAATTATTTTTCTGACAGTGTCTGCAATTTGTTACACAAATGTGATTACAAGACATCTTACTTGAACCAAAAATTCTAGATGACTTAAAATATACTATTATCAGACCAATTTATAAAGGTGATGGGAAACTCTACTGGGTAAATTATAGGCCAATTAGTATTGAAAAAATTCTTGAAAAATACATTCGGCCGAAATTAATCAAATATTTAGAAGATTTTTCTTTTATTGGTACCAATCAGTATGGCTTCCAAAAAAAGGCACTGAAATGCTAATTCAAAAATTTGACAGCTTAATAAATAATGAATTAAATAGTAAAAATCATGTATTAGTTTTATGTATAGATTATTCCAAGACATTTGACACTAGTAATCATAGAACATTATTGCGAATTCTGTAAATCAATGGAATAAGATGAAGACTTCTAAAACTCTTTGAAATTTGGATAAGTTTTCTTTGAAAATTACTTGAACAATCGGTGCATGAAAGTAAAGCTATTAAACACTTTAAGTAAAAAAAGAAGAATTTTAGCAGGCGTTCCTCAAGGTTCCATATTAGGTCCAATTTTATATATAATTTATGTTTCTTTTATTAAGTACATTTTTAAATTTTTAAACATGTAAAACGCTTCGTCTAGGCGGATGATATTGCATTGGTAATTTCATGCAGTGATCTGCAATTATTTATTAAACTCTTTCAAAAAGATAACATTTAACTTTTGAAATGGTCTCATGACTCTGGTTTAATCAAGAATGCAAAAAAAAACTAAATTGATACATATAAGATCACCTAATGCCAAGGCAAACATTATTTCACCTTAAATAAAACACACACTTCATATTGCTTACATCTCTACATTGAGTACATGTAAAAATATATTTTTTTTTTTACAGTGAATACCGCACAAGAATCTCAACTGCTCCCGTCTGGAGCCAGTGAGACTATGGCATCCCCAATTGGGGTATATTGTGAGGCTGAAGGTAGTGGGGAGGGGAAGGAGGTGGGGAAGAGGAAGGTTGGGAAGTACCTGGCTATTCAGATCTGGTCACCAAACACGGCTAAAGCCATTTTCAAGCAACGTTTCAATTCTGAATGGTGGTCTTACACCAGGGCGATACTGATAGTATCTTCCACTCTGGAACATGCCGCAAATATACTATATTTTATTCTAAATGAATTAATTTATTGAACTGGTTGAAGAATATGTTTATTTAGGTGTTATTATAATTGTTTTTTTCAAATGGGATTTACAAATAAATAAAGTCTGTGAATGACTCAGATCTATTGTTAGCAGATTATATAAATTAAAATGCTATGTTCCAATATGCATACTTCGAAAAATTTATTTATCATTAGCTGAATCTATTATAAGTTATGGTATTACGGCCTGGGGACTTTCCTGTAAAACAAATGTAAATCATGTTCAATCAGTTCAAAATGCATTAGTTAAATATAAGCGCATAAAAAAATATATGAACAAAGGCATAATGTTCCGTACTTTTTACCAGAATCTCAAAATTCTCTCAGTGAGAGCAATTCTGTGGTATAAAATTATATTTCAGCATATGAATAGTCCTATATACATACATAAACTGGACCACACTTACAATACTCGTTTTACGCTAAATGAAGGCCTAATTGTACTTAAGCACTTAAACAAATATGAACAGAGAACGCTGGACTACATGATACCAAATTGCTTAAATATGTTTGTTACCTGCCGAAATTAAAAAATGTACAAATAGTAAAACAAATATTGTGTTGAAGAATTGGCTCGCCGAAAGAAATAATTTGTTATTATTTTTAATTAATAAACTCGTATCTATGACAAGATTTTTATGCATAGCGCGAAGAATAACAATTATTATAAGTAATAATTATTAGGCTGAAACACTCCTGAAAGCATTGAAAAAATTTCCCGAGAAAAGATACATGCCGCCGACGGGACTCCCGCGTCCTTCTGACTTTCGGTCTACTGCTCTATCCACTGAACTACGTCGGCTTATCTCCTACCCGCCAAATAATTCAATTTATACTAGTGTTTCATTCGACAATTACTGCTTATTACATTTTTCCACCTACAAACAACCAACTTTATTTTTATATGGGAAAGGCATTGTAAGTGCTAAATCTCCCACTAAATAGTGTCGAGATAAATTATGTCTACATTTTTTGGTAAAATATTTAAACTCGTCAAATATTAATTATTATTTTTTATTGATAAACTAATGTTTGAGACTTTTTTTTGCATAGCACAAAGAGTAACATCGGGAGAATTTTTCAACACATGAGTGTTTCAGGCTAATAATTATTACTTATGATAAATAATTTGTATTAGACTCTAACTCAAAAAATTCTGACTGCAAAATAAAGTAAAATAAGTTTATTTATATCTTCAAAATAAAACCACCCACTGAAAAACTACTAAAAAGTAGTTTATTATTTATTTATGTATTTATAAAATACATGTTACATATATTAGACATTTAAGTAGATTAGATTTATTAAATCACCATACTAGGCGGCTGCCTGTTTCATGGTGATCAATTAAAGATAGTTACTTTGAGTGAAGTCTAGTGTAAACACATGGTAAAATTGGAAAAGTTTCTAATAAAAAAAGAAAAGAGAAAAAGAAGTGCGAAAGGATAAGATTATGAAAATATACATAACAATATCAAAAATTTTATATTTGTATGTGTGTGTTTTTATATGTGTGCTTGCGTACGTGCACGTATATACAGGTGCACACATCCATATACACATAAACACACACACACACACATATGTACCTACGTACATGAATACAAACATATATATATAATACAAACATATATATTTTTTTTTTTTTTTTTTTATTTCATACAATTTTTGAAAATACACTTTTATGTTTTTTTTCTTGATTACCATACTAGGCTAATGCCCGTGTTAAGGTAATCATACATGATATAAGTTATACAGTGTATGAACTAGAACAAAATATAGGTTTGAAATAGAAATTATAAGATATTAGAAACAAGAGAAAGAAAAAAGATAAAAATATTTAAAGTAAAATACAACAAGATATATGTATACGTATGCACATACAAATACATATGCACATACATACACAAATACATATAAATACATACAAACACACATATATACATATATATATATAAATATATAAAGGATTATAAAAAAGAAAATTTTTTAAAGAAGTTAAAAATAAAATACTATATAAAATATATGTAAAAAATAAAATACTGAAATATAAACTTATAACTATATAAAATACTAAAATATAACTATATAAAATACTAAGAAGTAAGATTTAAATATGTTAATCTATAATTTTTTTTTTTTTTTTGAAAGCTAAAATTTTTACTGGAGGTTGGTCAATGTAGGTAATTAATCGTCTAGAAGAGTATATATTTAGGTTAGATTAGATTTCAGTGAAGTCAGGTTGGAAAAAGATGTGAAGTATGATATTTTATTTAGTTATTTTAATTATTTTCTTTTCTTTTAAAATGGTTAGGAAGTCATATATTCTTTAAAAAAAAAAAAAAAAAATCTCGTCCCCTTTCGAATATCCAATTTTGAACACAAATAGTAAAAAGAGGTATGGTAATATTTGATTTTATATCGGTGCTCAATGCATTGTATATTTTGGGGGCAATGTACCAAAATTGTCGGTGAGCGAATGTGGTTCTAGTTTTTGGGACCACGCATCCCAGATTTGATGAAAAGCGGGTTTTGGCTTGATGTTGTGGAGCCACCAGTAGGTTATTTTTACGTATGTAGGATAGGCTTGTCTTAGTGAATAGTTGGCGAATATCTAAGACCTTAAATTTAGTAAATAGCACATTAGAGGGGTGGGTAGGTTGGCATTTAAATATGATTCTCAGTATTAGTTTTTGAACTGTAATTATTGGATTAATGACGGATTCTGTGCAACCACCCCATCCCAAAATACCGTATGTTGCAATGGATTGAAAAAGGGAAAAATATACGCTTCTAAGGGTTTTTAGGTCTAAGATGGATCTAAGAGAGCAGAATATATGGCAGAGCTTACGGAGTCTTTTTACTGTGCCACTTATGTGTGCTTCCCAACGTAATTGGTCATTTATGATTATGCCCAGATATTTAACTTCCTTAGATGATTTAAGGGTAGGACACGTGCAATTTGTAATAGGTGGGGTTCTGGGTGGGTGTGGGTGCATGTTTAGTGAACACGAGTGAATTATTGGTTTAGGGCAGTTGTTGGGAAAATTATGTTTGCGTATGGAAAACGTCATATATTGTGTTTTGTCAATATTGAGTGTAAGGAGATTTGTGTCAAGCCAATGCCTCACTTTTATTAGGCCATTATTAGTTTTGTTTATAACTGCTTGCCATGTTTCATCTTCGAATATTAAGACTGTATCATCAGCAAATGATAATATCTTACCTCCAATATGCATGGTACATAGTGTGTTGATGTATAAAAGAAATAGGATTGGTCCTAGTACACTGCCTTGCGGTACACCGTAAGACACGGGTAATTTTTTGCTTTTATTTATTTTGTCAGAGTGGATAAGAGTTTGTTGAGTTCGGTTTGTTAGGTAGTTTTCGAACCATGTGTAGGGTATCCCAGTTATTCCGATCTGTTGAAGTTTTTTAAGCAGTAAGGGATGAGAGACCGTATCAAATGCTTTTGAGAGATCGAGGAAAACAGCAAGCGGTTTTCGACCAAGGTCGAGATTAAAGGAAACTATTTTTGTGAGGGCGGCTATTGCATCTGAGGTACTCCTACCTTTGCGGAAACCATATTGGTTGTCCGATAATATTTTGTTATCTTCAAGGAACTTGTAGAGTCTATTCTTCACCGCTTTTTCTATGATTTTAGATATTGTGCTAAGTAAAGATATCGGTCGATAGTTATTTACAGATAGTTTGTCTCCTGATTTGAATATTGGGATTATTGAGGCCTGTTTTAAGGAGTTAGGAAATACACCAGTTTTAAAGCTTAGATTGATTATATGTTTCAGAGGTGAGGCTATATATTTTTGGATATGTTTGATGATTTTTGTTGAAATGTGATCTATACCTACAGAGTTACTGTTTTTAAGGGATGAGATTAGTTCTAAAATTTCTGCGTCAGTAGTGGGAGTTAAGTGGAAAGGGTTATAACTAAGATTAGTGAGGGGTATATTGTTTGCAAGATCTTTGTCTGAGACGTTGTGTCTGTCTAAAATATTTTTTGCTAAGTTAGATCCAATATTGGAGAAAAATTTATTGAAATGGTCGGAAATTTTTTCGGGGTCGGAATTGACATGTAATATTTGGTCTTCGATGTTAATCTTAACAATGGGTGTATTGGTTTTATTAATATTGGCTATATCTATAATACAAACATTTTATATATATTATATAATACAAACATTTATATATATATATATATATATATATATATATAATACAAACATATATATATATATATATATATGTATATATATGTTTGTATTCATGTACGTAGGTGCATATGTGTGTGTGTGTTTATGTGTATATGAATGTGTGCACCTGTATATACGTGCACGTACGCAAGCACACATATAAAAACACACACATACAAATATAAATTTTTTGATATTGTTATGTATATTTTCATAATCTTATCCTTACGCACTTCTTTTTCTCTTTTCTTTTTTTATTAGAAACTTTTCCAATTTTACCATGTGTTTACACTAGACTTCACTCAAAGTAACTATCTTTAATTGATCACCATGAAACAGGCGGCTGCCTAGTATGGTGATTTAATAAATCTAATCTACTTAAATGTCTAATATATGTAATATAGGCGGCTGCCTAATATATATATAGGCGGCTGCCTGTTTCATGGTGATCAATCAACATGGTAATCATGGTGCATGTATATATATATATATATATATATATACATGCATATACGCAATACCAACACGTAAATATATATACATACATACATACTTGCACGCAAACACACATATATTCTTCTTCCTCACACATGTAAACAATATATACACATATATATACATATATACATACTCGTACATATACACATATATACGTACACATCCCTATATGTCTTCTACCTCACACATGTAAACAATATATTTAGGTACACAGAATAAAAAACTCTAACTCTGCCAAATAATATCAGTTATCTTCTATTATGTTTATTAAATAACCAACCAAGCTGTGTGTATAGCTATACCTGATAAAAATAGAAAAACCACCCTCTCACAACAACATTGTGTAGCTATTGAATATTTATAATTATGTCCATCGAGTATACAAGTTATCGAATTTGATGGCAGAAACTAGCCGTCAGCAAATAGTGATAAAAACAAGAACATCTAAAGGAGGCTGGATACTACAGCATAATATATATACATACATTATATGCCTGTGTTATAAAGCTATAATTTACGCATGCTGTGTTTGCACGTCTCGTTTTTAAATAAAATAAAAAAGAATAAAGAGAATAAAAAATAAATTTATATCACTATCCGGGTATGTGAAACAAGTTGTAAACACTGTCATAGTCACTCATCAGAAGGTCAGCAAGCGCCTTCCTGAAAGTGAGATATTTGGCTTTAGATTTTATTTCAATTGATAAGTTACTAAAAATTTTAGGTGCAAGAAAGTTAAATTGGGACTGTGCCATTGAAGTTTTTGTTGTTGGAATAACATAATTGGATTGGTTGGAATATCTTTTGTTATATTTTGTATCTATAATATATTTTTTTGTAAATTTGAATTTAAAATAAGAGGTAATATTTTTTACATATATGGATTTTATATTAAGAACTTTGAAGTCTTTAAATAGGTCTTTCGTGGGGTGTATATAATGTACTTTGTAAATATTCCGTATTATCAATTTTTGGGCTTTTATTAATGGATCTAATACAGTTTTAGAGCATCCGCTCCAGACAATTATACCGTACGATAAAATTGATTGACACAGGGAAAAGTATACTGTTCTCAGTGTATTTTTTTTTAGTATATTGCGTAATGATCTGAAGATATATGGCAGTTTCCGTATACGGCTTGTGACATTAATTACATGATCTTCCCATCGAAGTTTATTGTCAATTATTAAGCCTAAGTATCTAATGGAATCTACTCGTTCCAATGGATTGCATAGACAGCTGGATATATCACTACAAGAATGTATTTTTAGTACATGATTACTTGAGGGTTGACTTGGATTGTTTGTACTGAATGTTAGGTATTTTGTTTTAGTTATATTTAGCGTGAGTAAATTATCATCCAGCCATTGTTTAATTGATGAAAGAAGAATATATAATATCTCGTGCAAAATATCATGGTGGTGATGTGACTAATAAGACAATAACAAAAAACAATCGATCTAAATAATAATAATAAGAAGAAGGATAGTACATTATTTTGAGTATGTGTTATCTTGTTGAAATTCGTGGTATGAATAATGAAAAAACCAGGGGAAAAAGTTATGATTATAGAATTAACAATATTAAAGTATATTAAAATAATATATTGGATAATAGCAAGGTAATTATATATGTAGGGAATAGTTCGGTGAGATAAATAAGTTAACATCAAGTATGCAACTAGATTAACAAGCGAAACATACCATAATGCAAATGGAAAGGTGCAAATGATTTTGTAGTGAGTTTGTTTATCAGATTGAAGTAGGGGTACACAATGAGTATAATAGAATAATGGATAAAAGCATATTATAATACAGACATCAATATATAGTATACTGGAGTAATGATGCAGCACAGTACGTGCTTTTCTTTTGACTTTTCTTTTTTTCTGTAAAATATGTGTATTTTTTATTGACGTATTGTATTACTTTGTTTATGAATAAATAAATAAGTAAATTTAAAAAAATAAAAATACATAAAAGCGAACGATTTTTTGAAAATTCATCATTTTTAGGTGCGTTTTGTAAGGCTTGGGGTCAACTTTCAAAAGTCGTTTTTTCGAGACCTATGGTATCGAATCAACAGAAATTTCGAACCTATTCGAACGAAAACCATGATTTGTATACGAATCGATCAAAAAATCTACCAAAAGCATTTTTTTTTTAAATTCATCATTTTTACGACGTGGGTTCGAATTTCAAAAGTCGTTTTCCCTGGCCCTATGGAACCGAACAGACTAGAATTTTGGATTCTTAATAAGAATCGCGGACTGTACAAGACTCTGTAAGAAAAATCTGTAAGGATCTGTAAGAAAATCTTACAAAAGAAGAGTTTAAAAAAAATTCATGCGATTTTCATCGTTTTGCTGGCGCTTTGTAACACGGTCGGTCATAACTTCGGACCTATGGCACCAAACCGACTGAAAGTTTGGATTTTTACTATGAATCATGGTATGTACAGAATCATAAAATCTGCCAAAAGAAGAATTTTTCAAAAATCATTCGTTTAATCACTTGGGATCGGTCGTTAATACTTGTGATCGGTCATAACTTCGGTCCTATGGCACCGAACCGATTGAAATTTTAGATTCTTACTAAGAATCATAGTCTGTGCATGAATTCATTAAAAATCTGCCAAAAGAAGAATTTAAAAAATCATAGTTTTAATACTTGGGGTCGGTTGTTTCAGCACTTGTATCCTATGGCACCGAGCCACTGAAATTTTGGATTCTTACTAAGAATCGATTAAAAAATCCGACAAAAGTAGAATTTTAAAAAAATCATCGTTTTACGATTGCTTTGTAACAACACAAGTAGTCGGTCACAACTCTGGCTCTATGGCATCGGACCGACTGAAATTTTGGATTATTCTTAAGAATCATGGTCACCCGAATCAACCGAAAAATTTTCCAAAAGAAGAACTAAAAAAAAATCATCGTTTAAATACTTGGGGTCGGTCGTTTCAGCACTTGGAATCGGTCATTCCGCCAAAAGAAGAACTTAAAAAAAATCATTGTTTTAACACTTGGGGTTGGTCGTTTTATAACTTGGGTCGGTCATGACTTCGGCCCTATGGCACCAAACCGACTGAAATTTTGTATTCTTACTGAGAATCACGATTCGTACACGAATCGATCAAAAATACGCCAAAAGAAGAATTTAAAAAAAAAAATCATTGTTTTAGCACATGGAGTCGGTCCTTTTACCACTTGGGGTTGGTCGTTTCATTATTTTGGGTCGGTCAAAACTTCGGACCTATGGCACCGAACTGAATAAAATGTTTGTCAAGTAACTTCAATTCATCGGGGGTGGTGGACTTTTGTATTGTAAAACACTTTTTTTAATGTAGAGTCGTTTTATTTACAATAACTTTTGAATAACAAATGAAATAAACACTTTTTATAACTAATTTTGGCCCGGACCCCGCCTGGGGCAATAAAGGGACTGTACCCTAGGTATCGATTAATGCGAGAGAGAAGGTATTTTGAAAAGCACCCTTTTTATACTGCTAAAAAATGTAAAAATACCGTCTTTCAGGTTCAAGAATATACGAGAATAACAATAAACAATGGTAATCGGCACATACTGAGTCACGTGGTCTATTTTAGTTAGTCGGTAAAACTAGCTTCAATAAAATTCACCCAGATGTCTCTAGTATTCATAATCTCTTAATAAACTGATCAAGATTAAACGAATGTGATTACCTACAGCAGTTATCTCATAGATGTCACTATTCTTAATAATATTGTAATCTTACTAAGAATCGTGATAAATCAAGAAAAAAAAATCATCGTTTAACGTTCTCTTTGTAACAATACATGTGGTCGGTCATAACTTTGGCCCTATGGCACCGAGCTGACTGAAATTTTGAATTCTTCCTAAGAATCATAGTCTGTGCACGAATCAATCAAAAAATCAGCCCAAAGAAGAATTTAAAAAAAAATCATGTTTTTAATGCTTGGATTCGGTCGTTTCAGCACTTGGGTTCGGTCGTTTCATCACTTGGGGTCTGTCATAACTTAGACCGTATGGCACCGAGCCGACTGAAATTTTGGATTTTTACCTTGGTAAAAATCCAAAATTGATCCAACTCCAATTGATTCGTACACGGACCATGATTCTTAAATCTTGGTGTGCCAAATCTTCCAAAAGAAGGTTTTTTTTTAAATCATCGTTTTAACACTTGGGGTCGGTTATTTTGGCACTTGGATTCGGTCGTTTTAAAACTTGGGGTCGGTCATAACTTTGGCCCTATGGCACCAAACCTACTTAAATTTTGGAGTCATATGAAGAATCATGGTCTGTATTTTTTTTAACATGAGCTCCACACAGGAGGCCCTGAGGAAAATAATTTCCCTCAGGGCCTATGTCATCTTTGGGGATGCTGTGTAGAGGGTATTTTTAAGGAAAGGAAGGAGAGGAGAGTTCTAGGAAGGAAAAGGGTTTAAGGGGAAGTAGGAATCTGGGGTTCAGCGTGTCCTGGTCATCCGCCTCCAAGACCTAGACAAACCTTACCTCATGAACCCGGGCACGTACAAAACGTAGCGAACCACTTGGGGTGACCTATGGCAGAGGTGTTGGATATCCACGACATTCGATATTCGATATCCACGACATTGGATATTCGACTACCGGCGTAGTGCAGCGGTAAGGCGCTTGACTCGCATTTCGAAGGTCGCGGGATCGAATCCCGGCGTGGCAAATAAATTTTATTTGATTAATTTGTGTATTTCACAATTCAAACATTTAAAATAAAATATAGTATATTTGCGGCACGTTCCAGAGTGGAAGATACACTCAGTATCGCCCTGGTGTAAGACCACCATTCAGAATTGAAACGTTGCTTGAAATGGCTTCTGCCGTGTTTGGTGACCAGATCTGAATAGCCAGGTACTTTCCCCACCTTCCTCTTCCCAATCTCCTTCCCCTCTCCACTGCCTTCAGCCTCACAACATACCCCAATTGGGGATGCCATAGTCCCACTGGCTCCAGACGGGAGCAGTTGGGAGTCTTGTGCGGTATTCATGTAAAAAAAAAATCCAATAAAGGTTCCCGGGGCGGCGGTACCCATACCCGCCTCCCAAATTTGTCTGTACATGAATCAACTAAAAAGTAGGCTAATAGTTATTTTTTTTTAAATTGTCGTTTTACGAGCGCTTTTTTTAATTATTCTTTATTCATGAACATATAAACATATATTTTTTCAGGTATACAATTTTTCATGTTTTTCGCCGTATTATGTTAGCTTTATAACAACACTTGTGGTCGGTCATAACTTTATTGCACCGAAGGACTGAAATTTTGGATTCTTACTAAGAATAATATATAATAATAATAATATCTTTATTTAATGAAATTGACAACATTATAACTAAAAAAATACATGCTCAATGTAGTTTACAAATAGATTACATCAATCAGTACAGAAAAATTAACAAATAGAAAGTAATGTAAGAAAGGTTACACAGGGGTAGTATAGTTATACAATATTTTAAGTTGTGCATAGCCTGCCTCACTAGGTGAACCTCTATTGAGGCAGAATTTTTGTAAATTGCTTCTCGCAATTTTATCTATGGGTTTTTTTATAAATGTGTAAAGTAGGTTTCCGTATAGCAAAAACTTTATTTTAGTTAACATTATTGTTTGCATATACCTACACAATTCATAAACTGCAAGGTTATTACTACACCGTCAATGACTGGGCGTTTGGGTGAGGGCACCAGTATAGGCTCGATCATTAGAATGTATCCATATTTTAACATATTTTTTAAACTCTCTCTGTGTTTAACTCAGTTTGATGTTTTCTGGGAGAATGTTGAATATTTTTGTGGCAAAGTATCTAAAGCTACGTTGACCAAAGGTGGAAGAGAGCGCTGGAACTTGCAATATGTCTTTGTTGGAGTTACGTGTAAATCTTAAGTTTATTTTTTTTTTCGTAAAGCACATGTTTGTTTTTAAAGAGATGCATGAGATGGTCTGTACACGATTAAAATAATATGTAAATGAAAAAATCTGCCGAAAGAAGAATTTTAAAAAAATCATCGTTTTAACACTTGTAGTCGGTTTTTTAACACTTGGATTCGGTCATAACTTCGGCCCTATGGCACCAAACCGACTGAAAATATGGATTTTTACTAAGAATCGCAGTCTGTACACGTCAATTAAAAAGTCCGTCAAAAGAATATTTTTCTAAATAAACATAGTTTTACGGGGCCTTTGTAAACAACACTTTTAATTGGTCATAACTTAGACCTTTAGTACCCCAGGCCGACTGAAATTTTGGATTCTTACTGAGAATTACGGTCTGTACACCAACCAGTAAAAAAATTAACAAAAAAAATAAGAATTTTTTAAAAAATCATCGTTTTAACACTTGGGGTCGGTGTTTTTAGCACTTGGGTCGGTCGTTTTATTTATTTATTTATTTATTTATTAACGCCCTTTTTCGGGGCTTTTACATATGAATAGTAAGAAATATACAGTATTTATTGTACATAACTGAACTGCCTTCGTAACAATATTTTATATTTGTTTAAAGATAAATTGAAGATGTCCACTGACTTGGTATAATTGTTTCCCTCCATTAGTATTCGGGGTAAAGAGGAATAAATATGGTAGTTAGTTCCAGAATTACTGCACTGAAATAAATCCTGACTTCTAGTATTACGTAGTGGAATCCGGAAGCTTATCAATTCGAGCAATACCGGACTGTCAACTAAATCATTTAGAATTTTATACAGAAATACCAAGTCAGTGAAAGTTCTTCTGTCTGACAATGTAAGCATATTCATATCATTCAAAATAGTATTGTAGTTCAACATAATTGCTGGAATACCCATTTTAAAATTAAGAAAACGTAAGAATTTGTTTTCTATTCTTTCAACAGCTTGTACATGTATATTGTAATATGGGTTCCAGACGGGAGAATTGTATTCAAGTTGACTTCTAACATATGCAAAATATAACAGTTTTATACACTTAATATTGTTAAAATTTCTAGTTAGCCTAGTTATAAATCCCAACATTTTTAAGGCCTTATTAGAGATTTCTGTTATGTGGTTAACAAATGAAAGATTAGATTGGAAAGTGATGCCCAAGTCTTTAATTTGTGTTTACGTCTCCAGAATATTGTTATCAATGTTGTAATTGAAGATCACTGGATTTTTTATTCGAGAAAATCTAACTATATGACATTTTGAGATATTTAAGTAAAGTCTATTTTCATTACACCAAATTAACAATTTGTTGATATTATCTTGAAGAATGTTGCAATGGTAAATATTTTGAATTATTCTAAAAATTTTGAGGTCATCAGCAAAAAGTAAGATAAATACATCATGAAATATTTTTGAAAGATCATTTATAAACAAGATATATAATATTGGGCCAAGGTGTGTAAAAACATCTATGTAAGATAACATAGATGTTTTTACCACACAAAATTAAGTGTTGCCATTAAGCAGTAATAAATAACATGTTTATATTTTAAGTACTTATTTTTTATAAATTTTACTCACTTTTGTATCACAAACCATGTTACATAAACCCGGCGTAGCTGCTAAACTACTTGAAGACAGGGATGTTTTTTTGCCGTGACGCGAGCAGGCGGTATAAAGGGGCACAAACCATGTTACACAAACCTAGCGTAGCCGTTAAACTACTCGAAATCAGGGATGTTTTTTTGCCGTGACGCGAGCAGGCGGTATAAAGGGGCACAAACCATGTTACACAAACCTAGCGTAGCCGCTAAACTACTTGAAAACAGGGATGTTTTTTTGCCGTGACGCGAGCAGGCTGTATAAAGGGGCACAAACCATATTACACAAACCTAGCGTTAGGTTAGGTTAGGTTAGTGACGCGAGCAGGCGGTATAAAGGGGCTGGAGTTTTACCGCTTAGCTGGACTCTTATATGATCCGCGTATCCGACAGGAACCCTTCGAGACAAGCGAGTTTGACAAGGATACGACGGACGAAGAAGACTTGGTCGATTTATAAGGTATGTTTTTCTGCTGTTATCTATTTTCATATTGATATAGGGATAAATATTTTTGAGAGCTGGTAACACTGCCGGCACATGTTTTTGTATATTTCTTGTTTTTCTATGATCTTTGTACTACGTGTGTCAAAATACTTCCGAAATGATTATTTTCATGTGTGTGTATAGAAAATTTTAAAGTCTTGTAATTCAGTTAATATTGCTTGCCGCCGCCTAATTCTTTCAGATTCGGATTCCCCGGCCCATAGTTAGTATAAAAATAACTAGTTTGATTTTCTAGGAATCAAAATGCTTCCAAAATGGCTATTTTCCTGTATGTGTATAAAAATTTTTAAAGTCGTGTAATTCAGTTAATATTGCTTGCCGCCGCCTAATTCTTTCAGATTCGGATTCCCGACCCCAAATTAGTATAAAAATAACTAGTTTTATTTTTTAGGAATTTAGCCCAAACACCGAATTTATTCCGACTTACGGTCGGTCGGTTTAGCACTTGGGGTCCTTGGGGTTGGTCGTTTCATTACTTTGGATCGGTCATAACTTCGGACCTATGGCACTGAACTGACTTGTGGCGACCAGAATAAATCTTCACCATTGACATAACTGCCACAACTGTCGCACGTAAAATCCATCACAACGCCACTGGTTAAGGAACACACGAGGAACAAATATCTAGGTGCAAGCCGCCACTGGCATCTACCTACGGCCGATAAGTACTTCCACAGTCTGGTAACAATTAGTGCAGCAACCTACTGGAAAGTTACCGTCTCAACAATGATCTATCAGCACAGAGGCTGGAGTGTTCGCGAACTTTCTCAACTTGACGGTCGAATATCATATGCCGTTCTCGAAACTACTTGCTCAGCCGGCAATAGTATGAAAGTCGGTAGCTGGCCGCACGCAGTCAGTTGTTAAGTCGCCTCCGCAAGTCACACATATAGTAATACTGTGCACAGTGTTATCGGTGCTTTCGTTCCAGTGCGGTTTAACCGCTAACTGGCCAGACCCACAGCGACTCAGAGCCGGAACCCGCGCCAGTTGCGCTAACAACTTTCGAGAACCCACCGTCTCGCAGCTAACATGGTCCACCGCACCATCAGCTTTGAAGACTCAATTGCCCGCGACAATAAGGCCCGCCGCATCTTCTGTCTAGGGTTCAGCAACATCTCAGGCTTATCAAAACCCGCCGCGCTTCGCTTCCACTGAGACTTCTTTCTCCTCACAAGGTCACCGTTGTCCATCTCCACAACTCACCGCGTCGAGCGACATCCTGGAAGACTAGGTCTACTCCACCACCACGGCGCAGAGATACATGTGGGTGAAATGCAGACCCAAGGTCTGCTCCACCACTGCATCTTCGACCTTCATCACTCATCACCTACATGCATCAACATCACTCCTGTCTACACTCTGTAACGCAACTTCAAATTTACCATCGCTACGTAGCACTTCAATAAAGACTTCGACTCACTACTACGACCTGACGCCTTTCGGTCGATTTAAAACTTGTGGTCGGTAATAAATATGGTCCTATTGCACCGAACCGACTAAAATTATGGAATTTTACTAAAAATCATAGTTCGAACACGAATCGTTTTAAAAAATTTGCGAAAAGAGGAATTTAAAAAAAATCATCATTTTACCACTTGGGGTCGGTCGTTTAAGCACTTGGGGTTGGTCGTTTTAACACTTAGGGTCGGTATTATGGCACCAAGACGACTAAAATTTCAGATTCTTTGAATGAATCATGGTCTGTACACGAAACCTTTAAAAAATCTGCCGAAAGAAGAATTTTTAAAAATCATTGTTTTACGGGCCCTTCGTAACAACACTTGGGGTCGGTCATAACTTAGACCTTTATGGTACCGAACCAAATGAAATTTTGGATTCTTTCGGAGAATCACGGTCTGTACACGAACCAATAAAAAAATCAACCAAAAGATGAATTTTTTTTTAAATCATCGTTTTAACACTTGGGGTCGGTCATAACTTCGGCCCTATGGCACCAAACCGACTGAAATTTAAATTATTTCCTACATAACACATAATACAACTCATTAACACAACACTTAAAATTAATTATAATTTTCCCTGTTCATTTCTGTTTCTCTTCTCTCTCTCTCGTCCGTCCACTCCTCCGGGACTGGGAAGTGCGCTCACCTTGGACGAAGTCTTCCATGCCACGGGTTAGCTCTGAAACATGGAGAAACAGTATTAGAGACACTTCTATTGCGTAACATACTGGAGAGTTCTAATTCGTCCATCGACAGCTCCAACGTGTCAGACGCACCGAATTCCGGGTTATCTCCCTCCTGCCATGAAACATATAATTTTTTTATCTGGTCTAAATGTCTTTTTCACACCATATTAGACTTGTTTATTTTTATGAAATATATTTTGCTACCTTTTTTTTCCACAACAATAACCCCAGGGACCCATAATCTATTACCCTAAGATCTGAAATCTCTGGTCATCACTTTCTGACCTACATTAAAACCTGACTTAATTCTACCCTTATATTGTCTTTTATGATTGACTTGGCTCTGAATAACTTTTGCATTACTTTGTTTTGTCGAGTAGAACCTGAACTATTCGTTCTTTCCTCAATCTTCCTAGGAATCAGAGAGTCAAATACTTTTCTAATTTTCCTTCCCATTAACAATACAGATGGCTCACACCCCGTTGTTGCATGAACGGTATTCCTATAATCTGTTAAAAAGTTACCTAACTTCTCTTTATAATCTGAAGGAAATCTGTTACGTTCACTAAATTTTTTAAGAAAATTTTTACAGATCTTAACAGCATTTTCAGCTTGTCCGTTGCTACTAGGGTGATTAACTGGTCTAGTGATATGTTTATTATCAGAATTTTGGTATTATTTATCAATAATACCGAATTTATGACCGACCCAAAGTGTAAAAACGACCGACCCCAAGTGCTTAAACGACCCCAGGTGGTAAAATGAAGTTTTTTTTTAAATTTTCTTTTGGCAGATGATTCGTGTTTGAACCATGATTTTTAGTAAAATTCGATATTTATCAGTCAGTTATTTATTTGTCAGTCGGTTCGGATATTTATTTATATGTTAAGTGTTGTTACAAAGCGCTCATAAGACGTTGGCTTTTAAAAAATTCTTCTTTTGGCAGATGTTTTTATTGATTTGCGTACAGACCATATTTAAGAATCAAAATTTCAGTCGGTTCCGTGCTATAGGGTCAAAGTTATGACCAACCCCAAGTTTTAAAATGACCGAAACCAAGGGTTTTAAAACAAGAGTTAAATCGATAAAAAAAAATATTAATTCTTCTTTTGGCAGATTTTTTTTAATGATTCGTGTTCGAACCATGATTTTTAGTAAAATTCTATAATTTCAGTCGATTCGGTGCAATAGGACCATATTTATTATCGACCACAAACAAGTGTTGTTACAAAGCGCTCGTAAAACGTTGGTTTTTAAAAAAATTCTTCTTTTGGCAAGATTTTTTGATTGATTCGTTTGCAGACCAATGATTCTTAGTAAGAATCCAAAATTTCAGTCGGTTCCGTGCCATAAGGCCGAAGTTATGACCAACACCAAGTTTAAAAACCACCGAACCCAAGGGCTTTAAAACGGAGGCGTCTACTAATATCTACAGGAATTCCAAAAACTGAAAAATTCGAACTATTTTCTATGAGAACCAAAGTATTGACGAATATAAATAAATAAATATAAATGAATATAAATCCTAGTGAGGAGAAATCCTGTGAAAAAAAAAGAATCTATACTTATACTATACATTATACATACGTGTACAAACCTTGCTATTGAAACTAATCATAAATAAATAAATAAATAAATATCTACAGCTCAAACTGTTGACTAATATCTATGAGAACCAAAGTGTTGACGAATATCTATGAGAACCAAAGTGTTAACGAATATCTACAGCACTGGCAGAGGTTGTATTTGCAATTATGTATAGCATATTGGAATAACGTAATATTGCGTATGCTATTTAAAAAACTTAATTTATGTAAGTATGTATGTAAAAATCCCTAATATTGGACTATTGGACACATTTAGCTGATTAGAGTGATTAGTCCAACCCAAGCTCTGTAGATATTAGTTCAACCTACGCTCAGTAAATATTAGTCAACACTGGGACCGTCATAGATATTCGTCCGACCTTAGCTCTGTAGATATTAGTCAACACTCTGAAGTTCGTAGATATTAGTTCTACATATCTACGATCTACGATCATAAACAGGTCAGAATTCGAGCACGACCTGCAGATCAGCAGAAAGCTGGCTGCCTGCCCGCACGGCAGCAGAGCGTTCTGGTCACTTGTGGGCTCAATAGGTCGCAATTTCTGCAAACCCAGTCTGCCACCTCTTACCAGACCTGACGGCTCTCTAGCAAATACCGCCGCCGAAAAGGCTAACTTATTAGGCAAAATGTTCGCGGAAAACTCTACCCTCGATGATCAAGGTGCTACCCCGCCGTCGGTTCCTCATTGCGGTTTTCATATGAAAAAGCTGAGGATCCGGCATCGGGATGTACTCCAAGTCTTACGAGGGCTTGATATTAATAAAGCTAGTGGGCCTGATGGAATACCTGCCCTGGTATTACAGAGGTGCGCTGCAGAAATAGCTCCTGTTTTGACGAAGCTTTTCAAAATGTCCCTGAAGTCTGGCTCTGTGCCCTCTGGTTGGAAAAAGGCGATCATTTACCCTATTCCAAAGAAGGGTGACCGCTCCAACCCAGCCAACTACCGCCCCATAGCGATCACATCAGTTCTGTCTAAGGTGATGGAACGTGTGATCAACGACAAACTGCTCACATACCTCGAGAAGAACAAAATTATTAACGACCGTCAATACGGATTCCGGCGGAACCGCTCGTGCGGTGATCTCCTCGCGTATGTGACGCATGTTTGAAACGTTTCGGTGAGACCCAAACGGTTGCACTAGATATTTCCAAGGCCTTTGACCGGGTTTGGCAACGAGGGCTTGTCAAAAAACTGTCTTCTTACGGACTTCTCGCATTCTTGCGTACGTGGATTGCCGACTTGTTGAGGGAGAGGTCGATTCAGGCGGTTGCTGACGGTTTCACCTCTTCCTCGCATTCGATAAATGCTGGCGTCCCACAGGGATCAGTTCTGTCACCGACTTTGTTTCTGTTGCACATCAATTACCTCTTGTCATGTGCATCGATTCATTGTTACGCGGATGACAGTACAGTCCATGATAGCTTTTTGTTTGACAAGCCCCCAAAGGGCACACAAACTCCAATAGCTCGGAGGGCTTTGAAACAAAGAATGGACGGTTACCTCGAGAGTGTTTTCTCTTGGGGTAAGAATAACCTCGTCGAATTTAATATTTCTAAGACCCAATAATGTTTGATAACCAATCCAATCTAGTCAATCTTCCGAACAGGACCTCCATCGATATGCTTGGTGTAACCCTAAGTGACCAGCTCAGGTACGGGGCTCCATCGAAACCAGAGTCAAGTTAGCCTCTCAGAAACTGGGCGTACTGTACAGGGCCCGCAGATACTTTAATAGTACACAACTGCTAACCCTGTACAAATCGCAAGTGCGCCCCACGGTTGAATTTGGCAGCCACCTCTGGTCTGGAGCTCCAAAATACCTAAAAAAACCTTGACTCTGTGCAGAAACGGGCGGTCCGTTTGATAGATTCTCCCATCTTAACAGACGGACTGCAATCTTTAGGGCACAGGCGTCAGGTGGGAATGCTGTCCTTGTTCTACCGGTATTACAATGGAAGATGCTCCGAGGAACTAACGTCATTGAACCCCTCGGCACCGGTACATAGTCGGGAAACACGCCAAACACGCGCCCAACATTTGTACATGGTTGACATTAGTCACATGAGAACGGGTCGTTTCAATGACTTGTTCTTGAGTTCAACGACTCGGCTGTGGAACGATTTGCCGGCCTCTGTGTTTCCTCCCTCCTACAACATAGGTCTCTTCAAGACCCGTGTTCACTCCTTCCTTTCCTCAAAAAGACCCTCCACACAGCATCTTCAAAGATGACATAGGCCCTGAGGGAAGTTATTTTCCTCAGGGCCACCTGTGTGGAGTTAATGTAAAAAAAAAAAAAAAAATATATATATATATATATATATATATATATATGTAGAACAGTTTTCTCGGTTTACCCGCGTAACGTAGTCCTTAAAAGGACTTTTTAACTCCTGACGTTTCGGACAGATCACACTGTCCATCTTCAGAGGCCTTATGTCTTGAGTTTTTGTCTCAAACTGATAGCTTTCGCATGTCTGTTCGGTCCAAAAGCTAAAACTCAAGTGGAATATATATATATATATATATATATATATATATATATATATATATATGAGCTGTAATATTCGTCCGACATCCAGGCTGTAGATATTAGTATCTGGAGTCCTTTAAAACAAGTGTTAAACCGCTGATTTTTTTTAATGATTCGTGTTCGAACCATGATTTTTAGTAAAATTCCATAATTTCAGTCGGTTCGGTGCAATAGGACCATATTTATTACCGACCATAAGTGTTGTTACAAACCAAAGTTTTACGCTCGTAAAACTTTGGTTTAAAAAAAAAAATCTTTTTAGCAGATTTTTTGATTGATTCGTGTACAGACTAATATTTGAGTAATATTAAGAATTAAAAATTTCAGTCATTTCGTTGCCATAATACCGAAGTTATGACCGACCCCAAGTGTTAAAACGACCAACCCCAAGTGCTTAAACGACGACCCCAAGTGGTAAAATGAGTTTTTTTTTTAAATCTTCTTTTGGCAGATTTTTTTATTGATTCATGTACAGACCGTGATAGAAATTGAAAATTTCAGTCCGAAGTTATTGACTGACCCAAAATGTCAAAACGACCGACCCCAAGTGGTGAAAAGATGATTTTTTTTAAATTTCTTCTTTTCGCAAATTTTTTTCATGATTCGTGTTCGAACTATGATTTTTATTAAAATTCCATAATATCAGTCGGTTCGGTGCAATAGGTCAATATTTATTACCGACCACAAGTGTTGTTACAAAGCGCTCGTAAAACGTTGGTTTTTAAAAAAATTCTTCTTTTGGCAGATTTTTTTATTAATTCATGTACAAACCATGATTCTTAGTAAGAATCCAAAATTTCAGTCGGTTCGGTGCCATAGTCACTGTCAGTTGTTTTGGGGGAACACTTTACAATGTTTTCATTAGTTTAGGGTTTACTTTAGATAGATTTAGTTCTTATGTTACAACTGCAGATGGTTAACGGCAGAATGTGATTGGTACCATGCGGGTATTAGTTACTAATAATAATATTAATAAATATGTTATTTTTTTGTAATTCCTTCTTTGTCTCCTGTGATTGTTTTAGGAGTTGACTTTTGGAAACAATTTGACATAGCTCCTCAATTGTTTCCAAAAGTGAATGATAGTCGTGTTTTTGAGAATACTATTGGTGAGGTTCGTAAAATCACGTCAGCTTCCCTACTGTCTCCTCAAGAGAATCGTAGGCTGAATAATGTTGTAGATAAATTTAAATTCATTTCGTTTGAACAATATGGTCTGGGTCGCACGCACTTAGTACAACACAAGATTAATATGGTTTGAGATGAGATAATATTTAACGGGAGATCCTATTCAGCAGCGTTATTATCAATTATCTCAAACACGTCAAAAACAGCTTGAATCTCAACTTAAAGAAATGTTGGATTTAGGTGTTGTTCGTCGCTCGCGTTCAGCTTGGTCAAACCCAGTTTTGATTGTGCCTAAAAAGGATGGTTCTGCCAGATTTTGCCTTGACTCGAGGAAATTAAATATTGTCATAAAGACAGATTCCTACCCATTGCCATAAATTTATTGTATATTAGACAAACTTCGTGGTCACGCTTCATATCTTCTATTGATTTATCGAAAAGTTTCTGGCAAATTCCTTTACATAAGGATTCCTGCGCCGAAACGGCTTTTGTTGTACCAGGTCATTGTATTTTTGAATTCGTTAGGATGCCGTTTGGCTTAAAAAATGCTCCTAGCGAGCTACAGCGTCTTGCAGACGTTCTTTTTGGTCCAAAATTTAACAAAAACTTTTTTTGCTACTTGGATGACCTGATTGTTATATCGGAAGATTTTGAATCACATTTAGATTTATTGATTAAGGTTTTTAATCGTATAAAAGAAGCCGGTCTGACTTAATCTTAAGAAATGTGAATTTTGCAAAGACGAACTAAAGTATCTTGGATATATAGTGGATGCAAAGGGCCTCCACACGGATCCGGTGAAACTAGAATCTATTCGAACCTATCCTACCCCAAAGAATTCTAAGCAGTTAAAATATTTTATTGGACTTTGTGGTTATTATAGACGATTTATTAAAAAAAAATTCAACTATAGCAGCACCTCAAGACTCACTAGCTCAAGGAATGGGGTGAGTAATTTTATCTGGTCTCCGGAGAAAGAAGACTCCTTTAAGAAATTAAAAAAGGCATTAACTTCTGCACCGGTCATAAATTGCCCTGATTTTTCCTTACCATTTAGTATCCACTGTGAAGCGAGTAACGTAGGTATTGGAGTCGTGTTGACACAAAACTTCGATGGAAAAGAGCACCCTGTTTCGTATTTTTCTAGGTGTCTGAATGTACACGAGCGTAACTATAGCGTGACGGAGCGCGAACTCCTAGCGGTTTTAGATTCGGTCAATCATTTCAGACTCTACATAGAGGGAGCTCAGTTCACAGTGATAACAGACCATTCCAGCCTACAGTGGTTAGTATCGTTATCAAATCCGTCAGGTAGACTTGCACGTTGGTCCACACGTCTATCTCAATTTTCATTTGATGTTGTTCACAGAAAAGGTAAATTAAATACTGTACCTGATGCTATTTCGCGTAAAAACGATTTAACTGTTTCTGCCCTTGATACTGTTCCGCAAAGCTCAGATATTTGGTACAATTATTAATTATTTTCGGATTGCAAAACTAATTCTCAAGGTTTTAATAATTTTCTTGTTAAAGATAACCTTTTGTTCCGTCATTCTAAGTCCCGTTTCGCTTTACAGGAGGATACAGCTTGGAAGTTGGTTGTTCCTTTTGAGGACCGTAACGTTATCGTGTCTAAAGAACATGAATCGAACGTTTCTTGTCATCCGGGTGTTTTTAGAACCTACAAAAAAGTTCAACTCCATTATTTTTGGCTGGGGATGTATAGCGATGTTAAAAAATTTGTTAATAGATGTAAAACGTGCAAAGCACATAAAATAAATACATCTGCGCCGGCTGGCATTGACAGACCGATGAAAATGTTGTCTATCGACCTTGTTGGTCCTCTCCCACGTAGTTACGCTGGATTTATGTACATTTTATCGGTTGTTGACGTTTTTACTGCTAAAAGCATTGTAAAAAATTTTGAACAGTTTATTTTTCTAGTTCACGGTGTTCCACAAACCTTTGTGTGTGATAATGGTAAACAATTTGTTTCAAAAGAGTTCAAACAATTGTTGGCCGATTATAATGTTCCTATGCCTTTTTACAACGCTTTTATTACACCCCGCAAAATAATGTCGTTGAGCGATATAACCAAACTATTGGAACTGCATTGTCTATTTTGACCGAGTCTGACCAACGTAATTGGTCTAGATTTCTGCCTCAGATTCAATCAGCTTTAAATAATATGGTTAATTTTGCTACAAGTTTCACACCTTTCTTCTTTATGCATGGAAGAGAACAAATTATTGACGGAAAATTCACAACATTAATATTTCTTCTGGTGTCACGAACACTACCTTAGAACAATCTAGAGGAGAATTCGCTAAAAAACTGGAAGAGCGAGCTTCAATTTATGATCAAGTTTCGAATGCGTTACTTCAAGTTTTTAAGAATGCCCAACACTATAACTTGCGCCGTAAATCGGTGATTTACGAAGTTGGTGACGTCGTCTGGAGAAAGAACTTCGTTCAATCTAGTGGACCGGATTATTTTTCACATAAGTTAGCCCTTAGATTCGTTCGTAATATCATTAAAGATAAAGTCTCAGATTTAATATACACCTTAGCAGATATTCAAGGGAAAATTGTGGGAAATTCTTACGTCAAGGATATTGTTCGTCTTGATTAATTATTAACTAGTTTTATTATAGGAAACAAATGTGGTGGCGTGCAGGACTACCAACCCTTCACGTCATTTCATTTGTTTCTTTGTGTGATTATTCTGGTCATGTGTCTTGGAGTTTGGTACCTCCAAAGAACGTGCTCAGAGTGAGCACTACATTCTAGTTTTTTGATGATAAATAAACTATTTACCCTCGTTTAACTAGAATCTAATCTTCTGATCAGTGGCGCTTAAATTTTATGTTTAGGTTATATTGTGTCAACTTACCGTAACTTTTAGTGATCTATACAGATACATGTATACAAATTTTAGAATTAATAATATATTCTATGACGCAAACTTCTATCTTTGCTTTGTACAGCTATTACAACTCACAAATCGTCACGTCTCGTTAATATTATGCATATTATTATTATGTGACTTAGAGTTAAGTCTGTCTACTCCCTCAAGTTCTTTGGGAAATATTTAACTTTTATGATGTTTTGAAGCTTCCCGGCTCCCATAGTATTTCCAAGGAATTTGAAGAAGCAAATTCTTAAATTTCGTGTATGGGAATATCTGAAAAACTTTCCAATACACGAAGTTTGTTATTATTATTGATGTTTGTATTGGTATTTCTTAAAATTAAGGTTATAATATTTATAATCAAAGAAAGTAATGCTTGTGCATACTTCTTAACAAGAATTTCCAAAATGGAAATTCGAACTCTACCCTATCACGGGAGAGCTTATTATATGTATACATTTTAGTTTTAAGTATATTCCTTGGAATTGTGACTTACTGCTGATACCAGTATTTTATTTTGCAATTGAATTACTAGGGTCAATCAAATGATTTTTATTATACTCCCCCTTAATAGTGTCGTCTATCTTTAAGATAAGATCGATCACCAAAGAACATGATAAGTATTGCTTGTTTATTTACAACAATATTTCCCCGAGCAGTGTAAATTGTAAATATTTTTTTTATTATTCTTTTTGCATTGGTTCAAGTTTACTTTTGTTGGTTCACATGTTATAGACAGGTATTTTGATAATTTTGTAATTCCTTAGCTTTAAGCCCAACATTTTAGACTCTGTTTTGCTTTTCTTTGTGTTCCTAATGATAACCTTTATCACCACCTTTGTAGACAGGTTTGTTTTCTATTTTTGAATATCCTGATCTAATTTTTTGGAAAATAGGTATTTTGTATATGAAAACCCTACTTTAACCACTTTGATAGATAGGTTTTTTCTTTCCTAATTGTAAATCCTAATCTGAAAAAAAAGATAACTTTGATAAATAGGTAATTGATATGTGATCCCTATTCTAACCACTTATACTTATAGTAGACAGTTTTATAACTCGTTCTAACTAACTCAATAATACATAGGTATTATATTTCCATTTTTACGATGCGACCTGTTGGATCTAGGTAGGAAGATTAGTTTTACTCACTATTAAATAATTGACTTAAAATCATTGCAAGTGAGGGCTAGTTGACCACCCTTGAAGTGAAGCCTAATAATGTCAAAGTGTCCTACTAAAGGAAAAGTGATGCCCTAAGCATACCAAATTTTTTTTCCTATAATTTTCTTTTATGTTGTTACTCTTGTTAAGGTGTCACGAGAATGGAAGGTTTTGGGCGACAGCCAATTTCATCAACACCCAGTATCATAAATGCTGAGGTTGCTTGTAGACCACCTATTCTCGTTTCATTAATTGTCATTATGTTTTTTTTAATTTCCTTAGATTTAAGTAACTTAGTTTTAAGATGTTGGCTCTTTAGTTATTAAGTGTTAATTCTATTAGATTTTTTTTTCTCTTACCTGCTGGACCTGTTCGTTTAGTTTTCGCGGGCGGGGTTTTCATGTTTGAGGGCAAACATTTTCGCGGGAAGGGGGGAATTGTCACGATAATAATTATTACACTAGTAATAATTATTGTCCTGACTTGATAAACCTCCGCCTGGCTGCATATTTAATTGTTAATTCATTTTATTTTATTTTTTATTTATTATGAAAAATCAACAGATATTTTACACTTATAATAATAACATTAATAATATACATAATATCCAATGACAGATTTTCACATAATTAAAATTATAATTAAAAAGGAAAACAAACAAGTAAGGGTCCAGTACCCGTAAGAACTTAACAAAAATATAAAAATTATGAAAATTATTTTTAAAAAAAGATATAAAAACACAATATAAACTATAATAATCTGCTTACTAAATTTCAAACATGAAGTATTCAGAGACAGAAATCTATTCTCACTCCACAACAACAATAATAATAATATATACATTGTACATACCTACAACTCAAGAGTGAATACAATAGTAAGTCGAATGACAAGTAGGCAACTGGAAAGAATTCACAGCAATAACATGGTAACTTGCAATACGGTCAAAAAATTATTTAATGTTGGCTATGACATACTTTTTTAAGCTACTTAAATTACATGAGAATATGTCTATATTATTGAAATTCTTATCAAATACATTGCGTGTTCTGAATATAAAAGCATTTTGTCTGATATTAGTAGAACATTTTTGAAGATGAAAAAGTGATTTTTCTCTGGTTCTAACGGATGGGAATCTAAAATTAATCTCAGCCAAAAGGGGCGAACAATCAATAAAACCATTGATAACTTCATGAAGATATATTATATCTGCGGAGTCTCTTCTAATTTTTCGCATTTGTTTTCGTTTCTTAGACTGGCAACTCTATCAAGACGATTTCCGGCAAGGTACTTGTTGAATTGCCGCCAATACGGGAAGCGACGGCAATTTGATTCGTCACCTAACATGAGAGTTTCTTTTGAATTTTAATAATGTCCCTTTAATATATTCGGAATATTTCAAACCGTTGGCCGGATCATTGAGTATGTTGAATTTTATTAACGCGACCCATCGTACAAAGCGGGCGTAATCGGGCGGCTTGAAAACCTGCACATGGCTTCGTCATTTTGTGTTGGAGATAAGCCAAGTTTTCTGATACGTGACGATTTTCGGTGACGTGAATTGCGGGAGAGCCTCTGTATGGCTTTGTTTTTTTTTTTTTTTACATGAGCTCCACACAGGAGGCGCTGAGGAAAATAACTTT